>CM035120.1:39121393-40321393 GCA_020205555.1 Panax stipuleanatus
TTTTTAGGAAAAGGCCAACTTATCATGTCACGATTTGAAAGGTTTACAGAGTCGCCAGTTGGTTTTTTGAAATGGGTACCAACTCAACCGAGTTTTGTTTGATTTTTTGCAAGTAGGCCCAATTACTGGACGCGGTCAAGCTTGGCCTTGAACGGATTCTTAAGTTTCGGGCTTGTTAAGCGGAGGAAGGTTTGTTAGGCCCCCCCGACTTTTTTGAAACACGGTTTACCGCATCTTTTTCATATTTCCTCTTTTTTATTATTCGCAATGTGTGGCGTATGCTGAAAGTAATTGAGCCTACGTTTTGTTTGATTTTGAAAGTAGTGTCATGCTTCGTTGGACTTATATATGAAGGGCTTGATTTATTTGGAAAGTTTTTTTTTAGACAAGATATGAAACTGATTTTTTGAAAAGTGATTTTCAAACCCTTACGCTCGCATAGGAATTGAAGCACATTGATACTTCCATTTTATTCTGTTCAGCCTTTGGCTTGATTTGGATGTTGGTTGTCGGGATGCGAAGCATCCTCGACCACAAAATGTATATACAAGTGTTGGTCTTCTTATAGGCATGACAGCCATCGAAGTGACTCTAGCACGACAAACCATTTTTTTCACTATGTTGGGACCTTAAATCCGGATAACCTTTTTAAGGTCCATCGTATGTACATTTTACAAAAAAACTGGTAGGATATGTTTACAATGTGGAGTTGTCCATCGTGGGAATCAGATTTAGATCAGTTTGATCATCAATCCCACGATTCCTAGGCTCACAGAAAATAGCCAAGAAAACCTACACAGCACAGATATTTAAAGAAAATGCAAATTGTAGTCTAGACGTCGAAAACGAAGGATTCGTCAGTTAAATCCTCGCGTGCGCGTAGCCAAAGCTTCCCGTTTCCGCTAGATATGGATCTAGGGTCACGTAGGCGCTTGATATTTACAAAGCTAGAAAAATACTATATTTAAATAAATCTTAGCCATTCTAACTTCCCGATTCCGGTTTGACCGATTTTAAACGGTTTGAAAATTACAAAAGACTAGATTTAGATAAATCTAATCCACAAATTTACATCAATGCAGATTCATATCAAATGAATATTTAAAGTAAATATGTAATCACATTGAGCAAAAAATATATATACTTATATATATACAAAAGCGATAAAGGGCCACGAATTTGCAATCCAGGCCCGACTAAGAAATATATTATATAATATATTAATATAATATATATTTATTTATAAAAGAGATAAAGGTCCATGAATTTGCAATCCATGCCCGACGAGAAATGTAAATATATATATAAGCGGTTAAGGGCCACGAATTTGCAATCCAGACCCGCCGAAGAAAGTAATATATATATGTATAAAGCAGTAAAGAGCTAAGAATTTATAATCCAGACTCAATTGAAATTTAAATTATATAATATATATATATATATATATAAGCTGTAAAGAGCCACGAATTTGTAATCCAGACTCGACTGAAATGTAAATATATATATTATATAATATATATATTAATATATATATATATATATTTACATAAAGGCTATAAAAAGGCCACGAATTTGCAATCCATGCCAACCAAAGTCAGAAAATTATATATATATATAATATATATATATATATAAAAGCAGTAAATGGGCTACGAATTATCAATCCAGGCTCGACTGAATTGAAAGTTAGTATATTTATAGTCAGTATATGTATAATAAAGCTGAAAAAGGCCACGAATCAATGATCCAAGCCGAACAAAATAGCACAAATGTATATATATATATATAATAAGCGGTAAAAAGCCACGGATTAGCAATCCAGGCTGTGTAAACAAAGAAATATATATATATATATATATATATATATATATATATACTTATATATACTAAAACGTAAGCTAGAAAAGCCACAGAATTGAAAACTGGCAAAACCAGAAGTTAAGATTTCATATGCACGTTCACATATGTGTAATGAAGTATTAGAAAGTTGCTAATCGTAAAATACTTACAATAGACTGCTCCACGGCTCTTTGCCACTCCGAGGGCTTCGAATGGACGTTTTCATCGGTTAATTTTTGATATGTTGTAGAATATACGTGTTCAAACGTATTAAAAGAATAAAATCTAGGTTTGGAATAGAAGTTGGGCTAAGAGGCGAATGGGCAGAGTTTCAGAGTGTTTTTCTATTTTTCTTTTTTTTACCAAGGGTGGGGAGTCTTATTTATAGACCAGATGGTTGCAGGTCCTGTGACAACCCAGATTTTCAAGAATTAATAAATGAGAATTTAATGAATAAATTCTTATTATGAGATGTTTCGAGTTTGAGTATGTGTATTGTTGTTCGATTTATGCAACGACAATTGACGCGCAAGTATACGTGGTCAACAAGTAATATAAGATAAGTAGGGTGTCGTACCCACGAGGACGAAGTCTTAAATGCAAATCAAATACTAATGTAAGTTATATACTATCTTATCTAAACATATGATTGGAGGTGGTATTTTAAACTATGCGATTACAACTAACGGAAGCAGGAGAAATTGAAGTAATAGGGAAACAGCTAGGATTACAATTTCCCTAATGCGTCGCCTAATCTCCTAACTCTCCACAATACAAACAAATCAAGGAATGGTCAGCCGAGAATAGAACTATGCATATGCTTCTGTCGAAGGCCAAATGCACATCCCTAGCTAGATGAATCACAATATATCTATCGATGAAAATAACTAGGCTAGGGTCATTAAGCTCAGTCTCAAGGCTACACAAGGAAATAGAGATATGTCTATCCTATTAAGCAGTTTATGCACACCCTCCTTTAGGCAAGGGCATAACAAGTGTTATTGTATTTTAAAAGCCAGATATTAATGTCCAATAAATATCCATTAATATCACTGCCAAAAACTCTGTCAAGCATTTAGTCAATAAGCAGAAATACAACAACCCATTCCCAAAATGATTCATTAATATAAATAAGAGAAAGTTAATTAGGCTAAACACTAGGTTACATTGCAATCCTAAAAAGGAAGTTCATAACCATGGTGCTAATACACATTTCTATCACATTCAACATTGCTAAGTAATACACAAATAACTGAAAGATTTAGAATAAGAAAACTCCTGTTGTAAGGTTTTCTGTCTCCAAGTCTTCTTTCTCCTGCAACTCCTGAGCTGTGTATGATGCAATAACTATTCTCCCCTAAAACACAGCTTTTTCTGGTCTAGAATCTCTACCAATATATCTGTTATCACTCTCTATATATCCCTCTTTCCCTCCGTTATTTTTAGGTCATTAAACGCTAACCACTGGCTAGGCACCGGAGGTGACGCTGCGGCGCGGAGCCCATAACTGCTTGGTGGCGCTGCGGCGCCACTCACGCTGCGGCTCAGAATAAGAAGGACCGGCCGCTGCAGCGCCAGATGACATCAGCATGAACCAAGAGTTGGCGCTGCGGCGCCAGAGTGTAGAAAAAGACAATTTTGCCCCTGCAAGCTGAAAATGACCTAAACAGCCCTGCATTCAACAGGAAGAGCATAACAAACAACATAATATATACAAAAGCTCAACAAATAAAATCAAAAAACAAGCAACGTCTTAAGCTTTAGAGAATCTGATATGCGATATAAATACCACAGATCAAATAGCCCCAAACTTAAGCTTTTGCTTGCCCTCAAGCAAACTATCTAACATCCACACCTACCAATACAGGAAGACAGCGAAAGGGAATACTACTATAGAATATTACCACGGCTTCAAAGCGTACTTATAGAGCCTCTCCGAGAATAGGACAAACACTGACATGAAGGGGCTTAAAATCGAATTTGCAAGCATGAGACTGTACTTGATCCATTCTATGTGAGCGAAAACTCAACCATCCAAACTAACATAGCTCAAAAAAACTCGCCACAGTCGAAGCTAAAACCAATATACACACTACGCAACTTAAACAATCACAAGCATTAAGACTAAGATACAAGCACAGGAAAAGATCAAGAAAGGCTCTAGCATGAAGACAGTAAAAATCTTACTCGGACAGTCCTTAATTACCTTAGGCTAAAACAGAGCTACCCATAAATGAGCTTTTGATCAGTGACTCCCAAGCCAGACGACTTAGGGCACTAGGCGTGGAACACCCTATGAATCTAATCACTCGAGCAGGCAAAGGCCACGTAAATCAACATAAGCCAAATTAGACTTTATGAAATCTGAAGGATTATTTGACGAGTGCATTTTTATGCTCCATCTCAACATCGGTCCTGCGTTATGGGCGAGTGCGTTTTACGCTCCATCTCGACCCACCGCAAGACTTTCGATATCAATCTCCATTTTCAATTAATTCTATTTTTATTTATTTTATTCTACAACATGCCAGAGTCCAAGATCCAAAACTGTAAAAGCACCCAAGCCCTTTATTACCTTGCAGAAAATGAAAGATATAAGAATGAACATACTCTCAAAGCAATCAACGTGCGAAATAAAATCGAAAAAAATAATTAGCTAAAACAGTTGATCGGTGCTTGCTAAGGACGGATCAAAAACAGTCTCGACTTATCGATTCACAACCCCTAACACATACATGCTTGACACGACTCTAAGAGACAGCCACAACTACTAGGACGCTTGTCATTAGCCACGATCAAAATTTAACAGCTAAAACACCCTCCCTACCCAGCATATTTACAGTTACAGAACGGGTGGGTTGAAAGGGGGGATCAAAATAAATTAGGCATGAAGCAACAAAAAAATAACACCCTGCCCAAATAAGGAGAAGCCATAAACACATGGCATCAAGTAAACCAATTATCTGCACATACCCCAAAATATAGCTTAAAAACATAACAACCAAAATAAAGCACAAGCACTTAAATATTATAAACCCAAAACATACGTTTATATACCTAATAAAACCAACGTACCAATGCATCATACATGCATCCCAAAATAAATCGAAAACATAAAACATCCACAAATGATAGTCTGGGGCTATACCGCCCAAAAGAAACATGACAGCAATTCATATAAAAAAATACTTAAAAAGGAAATCTCCCCCAAGCTTGAAATTTGCCAATGACCTCACTGGCCTTCACCCTCTGGAGCACCATCACCTCCGCCATCATCATCAGCCTCATCATCAGCCTGCGTTGGCTCCTCCTCGCGATCCTCTGCTCTGGCTGGAAATGGTGGAGGATAAGGCACAAAAATTAGAGGCTCTGGAAATTGAAAGGGCATGGACTCTGCGTCGTCTCCTCCCTGAGCATAATAGATACTAGAGACTGTATTTGCGAACTCCGCATGATAGTGATTGAATTGGCTCTGCCATTGAGCCACTGTATCAACCTTGCAGTGGAGAAAATTAAGGCTTCTTAAAATCTCTGCCAAGGCCCCAGGTGGCATAGCCTCAGAAGATGGGCTCAGGGGCTTGAGCGGATGGTACCAGCCTCTGATGAGGGAGGCGGCAGAGGCCCAGGTAAATATCCCTGACCCTTTGGGTGCGACGGAGGTCCCCCATCCCATACTCCATAACGGGATATAACGTGATGATCAATGACAGCCATAGCGGCTGAGTGATGTCGTCTTTCTCCCATACCACACCCGTTCTTTTGCATAGGCGTGTGATCAAAGACGGTGAGGGAGTCCGGAATTGACGTTGCTTCTAATGGCCTTTTTAATTGAATCCTGGATAAGAACCCCCACATCAACCTTCAGCCCCATAACAATTGCATACAGCAATACTGCCCTCTCTCTTGTTACATCACTCAGGTGGCGTGTTGGCATGATATTAGCACAAATAAAGGAGTACCACGCCTTACCATAACGACTTAAGGCTTGATGGGGGAAAGAAGTCTTTTCACCGTGGAATTCATTGGTTTTCCACACAGTACCAGGCTTGCAGAGCTTGGTTATAATCTCATCTGTATTGTAACTCCGCATCCCAGACTCCAGATAATCCTTACCATCGTAGTTTGGAGTCCCATACACAGCATTAATGGTACGACTGTCAAATTTAATCAACTTACCCCGAACTGGTATCGAAGCAGGACCCTCAGCATTAGCATTTGCATAGAATTCCTTTACCACCGAAATAACTGCTAATTCGGGCGGCTTGGTGAAGTGAATCCATTTCATGGTTACAATCATGGAATTCATATGGCCGTCCATCTTGTCATCTGGCCTTAGGCCTCTCTCAGGCACCAAACTCCTCTTTAAAAAATTTTGGGCATATCGCTTCCAAGCTTCCTCACTTGGGAATTTTACAGCATCCCAAAGGGGAGGAAGGGTTCTGGACGACGGAGGAGGACCTATACTAATGCGAGGACGCTTTGAACTCATAGCCAACAAACCCCAAAGACAACAAAAAGAAAATTAACAATGAAAATCCACTGGTTGCTCTGAAGAAATCCTTATCGCATATTGCTTATAAATAGGACGAAGGAGAATAACTTGCAGACGGTTGATGGCCCCAAACGGTGAGAAACCAAAAGGGTGTGGCTTGAATTGCCGCACTCGTCGGAAGAAATGGAGATGTGTGTGAGAGAAAAGAGGGGTGAAACAAAAACTGCTGCAAACTGAAACCCAACGCCTTGCTTAAACTCAAAAACACGGCACTGGCACTGCGGCATGGTGCATGGCGCTGCGGCGTGAGATAGGTTCAACTTGGCGCTGCGGCGCCATTTTCGGTGCTGCGGCGCGACAATCTTGGAGCTGCGGCGCGAATAATTACAAAGCCCTCAACGCTGCAGCGCAACTCTCCAGTAGCTTCCAGCATATGCCGGCGCCGCGGCGTGAGACTTTGTGAAGGGACTGGCGCTGCGACGTGATAGAGGATTTTGAAAAAAAAAAGGCATGGCGCCGCGGCACGATAATTAGGCTAGCACTTGGCGCTGCGGCGCGAGTACTTTGCTCTTTTTTTTTTCCCTGCATTCCTGCAGCAAACACCCAAAAGCTGAATCAATGCAGAATTTAACTACTAGACATAGCAATCATACTAACCATTAAACTACATGCTACCATACTAATTTAACATCTACAATAATTCTAAGGAAAACCAATTGCACTAATGATAACTAAAGAAAATAACACTAAATAAAACCATAAGGAAATTTTTGATACTGAGATGGGGTTGCCTCCCCATCAAGCGCTTGATTTAGAGTCGTCGGCTTGACTTTCGCCCCGCCTTACACCGGGTCTCCCAAGGTGATGGAGGTGTGTTGCCCGTCAACCTCGCCGCCCCAATAATGTTTCAAACGTTGTCCATTGACTTTGAAGGTTTTGTCTGAATGAGGGTCTTCGACCTCAATAGCTCCATGAGGATACACTTTAGCAATTGTAAACGGCCCCGACCATCGGGACTTCAACTTCCCCGGGAATAATTTCAGCCGGGAGTTAAAAAAAAGCACCTTCTGGCCTTGTTCGAAGTTCCTTTCGACAATTTTCTTATCATGCCACCGCTTTGTCTTTTCCTTATACAACTTAGCGTTTTCATACGCGTGCAGACGAAACTCGTCTGATTCATTAAGTTGTAATAGTCTTCGTTCACCCGCTGCATCCATATCGAAATTGAGCTTTTGGATAGCCCAATATGCGTTGTGCTCTAGGTCCACAGGAAGATGACAAGCCTTGCCGTAAACAAGCCTATACGGAGACATTCCGATAGGCGTTTTATAAGCGGTGCGGTATGCCCACAAGGCATCATCAAGCTTCTTTGACCAGTCCTTCCGATTAGGATTAACAATCTTCTCCAAGATACGCTTAACCTCTTGGTTAGAGATCTCTGCTTGGCCACTTGTCTGCGGATGATAACCTGTGGCTATTTTATAGGTCACCCCATACTTGGCAAGAAGGGCTTCGAAATATTTGTTGCAAAAATGTGACCCTTCATCACTGATTATTGCCTGAGGAGTGCCGAAGCGAGTGAAAATATTTTTCCTTAAGAAATTAAGCACCACCTTAGCATCATTAGAAGGCAAGGCGACTGCTTCTACCCATTTGGAGACATAATCAACCTCGACCAGAATATAGAGATTGTTGTAGGACGACGGGAATGGCCCCATGAAGTCAATACCCCATACATCAAACAACTCTACTTCAAGGATATTCTGCAGAGGCAATTCGTGCCTTTTTGAAATGGTTCCTACCCTTTGGCATCTATCGCAGTGCAACACATATAGGTGTGCATCTTTGAACAGGGTGGGCCAGTAAAACCCAGATTGGAGTACTTTAGCAGCAGTTCTTTGGCCCCCAAAATGTCCTCCATAATTAGAGGAATGGCAATGATGGAGCACACCTTCGATTTCCTCCTCTGGCAAACATCTCCGCAGAATCTGATCTGAACACTGTTTGAATAAAAAGGGCTCGTCCCAAAAGTATTGCTTTGCATCATTTAGGAATTTCTTCCTCTGTTGATAGCTCAAGATGGGAGGAAGCACTTGACAAGCGACGAAATTGGCAAAGTCCGCATACCACGAGGCTTTGCTTTGGACGGCAAACAGTTGTTCATCCGGGAAGAAATCATTGATGTCTTTGATTGCATCTCCCGAATGAGGAGGGTTTTCCAACCTCGACTAGTGATCTGTTACCTGGTTTCTGTCCCTTTTTTGTCGCGGATCTCCAGATCGAACTCCTGTAGAAGAAGGACCCACCTTATCAGCCTAGGCTTTGCATCTTTCTTCTCTATCAGATATTTGATGGCCGAATGGTCTGTGTACACGGTCACTTTTGTTCCAATGAGGTAGGAACGAAATTTATCAAAAGCATAAACCACTGCCAGCACTTCCTTCTCGGTTGTGGTGTAATTTAACTGAGCATCAGTTAATGTTTTGTTGGCATAGTAGATCATGTGGAACACTTTGTCCCTTCTCTGTCCCAACACTGCCCCAATTGCAAAATCGCTGGCGTCACACATGAGCTCAAATGGGAAAGTCCAATCAGGAGCTACCACGATAGGAGTCGAAATGAGTTTTTCCTTCAAAAGTTCAAATGCCCTGAGGCAGGCTTCATCAAACTGAAAAGGCATATCCTTTTCCAATAGTGAACATAGCGGTTTTGTTATCCTTGAGAAGTCCTTGATAAACCGCCTATAGAAACCTGCATGCCCAAGAAAACTCCTAACCCCTTTCACTGATGTAGGCGGCGGTAGACTATTGATGACATCAATTTTAGCCTTGTCTACTTCAATACCACCATCTGATACTCTGTGGCCCAGAATAATGCCCTCTTTTACCATGAAGTGGCACTTCTCCCAATTCAATACAAGATTAGTTTCAACGCATCTTTGAAGAACGGCAGTCAAATTCACCAGACAGTTATCAAATGAACTCCCGAATACAGAAAAATCGTCCATGAAAACCTCGAGGGTCTTTTCGACCATGTCAGAGAAGATGGACATCATGCAACGTTGGAATGTTGCAGGAGCGTTACACAACCCAAAGGACATTTTTCGAAAGGCAAAGGTCCCATACGGACATGTGAACGTTGTTTTCTCCTGATCTTCGGGAGCAATTGAAATTTGATTGTAGCCAGAATAACCATCTAGCAGACAATAGAAGGCATGCCCAGCAAGTCTATCGAGCATCTGATCAATAAATGGCAGCGGGAAGTGATCCTTACAGGTGGACTTATTCAACTTTCTGTAGTCCATACATACCCTCCATCCAGTCACCGTTCTGGTTGGAATCAACTCGTTATTTTCATTGGCTACTACTGTCATACCGCCCTTTTTTGGCACGCATTGAATAGGACTGACCCAAGGACTGTCCGAGATAGGGTAGATAATGCCCGCATCTAGCAACTTAATGATTTCCTTCCGGACCACCTCTTTCATTATTGGGTTCAACTGCCTTTGATGTTCAATGGTCGGCTTGGATCCTTCCTCCAGTAGGATTTTGTGCATACAAAGGGATGGACTGATCCCTTTAATGTCTGAAATCGACCACCCCAGTGCCGTTTTATACTGTTTAAGCACTAGCAGTAGCTTCTCTTCCTGGCCTTCATCTAAAGATGCAGATATTATAACAGGTAAAGTGGATGAATTCCCCAAGTATGCATACCTCAGATGATTGGGCAGGGGCTTTAACTCGAGGACAGGAGGTTCTACAACAGATGGTTGGGCCTTTGAAGTAGATGCTTCTGGATCATTCAGCGACTCAAACTGTCTTTGGAACTGTGTAGATCGCTGGGGTGCATCCAGCCAGTTAGCACATTCAACATGGGTGGCCTCCTCCTTAGTACTGGTACCTCTTAGTGTAGCTTCTAAAGGGTCTGTCATGCATGTTTCTGAGAATACTTCCCTGACTGCATCATCAAGCACTTTAATCTGGAAGCAGTCTTCAGGGGTGTTCGGATATTTCATTGCCCTAAACACATTGAAAGTTACTTCCTGATCCTGCACTCTCATAGTCAGCTTGTGACGCCCCCAAATCCACGTTCCTTCGAAACCTTGAATTCGGTGCAGTCACGATACTACTATCGTCAAACTATTACAGCTTTTATTTATTACTAAAAGAATACAACTTGCTTTATTACAATTTAGAATATAAATTCTATTCATATCCAAGATCTCGTCTTTACATCATATTCGATGTTACTAAAATACGGAATAATTTAAACTTTTCAATCCTCCTTGATTAAAATCTTTTATTGATTTCATAACTTGAATCAATTACAACCCTTGAATCAATTATAAAATATGATTCCTTCTTATCTGAGTTATCGTATAAACATTTACAACTCAACTCGATATCCTCTATGTATTATCTAATACATCTTTATAGTACGACAAGCATTAAACCTCGTAAACAAATATCAAGTACAACTACTAGAACCTAGACATGGTTCGAGTAATAATCTAATCAGTATTCTTCGTTGTGATACTATCTATCTTTATCAATCAAGAAGCACGAAATCTTTACCGTGAATCCTTAACCTGCAAAAGTGGTTATTTGCAAGAGTGAGCTCGACAGCTCAGCAATTCTAACAGTTTTCATGCATCACATAGCATACAACATTATACTCAGTTCATGCATTTATAAACAATTTATATTTACTACGCATGTTACTTTTCACATAACAAGTATATCATCAAAGATCAACTTTCAATCTCATTTATATCTCATATACAGTTCATATATAAGTTCACATTATCACTGCATAATATAATTGAACTAACAGTTATTGAATTCATATATCAAATAGGAACTGAAAGACTTGCCTGATTCGTAGTTTAACAACTACGACTTAACTGCTTAAAGCTATCTGCACTTCGTGTATTCCTACACAGTTATATAATCATGGATTTACATCCATCAGTCATACATTTCATATGCTCCTAATAGAACAACAGTTCGTATATCGTTTTCTAATCTTGGTTTCGTTTCACTCTATCTTAGGATAACCACGATGTTACAACATCATACCTTCATACTTATTCTATAGAAACCATTCTATTTCGGTCCTTAGGGTCCTTAAGGAAAATAACTTAGGACTAGACAGTTAACAAACTGTTCTTGGCAGCTCTGCAACACGGCGCGGCCGCGCGGCAATTAAGCTTGGGAGTGGCGCGGCCGCGCGACTCCCTGCCAGAACCAGAACTTAGATTTCATAAACTTAGTTTGGTCCTAACATAGCATGCATTCTGATATATATTATACACGCACATTAAGTAGGCATGCTCGTGCTTATACTACACATGTATACTTAATCACATAGTCTATGCTTTTGAAATTCATTTTCTCGAATATGCGTGCATAGGTGAAATCCATGTTTCATCACATGATGCTTATGTCAACATGTCTATAGGCATAATGAATCCTAATATACATGCTCGTGTGATCATAATGTAACTCACTCCGTGTTTGATGCTATCATCTTACACATTCTAAACATTTCATAAAAATCGCTTTAAGTCAACAAAGGTAACTAAGTTTATGCAAAGTACCTTGTAGTCATGATTCTCACGTATTAGAACACATATATAAGTCATCTATACATGCTCAATGATCAGAACGTGGACATCCTATATATACGTCCAAAAACTCTAAGTTTATCTTTTGAAATCATTTTAAATTTAAACAATGTGTTCTAGTGTATGCTCAATACCTTCAACTCACATATCATGCATATCTAAACCATATAATCATGCTTAAAAAGTCAGAATATAAACATGACTAATATACGCCAAAATTCATTTATAAAACCTTAAGTTTTCATTAAAAACTCCACTACAACAAGGTATAATTGTTTACTATTAGCCAAGGTAATTAATCAACAACTACCTTCATACCCATTGATACACATAACCAAGACACTTACACATGTCTCAAAAGTCCGACTCAAAGAACGCAAAATTCGTCAAGTCTCATTTTCAAAACTTTAGGTTTTCTTTTCGGAAATCATGTTAAACCAACTAATACAACTTACTACGTGCATGACAACCTTAGTACACATGTCAGACCCCTTTCTGAAATTATTAGAGTCTAACTAGTATGCTTAACCAACCAGAAAACACAAAATCACCAAGAGTTTCTGCAGAGGGCGCGGCCGCGCCCCATTTGTACTAGGGAGACGCGCGGCCGCGCGTCCCTGTTTCCAGACCAGAAACTTTACTGCTAAAATAGAGCTTCAGCTAATCCTTTTCTTACTTCATGTAACAAGCTTGAAAGCCATCATATTGTATTTATAACATATATTTAGACTCTACTCAACATATTAACATCATCTTACATAACAATTCTCCACTAATTCATGAAATCTCTTATGAATTTATCAAATTCAAGACTAAAAATTCAAAGTTAGAGTTATACCTCTTGGAGCCTTGAATTACTAAGCTTGCTTCCCAAATCAGTTTTCTCACATAACTCTCATCACCATATTCTCTATATCAACTTAGCAATTATTTAGCAACTTCAATTTGTGAATATGAAGCATCAATTTATAGAGAATTTATGGACCAAATTTGGTTCTTGCACATTGAATCAAACCAATGGGTTGATCAAAGACATGGAGGTTAACAAGAGGTTAGTAAGGAGTTGGTGAAATCCATCATCAATCCCACACCCCTCACAATCATCACACTCATTGCTATCTAGGAAGTTGAGAGATGAAGGAGATAGGCTAGCCTTAGCCATTCACGTGAAAGAGAAAAGGAAGAGAAAGTGGGCACTTAATATGGGACAATGCCACTAAATCTCAGCAACTTGCTTACAATTACCTCACACTAATGTTATATAGTCCACCACTTACCAAGGCTATATCACATTTCATTTTATAAACACATAGGTTATAATATATACATATATACACATTCATACATATAGCTTAGGTTATGAATGAACTGTAAATAAAATCTCTAATTACAATGTATCATATATCATCCATATATATCTCATCTTACCGGATATAATTCTATCGGGTATTATCACATTACATTGTTTCCTTTATTATTAAATTTTATTAATTTAATAATTATTTATAATATATCCATGATATATTATTTTATTGTATACTCATATTTTAAATATACACTACTACATATAATCATGTACCTCATGTACATAGGTTAAGCTAATATTCTAATTGGACTAAATATAATATGGTTGGGTACTATCATCCCACCATTTTCCATAAAATTATTATCACAATTATACTCAAATATTATAATGATAATTAATATCAACCATTCATTTTCTTCTAATACTTCCAATTAAATCCCCTTGATTTAACTTCATTATTTATGCCACACAAGGCATAATTATGTGAACTTAGTACTTAATAGTCCACAAGTTTATAATAATATAATCTCCTAAAATAATATTATACTCAATGTTACATCTTATAATATGTTCATAAAGTAATACCATTACATTACTAATTTACATGTTCTCTATTATAATCAATCTATTACCCTCCTATGGGTAATACCCAATGGTCAAAGAGGAGTTGGTGGCTAACTCCACCAACTACTACTATTCATGGTCCTTCCTCATCATTACACCTTATAACATGCTCATGGTGTAATTATATTTCTTATTATATGCTTTCTTAGCAATAATGTAGTAATTGAATTAACAAACTCTACACACCAATGTATTGCATCTATTCATTATCAAGCTATTATTCTCCTATGGTTATTACCCAAAGGGCAAAAGGGAAGTTGGTGGCTAACTCCCACCAACTACCATTACTCATGTACCCTAACCACTTAATTGACCATTATTGCTCTCACATGGACTAACTTGCAAGCTTATATCTAATAACTTAATGTTATTACCATATGATATGATAGGGTCACACATACACCCAATCATATAATCCATGTACATTTGACAATACCGAATATATTTTAATTGAGTAGTGTCACACCCCATTATTGTAACTTTACTATTACACTTAATCATATAGTTTCCTATATTATATAGTTTTCTTGAAGTGTCACACTTCATTCCATATTATATAGATGTAGCTACTATATAACTTATAATTACACATCATTGCACATAGAAATCTATTCACATAATAATAATAACTAATTCCATTAATTATTCATTCATTAATTTATTTAATGAATGTTATTCCACCACTTTGCCACACTAGGCATATCTCACAAGCTTAACTTAAGCTTATTATCACTCCCATCACACTTTAATATTCTTTTAATATAAGGTTTGTGTGACACATGCACTTTAATGCTAAATTATTTAGCTACCTTGAACAATTATAGGTATAACCTTTACACTAGAATAATTAATATTTACTCTATTAATTATTATAAAATCTAGGATAAATAATAACTTAAGTTATTTAATATATTGAAATAACTTAGTTTTCTTTCATTAATAAACTCCCTTGAAAATACATTTAAAATTATGTATTTAGCCATATCATAAAATATTATGTTTTCTCCAAATAAGCACATTCGTTATTAGAAAATAATTTACTTATTGTCTCATGATATTATTCTTAATATAATACCAAATAACTATATGTACGACACATGTACATATATTATATATAGAAAATAGATAATAAGTTTATTTTCTATTATAATAAATTGTTTCCATCAATTAAATTACTTACAGCAAATATGTTTTACTATATTTACTATATTAACCAAACACACCTCATACAAAAACATATAAGGTAATATTATTATTCAAAAATAACATTTCCTCCTTTTATTAAAATAATTCAATATTAGAAATTATTTTAATATCCTTTATTAGAAAAATCATATCTCTTTCTTTTCTATAAATTGTTCCCAAAACAATTTCTTCAATTATTCATTTAATCATATAATGATTTCCATCTCCCTTTAATAACGTGTATATATATATTTAACGTTATTCGCACATTAGACTTTCTCACATATTACCACTCTAAGTAATATATAGAAGGTACTAATTATAATCATATATTCAACATATATATTAATTCACTCCTTTACTTAAGTAAATCAAACCTTGTACCATATTACCTTAGTTAATTAAGGTTCAATATTCACATTATATTATTCCATAATATAACTCTCAACTTAAATTAACCAATATTTATTCTTATTAGTTAATTCCTAACTCATGCTTCACTATCCAAACCTATTCACGGATAGCTTAAGTGCTATTAATAACCTATATTATAAACATACTAGTTATTAATACACATACTCAAGAATATGGTGATTATACATTAAGGATATTTAATGTCACCAACTTACTATGATAAAATAATTCTATAAATTATTTAATATCGATAGGAATTTATCCACTTCCTTTACCTCAATTGAATCGTCTCTAAAATAAATAACAAATATATATTAATAATATATTCATTAATCACAAAAACACATATTACATAGTCCATATTACCCTATGTAATATAATACCACATACCTCATATCACATATATATCTTTTTATTCGAACCCATCTCACAGTTTAAGAATTTTATTTATTAAATCCTTATTTAATAATATTTGAAAATTCGGGTTCTTACATCCTCTCCCCCTTATAAGGATTCCGTCCTCGGAATCACCGAAACTTCCTCTACTCGGTGCTATTCCGAATATTATATATTCTCTTGAATAATTTTTATCCATTCTCTTTTCAGAAGTTTTATTACTATAACTTTCTCAATCTCATTCTACCACTTTCTCCTTTCTAAGGAACATTCTACTTACTACATTCATCCTTTAGAAGAATAAGAATCTTCCACGATTTTTCAATAATCGGGAAGTAGTATGAATAACTCAGATTCCAATTTATGCTGAGGGGTCACAAGACCGTGAACTTTTCCACAGATTTACTAATGCTTCAACATAATTCTTCACATTGCAAACCAGAGTGTTTATCAATCACAAAGACTAAAAACACTCTCCACACGTACTCTAGGTGGCCAACCTATTGTACCACTATGTTGGGCCGCAACGTAGTGTTTTGTAACGACTATATGCGTTACGCTCGGAACCATTGTCCCGAAAACATGTCCCCTTATAGGGTTGTTCACCTCAGCTTTTCAACATCTAAATCCGCACCAGAGCAATCTGGTTTGGCATAAATACACAAGAATGCTTGAATTCTATAATCTCTTTCCAACAGTCGCCTAGCCGAATCAAATAGCTTAGACTCTCATCAACAATTCGGACATCAATCGAAATAATTTAGTCAACTTAATTGACCTTCTTTATAATTTACAAGAAAACCAAAAATTCTTTTATGACGTCATGATACCATACTAGATTAGTAGTACGTTGAGGATTCCGCCATTTTATGACTTTGTCATATTACAACATACCATAGTGGGCTGACGATCTTTCGATCACAACCAACACTAGGTTCGATTGCATTGATGACTCCATCGTTTACCATTCTACATCATATCAAATGATGCATATGGTCAAAATACATTTTGAAAGATTGTCAAATCATTTTTGTCTTAGCCGAAACAAATAGCGTAGACATACGAATAACGGTGTTGTTTTTTTAAAACTCATTAGTTCAGTTACCTGACCCAATGTTTTCTCAAGAAATTCAAAGTGCAAACACTAGCACAAAGTCAATAAATATTGAAAATCTAGCGTAGCTAGAGGATTTAGGAAAATCCAATTTCTCCATCGCTTCAATCTCTTACCACCATCAATGCTTACTATTCCAAAACTCTTATAAAATATATCTATTCTCAGTACAGTTCACTAACTTACCACACCATGCAAGCTCAGGAACTTACCATAATCATATGGGTTGAGGAACTTATCCTAGTCAGACCAAAATCGTCCATTCGCTGAGGGGTCCCATCATACGATTATGAGTCACGAACTCGTCATAGGCATAAGTCTTAAGAACTCGCACCTAATCTTAGTATTATCTAATTATATCTTAGAAATCTCTATCTATCAAAATAAATATGAGAAAAGAATCACCTTTCCGCCATATGTATAATGATACCGCGACACTAACATTCCAACGATTATCAATGTGACGCACTCAGTGCAAGCACAAAACTTCTGCCCATACAAAAGTTTGTACAACTAAGCCGTTACATGAATCCTCAATGGAAGTCCAACACTTAAATCTATCTTACTTTATCACTTGCTCGTTACGAGCTTTCTATGTTTCATCACATACAACTCCTCATGAGTTCATCTCGTACTATATCATAGTACATTCTCTTATAGCATCAAGCTATACATACTTAGTCATTACAGACTATCTATCATTTTACAGTTCAATCTGATCACGTCGTGATCATCACTATACCTTAGGGTTCTTTCCCTATTATCAACCAAACTCCATCTGAGTTCATTCTCATTATCTTTGTCATATACATCTTATAGACATCATCTTAGCATTTTCATTACCAGAGTTAGGAAACTCCTGATTCTCATTCTCTAGATATTTCGAGATTCTTCTTTGAATCTTCATTTAGATATATTTTAATCTTATCTTTCACTCTCTCAGGTTATAGTCTAAGGTACACTTACCTAAGGTTTATAACCTACATCTTTGATACCAACCTGTGACGCCCCCAAATCCACGTTCCTTCGAAACCTTGAATTCGGTGCAGTCACGATACTACTATCGTCAAACTATTACATCTTTTATTTATTACTAAAAGAATACAACTTGCTTTATTACAATTTAGAATATAAATTCTATTCATATCCAAGATCTCGTCTTTACATCATATTCGATGTTACTAAAATACGGAATAATTTAAACTTTTCAATCCTCCTTGATTAAAATCTTTTATTGATTTCATAACTTGAATCAATTACAACCCTTGAATCAATTATAAAATATGATTCCTTCTTATCTGAGTTATCGTATAAACATTTACAACTCAACTCGATATCCTTTATGTATTATCTAATACATCTTTATAGTACGACAAGCATTAAACCTCGTAAACAAATATCAAGTACAACTACTAGAACCTAGACATGGTTCGAGTAATAATCTAATCAGTATTCTTCGTTGTGATACTATCTATCTTTATCAATCAAGAAGCACGAAATCTTTACGGTGAATCCTTAACCTGTAAAAGTGGTTATTTGCAAGAGTGAGCTCGATAGCTCAGCAATTCTAACAGTTTTCATGCATCACATAGCATACAACATTATACTCAGTTCATGCATTTATAAACAATTTATATTTACTACGCATGTTACTTTTCACATAACAAGTATATCATCAAAGATCAACTTTCAAACTCATTTATATCTCATATACAGTTCATATATAAGTTCACATTATCACAGCAAAATATAATTCAACTAACAGTTATTGAATTCATATATCAAATAGGAACTGAAAGACTTGCCTGATTCGTAGTTTAACAACTACGACTTAACTGCTTAAAGCTATCTGCACTTCGTGTATTCCTACACAGTTATATAATCATGGATTTACATCCATCAGTCATACATTTCATATGCTCCTAATAGAACAACAGTTCGTATATCGTTTTCTAATCTTGGTTTCGTTTCACTCTATCTTAGGATAACCACGATGTTACAACATCATACCTTCATACTTATTCTATAGAAACCATTCTATTTCGGTCCTTAGGGTCCTTAAGGAAAATAACTTAGGACCAGACAGTTAACAAACTGTTCTTGGCAGCTCTGCAACACGGCGCGGCCGCGCGGCAATTAAGCTTGGGAGTGGCGCGGCCGCACGACTCCCTGCCAGAACCAGAACTTAGATTCATAAACTTAGTTTGGTCCTAATATAGCATCCATTCTGATATATATTATACACACACATTAAGTAGGCATGCTCGTGCTTATACTACACATGTATACTTAATCACATAGTCTATGCTTTTGAAATTCATTTTCTCGAATATGCGTGCATAGGTGAAATCCATGTTTCATCACATGATGCTTATGTCAACATGTCTATAGGCATAATGAATCCTAATATACATGCTCGTGTGATCATAATGTAACTCACTCCGTGTTTGATGCTATCATCTTACACATTCTAAACATTTCATAAAAATCGCTTTAAGTCAACAAAGGTAACTAAGTATATGCAAAGTACCTTGTAGTCATGATTCTCACGTATTAGAACACATATATAAGTCATCTATACATGCTCAATGATCAGAACGTGGACATCCTATATATACGTCCAAAAACTCTAAGTTTGTCTTTTGAAATCATTTTAAATTTAAACAATGTGTTCTAGTGTATGCTCAATACCTTCAACTCACATATCATGCATATCTAAACCATATAATCATGCTTAAAAGTCAGAATATAAACATGACTTATATACGCCAAAATTCATTTATAAAACCTTAAGTTTTCATTAAAAACTCCACTACAACAAGGTATAATTGTTTACTATTAGCCAAGGTAATTAATCAACAACTACCTTCATACCCATTGATACACATAACCAAGACACTTACACATGTCTCAAAAGTCCGACTCAAAGAACGCAAAATTCGTCAAGTCTCATTTTTAAAACTTTACGTTTTCTTTTCGAAAATCATGTTAACCAACTAATACAACTTACTACGTGCATGACAACCTTAGTACACATGTCAGACCCCTTTCTGAAATTATTAGAGTCTAACTAGTATGCTTAACCAACCAGAAAACACAAAATCACCAAGAGTTTCTGCAGAGGGCACGGCAGCGCCCCATTTGTACTAGGGAGACGCGCGGCCGCGCGTCCCCGTTTCCAGACCAGAAACATTACTGCTAAAATAGAGCTTCAGCTAATCCTTTTCTTACTTCATGTAACAAGCTTGAAAGCCATCATATTGTATTTATAACATATATTTAGACTCTACTCAACATATTAACATCATCTTACATAACAATTCTCCACTAATTCATGAAATCTCTTATGAATTTATCAAATTCAAGACTAAAAATTCAAAGTTAGAGTTATACCTCTTGGAGCCTTGAATTACTAAGCTTGCTTCCCAAATCAGTTTTCTCACATAACTCTCATCACCATATTCTCTATATCAACTAGCAATTATTTAGCAACTTCAATTTGTGAATATAAGCTTCAATTTATAGAGAATTTATGGACCAAATTTGGTTCTTGCACATTGAATCAAACCAATGGGTTGATCAAAGACATGGAGGTTAACAAGAGGTTAGTAAGGAGTTGGTGAAATCCATTATCAATCCCACACCCCTCACAATCATCACACTCATTGCTAGCTAGGAAGTTGAGAGATGAAGGAGATAGGCTAGCCTTAGCCATTCACGTGAAAGAGAAAAGGAAGAGAAAGTGGGCACTTAATATGGGACAATGCCACTAAATCTCAGCAACTTGCTTACAATTACCTCACACTAATGTTATATAGTCCACCACTTACCAAGGCTATATCACATTTCATTTTATAAACACATAGGTTATAATATATACATATATACACATTCATACATATAGCTTAGGTTATGAATGAACTGTAAATAAAATCTCTAATTACAATGTATCATATATCATCCATATATATCTCATCTTACCGGATATAATTCTATCGGGTATTATCACATTACATTGTTTCCTTTATTATTAAATTTTATTAATTTAATAATTATTTATAATATATCCATGATATATTATTTTATTGTATACTCATATTTTAAATATACACTACTACATATAATCATGTACCTCATGTACATAGGTTAAGCTAATATTCTAATTGGACTAAATATAATATGGTTGGGTACTATCATCCCACCATTTTCCATAAAATTATTATCACAATTATACTCAAATATTATAATGATAATTAATATCAACCATTCATTTTCTTCTAATACTTCCAATTAAATCCCCTTGATTTAACTTCATTATTTATGCCACACAAGGCATAATTATGTGAACTTAGTACTTAATAGTCCACAAGTTTATAATAATATAATCTCCTAAAATAATATTATACTCAATGTTACATCTTATAATATGTTCATAAAGTAATACCATTACATTACTAATTTACATGTTCTCTATTATAATCAATCTATTACCCTCCTATGGGTAATACCCAATGGTCAAAGAGGAGTTGGTGGCTAACTCCACCAACTACTACTATTCATGGTCCTTCCTCATCATTACACCTTATAACATGCTCATGGTGTAATTACATTTCTTATTATATGCTTTCTTAGCAACAATGTAGTAATTGAATTAACAAACTCTACACACCAATGTATTGCATCTATCATTATCAAGCTATTATTCTCCTATGGTTATTACCCAAAGGGCAAAAGGGAAAGTTGGTGGCTAACTCCCACCAACTACCATTACTCATGTACCCTAACCACTTAATTGACCATTATTGCTCTCACATGGACTAACTTGCAAGCTTATATCTAATAACTTAATGTTATTACCATATGATATGATAGGGTCACACATACACCCAATCATATAATCCATGTACATTTGACAATACCGAATATATTTAATTGAGTAGTGTCACACCCCATTATTGTAACTTTTACTATTACACTTAATCATATAGTTTCCTATATTATATAGTTTTCTTGAAGTGTCACACTTCATTCCATATTATATAGATGTAGCTACTATATAACTTATAATTACACATCATTGCACATAGAAATCTATTCACATAATAATGATAATTAATTCCTTAATATTCATTCATTAATTTATTTAATGAATGTTTATTCCACCACTTTGCCACACTAGGCATATCTCATAAGCTTAACTTAAGCTTATTATCACTCCCATCACACTTTAATATTCCTTTTAATATAAGGTCCTGTGTGACACATGCACTTTAATGCTAAATTATTTAGCTACCTTGAACAAATTATAGGTATAACCTTTACACTAGAATAATTAATATTTACTCTATTAATTATTTAAAATCTACGATAAAATAATAACTTAAGTTATTTAATATATTGAAATAACTTAGTTTTCTGTCATTAATAACTCCCTTGAAAATACATTTAAAATTATGTATTAGCCATATCATAAAATATTATGTTTTCTCCAAATAGCACATTCGTTATTAGAAAATAATTTACTTATTGTCTCATGATATTATTCTTAATAAATACCAAATAACTATATGTACGACAACATGTACATATTATATATAGAAATAGATAATAAGTTTTATTTTATATTATAATAAATTGTTTCCATCAATTAAATTACTTATAGCAAATATGTTTTAATATATTTACTATATTAACCAAACACACCTCATACAAAAACATATAAGGTAATATTATTATTCAAAAATAACATTTCCTCCTTTTATTAAAATAATTCAATATTAGAAATTATTTTAATATCCTTTATTAGAAAAATCATATCTCTTTCTTTTCTATAAATTGTTCCCAAAACAATTTCTTCAATTATTCATTTAATCATATAATGATTTCCATCTCCCTTTAATAACGTGTATATATATATTAACGTTATTCGCACATTAGACTTTCTCACATATTACCACTCTAAGTAATATATAGAAGGTACTAATTATAATCATATATTCAACATATATATTAATTCACTCCTTTACTTAAGTAAATCAAACCTTGTACCATATTACCTTAGTTAATTAAGGTTCAATATTCACATTATATTATTCCATAATATAACTCTCAACTTAAATTAACCAATATTTATTCTTATTAGTTAATTCCTAACTCATGCTTCACTATCCAAAACCTATTCACGGATAGCTTAAGTGCTATTAATAACCTATATTATAAACATACTAGTTATTAATACACATACTCAAGAATATGGTGATTATACATTAAGGATATTTAATGTCACCAACTTACTATGATAAAATAATTCTATAAATTATTTAATATCGATAGGAATTTATCCACTTCCTTTACCTCAATTGAATCGTCTCTAAAATAAATAACAAATATATATTAATAATATATTCATTAATCACAAAAACACATATTACATAGTCCATATTACCCTATGTAATATAATACCACATACCTCATATCACATCTATATCTTTTTATTCGAACCTATCTCACGGTTTAAGAATTTATTTATTAAATCCTTATTTAATAATATCTGAAAATTTGGGTTCTTACACAGCTTCTCTTTCTGCACATCTATAAGGGTTCTCCCCGTTGCTAAGAATGGTCTACCCAGTATTATCGGGACCTCCCTGTCTTCCTCAAAGTCCAGGACAATAAAGTCCGCTGGGAAGATTAACTTGTCCACCTTAACAAGCACATCCTTTACTATCCCCTTCGGGTACGTGAGAGATCTATCCGCCAATTGCAAAGTAACACTTGTGGGTTTGGCTTCATTCAGTCCAAGCTTTTTATATATTGACAGAGGCATCAAATTTATACTCGCCCCCAAATCACATAAGGCCTTGCTAATGAATTGGTCCCCGATAGTACTTGGAATCGTGAAACTTCCAGGATCTTTCAGTTTTGGCGAGAGCTTGTTCTGTAGAATAGCACTGCATTCCTCAGTCAGAGCCACTGTTTTATAATCTCCCATTTTCCTCTTCTTTGACAATATGTCTTTCATGAATTTAACATAGCTCGTCATTTGCTCCAACGCCTCTGCAAACGGGATGCTTATGTGAAGCTTCTTGAACACTTCTAAAAACTTAGAAAATTGCTTATCAAGCTTTTGTTTCTGCATGCGCTGGGGGAATGGAAACTGTGGGATAGGAGGACTAGCTGTGTTCACTATAGGGGTTGGTGATGAAGGGCTTTCTTGAGCATTTACCTCACCCCCAGACTTATCATCACTCTGCTCCACAATAGGTTCCTCTATAGTCACTTCTTCTTGCACTACAGGCCTCTCTCCACCCTTTTCATTTAGAGTTTTCCCACTCCGGAGTGTAACTGCTTTGCAGTGTTCCTTCCCATCCCGTTTCGGGTTGACATCAGTGTCACTCGGCAATGTGCCTTGTGGTCGACTATTTAGAGCAGAGGCCAACTGTCCCATTTGGACTTCAAGGTTCCGGATGGAAGCCTCTTGATTACTGCTCCTTGTCTCATTTTGGGCAATATATCATGACAGGAGATCTTCCAAACTAGGTTTTCTTTCCTGTTGAGGTGGTGGATGGTGGAACTGATTTTGAGAACTCTGTGGTTGTTGGTTGTACTGATTTTGAGCTTGAAACCAGGAGGATTTGAGAAATTAGGCCTGGTGGTCGGAGGTTGTGGTTGATTGCTATTCGTGTTGCCCCAAGAAAAGTTTGGAGGATTCCTCAAGCCCGGATGATAATGAGTAGGGAGACTTACGTTTTGCTGCCGCCCGTAGTTGGAAACAAATTGAACTGACTCGGGGCTTATGGCACACTGCTCAGTTGTGTGGCTCCCTTGACACAATTCACACATCAATGAGACACTCTGGACATTCTGCACAGCTTGCACTCCCATGGTGTCAAGTCTTTTAGTTAGCGCTGCAACTGTAAGAACCCGAATTTTCAGATATTATTAAATAAGGATTTAATAAATAAAATTCTTAAATTATGAGATGGGTTCGAATAATAATATATATATATGTGATATGAGGTATGTGGTATTATATTACATAAGATAATATGGACTATGAAAAATGTGTTTTTGTGATTTATAAATATATTATTAATATATATTTGTTACTTATCGTAGAGACGATCCAGTTGAGATAAAGGAGGTGGATAAATTCCTATCGATATTAAATAATTTATAGAATTATTTTATCATAGCAAGATGGTGACATTAAATATCCTTAATGTATAATCACCATATTCTTGAGTATGTGTATTAATAACTAGTATGTTATAATATAGGTTATTAATAGCACTTAAGCTATCCGTGAATAGGTTTGGATAGTGAAGCATGAGTTAGTTAAGGAATTAACTAATAAGAATAAATATTAGTTAATATAAGTTGTGAGTTATATTATGGAATAATATAATGTCAGTATTGAACCTTAATTAACTATGATGATATAGTACAATATTTAATTTACTTAAGTAAATGAGTGAATTAATATGTGTGTTGAATATGTAATTATAGTTGATACTTTTATATATATTACTTAGAGTGGTAATATGTGAGAAAGTCTAATGTACGAATAACGTTAAATATATATATATATATATATATATATATATATATACGTTATTAAAGGGAGATGGAAATCAATATATCTTTAAATGAATATATTGAAGAAATTGTTTTGGGAACAATTTATAGAAAAGAAAGAGAAATAGTTATTAT
Organism: Panax stipuleanatus; assembly: GCA_020205555.1. Classification (NCBI taxonomy): domain Eukaryota; kingdom Viridiplantae; phylum Streptophyta; class Magnoliopsida; order Apiales; family Araliaceae; genus Panax; species Panax stipuleanatus. The sequence continues at coordinate 39,147,102 of CM035120.1, forward strand.
ATATTTCTAATAAAGGATATTAAAATAATTTCTAATATTGAATTATTTTAATAAAAGGAGGAAATATTATTTTTGAATAATAATATTACCTTATATGTTTTTGTATGAGGTGTGTTTGGTTAATATAGTAAATATATTAAAACGTATTTGCTATATGTAATTAAATTGATGGAAACAATTTATTATAATAGAAAATAAACTTATTATCTATTTTCTATATATAATATATGTACATGTGTCGTACATATAGTTATTTGATATTATATTAAGAATAATATCATGAGACAATAAGTAAATTATTTTCTAATAACGAATGTGCTTATTTGCAGAAAACATAATATTTTATGATATGGCTAAATACATAATTTTAAATGTATTTTCAAGGGAGTTTAATTAATATAAGGAAACTAAGTTATTTTAATATATTAAATAACTTAAGTTATTATTTGATCGTGAATATTATTATTGGAATAATTAATAGAGTATATATTAATTATTATAAGCGTAAAGGTTATACTTATTATAAGTATAATTATTTGAAGTAGTTTAGCATTTTAATAGCTTGAGTTATTATATTTCCGTAAAGGTTATATATAATATTTGAATATTCGATTTGTAAAATATTTATATGTGGACCTTGGATTTAATAGTTCTAATTTAATTGAACAGGTTATAAGTAGTAATGTGGTGAGAAATGAGTAAGTGATGAGAATAATGATAAGCTTAAGTTTGAGCTTGTGAGAGATGCCTTGTGTGGCACAATAATAGATTCAGTAATGAATTGACTAATTTAATGATGGAGGAATTATTAATTAAACAATTAATCTAAATTAATTGTTAATTGTTATTATGATAGTATGTTAAATTATTATGGCTAGTGATAGTATAATAATAAGGAAATCGATTATAAGTATAATCGGATTTGTGATGAGATAAATTGTCTTCTAATATTAATTATTGTTATGAACAATATACTATTATCAAGTAATTAATTGATAATATGATGATTAATGAGTAAATGATATAAAAGATTTATATTTATTTAACGTGATAATAAATCATATAAAGTGTTAATCAATTAGCGTGGGAATTATAATTTCATGGATTAATGAGAAATGGATTAATTAATATTATTATTAAGATAAGTAATTTATTAATTTCTATGTGCAACCATGCGATATTAAAGTATAACGTATGATAGTTAACTATATGTTATGCGAAGTATAAAGTGCAATGCGACTATGCTATATATGAATATAAACTATATAGTAAAGTTATTGAGTTGTAATAGGTACATGAAATGTGGGTTTGACAATGTGTATATTAAGTATACAATAAAATAATATATCATAAATATATGGTAAACAATTATTGAATTTACTAATAGAGGAGACAATACACTGTGATGATACCCGATAGAATTATATCCGGTAGGATGAAATGTACATGAATTTATATGTGCAAGTTAAAATTTAATACATGATAGTATTATTGAGACTACATTGTGACACATTAATTTATAACTTAAGTTATATGAAATGAATGTGTACAACTTAAATGTATATGTAATGTGTATATATAAACCAAGTGTTGTATTACATGTTCCAAGTTGCTGAGATTTATTTGGTTGCCCCAATATTAGAGTTACTCCTCTTCTTCTCCTTCACGTGAACACCACATGGCTACTCTCTATAGCCTCAAACTCAGCAAACTTAGGCTAGCAATGATCATGGGAGGAGCGGAGATCATGATGAGATTTACCAACTCTCACCTACCATTCCTTAACCATTATACAATCTTGCTATACATTGGTTTGATTTGGGAGATTTTGCATTTGTCTGGGTATTGATTTGGTTATAAATATGAAGCTCTCCTTCTTCATGTTTTCATTGCTGAGATTTTTGCTTAAGTGATATTGAGAGCATATTAAAGTAAGAATGCATTAGTAATATAGCAACATTTTGAGTTGAAGATTTCAGCAAGCTTGATACACATTAGCAGAGGTATAACACCTCATGTTCTTCAATTCATGTTTTCTGCAATTTCTAAGATTTCTAATTTCTTGATTCTTGAATTAAGCATAGATTTATTGATAACTTGATTGGAGTATGATTATTAGTTGCTATGCTAGCTTATAATCATGATAGAACTGTAATGTAGTAGCTTAGAATGATAATCTTTGTAAAATTTTGAGTTTGGGCTAAGTTCTGCCGAAGCAGAGCAGTCACTGTCTCTGGCCGGCCAGTGGCGCAGCTGCGCCAGTTTTGTACTGGCCAGCAGCGCAGCTGCGCCGGTACCAGACTTGAGTTGGGCAAGGCCCTGCGCAGCTGCGCCAGTTTTGAACTGGGGCTCTGCGCAGCTGCGCCGGGACCAGTTTCTGGGTTTTGTTTTCTGTTGCAGGTTCTGTTATATGCTAGCATAAGTTATATAATTAGAACAAGCATGTGGACATAGATAACATACATATATGATTACCTTGATATGAAATGAGCATGTGTAACGATATTAGTACACACGATTGAAGAAAAACTTATAGTTTTGAAATGAAACTTATAGTTTCGATTGTGAACTTGGACACATATGTAATATGTATATAATCTGATATTTTAAACATGATAGTATGGTTTATATTGACATGAAATGCATGCTTAAAGTATTAACCGTACACTAGTATTAGAAGTTAAGATAATTTTCGAAATGATAAACTTAAGACTTTCAAAAACGAACTTAACCAAGTCTAATGTCTTTTAGATTCTGACCATTTGAGAATATTTATGTGGTTTAAATATGAGTTTCTAGTGTATATGAAATACATATAGATGCCATGCATGTACTATGATTCCTTGTTGACTTAGTGTGATTTCCGATGAAAAGCTAAGGACATCAATTACCATATGAATTATGTTGTGATCATGCAAGCATATGCATTAGGATGTCATTATGCCTATAGACATGTTGACATGAGCATCATTTGATGGAGCATGGATATCACCTATGCCAACGTATTCAAGAAATAAAATTCTAAAGCATAAACTATGTGATTAACATATACATGTGTGATGAACGCACGAGCATGTATACTTAGTATTGTTTAGCCTCGTGGTGTGTTGATATGACTTTAGTAATGGACCATTAGTAACGTGGGCTTGATTTATTTAAAGTTTATCGGCATGAATGCCATATGATTTTGACTTATAATGAGCATGCTAGGTTTTAAAACTTGAGTTAATGCCCTTATATACATGTATACATGATGAACATAGTAGCCTTGCATGACTAGTTAAGTATGACAAGGATTTTGAAAGGTGAAACTTAGAAAGTTTGAATGTAATGGTTTCGATAAGATTTGAGAAACGTAAGAGCAATATGGATTGTAGATTTATGAGTTTGCAATATGTGTCGAACACTTAAATAGTTAAGTGGTTAATATTGATATTGAGTATGGTTAAGATATCACTATACGTACCTAACGATACTAAGCGTATGATATGAAAGTGAAACAAGGTTCTAAGAAACAAGTTAGACAACAATGTAACCTTTATTATTACATTGAGAATGTATGGAAGGGTATAACTGATGGGTGTGATCTCTATGATTAATATAACTGTGTAGGATTACACAAAGTGCAGAGATTCTTAAGCAGTTAAGTCGTAGTTGTTAAACTACGAATCAGGCAAGTCTTTCAGTTCCTATTTGATATATGAATTCAATAACTGTTAGTTGAATTATATTATGCTGTGATAATGTGAACTTATATATGAATTGTATATGAGATATAAATGAGATTGAAAGTTGATCTTTGATGATATACTTGTTATGTGAAAAGTAACATGCGTAGTAAATATAAATTGTTTATAAATGCATGAACTGAGTATAATGTTGTATGCTATGTGATGCATGAAAACTGTTAGAATTGCTGAGCTGTCGAGCTCACTCTTGCAAATAACCACTTTTGCAGGTTAAGGACTTACGATAAAGACTTCGTGCTTCTTGATTGATAAAGATAGATAGTATCGAATTGAAGAAGTACTATTTAGATTATTGCTTGAACCCTGTTTAGATTCTAGAAGTATTACTTGATAGTTGTTTACACTGTTTAATACAGGTTATGTTGTAAAGATGTATTAGTTAATACATAGAGGATATCAAGTCGAGTTGTAAACGTTATACGATAACTCAAATATAATGAATCATATTTTATAATTGATTCAAGGGTTGTAATTGATTCAAGTTATGAAATCAATAAAAGATTTTATTCAAGGAGGATTGAAAAAGTTTAAATTATTCCGCATTTTAGTAACATCGAACATGATGTAAAGATGAGATCTTGGATATAAATAGAATTTATATTCTAAATTGAAATAAGTAATGATGTATTCTTTTAGTAATGAATAAAAGATATAATAGTTTGGCGTTAGTAGTATCGTGACTGCACCGAATCCGAGGTTTCGAAGGAACGTGGATTTGGGGCCGTCACAGCAACCTGAGCCGCTAATTGTGTGGCTGGATCTACCTCATATATTCCTGCTGCTCTTCTAGGGGCCTGCCTATCATTTGGCCATTGATAATTATTGGCCGCCATTGTTTCCACCAATTCATACCCCGCTGTGTGATGCTTAGACATGAACGCTCCTCCAGAAGCGGCATCAATACTCGATCGAGTAGCTCCGAATAACCCATTATAGAATGTCTGGATGGGAAGCCATTCTGGCAGTCCATGGTGGGGGCATTTTCTCAGGAGATCCTTGAATCGCTCCCATGAGTCGTACAAAGACTCTGACTCAAACTGAATAAAAGAGGTAATTTCATGCCTGAGCCTGGCGGTTTTAGCTGGTGGGAAGAACTTTGCCACGAACTTTTGAGCCAAGTCATCCCATGTGGTTATGGAGCCTGACGGAAGTGAATGTAGCCAGCTCTTGGCCTTGTCCTTCAAAGTGAAGGGAAACAATCGGAGTCTGATGGCATTGTCAGAAACTCCATTGCACTTAAACGTATCGCAGATCTCCAAGAAGTTCATCAAGTGATCGTTGGGGTCATCATTTGGTAATCCCCCAAACTGAATATTGGAGCACATTTGGATGGCGCCCGGCTTGATCTAAAAATTGTTTGCTTGGATTGCGGGCCTAAGAATGCTCGTTTGCAAATCTGCGATGTGAGGCATAGCATGCTCCCTTAAAGATTTCTGAAGTTCCTCAGCCATTGTAACAGGAGTATGTATGTCCCAAGCTTTTTCTCTCTGCAGGCGTCTATACGTTCTATCAACCTCGGGATCGAGAGGTATTATATTCCGACCCCTTCGAGGTGGCATACACCGTTGAGATCACCTGTAAAGAAAATTAAACAGATAAAGTTAGTCTAAATTAAGATCGTAATGACTTAGCTTTAATATTGATAACAAATAATACTAAAACCCCGGCAACGGCGCCAAAAACTTGTTGTTCAATTTATGCAACGACAATTGACGCGCAAGTATACGCGGTCAACAAGTAATATAAGATAAGTAGGGTGCCGTACCCACCAGTACGAAGTCTTAAATGCAAATAAAATACTAATGTAAGTCATATACTATTTTATCTAAACAAATGATTGGAGGTGGTATTTTAAACTATGCGATTACAACTAACGGAAGCGGGAGAAATTGAAGTAATAGGGAAACGAGCTAGGATTACAATTTCCCTAATGCGTCGCCTAATCTCCTAACTCTCCACAATACAAACAAATCAAGGAATGGTCAGCCGAGAATAGAACTATGCATATGCTTCTGTCGAAGGCCAAATGCACATCCCTAGCTAGATGAATCACAATATATCTAAATATAAAAATAACTAGGCTAGGGTCATTAAGCTCAGTCTCAAGGCTACACAAGGCAAATAGAGATATGTCTATCCTATTAAGCAGTTTATGCACACCCTCCGTTAGGCAAGGGCATAACAAGTGTTATTGTATTTTAAAAGCCAGATATTAATGTCCAATAATCAATATCCATTAATATCACTGCCAAAAACTCTATCAAGCATTTAGTCAATAAGCGAGAAATACAACAACCCATTCCCAAAATGATTCATTAATATAAATAGGAGAGAAAGTTAATTAGGCTAAACACTAGGTTACATTGCAATCCTAAAAAGGAATTAGTTCATAACCATGGTGCTAATACACATTTCTATCACATTCAACATTGCTAAGTAATACACAAATAACTGAAAGATTTAGAATAAGAAAACTCCTATTGTAAGGTTTTCTGTCTCCAAGTCTTCTTTTCTCCGTGCAACTCCTGAGCTGTGTATGATGCAATAACTATTCTCCCCTAAAACACAGCTTCTTTCTGGTCTAGAATCTCTACCAAATATTATCTGTTATCACTCTCTATATATCCCTCTTTCCCTCCGTTATTTTTAGGTCATTAAACGCTAACCACTGGCTAGGCACCGGAGGTGACGCTGCGGCGCGGAGCCCATAACTGCTTGGTGGCGCTGCGGCGCCACTCACGCTGCGGCTCAAGAATAAGAAGGACCGGGCCGCTGCAGCACCAGATGACATCAGCATGAACCAAGAGTTGGTGCTGCGGTGCGGGCTTAAGACTAGGATCTGGCACTGCGGCGCCAGAGTGTAGAAAAAGACAATTTTGCCCCTGCAAGCTGAAAATGACCTAAACAGCCCTGCATCAACAGGAAGAGCATAACAACAACAGAATATATACAAAAGCTCAACAAATAAAACAAAAACAAGCAACGTCTTAAGCTTTAGAGAATCTGATATGCGATATAAATACCACACATCATGTATATGTGTTATATATTGTGAAATATGTGATTTGGTGTGAAGAGAATTATATATTCATATATTGGGGAAAAGAGGTTTAATAGTTAATTAAACTATTGAAGAAATTAAATGAAATTGTTATGAAAAAGAAATTAACTAAATAATATTAGTTAATTTAATTAAGTTAAACTTATATTATGAGATAATATAATTTGATTATTATGCCTTGTGAGCAATGAAAATTATTATGAATTAAGTTTCATTAATAATGTGAGTGATTCACTTACTTAAAATAGTGAATCAATGTGAATATATTTGTTTTAATAAAATGGGAGATTAATATATATTACATATAAATGTAATATGATTGTGAATTTCATGAGTAGTTAAAATATTTATCAAATTAAATAAATATTTTAATTAGAATATTTATGGAATAAAATAAATATTTTAGCTGGAATATTTATGAAATAAATATTCGATGGAAATTATTAGGGAATAATTTGTTTAAGTATGATAATATTAATTTAATTTATGTTAAATAATTTTATAATCGGTGCGTATTTTATTACGCTAATAGAATGGTAATATTCTAGTTTAATTAAATAATTAAATTAGAGAGATTATGATTTGTTAAATAAAATTAGAGTTCTATGGGTTAAGTAATTTAATCAAATAAAGTGTAACAATTGTAAACCATATGATAAGGGAATTATTTAAATAAAATAGTAAGAGGCTAATTGGGTTTTAGCCAAACATGGTCTAGAGACCATTTGTATTTGTAACTGTCGAGTCTGTTTTGATAACTGGCTAAACCACGTTAAAGTGGTGGTCAGTTTATTTGCTAAGGCAAAGAGAATGAGAGAAATAGAGAGAGTTCAGAGATATTGAGAGAGGGTGAGAGTTCTCTATGAAGTTGGAGAGGAAATTTGAGAAATCAAAGGAGAAGAAGAAGGATGTTCAAGCTTTTCTTATCACCTAGTTATGGTTAAGAAGAATCAAAAGGTAATAAACTCTTTAAATTCTCAGTTTTGTTTCTCCAAGTTAGTCTCTGTAAGTGGTTTTGATGGAAAATTTGTTGAGAAGTTGTTATATGCGTTAATAGATATATATAATCTGATTTATATCATCCATAGTTGGATTTGAATCAAGCAAATTAATGTTTTTGATGTTAAATGATGAAGAATTTGAGTTTTGTTGTACATATAAGTTTTTGGTCACTTTGAGACTAAAATTAGTTATGAAATCATGATGGAAACCTTAAATTGATGATGGATGTTGTAAGAACGTTGAAAAACGAAAATAACGCAAGTTGAATGAACCAAAACGGATCTAAAATGAAGTCATAGTGTTCGGTCTCGCTAATATGTTAAAATATGAAAACAAAGCATGAACGCTAAATTGGAACCCTTAAAATGATGTGTGAAAGTTTCTGAAATGTTATAATCATTCTATAGATTAGTAGTTCAGTGTTTAACAAGTTCATAGAGTCGAAAACCAACTAATTCCGACTTAAAATGAAGAGGTTATGAAGATTTTAAGTATGTGCATCAAAAATTGTGAAATCTGGAAGTCTGGGCAAAGCCAGGGGCACGGGCACGCTGTCCAGAGGCGCGGGCATGCTGCCCAAGGCGCGGGCGCGCCAATGGTGCTGTCCGGGACTATTTTGACATCCTTTAGTAAAATGAGCATAACGTTTTCATACGAACTCCGATTGAGGCTATTCAAGATGATCCGGAACGAGGAAGAGTAGACCTACAACTTTCATTCCACAAGTTGTTAAATTTGGGGTCATTAGTAGGGTTCAAAATGGCCATCTTTGGGACTAATGTGTATTCAGAGTCAATCGGAGGGCGCCGGGAATGCACGTATGCATGTGAAGTGCTTCTGACAATAAAAGATGTTTTAAGTTGTAAGACTTGAAAATTATGAAATATAATGATACTTAACATTAATCTATGGTGTAGTGACAACTATATCGACTTAACTAAACGTTAAGTGTCGTTTAAAAGAGAAGTGTAAAGAGATATGAAACGAAGGTTAACTTAATTAATGTTAACAAACATTATACATCTAATGTGATGTAAAGACGAGGTTTAAGACTTAATTAAATGTTAAGTGTATTAAAGTGGAACGTAATGAGAAGTAAAAAGGAAGTTTAACGTAAATAAATTGAATGAACAATGAGGAGCCCTAACAGGACTTAACCACATAAATTGAACATTGTGTATCAAACCTAAAGAAGATGATAGTAGATCATAAAGTAGAGTTACTTAAACGATTACTAAGCAATGCTATGTGACTAATAACTGATGTGCATGATTATATATTGTGTAGGATACATGAGGTGCAAATAGCTATAAGCTGTTAATCGGTTCTTGTAATCTACAAACCAGGCAAGTCTTTCAGTTCCTATTTGCTTTATAAATTTGGTAACTGATTGTTGTAATTCAGACTATTGAATGTATGTAATATTAGAAATGATGATTTATTTTGTGAAAGTCAATTTAAGACTAAACTGATTGGGTTATGGAACTCAATCTTTAATTGAGATGTGAAGTATAACATGTATGATATGTTTAGTTAAACAATTATGATGTATAATCTGAGAATGATATTGTGTTCTATGTGATGCATGAAAACTGTTAAATTTGCTGAGTTGTCGAGCGAATTTTTGCAAAATAACCATTTTGCAGGTCAAGAATTCAAGGTAATGATACGTGCTAATTGAATGATAGAGATCAATATCAATTCAAGAAGATTATTTGCTTTTAGATGAGAAATATATCAGATGGTTTGGATGTACTATAATTGTTGAGTTGTAAGTTGAGTTGTTCGATGTATGATGGATATTGATTTGTAATGTAAGATTTGGTTTATACCACTGGTGAACGAGTCATAAAAGTAGATTTGATTCAAAAATATGTAAATGATAAAGGTTGAGATTCAGGGTAATGAAGAAAGAAAATATAAAAGTTTTAATTATTCTGTATTTTATTAAATTTAATACCGATTAATGATGTAAAGTTAGAAGTTCGATGTATTGTTAACGACCAGTGTCGAGAGTTATATTGTATGAATTTTGGGGTAGTTACAAGTCCACTCGCTGCAGCCACGAGTCTACCTGCGGCTCTTCAAGTGGGGCCCACTCCCTTGGGGTCCGTTGTCTAGAAGTACGTGCACTCCGACCAACGCTGGTTATGCTTCGAACTTTCATAACTTTTGATCTGGGCGTCCGTTTGAGGCGTGTTGTATCTTTTCGAAAAGCCCTTTCTGAGAGCGTCACAATGACATGGGACTTGACCTTTTTCGAGTCTAGGAAGATGTGTTTATAACCAGATCTTCATTTTTTCGCAGTACGTTTATTGAGCTGTATTGTGTTGTTTTCACTCGAGATCGATGTTATAGCTCTTTCTGACCCTCATTGAATCAATTTGGCTTGATTTTGATTTGATTTGGCTTCAAGTCGATAAAATGACCGTTTTTCCCTTCCAAGGGTTGTCTCCTGTCTTGGCAAGATTTTCGACTGTTTTCTCAGGGTTGTCTCCAAGATTTGATCCCAACCGATACTGTTCTTCCTCAGGGTGTTGGTATTGTACGAAATCATGACGCAATTAAATTGCAAAAATTAGCGGAAGCATGGTATATCAGAGTTTAAAATTTTCTACAAAACCATTACTCGGATCATCCTTTATGCATATTATTAATTTAAAACGATAAATAAGAAGTTATAGAATCATACCCTTGTAGAACGAAGCTTCTACAGGTACAAGTTCAACTCCTTGTTTGTTGCGATCTCCGTGAATATTCGGGATAGATTCCTTCCTTTGATCAACGTTAACCACCCAAGTATTTCGCCTTTAGAGGTGATCCACCAAGAAAGAAGAATTATCAAGAAGGAGGGTGGTTGGCTAAACCTTAGTTTTCTATCCTCTATAGAAAAGGAGTACTCTCCAACAATTGAAATTGCATCAACTGATATCTATTATAAGACTCCTCTTACATAGATATTGGTTAACCCTTCTAATCTTATTAGAAATAGGTTTTTATTTAATTAATTAGACTCCTTTTATTAATTAGGCTTCCCAATCATATTGAGATTAATTAATTAAACTCCTTTAATTAATTTGCCTCCTAATGTTATTAGGAATAAATGAGAGTACTAATATTAAATTAATTCCTAAACTCCTTTAGAAATTAAAATAATTATAATTATAATAATATTAATAAGACTCCTCTTATTAATTAATATTTAATATTCCCAAAATATTAAAAAATAAACATTAAGCTATTTAATTTATTCTATCACCATAGATTAAATTAATTACACTTAATTCATTATTACGATTATGCCATTACCTTCTAAATAATTATTCTTCCTTTTATGGTGTGACCCTTTAGATTCTCCATATTAAACCGGTTGTGAATAAATTAATTAGAACAATTCTAATTTTATTTAAATAAATAAATAAAACTAATAATCTATTTAAATAAATAATATTTATTCTACAATAAGGATAAGCCTCCCTAGCGATCAATGACTTTCCAGATAGTATAGATTTCAACATCAATTATAAAAAAAACCTGTGAGTAAATAGTTACCGTACAATTTAATCCTTCCACCATACAATGTCCCAATTAAATATAAGACATGAAATTACTGTCAAGTCTTATTTTATTTAATTATATGTATTTCGATCAGAAAATGCATAACTCCTAATAATGCGAATTAGAAACTCCTTTCTAATTTCATTCTGCCTTGGACAAGGACTACTAGGTTGTCATTTAACGAATCACAGAGGACATATCTCTTCTTTTACTAGAAGTGGTAGATTCTTTATTGACCATTCATTATCTTCATATGTAACTTATTATACCCAAGCATACCCTTTGATATACCCTAAGGATCTTAAGGAATAAGTCAAAGTATAATTCAGTACACACAAGATACTATGATGATCTCAAGTCCAAGGATCACTTGTACTACTATCACATTAGGAATTTCTATTGACAGGCAAGTAAAACTCTATTACGTATTCCATAGCGAGTCACGTTCAGTGAACTTATTCTCCAATAAGCACCTACATACTTGCTTTAGTGTCTCCACACAAATGATCATGAGATCAATCATCCTCATCCAATGAGCAAGTAACATATTTATTAATCTATCCGAATTTACTAATCCCCTTTTTAGTAATCCCATGATTGGGAACTATTTTAATTTTAAGCTTTCTAAAAATGTATATCTCATTAGCATGATCATCATCATGATTCTAAAAGCATTGCTTAAAACTATGGGTTATTTACATATTATAAAAATAGCACCATATAGATAATTAAATGCCTTTAATAAGTTAATACTTTTATTAATAAATAAAGAAGATCGTCTCCAAAGTAGATGATTTATCATCATACATGCTTCGGGGTTGTCTCTAAAGGTTGATCTGGTCTCCCGAGGTTGTCGTCGGGGCTGCTGTACCTCCCGGGGTTGTGGCCGGGGTTTGACTTGACATCCCGGTGTTGCCGGGGCATGGCTTGACATCCCGGTGTTATAACCGGGATTGAATTTGATCACCCGGTGTTGTCATCGGGGCTTTTGTACCTCCCTGAGTTGTCGTCAGGGTTTGATTTGACATCCTGGTGTTGCGAAGGCTTGGCTTGACATCCCGGTGTTGTGATCGGGGTTGAATTTTATCTCCCGGTGTTGTCGACAGGGCTTCTGTACCTCCCGGGGTTGTCATCAGGATTTGACTTGGCATCCTGGTGTTGTTGGGGCTTGGCTTAACATCCCGGTGTTGTGATCGGTGTTGAATTTGATCTCCTGGTGTTGTCGTCGGGGCTTCTGTACCTCCCGGGGTTGTCGTCGGGGTTTGATTTGACATCCCAGTGTTGCCAGGGCTAAAAGATGATTTTTCCCTCCTTCAGGGTTAGTCACAGGAATTCAAATTTTAGTGTCTACAGATGCCCCTCTTTATCATGTTTATGCAATGCAATGGAATGGGCAAGATAAAGATTTCTTGACACTGGAAATATGACACATGAAAATGTAATGTAATGTATGATATGCCATGTTATGATTGCTATATGCCCTCGTGGTGTTAGTTGCCACGGGTAGGCTATCACTGGTTGTTCTCGTCATTTTCTATTGGGGATGACGTCATCTGTGATATCCCTTATTGAAATCTCTTAACGCTTACTCAAACGGTGTTTTGCCAAGTCTCGACCATCACCGAACCTTCTCGGTGCCTACTCAAACGATAGTTTGTAGAGTCTCGACCATCACCGAACCTTCTCGGTGCCTACTCGAACGGTAGTTTTCAATGGACAATTTGAACCATCGACTTTTATCGATGTTCCAGCTGGGGATATTCCTCTTTAAAAGAGTGACCTCATTGGGGAATTCTGATGCCTATCCTAATGATAGCTTACACCAGTCTACATCATCGAATCTTTCCAGACACTACGTTAGAGTTGTCACCAACGGTTTGGATTCCTTTTCAGTTGACGTCGACGTCTGTGTCAGGGGTAAAAGTCTCACGGTCTACTCTATCAATAGTTGACAATGATTTGACCATCATCGAATCTTCTCGATGCCTACCCGAGTGGTAGTTTAAAATGGTCGATTCAAATTGATTTGACTTGATACCTTCTCGAACGGTAGTCTGCAGAGTTGACCATCACCGAACCTCCTCAGTGCCTACTCGAATTGTAGTTTATAAAGTTGACCATCACTAAACCTCGTCAGTGCCTACTCGAATGCTAGTTTACAAATTTGACCATCATCAAACCTCCTCGGTGCCTACTCGAACGGTAGTTTATAAAGTTGACCATCACCGAACCTCCTCGGTGCCTACTCGAATGGTAGTTTACAACGGTCGGTTGAACTGACTTGATTCCTACTCGAATGGTAGTTTGCAAAATTAACCTTCACCGAACCTCCTCGGTGACTACTCGAACGGTAGTTTATAGAATTGACCTTTTCTGAACCTCCTCAGTGCCTACTCGAATGGTAGTTTATAGAATTGACCTTCACAGAACCTCCTTGGTGCCTACTCGAACGGTAGTTTGCAATGGTCGGTTCAACCACCGATCCTTCTTGGTGTTCCCGCTGGGAATTTGTATAACAGATTCCATCATCTGTCATCTATGGGAAGAATTCCTTTATTGTTCCCATCACTGGCTCATTCCCTATGCTACGCTGGAGTTGTCGCTAGCGGTCTGTAATGTCAGGTACTTTGACCTTCGTTGAAGTTATTTCCAACGGCTTTCATCACTAACTATTTCCCGATGCTTCGCTGGAGTTGTTCCCAGTGATTTGTAATGTCAGACCTAATTGATCTCGACGTGGGGGTATCTTTCTGATAAGTCACACCCTCGAACCAATCAAGACACTTTGACGCATTCACAACTCGTTGTTCACAACGTCGTATCTTCCCGATGCTCTGACAGAGGCAGTTTTGAGCAGTTTTTAGTAGTTTTCATCATCGGCACTCAGAATACCACATTAAGGCTTATACCAATGGCTTACAGGAAGTTACTTCCTTTGTCAGGTGCTAGCCGCTTAGAACCAGGGTTTCAGGCTGTTCTGCTCAATCGCGTAGCAATTTTTTCCCTGATTTGACTTTTTAGCTTTTATAAACTCTGCTTTGTCTTCTATCAAACCAAACTGGAGGGGGTGGGACCCACCTTAGGTAGCCGCAGGTAGAGGTACGGCTGGTGCAGGTTGATTTGCTACCCCCTATGAGTATAACTTAGGCACCAGAGGCTTTCATAATTCATTTTCAACTTTGAACTACAAAGAAAATCAAAAATTTGTTCTTCAGATCTACAGAGTTCGGGCTGCTTTTTTCAAATTCCGTGACTTTACAAACATTCTGCACATTTCTGGTAACATTTACATCCTTTCTTTTCAAGTTTTGATCGTTAGAATGTTAGATTTCATATAGTATGCTTTTAGACACAATATAACGAATAAGCATGCTTATATGACTTGATAAAACTTTTCAGACTTAGTAAATATGCATGTTTTACTACGCTGAACGTTTTGACGTAAAAAATTCAATTTCTGAGACAGTCATTTGACGCCCTTTTTGGCCAGTCTACTCGTCCTATTTGAGGGCAAATGAGCCTGGATTTTTAACTAAAAATACACATGGTAATTTAGCTGCCATGGGGAGTTTGATTTTTGTATTTTTTTCATAATATGAATTGTTCATGTTTTTGGGTAAATATGCTACTGAATGGCCACCTAGTCATGCCTATGTGCATGCGGACAATCCATTTTACAAAGGAGACTCTGGCGAATTTTTTTTAAAAGCCTGAGCATTTAATGAACATGCAATTTTGACTTTACTGGGGATTTTTTTAACTAATGCATGCTTTAAGACTTAAAATAGGCATGAAAAAATGATTTAATTTAATAAGTCGTGGGTTCAAGGCTTACCTCACCCTTTCTGAGGTGGTTTGGAGACTTTGTCCAGGTTATGGAGCCAGATAGACTAGGTAGTGCTAGCAGGGTCACTTCAGGCATGAGGCGGAGGAGAGCTTCTGACGTTCCTCAGCCTCGTCCAGCCTGGCCGCCTCGCCGTTTGGTTGAGTCTGTGAATCGTCGATCTGGACTGTGATGCCGGATGATGTGAACGACGAGGATGTCCCATTTATGGATCATGCACCAGCTCACGCTCCATATAGGGAGCCTCCAGCCATCACTGTGCCAATTCCGGAGCTGCTGGGCGATTTGAGCCGCTATCCATCGATATACCTTTATGCCAATAAGGTGACTGAAGTTTTCATTCTGAATTTTCTTTCTTTTACCATGTCAGGGCACATGTTTAATCTAGACTTGTTATTTGATGTAGGTTCCCAGCTTTACATAGCCCAGGGAGAATTGGTTTAGCGTCCACTCCTTATATCATACTCTGCATCCGGAGTATCTGGCCATTGTCAACACCTGGGGGTTCGAGGCCTTCTTTTCTATCCCTCCTCGTCGTTGCCCCTGGGGTTATCTGAGGGCATTATCGAAGAGCTGGTTTCACCAGACACAGTCTCTTCTTTTGTTGGACTGTGAGGTGATGATGACACCGATGGACTGGAGGTTCATCACTGGGATAGAGTTTATAGGGGAGCCAGTGCCGTTGGTGGCTGACGTTTCACTTGCTATCGTTAGATCCTTTTTGGAAGTTCCTTCGATGGCCAACAAGGGTCGAACTATCTGTTCTGCTCCTTTGAGTGTTGATGCCCAGAGAGGGGCTTTGACTGAGCCTCTGCCTGATGATCAGAGGGTTAGAGATTGCATTCTTTGGAAACTTTTCTTGGTGATCATCAGGGGTTATTTCATTACAGACAACTCTTTGACGGTCTCTTTCGCTCTGGTTAGCGCTACTCGTTATATGGAGTGCCTCATGGATTTAGATTGAGGCACCTACACCTTCATCTATTTCCTTTGCGGGATGCGCCTACGCTGTGAGGGCATGATGGAGGCTTGGCTAGGTTTTTATCCCTTCCTGCTAGTGAGTAATTTCTCTTTCACCTTTTAATTTTCCTCACTTGTGCTTAATAATTTTGTCACTGAGATCATTTGATCTTTATATTGCCAGTTTTGGGCATATGAGAGGCTCCCTTGCCTACGTCCGGCCACTACTTTGGGCCTGGAGACCTATCTAAGTGGAATGCATTGGCATCACTCCACTTTGACGGAGGTTCCTGTAGCAGAGGGATTCACCCACTCCCGCTTGCAGCTAGTGCTGTTAACTGCCGACTCTATCATGTGGGTTCCTTACACCCCGGACTATCTGACAGTAGGGTTCGTGGATGGTTTTTTGACCTGCATGGAGTTCACATTAGCCACTCAATGGATTCCTCTCTTAACTGAGGGAGGTTGGGAGCTCTACTTAGGAGAGCATGCTTTTCAGAGCATCACGGGAGATATCCGCATTCTCTTTGTTCCTTCAGCTTGACATCATTGGCCCTTGGCCCAACTGATCACAGACATTCCCCTCATAAGCATCGATGGCTTTACCCTGTCAAAGGGTCCTCATACTCAAGGGGCCTTTCATCGTTGGTGGAGCCCTCGCACTATTGGAGCTTAGACTCGTGCTACCCAGTTTATGGAAGATATGGTGCCAGGGTCTATGATGATGATAGACTGGATATCTTGTCTCAGGGAGCCTACTCACTTGGACCAAATTTTAGGACTGACCTAATAATTGGAGAGGGCTCATTTCTTTATCTGGCACCTTGGCAGGGATCCATCAGAGGCAAATTCGTTTGATCCTTCCAGCTCTGGAGCTGGCCCCTCAGCAAATCCATATTCTAGCACTTATGCAGGTGCTGATCCTCCTCTGTATCGACCAAAATTTCCCACTGGCTGAGATTTTGTGACTCAGGAGGAGCTGCAGCAGGTTGACCTCCTAGATGCAGATGTTATAGATTTCTTCTGATAGCTTTCTCGCTATATCTTTTGATAGGCCTCTATTAGATATTGGGCGGTTGTGCCCCATTTCTTGTTATATCTTTTGACAGGCCTCTGTTAGTTGTTGGGCAGTTGTGCCCCAGTTCCCTGTACTTTTTAGTTTTGCATTTTATGAGCAGACAGAGATGATGCTTTTAGTAGATAGTGTTTTTTAGAAATACATGATGTTTTTTCTATCTATTACATCCTGTTGTTATTTATCATTATCATTATGCATGTATTATGTAATGAATATGCATTTAGATATGTGAGTTTAGATTTGACCCCTAGGTGGTCTTATGATACGGTTCTACAGATGTCGTCATCTACTATCAGCCGTATTAAGCATCTGCCACATTCTTTGACAGTATCTTCATTGAGATTTTGGTATGACAATATGCCTCCCGCAGATAGGGGGACAATTGATCAGATGTTGGGGCATTCTTTGGATATTTTATCTTTCCAGGTTCCACTGGGCTTCGTGGACAGCATGATTTCCTGTTGGATACCTGAGTGCCAGGTTTTCAAATTTGGCCTTCATGAGTTGACTCCCACGCTGGAGGAGTATGAGCGTCTCACGGGTCTGGCATTAGATCTGACATGTGCCAAGACAGCCATTAGTGACATAAAACGTCCATTTATGACCATGACTGGTCTGAGACGCAGAGTCGTTACTGAGGAGATTACTACAGGACATGTGGTGTCCATAGACTTTTTTATTGATCGCTTTGGCCGGCTGGACAGCTACGAGAGATATTCAGGAGATTTCATCATTCCTACAGATGAGTGACAGTTTGCACATGTGGACGTTCTGCTGATGTACGCCACAGCTTATTTGTACATGCCACTATATATAGACCACTTGGACATTGACTTAATGGTAGTGGTGCGTGCTCTCAGACAGGGTTGTACTATCTTGTCGATGATATTAGTCGAGACCTTGAGGTCAGCTGCATTCTGCCATTCCCATCTAGAGGGGGTTTTCAGGGGCAGCTCTATTTTGCAGTATGTGTGGTTTATGACACATTTGAGTTCCATTGGCACCTTCAAACATCATGGGTACTGCTTTACTTATGAGATAGCTATATCCTACTCTTTTCGGTCGGCAGAGTGTACAGACACGGCATCTTAGTTGGCCTTTTTGATGGTGATTGATCATCCATTTTCGATCTTGCCCTGCTCAGGGTTTAGCTCCCCTTACAGCTTCATCACTCATATAGAGGGTGTGGATTATCTGCCCTTGGCGGGTTTGAGAGGAGTGACCACATATCATCCGCTGGCAGTCATGTTCCAGTTTGATCAGTATCAGAGCCTTCACCACTTTGAGGGGGCTATCAACCATCGGGTATTAGCTTCATCTTTGTCGTCAGCTGACCTCACTAGGACTTATGAGTGTTGGACTCGCAAGGAGAAAGCTAATTTTTCTACTAGCCATCCAGATCATTCTCCGGAGTATTCCACATAGTTACAGGCAGATATTGCATTTGCTGCAGTTATCCAGTCAGGTCCGAGCATTAATGCTAACGAGGAGGAGCTTATAGAGGATCATAATTCTCCCACGGAGGATGACTTATTTGCTGGTTTGACAGCATCTTTGGTTAGTGACCCACAGGGCATTCCAACTGGAACAGATCCAGCTCTTATTGATTCACTAGCTCGGAGACCTTTTAGAGGGATCAGGCTAGAGCATTGATGTTGAAAGCCATTTCTGGCAAGGATGCTGGTTTTGCTACTAGAGACGAGGTTCGCGCTACCCGGGATGCAGCATTTGTTGAGATTGAAGAGGCTTTAGTCACCCGGGATGCTGCCTATGTTGAGAGGGATGAGGCCATAGCTACCCGAGATGTTTATATTCCTGAAAACACTACACTTAGATCATATACACACATCATCATTGCAGATATGAGTGCTTACATAGATGGTCACAACATCACTATGCAGATGGCCGTGGATGTTCTAGCCAGTATAGAGACCGAGGGCCATAAGCTTGCAGCTGCTCCTCCATCTTCTGAGAGGGATTCCATGTTGGCACTATTATCCCGTTTATCCATGGGTTCATAGACTAGCTTTTATTTTCCTGCACATACTAGATCAGCCATTTTTGTCATGTACAGGATACAGTGTATATATCAAACAGTATTATATAGCAGAGAAATATATTTTGATTCACTTTCCTATTGGATATGTATTGTCATTGCTGAGTGATTACCACTTCTTTTATGACTTGTTGTCTTGATGTATCATGAGCTTTTTCTTAATGGATTGACATTGAGATGTCAGAGAATACCTCAGCAGGGCCTGTTGACCAGGGAGACTTGATAGTATTTGGGTTTTATATGGTTTCGGTGTCTTGGGACTGGTTTTTATTGGTGTTTTATTTTTCTTAAAGGTCAGACCGCACCATGAAGGGCTGCCTACGTACTCCCGGGTTGAGGGAGATCAGGTCATTCGTAGTTTATGCTTAACCTGAGAGGTTTGAACAGTGTTTATTTTTGGTTTGAACCTGGTTTGATGGGTTTTTAAATTTTTTGTTTAGTTTGACCGCACCATAAATGGCTGCCTACGTACTCCCAGGTTGAGGGAGATCAAGTCATTCGTAGTTCAGGATTTTGTGAAAACCTAAAATGATCTGATTGATTCGCAGGACCATGATGATGGCTTGCATGTGTCTCAGACATAGTACCTCTTCACGCTATCCAAATTGATAAGCTGGGGAAATTTTTCCCATCCATTTCTTGTAATCTGATTGCTCCTCATTTCAACACTTCTTTGACAATGAAAGGGCCTTCCCAATTAGGGCAAACTTTCCTTTGGCTTCATCTTGATTGGCCAGAACTTTCTTCAGTACCAAGTCATTCTCTTTAAATTGCCAGAGTTGAACTTTCTTGTTATATGATCGAGCAATCCTTTGCTAATATAACTGTCCGTGGAAAATGGTTGTAGCCCTCTTTTCATCTATCAGGGACAACTGGTGGTACCGCTCTTGCAACCACTGATCTTCTTCCATCTGAGTGTCTATTAATACTCTCAGGGACTCCATTTCTACTTCAATGAGAAGTACTGCTTCCATGCCATAGACCAATGAGTAAGGGGTAGCCTCAGTAGAAGTGTGCATTGACGTCCTGTACGCTAATAGAGTCAGAGGCAACAAGTCAAGCCATCTTTTGCGATTGGTGGACATTTTCTGCATGATCTTCTTGATATTTTTGTTAGCCGCTTCAACAGCACCATTCATCTTGGGCTTATAGATGACGGAGTTGAGATGCTTGATATGGAACTTGTCACATAATTCTCTCATCATCTAGTTGTTTAGATTTTTGGCGTTGTCTGATACGATCACCTCTGGTTGTCCATATCGACAGATGACATTATTTTTTATTAAACTAATGATTACCTCTTTAGTGACTTTGGGAAAAGAGGCAGCTTCAACCCATTTGGTGAAGTAATCGATCATGGTGAAGAAGAATCGATGGCCGTTATTGGCTTTGGGTTCTATTGGCCCAATCACATCCATTCCCTACATAGAAAAAGGACATGGCAAACTCATATTGT
This sequence comes from Panax stipuleanatus, assembly GCA_020205555.1. Taxonomy (NCBI): domain Eukaryota; kingdom Viridiplantae; phylum Streptophyta; class Magnoliopsida; order Apiales; family Araliaceae; genus Panax; species Panax stipuleanatus. The sequence continues at coordinate 39,167,866 of CM035120.1, forward strand.
ACAATTTGTTTAGAGGAACGTGTATGGCATTTCCATGGACTTAGCATTAGTAGCATCTTCTGACGTAATCATCGCAATCAGCTTTGAGATGGATCCAGTAATGCCCAGTTCTTAATATCTTCCTGGCCAGGAAATTAGCGCTCATGTGTGGACCATAGACTCCGCCGTGTACTTCATCCATCAGTGTCTGGGCTTGATCTTTATCAAGGCATCTTAAGAGGCCTATTCCAGCATCCTTTTTATAAAGTGCAACTCCACTTAAGTAGAATTTCATAACCATTTTATGAATCCGCTTTCTTCAGGTTTGGCTTGCCCCAGGGGGTGTAGATCCATCTCGAAGATATTCTTTTATATCTTGATACCAAGGCTGTTTGACAGGAGGTATCTCATCCGACACTTCTCCAATGTAATTCCCATATGATGGGGCCTTTTGGCTTGTGAATTTGATGTCGGGAATTCCCCTTCTATCAGGTATGTGGATCAAAGAAGCCAACATTGCCAATGCATCAGCAAAGTCATTCCTACCTCAAGGGATGTGGAGGAAAATTATATCTTCAAACTCCATGGACATCTTGATAACTTACCGATGATAAGACAGCAAATGCAATTCTTTGGTGTGATACGTCCCGATGGTTTGTCTGATAACCAACTCAGAATCCCCAAATACTAGTAAATGCTTGATACCCATGGACTGGGCTAGTTTCAACCCCATTATGCAGCCTTCATACTCAGCTGTGTTGTTGGTGTTGATGAACTAAAATTTGATAGCCACATGATACTGTTCTCCTGTATAAGATGCAAGGACTACCCCAGCTCTGGCACCTTCCATGTTCACGGCTCCATTAAAATACATTTTCCAAGGTTGGACTGTATTCCCTTAAGAGATTTGTTGAATGGTTCTGATCCCATCATCCGGGAAATAAGTTTCCAATGGTTCAAAATCCCCTGACGGTGCTTCGGCCAATTGATCTGCAATCCCTTTACCTTTGATGGACTTCTGAGTCACGTAGATAATGTCGAACTGTTGTAGAATCAGCTGCCATTTGGACAATCAACAATTTAGCATTGGCTTGCTAAACACGTACTTTAGCGGATCCATGCGGGATATGAGATAGGTCGTATGCCCATGCAGATAATGTTGTAATCTCATGGCGGCCCATGCTAATGCATAACAGGTCCTTTCAATTAGGGTATACTTCTGCTCGCCGCTGTTAAATCTTTTGCTGAGGTAATTGATAGCTATTTCCTTGCTTCTATCATCTTTCTGTCCCAGCAAACAACCCATTGCGTTGGCATTGATGGATAGGTATATAAACAGGGGAACCTCGTCCTTTAGGGGTACCAAAATATGTGCTTCAAGCAGCTGCTTTTTGATGGAAAGGAAAGCCTTTTGACAATCTTCATTCCATTTCGTGGAGGAATTCTTCCTTAGCAATTTGAAGATAGGTTCACACGTGGCTATGAGTTGAGAAATGAACCTGCTTATGAATTTCATTTTCCCCAAGAATCCCCATATTTCCTTTTCTGTTCGAGGCACGGGCATCTCGGTGATGGCTTTAAGCTTGGTGGGATCCAGCTCAATGCCTCTGTTGCTCACTAGAAATCCCAACAACTTCCCTGATTTAACACCAAAAGCACATTTGGCTGGGTTCAGCTTTAGGTTGTACTTGCGCAACCTATTAAAAAGATTTTTGAGATGGTTGATGTGGTCATCTTCTTTTCGGGACTTGACGATGATGTCATCCACATAGACCTCTATCTCTTTATGCATCATATCGTGGAAAAGAGCCATCATGGCTCGCTGATACGTGGCACCGGCATTGATAAGGCTGAAAGACAAATGTCTATAACAGAAGGCTTCCTAGGGAGTGATGAAGGATGTTTTCTCCCTATCCTTTTCAGCGACCATGATTTGATGGTATCCAGCAAAGCAATCCACAAAAGAATACATGCCATATTGCACCGTATTGTCTATCAAGATGTGGATGAAAGGTACTGGGACGTTGTCTTTGAGACAAACTTTGTTCAAATCCCGGTAATCCACGCATACTCGTACCTTCCCTCCGAGTTTAGGCACGAGGACTCTGTTTGACAGTCACTCTGGGTATGTTGATACCATGATGATACCGGCTTTGAATTATTTAATAACCTCTTCTTTGACTTTCAGGCTCCATTCAGGTTTCAATCGCCTGAGCTTTTGTTTGACTGGCTTGAATCCATCTTTAATGGGCAATCGATGGATGACAATGTCAGTGGACAATCCAATCATGTCTTCATGTGACCATACAAACACATCCTGGAACTGCGTTAGGAGTTCAATCAGGTCAAATTTTTGGTTTTGGGTGAGGTCTATGCCTATCTGGATTTCTTTGAGGTTTTCTAAGGTTTTAACATTGACAGTGGTGGTTTGATCGAGGTTTGGTTTGGGTTTGTCTTCGACCCATTCTTTGATCTCCTCGGGCACCACATAGTCATATATCTCCTCTTGATCAATTTCCATCAAGTCGAAGTTCAATTCTACATCAAAGTTATAGTCGCTGTGAAAATTTGGCATCTCAACAGCAGGGACAAACAAATCCAATTCTGGAGTCCTGAAAACAAAATTCCTTCACTTTAATATATGAGAATGTTTAAACATACAAAGCATTTAGCAAAAGCATAACAAAAGTGACTGTTATAGCTATTCAACAAAATAAGCAGTAAATAAAACCATGCTTTAGGGCCGATGGACTTTCTGCTATTTTACCCTTTTTGAATGAGGCATGGGAGACTGGTCCAATTGTCCAATGTCAGGCCCTCATTAATAGGGAGGATAAAGGAGTGGTGCCCATTTGCCTCCTCTTTGATGCTAACTGAGACATCATTCATATCAGGGATGGGGTTCTTCCTTGAACTACTACCTTTATCCCTCTTGATGCGAGGGATTTGGATCTGATCTTCTTCATCACTGTCTGAGATATCATCATTCATACCCTCGTAGTGCATCAGAACATACATATTAGCAAATGGGTCGCGTCCTTCATGCAGGAACTTTTCTTTTCCCTTTTTGCTTTCCCCCTCAAGCTTCGGAGCTTTTCTCTCACCAATTGGTATGACTGGAGGAAATAGCATGGCTGATACAGCGGTAGTAATCTTCCTCATTGGTTTCATAAACCTGACATCAGTGAGGTTTGGCAGCAGAATAGTAGAAGCTGGAGTCGTTAGATGCTTATGTGGGTTCCGATGGTTTTCTCGGGATGAATAACCCAATCTGTCTTTCCCTGACTGGCTAGGGATTTGCATTAGACTCTTGATTCCTTACTGATTTCTCCCTAACCCTTCTCTAGGGCAGAATCCCAAGGATGCCATTTCTTGACTGACTGTCATTACTTCAGGGGAAACCCTTGGTTTTAAGGCTGGTGCCCCAACAGGTAAGTATTGAGTATTGCTCACCTCCAAAGATTAAGAACTGACAAGCTCAACCCCTCTATCGAGACTAATTATCGGCATATCGCTCTGTATGTAGACCGAATATTTTGGTTCGCCATTTACGATTATCAGACTGCAATTGATGATGTACTTGAGTTGCTGATGGATGGTGGATGGCACTGCTATTGCCATGTGGATCCACAGTCTTTCCAATAAAAAATTATATTTAATGGTGATGTTGAGTACCTAAAAGGATATATAGAAATTTTGCGGACAAATCTCCAGTGGATGCTCAATCTTTCCCACAGTCCCTCGGCGAGATCCATTGAAAGCCCGAATAACCAAATGACTGGTCCGGATTCAGTTTGGGTTGATCTTCATTCTTTCCAAGGTGTCGTAGGGACAGATATTTAGGGACGATCCTCCATCTATCAACACACCTCTAATCACATACCCTGATGACATCACTACTATGTGCAACGACTTACAATGACCCGTCCCTTCTTGCGGGTATATTATCGTCAGTTAAAGATATCACATTATTGTTGAAAATGTGTTCTATCACATGACGAAATTTTCTAGTATCCATCGTCTTTGGCAGATGTGCTTCCTCTAGTACGTTCACCAGAGATTTGCGATGATCCTCGGAGGATAGGACCAGATCCAGGATGGATATCTGTTTGGGTACCTCTTTCAAGCTTTGCACCACCTTGATTTCATTATGCCCCATTTTGATGAGGAATTCTTCAATTTTCACTTTAGCCACTCTCCTTTTAGCTTTAATGACTGAATTGATAACCCGCTGAGGCAGGTACAACGAGTTTTCCTTTGATATACTGGCAATTTTGTTTGAGGTTGAACCTTTATCCTTACCATAGTTCCAGAGGACTCTTTTTAGGCTCACAACAGGGTATTGTGGTCTGAAGGGCAATATCAAAGGTTCAGGCACCGCCACTTTCACAGAATTCTATACTTCTTGGACCCCTTTCCCTTACAGTATTAGGGGTGTGATGTCTATATCCTTCTTACAGGAAATTACAGCTACTACTTCTTGATTCCATGCCATGGGAATAAAGAGTGCTTCCTCATTGGGATAACCATAATCTTGATTTGTTTTCATCAATTCACCACTTTCGATCAGATTCTGAATCAGGTGACGAAGCCCCCAACAATCTTCTGTATCGTGACCTGGTGCATTGGAATGATACTGGCAGATTTGGTCAGGTTTGAATTTTTTGGATCAGGGGTTCACCGGGGGTAACAAATTCGTAACCACCCCCTTATTGATCAGCATTTGGAGGACTTCTTTCATAGGCTGATTCAAATTAGTGAAATACCTCTAGAAGGCGAATTACCTATCAGCTTGGAACTTCTCTTCCTTGGCCACCTTGTCAGCCCAGGGTTCACGCTCATGAAACCGGTAGTGATCCCTCATAGTAATGGGGCTAATTTCCAGTGTAGGAGGGCTTGTTTCAAGCTGGTTGGTCTAATTTATTAGATGTCGGGTTATCTGATGTTGATACACGACCAGCTCCGCTAACTGTCAAATATGTTCCTTAATAGACTTGATTTCATGTTCTATCAAGGACTGCTTTTCTGAGAACTCCCAACTGTCGGGGCTCTTGGTATTTGATTGAGTGGACTCTCCCACATACCGGAGGTATTTGGATCCTTCTCCATTCCTTGTGCTAATCATATTGACATTTTCCTCATTGTGTTGAGGAAGAGGATTATCTTGCACATGTGGTTGCTCTTGCTTGGTCACCATAATCTCTCCGTTATCTATCAAGTCTTGGATTTTATGCTTGAGAGACCAACAGTCTTGTGTATCGTGGCCCGGAGATCCGGAATGGTATGCACACTTTTTGCTTGGGTCGAAATTCCTTCTGCCGGAGCTGGCTGGTGGAAGGAGCTGAAAAATCTTCTTCTGTGCTGTCAGCAGTTTCAGCACATTTTCTTGAGAATCTCTTAAGGGGGTGAACATTTTTCTACGTCTGACATCTCCCGCTCTCTGAAATGGAGGGTTAGAAGGTTGTGTAGGAGCTTTTAAAGGGGGATAGTTTCTCCTTTGAATAGGCAGGCTGCTCGTACTGCCTCTCTCATTTTGTCCCTGAAGTATTAAGGACACTTCTTCTTCTTTCTTCTTGGGTACTCTCTAGGGATGATTCCCATAGCTTCCAGATTGAATGTGTTCGTCTACGGCTTCCAGGGCGGTAAGATCTTTTATCTTCCAAGACTTGAGACCCATTTCTACCATGTTTGATCATCTCCAAGAATGGTTTTCCTATGCTTACTAGAACCCTCTTGTAATACAAAGCTTCTTGAATGTCAATGAAGGTCAAGACTATCTCATACTCTCTCATAGGCAGAGTGACTTGTGCCGCCATCCGTCTCCATCGTTGGGCATACTCTCGGAATGACTCAGTGTTTTGCTTTTTGACTTTGGTGATTTGATATTTATCTGGAGCCATCTGAGACTGGAAGCTGTATTGATTGAGGAAGCCATGTGCTAGCTCTTCCCAGCTGTGAATTTTTGAATTATCCAATCTGGCATACCAGGCTCTAGCCTCTTCGGTCAGACTCTTCTGGAATAATTGCATTTTAAGCTTCTCGTCCTCTGCATAGGATCCGAGTTCTCCGATGAATACCTTCAATTGGGTGTAGGGATCTCCTAATCCATCATATTTCTCAAAATAAGGGAATTAAAACTTTTTTGGAGAGCGAGCCCCTGGGAATATACATAAATCAGAGTAGTTGACGCTCCCAAATGCCCCAGTTCCTTTGATGGACAGGATTATTTCTTCTATTTATTGGACTTTTTTCATAATATCATCAGCCTTCTGCTTTTTGTTAAGGTTGATGATTTCAGGGGGGTTTTCGGTAAGGTCCTTGTTCTGAGACACATGGGTCTGCGAATCTTTCTTGCCGGTGTCCTGACTGACACTTGGTGTGGAGGATTCGATTCGACCGGGTGTTTGTTTACCCTGCAGACCTTTACTTTGTTCTTTGAGGAAAATAGCTAATTCAGCTATCTGATTCTTTAGTCCTTCGAACTCTTCCCTAGAAATCGGGTTGGATTCAGGTTGAGCACTTGCAGCCATGACTGAAGATGGGCTTAGTGCCTTTTTAGATTTGGATCGGGTGACGGGACCTGTGATAACCCGAAAATGTAAAATCTTGAATGATTAGAATAAAGGTTAAAGAATAAAACCTAGATGAGAATTTGAGAATTTATTTTAAATTTTTAAATAAAATCTATATGGTTTCCTATTCAAATATGAATAGAGAAAATATGGGTTATAAAATTTCAAAACCCTAGAAATGAATTAATATGTACTTGAAGAAATATCAAGGATAAGGTATAACTATACCTATAAATTCGATGTGAACTGAATGGTCCAAAGAAATGTTATAATGATGCATGTGGAAATTTTATTAAAGGAATAAAAATTCACATGAAGAGATACTATGAGGTTAAATGAAGATGAGTATATGTATATATATATATATATATATATATATATATATATATATATATATATATATATATATATATACTTAGTAAGGTGCTATATATTTTAGCAAGAGGAATGATGAATTAAGTTAAGGATATGAGAATCAAGTGAAGACTATGTTAGTAATTAGTATAGCTTGAATGTTGGCCTTGATTGACAAATAAGAAGATGAATAAGCATAGAGCTATTAGCTAATATGATTAGCAATAAAAATAAAGTAAGTTAAAACTCAAAATTTGAGTTAGAGATAGAATTTTGAAGCACGGACTGCTAGATTGTGTCCAGAACATCAAGTTTAGTCAGAAAGGACAATAAACACAAAATGTGTAATGGTTGACTTTTTTGTCAAAGTCAACAGTTGACTTTTATGGAAAAAAGTCAAACTTGGAGTTAGAAGTGGAATATGTGATGATTTATATGAATTATGTATATGATTAAATAAATATACATTATATAATGTGGATACATTTATTTGTATATAAAAGAGAATTAAGAATAAAGTTATGTGGCCTAATATATATATTAGGTATGATAATTAAATAACCTAAGGGGTTATAATATGGGAGAATGTTAGTATATAAAATATATACTAACCCTAAGAGATTTATTTTATATATCTCAAATAATTAATTTTAAAGCCTAATTAAACCAAGTCTAGTTGGGTTATGAAATTAAAAAAGCATGAGTAAGGAATTTATTTTCAAATATGGAAAAATAAAAACCCTAATTTAATGATTAGGATAGGATATAATTAAGAGTGTTGGACCGTGATAATATTCATAGCCCAAGGAAGTAATTAGAGAGCCCAACACATTAGATAAGGTGGCCCAACTAAGCCATCAAGTGTAGGAAATTATTGAACCCTAATGGCATATTCAATTTAATTGAACATAGTAAGTGTAATTAAGTTATGTAAATGAATTAATATTATTGAGGAATAATAATGTGAAAATATCAATAATAATGAGCATTAGTTCAGAAAATAATAAATTTAGTGGGCTAAGGAGGGTAATTGATTTAAACAAGCCCACTTATTTTAATTAAGCATGGAACTTGTAGATAAATTGATTTAAGGGCAATTAAATTATTAAACTAGCCTAATATTATGTATGGAGCAATATAGTGATGGCCCAATTTAATTATGGGAGGAAGCCCAAGCTTATTTTAACTAGTAAGCAAAATAAGTAATATTTCAAATCCAATAGAAATTTATTTGGAAGCCCAAAAGGTTAAATGAGCAACCCAAACTAAGCCCAACAAGTGTAGGACTTTTTGGGACATTTGATTTAGTAAAATGGAGCATTAAAAAAATAAACCAAATGGGGAGGAAAGGCCCAAAATTTTGGCCCAAGAAGGAGAAAGGGAGAGAGCATGTGGGTTAAATTATTTTATTTCACAAGTTGGTTTAACTCACCTTACACTCAACTTAGGTGTCCAATTGTTATTTAACCAACAACTTTAGCCAATTGTGCAAGCAAGAGGTGGAGTGTAAGCAACACTTGTAATGATTAAGCAAGAGAGAGATGAGTGTTGGGAGATATAATAGATATATACAATGTATATCTACTAACATAATAAAAATACACCAACCAAGTTCATTTCATTCTCTTTCATATTTTATTCCTTTCACTTCCAAGCTACTTAGCAAAAGAAAAAGAAAATATAGAGAGAAAGAGGGAGAGATCCATTTCGGCAGCTCAAGGAGGGAAAAGAGAGCTTAGATCTTCATGCATGCTAAGCATCTAAGCTACTTTGGAAGGATAAAAAGAATAGCAAGAAGAACTTGGCAATGATTCTAAAAAATTTCAAGTTTAGATTACTTATTTTGTTAAATTTTGATGAAACAAGGAGCCTTATGTTTGATCTTTAAAAACTCTTCATCTGTATGAGTATAAGTGTTTTATATAAGGATCAAAATATTTTTGAAGTTGAAAGTTAGATCAAAAGAGAGAAAATAGAGATTTGTACAAAATCGGTAAAGAAAAAGCTTATGCACGCATGCTCTATGTATTCTATGTTAGATTCTTGGGGATGCATGTTGTAGATGGTTAATATCATGTTAGAATGCTAGATCGTGAGTTTAATAAGTTAAACTTGTGGATTTGTATGAGTTTATATGAAAAAGTTTGGAAAAAGGAAGTTAGATGGATTTTTGAGAAATTTTTATTTAATTAGTATGCTATAACATGTGCATGTTGAAATTTTCAAGTGATATTTGAGCTTTTCTTTCTTTATATGCTAGATACATCAGTTAAGGGCAAAAGCCCTTTGGAATCACTCAAATATGTTTAAAAACGAGCAAGTTATGAATTTAATTCCAAACTACCTAACTGTTGGAATCATGCTACTGATTAGCCACATCGGGGATATTTTCGGTAACCAAAACAGACTCAAATTTGGTTTTTGATATATGAAAATTGTATTTCGGGAAAATACGAATCCAATGACACCAATTGGACTTAAATCCAAGATGTAGATCTCGAGTTACAAGCATTTCCGTGAAGGACCCCAAATCTGAGAAACGAACCAACTGTTGTAAACATCCTTGCTGATCAGTCACTTTAACCCTGATTTTCGGGATCTGAACAGATTATAATTTGATGTTTGATAAATGGAAATTGTAATTCATGAAGATGCGAATCCTCCGACGAAACTTAAATCCGGGTTGTAGATCTCGTTTTACAAGCATTTCCGTGAAAAGACTCCAAATCTAAAATTTTGGGCGAAAATTATAGTAATAGTAGAAATTGAATGGAAAATGAATAATTATAATAAATAACTTTTAAAGCTACTAATGGGATAGTAAACTAATTGCATATAAAGTTAAATGTAATTAACTATTTAATTATTATTTAAATGATATTGAGTAATAATTAAGTAGAGTTAGTGTTAATAAAATAACTATTTATTATTTAATTAAGATTAAATAATAATTAGAGTTAAACAATTAATTAATTATTATTTAAATAATAATTAAAGAATATTTAAGTAAGATTAAGTAATAATAAAGTAATTACTCACTTACATTGACATAAAAGTTTATAAAATAATTATTTATTATTTAATTAACATTAAATAATAAATAAGAACAAGTATTAATTATTCTTAATTTAATAAGAAAGAATAATTAAAGATTTATTAAGTGAATTAATTATTTATTATTTAATTAACATTAAATAATAAATAAGGACAAATGTTAATTAATTATTCTTTAAAAAATAATAAGGAATAATTAAAGACTAATGAAGTAAATAAATTAATTATTTATTATTCAAGGATAAGGGATTAATTAATTATTATTAAAGACAAATAATAATTTAATTATCCATTATTTAATTAACATTAAATAATGAGGAGTTATAATTGGTTATTATTTATTATTAAATAATAAATAAAAGTAATTAATTAATTACTATTTAATTAATATTAAATAGTAAACAAATGAAGAGGGAGTTAACAATTAAAGGAAATTTAAATAACTCCTTAATTAAACAATTATAATAAATTATTTAAAGATCTAATAAGTGTTTATCACCTAAGAAAAGCCTTATTAATAATTAAATCATTAACCTAAGATCAATTAAATATCTTATAGGATTAATGATAGTACATTATATATATGTACTTTGTGATTGAATTATTTGTTAAATAATAGTACAAGTAAGCATATAGATGGACAATTATACGCAGTACTAATTGATAGATCTACATTATCAATGTTAGGTCATTCAAAGAGTTTTAATTAAAGCTAGTAAGCCGTAGCTCGTCGAACAGGCAAGTTCTCTAACTCAAACTCGAGTTATTATTGTTCAAGCATGGTAGTGGATAATTATTGTTGATTATTCCACATTTAAGATTATTATTGAATATTCGCATTTATTGCAAGTTTCCTAACTCAAACTCGAGTTATTATGTTTCAAGCATGCTAGTGGTTTAATTATTTATAATTATTCCACATCTCTGATTATTGATTCGCACTTAGTGCAAATTGCATATGTTCATCGGGTATGAAAGGCTGATCACCTTCATTACTATAAGGTTCAGTTAAATTTGTTAATGGTCATTGTTGACCACCCAGTATTATTGATTCAGTCATTCAATTATTGAAATTTAATTCTCAATCTTTCACAATTGTTATATATTGTTAAAAATTCAGAAAGCTATACTCTTTTCTTCAATCATGATATATCTTTATTGTATGTAAACTTGTTGAGCAAAGTAGTTGCTCACTCTTGCTATATCATGATAACACATTTCAGATTAAGACGAATGTTCCAAGATTAAAGACAGAGACACAAGCAAATGACAAGATTAGAGTGTTATGCAAAATAACTTTTTAGTTATCTTATGTAAACTTTTTATAATGCTGAAGGTATGTATTCAGGTAAGGTTAATAAACCTGGGGAAATGTTATAGAATCATGTAAAATAAACAATATATGTTTATTAGTTCCGCATTAAATGATAGAATATGTAGGATAATGAAATACCGTAACGTACCAAGTCCGAGGTTCTTAGGACCCGAATTTGGGGGCGTCACAGGACCAATTTTTCCCTACAATAAAAGCAGGTGTGTTAAATTTTTTTTTGATGTAGGTATCAATTGGATGCATGCTATGTAATGTGTTTATTTTTGAGGTTTTTTAATCTTATCCTGTAAAACAAAGGTCAGTTGTTTTGATGACAGGATAGTATGACAGTATTCACAATGAAATGTATATTTACACTTATTTAACTTAAAATTTTACATTGAATTGAAAGAGGAATGCATGAAGAGGCTTCCCTTCGAATTTGGTTAATAGAGGCTGACCTATCTTAGTCTAATCTCGCGGTTTTTCGGCATGAAGGTCCCCAAATCATCGCAATCTACTAGAGGGGAAATTAATCTAATCTTTCAGTTTGGAGCAGATCTGAGTGGTGTCTTTCCTGAGCCTCGCAGGATTAGTCTCCTTTGAGTCCAGTAATCAAACACCGATGGGTTTGCCTCCTGGTGGAGGAATCACACAACATACATTCACATACATCATGTCTCACCGTATGAAATGATGACATTTGTGTGAAGCACTAATATAAAGATATAAAGCATTCATTAACATCCATTCACTGTAAAGCACAGCATCTATACACACGTAGATATAAAAGGGAAATTTGCAAAGATTTGAATGCAGCTTAAGCCCTCTACTATCCCCAGCGGAGTCGCCACCTATCGACGTCGGGAAAAAATATTCTCTTTGGACAGATCTTCCTCTTCCTAAATTTGTTATTTTCTACCCTTATTTGTCTTATCTGTTTTATGAAGGGTGAAGTTTTTTAGGAAAAGGCCAACATGTATCATGTCGACGATTTGAAAGGTTTACAGAGTCGCCAGTTGGTATATTTGAAATGGTTGTACCAACTCAACCGAGTTTTTTTTGATTTTTTGCAAGTTGGCCCAATTATTGGATGCTGTCAAAACTTGGCCTTGAAATCGAGATTCTTAAAGTCCGGGGGCTTGGTTAAGCAGGGGGAAGGTGTTAGGCACCCCCCGACTTCGGTGAAATACGGTTACCGCATCTTTTTAATATTTCCCTTTTTTATTCACAATGTGTGTGTGTGTATGCTGAAAGTAATTGAGCCTACGTTTGTTTGATTTTGAAAGTACTGCCATGCTTCGTTGGACCTATATACGAAGGGCTTGATTTATTTTGGAAAGTTTCTTTTTAGACAAGATATGAAACTGATGTTTTAAAAAGTGATTTTCAAACCCTTACGCTCGCATAGGAATTGAAGCACATTGATACTTCCATTTTATTCTGTTCAGCCTTTGGCTTGATTTGGATGTTGGTTGTCGGGATGCGAAGCATCCTCGACTACAAAATGTATATACAAGTGTTGGTCTTCTTATGGGCATGACAGCCATCGAAGTGACTCTAGCAAGACAAACCATTTTTTTCACTATGTTGGGACCTTAAATCCGGATAACCGTTTTAAGGTCCATCGTATGTACATTTTATAGAAAAACTGGCAGTATATATTTTTAATGTGGAGTTGTCCATCGTGGGAATCAGATTTAGAGCAGTTTGATCATCAATCCCACGGTTCCTAGGCTCACATAAAATAGCCAAGAAAACCTGCACAGCACATATATTTACAGAAAATGCAAATTGTACTCTAGACGTCGCAAAATGAAGGATTCATCAGTTAAATCCTAGCGTGCGCGTAGCCAAAGCTTTCCGTTTCTGCTAGATATGGATCTACGGTCACGTAGTCTCTTGATATTTACAAAGCTAGAAAAATACTATATTTAAATAAATCTTAGCCATTCTAACTTTTCGATTCCGGTTTGACCGATTTTGAACTATTTAAAAATTAGAAAATGCTAGATTTAGATAAATATAATCCATAATATTTACATCAGTGCAGATTCATATCAAATTAATATTTAAAGCAAATATGTAATCACATTGAGCAAAGAATATATATATATACTTATATATATATATAAGCGATAAAGGGCCACGAATTTGCAATCCAGGCCCGACGAAGAAATGTAAATATATATATATATATATATATATATATATATATATATATATATATATATATATGTAAAAGCGGTAAAGGGCCACGAATTTGCAATCCAGGCCTAACGAAGAAATGTAAATATATATATATATATATATATATATATGTATAAAAGCAGTAAAGAGCCACGAATTTATAATCCAGGCTCAACTGAAATATAAATATATATATATATATATACATATTTATATTTATAAAAGCTGTAAAGAGCCACGAATTTGCAATCCAGGCTCGACTGAAATGTAAATAAATATATATATATATATATACATAAAAGCTGTAAAAAGGCCATGAATTTGCAATCCAGGCCAACCGAAGTTAGAAAAATTCTATATATATATATATATATATATAGTTATATATATAAAGGCAGTAAAAGGGCCACGAATTATCAATCCAGACCCGACTGAATTGAAAGTTAGTATATATATAGTCAGTATATATATAATAAAGCTGAAAAAGGCCACGAATCAACGATCCAGGCAGAACGAAATAGCACTAATGTATATATATATATATATAGTTATATATATAAGCGGTAAAAAGTCACTGATTAGCAATCCAGGCTGTGCAAACAAAGAAAAACATATATATATACTTATATATACTAAAACGTAAGCTAGAAAAGTCACGGAATTGAAAACCGGGCAAAACTAAGATTTCATATGCACATTCACATATGTGTAATGAAGTATTAGAAAGTTTCTGATCGTAAAAATACTTACAATATACTGCTCCACGGGCTCTTTGCCACTCGGAGGGCTTCGAATGGACGTTTTCATCGGTTAATTTTTGATATGTTGTAGAATATACGTGTTCAAATGTATTAAAAGAATAAAATCTAGATTTGGAATAATAGAAGTAGGGCTAAGAGGCGAAATGGGCGGAGTTTTAAAGCGTTTTTCTATTTATTTTTTTCTTTTTTTGCCAAGGGTGGGGGGTCTTATTTATAGACCAGATGGTTGAAGGTCCACTCGCGGCAGCTGCGAGTCTACCTGTGGCTCCCCTAGTTGGGCCCACTCCCGTGGGGTCCTTTGTCTCGAAATATGTGCACTCCGACCAACACTGGGTATGTTTCGAACCTTCATAACTTTTGATCCGGGCGTCCGTTTGAGGCGTGATGTACCTTTTTGAAAAGCTATTTCCGAGAGCGTCACAATGACATGGAACTTGACCTTTTCTGAGTCCAGAAAGATGGGTTTATAACCAGATCTTATTTTTTTTGCAGTCCATCCGTTGAGCTGTATTGTACTGTTTTCACTCGGGATCAATTCATGGCTCTTTCTAACCCTCATTGCATTAATTTGGCTTGATTTGGCTTCAAGTAGGTAAAATGACCATTTTTCCCTTCCAAGGGTTGTCTCCTGTCTTGGCAAGGTTTTTGACTGTTTTCTCAGGGTTGTCTCCAAGATTTGATCCCAACCGACATTGTTCTTCCTCAGAGTTGCCTTCGAGGTTGAATTGGTCTCCCATGGTTGTCTCTGGGGATGAGTTGATGCTTTGGGGTTGTCTCTGAAGGTTGATCTGGTCTCCCGGGGTTGTCGTCGGGGCTTCTGTACCTCCCGGAGTTGTCGTCGGGGTTTGACTTGACATCCTGATATTGCCGGGGCTTGGCTTGACATCCTGTTGTTGTGACCGGGGTTGAATTTGAACTCCCAGTGTTGTCGTCGGGGCTTCTGTACCTCACAGATTTGTCGTCGGGGTTTAACTTGACATACTGGTGTTGTCGGGGCTTGGCTTGACATCCCGGTGTTGTGACTGGGGTTGAATTTTATCTCCTAGTGTTGTCGTTGGGGCTTCTGTACCTCCCGGGGATGTCGCCGGGGTTTGACTTGACATCCTGGTGTTTCCTGAGCTTGGCTTGACATCCTGGTGTTGTGATCGGGAATTTAATCTCCCGGTGTTGTCGTTGGGGCTTCTATACCTCCCGGGGTTGTCGTAGTGGTTTGACTTGACATCCCGGTGTTGCCGGGGCTTGGCTTGACATCCTAGTGTTGTGATCGGGGTTGAATTTGATCTCCTGGTGTTGTCGTTGGGGCTTCTGTACCTCCCGGGGTTGTCGTCGGGGTTTGATTTAACATCCCGATGTTGTCGAAGCTAAAAAATAGTTTTGCCCTCTTGCAGGGTTAGTCACAGGATTGCAAAATTTCGAGTGTTTACATTAAGTAAGAAAATTCAGCTTAGGTAAGTCACACACTAGCGAAGGATATTACTCGTATCTCCCCTCCTAGTTTTAGTCTCAGATCTCCGCCAGAGACCATATCCCTAAGCTCTGATACCAACTGTGACGCCCCCAAAATAGGTCCACACAACCTATTCTGAGTCGCCAAATACATGGTAAAAAATCCAAATACAAATCTTCATATTTCAAATATTACTCTGTCGTGCACAATACGATCACACATAAAATGTGAGTTTCAATACAAATATTATACTGAATATAATACGACAATATACACAACCAAATTATTACAATGTTATATAAAAAATGGCAACAAATATTTCAAGTCCTCAAAGGTACACGAGAAGATTTCTGTCCTCCTCATTCTAATGGGGTGTATTTTTTTTTACGCTTCCAAATTCGAGTTCACCTCACCCTATTTGGTTCACCAAAATCAACCGTTAAATGACATATAAAATATAACACACACATTTAAAGTTCTCAATACAATTATATATTGTCATGCTGTTTTATAATGTATTGTGTTAGTTCCCGGAGGGCACACAATAGATCTAGAAGGGGGGGTTGAATAGATCCTTTTTAAATTTCAAATCTTTTTCATATTATTTTGTATTGCTAAGTAATTAGCATATGACAAACATAAGAATCATTTCAAGCACAGCGGAATAAGTTAAAGATCCCCTTACAGACATCTTGATAAGCTTTGTTCTAGAGTTAGTTTAGTTGTAAATGGTTATTACAGTTATAGCAGTTATAGAAGTTTAAGGTACATAATGTAAATGACTGAAAGTAAATGACACAAGAGATTTTAAGTGGTTCAGAGATTCAAGCTCCTAATCCACTCTTCTGCTACAACAAGCAGGGATTCCACTAAGGAAATAGGTAACTCTTGAATCACAAAGATTCCTTCAAAGCCAGCAGCCTTGGAACTTCAGTTCACTAAGAACTCTTCAAGCCCATCAGACTTGGAACTGTAGACTAAGCCCAGTAGACTTAGAATCTCTTGTACCCTCTGGTACTCAGCAAGCCCAGCAGGCTTGACTTTGATTTAGTCCCTCGGACAAGGACCCCTTAGGCCCTGGTTGCTTGTTGTTGTTGGTGGTGGTGCTGAGCTGCTAAGATGACTTGAAGCTTGATCATCCCTTGGTACTTAGCAGTGATAAGGATAAAATATGTTATGTTTTATTCCCTCAATACTTAATCTTTTATATCTCTTTTGTACCTAAGTATATTCATTTATCTTATATTTGTTATTTTAGGTGCAATTGACCCAAGGAGGCAAGATGGGCTCAAAAGGAATAAACAAGGCCATGATTTATAACAGCCACTTTGGTTTGGGAATTAAAAGGAAGGGCCCACAGTTTTATGTGGTAACAAATAAAAAATGGGCCGCGGTTTGGTTGGAATTATCAAGTGGGCTAGATAGTTAACGAATTCAGCAGTTTGCATGAATGGGACGGATTTAATACTTTCAATAGGAAAAGGATTTCCAAAGCATTATGGTAGCATTAATATTCAGCATGTATGATGAGTGGGCCACGCACGCATATCAATTAAAAAAAAGCCCACGAAGTTAGCAAGAAATAAGGAATTCCAATATACTAGTAGCTCATTTCCTTCTCCTAGAGGGCCCACGAAACAAGCACCTCATGTGCAGTGTGCCAAGCAACTAAGCAAAAGGCAATCAATCCTAGCAGCTCACAAGTCAAGTAGTGGGCCACGGTTTAAGCAGCTGGTAAAAGATCAAGCTTGTGCAGGTTCCTAGCTTGCAAGTTATATGGGCCCACGTGATATCAAGTTGCATGCTTTCCAGTTAAAATGCAGCCCACTTCGTAGCAGCCCATTATCATACAGCCTTTTCAATTGGAGCTTGGGCAAGCAAATAAAGGAATGTGCTAGAAGGCATCCCACGAATTGGGTATTATATGGGGCCCATGGTTGGTGAGGCACAAGCAGCTTACGGTCAGCACCAGCTATGCAAAGGAAATCCAAGTAGCTCACGGATTGGTAATAAAGGATTTCTAGCAGCTTAAGGTTTAAGCAATTAAAGGAATTGAAGGTTACATGGGGCCCACGGTTCTTTCCAAATTAGAAAAGGAAAAGGAATGGGATTTAATATCACATGGACCAATGATTAAGTAGTAGCCACGAATTTATCAAATAAAAAGGCAGAGTGAATAGCATAGCATGGAGTAGTCGGACAGTAGGTGTTACCGCTGGGGCGGGGAGGCAGAAATCAGCTGCATAAATTTCTTTTCCTACACGGATTTGGATGCAAGTAAAGGAAATATTCTTAGGTTTTTAATAGTTATAAATAGGGGATTCATTCTCTTGTATTATCATCTTATTATTTTCTTTCATATTAGATATAGGTTTATTTGGAGTCATGAATTAATTCTTTCAATTTAGTTCGGAAGGGATGTTGAACCTTATTCATAATTAACGGTTTGATCAAGTTTATTTTATTTATTCCTTCTTACATGAGATTTATTCTGATAATCTACTTTAATTTCTTATATGCTATTCAATTTACTAACGTGATTCTGCAGGATTAAATTAGTGAATTGGTGTCATATGCTAGATCAAGGAATAGTATTACGTGTAATTGATATTGTTCCTAATCAAAAGTAGCGATTAGTAATACCTGATTGTGGACAAGCTTTTGAGTATTACTATGATTATTAGAAGGCAAGTTAAACAATCCGAGCTTATGTGTTTGTTACTTGGAATAGTCTAATTCCCTAGTTCTTAATGCTGCTGTTATATTAAATCTAGAGAGCTTGTTCTAGGTTATATAATGGTTAGAATCTTGTGAAGAGCTTGTTTCATTGAGTGACAATCTAAGGGGAGTTTCGGGTAGCAGAGCTTGTTGTTACCTAGGGCTATTAATTTCATTGAAGGATAAATAATGTTAAACTTGATTACTCCATAATTATGAAAAGGTGATACTGAACTAAAGAACTGAAGCTTTTTATTCATTGTTAATTCTTATTACTTTATTCTTATTAATTTAGTTTAATCAATTCAAAACCCCTTTTAATTAGAAATCATAGGATAAATATAAAATAAATCACTCTCTGTGGGATCGATCCTTGCTTACTACTGTGCTAATTATTTAAATTCGTGAAGTGAAAGTGAGGTTAATTTAGGAGTGTAAACGACAGCTCCCAGCAGCTTGGTGTGATCCTCCTTGGATTCTGCATCAAGATTGCATCACCATTAATGGACTGCTAAGATGTTCACTAAGCTCGACGACCTTAAGTACTTAGCAATCTGTCGCTTCTTCCTTTGTACAGCTAACCTTCATTATTGATGCTTGACTTCATCTGACTTTAGCATTTCACATTGTTCACTAGTTGGGATCTACTAAGTCTTTTCACTTCTGGTAGACTCTGTCTGGTACTTAGCATCCTTTGAACACTGATTAACTTGTGTGCAGATCTAGTACTGCATCTACTTCTCTTCAACTTCAGTTGTTTATGGTGAATCGTTGAGTGGCCCTATGGATCTGCTTTATAATCTGCCACTCTTCTTCTTGTCTTCTTAGCCTTCTCGTCTCTTAGCTCATATGCTATTGGGCTGGCATACTCATGTGCTGTTGAGTGAAGCCTTCATCAGTTAAAGCTCTTCTTCAAATCTGTTTCACTTCTACTTTGGTAGTCTCACTACCAGTGAGACATGTTCTGTTAAGCTCTGTAGAACTCATAGAGTCAACAACAACTCTTTATCTTTGAAGCTTTGGTTGATATATACTCCTCCATCAACTTCCCATTGGAAACTAGCCGTTGGAAGTTATTTGAATTGCCTCAAAGATTCTGAGTTATTTGGTGCAGGCTGTTGACTTGACGTGACAGAACCTTTTTGACTTTTTTGACACAGCAATCTACTATTTCACCTACCACTTCAGAGACATCACTTTCATGTGTCAGGCCGGTAGTCACCTTTATTTTTCTTTTCTGATTCCTTGATTAGAACCACAGGAATTGTCCTTCTGCATCGATGCTCTCAATCAGCAACGTTCGAATGTCAGTCTTTATATTGAGAAGTTGCCAAGGCTTCAATAATCAGATGACCGAACTCCATGATTCTGATGCAGATGACCATGGGCTTGATCGTAGTTTGTCTGTTGAATATTGCTCGTTGACAGGTTGAGACAACACAATGATTCTGAGAGTGTCCTCTGGAATGACAATGTAGAACCTCTCCTTCTTCACTCGTGCAATACTTCAATGCTTCTTCTTACCTTGACTTGCATTAGGAACTAACAACTTGTTTGAATGTTGTGGCCCTTCTTGTTTACAAGACTCTTCTGATTAGTCATGCTCAGCTCTCCTAACATTCAGCCCCGTGATCTCCCGTTCACTCTTCATAGTGAGGCTGAGCCAAAGACAATCATTTTCGTCTGTTCTCTATAGGTTGGCCAGAACCTCTGTGTAAACTATATCAGTTTCTGCTGCTCATCTGGCAAGCACCACGATCATGGTTACTACTAAGATCGTGGTCTTCTATTAGCTTGACAGACACTGGACTCGTTATTTTCCTTTGGTCAGTCACTTCATTTATTGTCTTCTAATGTTTATTTGTGGAAGACTTCTCCTGAATGGCTTCACTTCTTAATCAGTATGCTGATTAGAGTTGGTGCTTCAATCTTCTGTTTGCTTGCAGGCCATTCGACGAGTGCTCTCTGGCTTTCTTCAAGTAGATTGAATCTTGACTACTCTTTCCAAAGGCTTCGATCTTTGGATACTTCGAGAGTGCTCATTTGTTGAGAATCGTATAATCTCTACGATTCTTCCTTGGCATTATGAGCACTTGATTGACTTTGTCTAAGCCTTTGTTCTGTAGACTACGATCTTGCTTTGGTTCTGCAGATTCCACGACTCAGAGAGCAGATCATATGACAGACTACGATTTCTGCCTTAACAACTGTTGTCCCTTGACTGATCTGCCCAACTACGATTTCTGCCTCTGATATAATCTGCAGGCTCCACAACTCCTAGTGAGGCCTACAATTCTTGACTTGGCTCGGCAGGCGCTCGACATGCGCTTCGATAGGCTGTCTCCACGATTCTGAACTTGACTTCCTCGACAGACTACGGCTTCGAGAAGGTCATCCTCGACACACCACGATCCTACCTTGTCTCTCCTAGCAGACTACGACCTTCAAGAGTGACTATCCTTACAAACTATGATTCTGCCTTGATAGACTCTGATTCTTCCTTGTCTCTCCTGGCAGACTACGAAGGCTAGTGCAGTGCTCGACGATCAAA
This sequence comes from Panax stipuleanatus, assembly GCA_020205555.1. NCBI lineage: Eukaryota > Viridiplantae > Streptophyta > Magnoliopsida > Apiales > Araliaceae > Panax > Panax stipuleanatus. The sequence continues at coordinate 39,188,804 of CM035120.1, forward strand.
CAAGTCTATCTATTATAATATATAAGATCAACCTAACAAGTTTGATCTTTCTATTTATAGTCCTTGTGCATCATAATCTTTTGAAGGACTTTACAAGGTTGTTTGTTCATGTATGATCAACCTAACATATTTGATCATTTCAGTCTAAGTCCTTGTACATATGCTTATCATCTATTAAGAACTTTACAGCTTTCATCAATGCAGACATATTTGCATATTCATTCATTAAGATCATAATCAAATCTTATATAAAAAGGAATAGCATTCTCATGCATATTCCTAACAATCTCACCTTATTTGATTATGACAAAAACATTAAGTGCATATGTATGAGATGAATGAATCTTAATATACAGTGAGTAGCTGTATTACTAAAACAAATAATCATGAATGTTATTGATGAAAAATTTAACTTACATATGATATGACACTTTACATCCTGGATCCAGAACATACCTATTACAGTTAGAAATGTACCTTCTCTTTTCCAATGACTGCTTCTTATATGTTTCCAGGATGCTTTCTGTTCAGCTACTCTTCTTTCTTTTCTTCTTCATTCTGCTCCCCCTCAGATGCATGCTCCATTTCTTCATCTTCATCATGCACTGGCTACCCCTCAATCTTTGTCTCCATGGGGTCATCTTTTTTCGGCTCCCCCTCAGATGATGACTCTGCTGCTGCTGCTTCTTTGTTCTTCTTCTTCTTCTTCTTCTTGCTGCTTCTGCTTCTGCTCTTGATCTTCTCTTTAGACTTCATTCTCTTCTTTGAGTGCCTCCTTGAATGTCTCTTTTTCTCCCCCTTTTTATCATTAATCACTTGAGAGAGCTGCTGGACATTTAACATAAGCTGCTCCACCAGGTGAGATGAGTTGCCAACCTCAATCTTGAGTTCCTATTAGCTGAGCTCCAGCTTGAGGGAAAGAGACTGAGTCAGAGAGTCTATCTTGTCAGAGAGAGACTGTATATGTTTTATACTTTGCTTCTGAGCTTGCAGTGCTTCTTCCTTCTGATCGCTAATAGACTTCAGATAAATTTGATCTCTCTGATGAAGCTTGAGAGATATATCTGATATTGTGACCTGAAGTTTGTTGTGAAGCTCATTTTCTTCTTCTCCTGACATGACCTTAGCTTCTGCAACAATAAGAGAGAATTTCTCAACCAATTCTTCAGAGTTCTTTAATAACTCTTGCTCTTGGAGAGTTTGGGCATTTGATTGGATAGTCTCCTGCTGAACAGCTGGTTGGACTCCACAATTCTCATTTTTGGAGAGGCTTTTTAAAAGTTGTGAGAATCTTATAGATAGTAGAGTACCAGTCACTGCTGAAGGATGAAGGTATGTCAGATAGAATTGCTGTGGTAGGTTGAGACTTCTCATGCTGAGCTTGATCACCTTCAATGGTAGAGTTTAGAGGCTACACGATTGTGGACTTTGAGATAATCCTCCTACCATCTAAGTTTGCTCATTAATCATAGGGGATGTAGATGTTGCTAGCTTGCCTGTAGACCTTGAAGTGGGATTGGTCTTTAATCAGTTTTGTTGCATACTTCTTTATCCTTGGAAAGTTTTGTGCCACCAGCTCCAAGTTGGGAAAATATGAGAAGCACTATTTGAAGTAGCTTCTATCTCCAGTAGTGGATGCTTTCACCCATGGCATTGAAGGATATAACCACCTTATCAGATGATTCTTAGTTTCTGAATCATACAGCATAGTTGAAATGTTCAGCTCCATATCATTGAGATTGTTGAGCAGATCTGCTGTGGACATTTTCACCACATTTATCCTCTCATTTCCATGGTCAACCCATCTACCTGGAAGCACATCTCGTGGTTCATCATACACTTCTACCACTATTCTCATTTTATACCTTACAGGGGATGGAACATGATAATCTTCTGGCTCCTCATCCTCAGAACTGGAGTCTTCTCCTTTTTCTTCATGTCCTGACATGGAATCAGATTGGTGCAAACTTCCTTCAACCGACTCATCAGTAGTTTTCTGCATTTGATCATCAATCCCAGCATCTTCAGCAAAGCTAGCCTTCGTAGACTCACTGGCCATTTTTTGCTCTGCAGTCTTCAGACTTTCACTGCTTCCATCACTGCTTGAATTGTCAAACATCTTCCATCTTTTTCCCTTGACATCTTCTCCCTTAGTCGCAGACTCAACATCATCATCATCACTGAGTTCAATGATCTTTAAAGATGATTCTCCTTTCTTCTTTGGGTTTGATTTGGCAATCAGTCTGTTGCTTTTTCTTCTCCTTGGAGGTTCAGCAATAGGAGGTTCAAATTTTTCTTCTTCTTTAGATTCTAAAGCTTCAGAATCATCAGACGAACTCCTTGGGGTTCAGCAGTAAAGGATCCAGGTGCTTTAACCCTTTCTGCTTCTGATTCCTCCTTATCAGCAGATTGGCTACTTGAGGAGTCAGCCATAGGACTTTCAGCAGCTTTTTCTTCTTCTGATTCTTCTTCCTCTTCTTTAGCAGAGAGACATCTTTGAGGGACTTCTTGTGACTTCTTCACCACCTTCGCTTTCTTCTTGGATGGCCTTTCAGACTTGGACTCTGGAATTTTGGAATCTTCAGAGTGTGATAGCTCATCCTCCACACTACTTGCCTTCCTCTTCTTTGAAGTGCTCTTGCAGCTGCCCTATGTCATCAGTCTTTTATTTTCCATTGGATTCTTCTTCCAGTTGTCAAACAGCTTTGGAGACAACACTTTTTAACTATTGAGGGTTTCACTCTCATCATCCTTTATCTTATTCTTCAACTTCTTCTTCAGAATAATGCTCAAGAATCTCCCATAAAAAACCTTTGTGAGCGGTTTGTCTGTCGACTTCTTCTGCTCAGCCTTGTCCAGCTGTTGGGTTTGTACGAAATCGTGACGCAATCAAATTGCAAAAATTAGCGGAAGCATGGTATATCAGAGTTTAAAAAAAAATTCTACAAAACCATTACCCGGATCATCCTTTATGCAAATTATTAATTTAAAACGATAAATAAGAAGTTATGGAATCATACCCTTGTAGAACGAAGCTTCCACAGGTACTAGTTCAACTCCTTGTTCTTCGTGATCTCCTTGAATTTTCGGGTTAGATTCCTTTCTTTGATCAACGTTAGCCACCCAAGTGTTTGGCCTCTAGAGGTGATCCACCAAGGAAGATGAATTATCAAGAAGGAGGGTGTTTGGCTTAACCTTAGTTTTCTATCCTCTATAGAAAAGGAGTACTCTCCAACAATTGGAATTACATCAATCTAATATCTATTATAAGACTTCTCTTATATAGACATTGGTCAACCCTTCTAATCCTATTAGACATGGGATTTCTTTTAATTAATTAAACTCCTTTAATTAATTTAGGCTTCCCACTACATGGGAATAATTAATTAAATTCATTTAATTAATTTGTCTCCTAATCTTATTAGGAATAAATGAGAGTACTAAATATTAAATTAATTACTAAACTCCTTTAGAAATTAAAATAATAATAATTGTAATAATATTAATAAGACTCCTCTTATTAATTTATATTTAATATTTTCAAAATATTAAATAATAAACATTAAGCTATTTAATTTATTCTATCACCATAGATTAAATTAATTATACTTAATACATTATTACGATTATGCCATTACCTTCTTAAATAATTATTCTTCCTTTTATGGTGTGACCCTTTAGGTTCTCCATATTAAACCGGTTGTGAATAAATCAATTAAAACAATTTTAATCTTATTTAAATAAATAAATTAAACTAATAATTTATTTAAATAAATAATATTTATTCTACAATAGGGATAAGCCTCCCTAGCGATCAACGACTTTCCAGATAATATAGATTTCAACATTAATCAAAAAGAACCTGTGAGTAAATAGTTACCGTACAATTCAATCCTTCCACCATACAATGTCCCAATTAAATATAAGACATGGATTTACTGTCAAGTCTTATTTTATTTAATTATATGTATTTCGATTAGAAAATGCACAACTCCAAATAATGCAAATTAGAAACTCCTTTCTAATTTCATTTCACCTTGGCCAAGGATTCCTGGGTTGTCATTTAACGAATCACATAGGACATATCTCCTCTTTTACTAGAGGTGGTAGATTCTTTATTGATCATTCATTATCTCCATATGTAACTCATTATACCCAAGCATACCCTATATATGCCTTAAAAGGTCTTAAGGAATAAGTCAAAGTATAATTTGTTACATACAAGATACTATGATGATCTCAAGTCCAAGGATTACTTGTACTACTATCACATTAGGAATTCCTATTGACAGGCGAGTAAATCTCCATTAGGTATTCCATAGCGAATCACGTTCAGTGAACTTATTCTCCAATAAGCACCTACATACTTGCTTTAGTGTCTCCACACAAATGATCATGAGATCAATCATCCTCATCCAATGAGCAAGCAACATATGTACCAATCTATCCGGATTTACTAATCCCCTTTTTAGTAATCCCACGATTGGGAACTATTTTAGTTTTAAAACTTTCTAAGAATTTAGATCTCATTAGCATGATCATCATCATGATTCTAAAAGCATTGCTTAAAACTATGGGTTATTTACATATTATAAAAACAGCAACATGTAGATAATTAAATGCCTTTAATAAATGAATATTTTATTAATAAATAAATAAGATTGTTTACAAAGTACGTGCTTTATCATCATACATGATTGGCTTGTATGCACACTACTATCAATCTCCCACTTGCACTAAAGCCAATCGCCATGGTATCTCATACACATCTTCTCTAAGTGACGATCAAACTGCTGTTGTGTTAAAGCTTTAGTAAATGGATCTGCAATGTTATCTTGAGAGTCTACACGCTCCAAGGTGACGTCTCCTCTTTCAATGATCTCCCTGATCAAGTGAAATCGCCGCAACACGTGTTTAGATTTCTGATGAGACCTGGGTTCCTTAGCCTGTGCAACTGCTCCTGTGTTGTCACAGTAAACGGGAACTGCTTCTCCAATGCTAGGAACCACACCAAGTTCAGTTATGAACTTCTTCATCCAAACAGCTTCCTTTGCAGCTTCACTTGCAGCTATATACTCTGCCTCTGTCACTGAATCAGCAACTGTTTGCTGCTTGGAACTCTTCCAACTCACTGCGCCTCCGTTCAAGGTAAAACATACCCCGAAACAGATTTACTGTCATCTTGGTCCGTTTGAAAACTTGAGTCTGTGAAGCCCTCGAGTTTTAATTCAGACCCACCGTAGACAAGAAAAATATCTTTAGTCCTTCTCAAGTACTTTAGGATATTTTTCACTGCCTTCCAGTGCTCTTCTCCAGGATTCGACTGGTATCTGCTCGTTACACTAAGTGCATGAGCAACATCCGGTCTAGTACATATCATACCGTACATGATAGATCCTTTTTCAGAAGCATAAGGGATCTTACTCATACGGTCTCTCTCCTCAGGTGTCTTTGGGGCCTGTTTCTTGGAGAGATGTATTCCATGGCTCATCGGCATGAGACCTCTTTTGGAATCTTCCATGCTAAACCTCTTTAGCATCGTATCAATGTACGTTCCTTGAGATAAACCAAGCATCCTTTTAGATCTATCTCTATAGATCTTTATCCTCAAAATATAGGATGCTTCTCCCAAGTCCTTCATGGAGAAGTGTTTAGATAACCAGATTTTAATTGATTGTAGCATAGGAATGTCATTCCCTATCAGTAATATATCATCAACATATAATACAAGGAATGAAATTACGCTCCCACTAACCTTCTTGTACACACATGGTTCATCGTCATTTTTGATAAAATCAAACTCTTTGATTGTCTCATCAAAACGAATGTTCCATCTACGAGAAGCTTGCTTCAATCCATAAATGGATCGTTGCAGCTTACAGACTTGATTTATTCCAACCTTTAAAACAAATCCCTCTGGCTGTGTCATATACACATCCTCCTCAAGTTTTCCATTGAGGAAGGCCGTTTTCACGTCCATCTGCCAGATCTCATAGTCGTTATAAGCTGCAATTGCAAGCAAAATCCGAATGGACTTGAGCATAGCTACTGGTGAAAAGGTTTCATCATAATCAACTCCTTGTCTTTGTTTGAAACCTTTTGCAACCAGTCGGGCCTTATAGGTCTCCACCTTGCCGTCCGCTCCAGTCTTTCTTTTAAAGACCCATTTACACCCAATAGGCTTAATGCCTTCAGGTGGTGAAACCAAAGTCCATACTTTGTTTTCATACATGGAGTCCATTTCGGATTTCATGGCTTCAAGCCATTTCCCTGAGTCTTTATTACTCATGGCCTGTTCGTAATTCAATGGATCATCATCATTCATGATGCGTACCTCATCGTCATCCTCTACAACGAATCCATACCTCTCAGGTATCTTCGGTACTCTTCCAGATTTACGAACAGGGTGTGGTATAGTAGGTTCTTCTACTTGGTCAGGTACCTGACTTTGATCCGTGGTAATTTGTGGTTCTTGAGCTTCTTCAAGATATATCTTACTCCCACTGACCCCTTCATGGATAAACTCCTTTTCCAAGAAGGCAGCATGTTTCGCAACAAACACCTTTTGATCAGTTGGATGATAGAAATAATACCCTACAGTTTCTTTAGGGTATCCCACAAATCTACACTTTTCGAATTTAGTTTGTAGCTTATCATGTTCAAACTTTTTGACATAAGCTGGACAACCCCAAGTCTTAACATGCTTAAGATTTGGTTTCCTCCCCTTCCACATCTCATATGGAGTCTTTGGGGCGGATTTGGTAGGTACCTTGTTAAGTAGGTATGCAGTCGTTTCTAGGGCATATCCCCAGAAGGAAATTGAAAGGTCGGTAAAACTCATCATGGATCGAACCATGTCTAACAGTGCTCGATTTCTCCTTTCAGATATTCCATTTAACTGTGGTGTACCTGGAGGAGTCCATTGTGAGATTATACCATTTTCTTTGAGACAATTGAGAAACTCACCGCTTAAGTATTCTCCGCCTCGATCTGATCGAAGTATCTTTATACTCTTGCCCGTTTGTTTCTCTACTTCACTTCTGAACTCTTTGAACTTTTCAAATGATTCTGACTTGTATTTCATTAAATACACATATCCAAATCTTGAGTGATCATCAGTGAAAGTAATAAAATAAGAATACCCACCCCGTGCACTTGTTGTCATAGGCCCACAAACGTCTGTGTGAATCAATGTCAACAACTCTGTAACTCTTTCTCCTCTTCCACTAAAAGGAGATTTAGTCATTTTACCCATGAGACAAGATTCACAAGTTGGATATGATTCATAATCGGATAGCTCGAGGAGCCCATCTTTATGCAACTTGGATAATCTTGTTTCATTGATATGACCGAGTCTACAGTGCCACATGTAGGTATAATTAATATCATCTCTTTTCCTTTTCTTAGTTTGTTCAATTTGAAATATATTTTCTTGTAAGTCAAGTGTATAAAGTCCATTTCGCAAATTTCCAATACCATATAAAACATCGTCTTTATAAATAGAACAACTATTGTTCTTTATAACAACGTTAAATCCTTCCATATCCAATACAGAAATTGAAATAATGTTTTTAATAATATTCGGAACATAATAACAATTATTAAGATAAATGGACTTGTCCGAAGGCATTGCTAAATAATAAGTTCCTACAGCTAATGCAGCAACCTTTGCTCCATTCCCTACTCGTAGGATCACCTCATCATTGTTCAGCTTTCTACTTCTGACCAGTCCCTTCACATTATTACATATGTGAGAACCACAGCCGGTATCCAATACCCAAGTAGAATTTTGACTTTCTGAAAAATTAATTTCAATCATGAACAAACCTTGATTGGAAGTCGAAGCTTCTCCAAGCTTCTTGTCTGCCAGAAACTTCTTGCAGTTTTTCTTCCAATGACCCGGCTCGTTGCAATGAAAGCACATTCCTTTAGCTGGTTCAGGTTTCTTTTGTTCCTTTTCTTTCCCCTTTCCCTTAGCCTTCTTGGATTTCTTCTTTTCAGAAGATACCTTAGGTCTCTTCCTTTTATTGGAAGAATCCACCATCAAGATATGGTTCTTCTTGGATGGGAAGTGTCCTTCTGCAGTTTTCAGCATGTTAAGCAGCTCAGGCAAGCTGACATCTAGCTTATTCATGTGAAAATTAACCACAAACTGCGAGAAGGTCTCAGGGAGTGACTGCAAAACCAAGTCTTGACTCAACTCCCCATCCATGACGAACCCAAGCTGTCCAAGACGTTCAATCAAATTGATCACTTTCAGGACATGAGTCTCGATGGCAGTACCCTCGGTCATCCGAGATCGGAAGAGCTCCTTAGATATCTCATATCTAGCAGTCCTACTCTGTTCACCATACAACTCCTTGAGGTGAAGCAGCATAGCAGGAGCATCCATTTTTTCGTGCTGACGCTGAAGCTCGTTATTCATGGATGCGAGCATGATGCATTGAGCCACAGATGCATCATCTTGCCACTTATTGAAAGTAACAATCTCTTCCTCAGAGGCTGTTTCTGAAACAGATTCAGGGACAGTTGAATTTAGGACATAAGAAATCTTTTCAGCAGTGAGAACAATTCTCAGATTTCTTAGCCAGTCCTCATAATTCGGCCCGGTAAGCTTGTTTGCATCAAGTATGCTTCGTAGTGAGATTAGTGATTTAGACATTTTTAAAATTCTGCATGTGAAAAATAACATTTTAGCAAACATTCATTTTATTAATTTTGCATACCAAAATAAATTTAGGTCTTTATTTTAAATTGGTATCTCCCACTATTTTCATCAAACTATATTACCCTCACTTATATAGTTCGGCAACATCTAATTAAAGATTTGCTAGTGAGAATAAGGATCCCATTTCAAATGTATATAACCTTGTGGATAGCACAACAAGCGATATACAAATAAATAGGTAGACAACTCTTGTCAATTACATCACCATGTAATTCCTTTTATTTTGCCTCCTAAATCATAATGGTCAAGTGTGTGCACATCCGAACTAAAATAATTTAAGTTAAGTCCAGCCTAGCACTTTCATAAATTCAAAAAAGAAAAATGTTCGTCCTTGTGGATAGCACAACAAGACTAGATCGTTCAATTTTCTTGATAAGCATCAAATGTGATTAATTAACATCTTAAATACGCAATACTCGCCTTGTGGATAGCACAACAAGCTCATATTAAATATCTAATACTCTATTAATTTATCATGCTAGAAGGCGACGTTCGATATTCCAAATATCATTTGAACACTTCGGACTTAATATTATTTCTTTGAGGGGTTTGTTATTATTAGTCTCATCTTTGTTTAGCGCGCATGCACATATATATATAAAATACGCGTTATTTTATTAAACATGCGAAGCATGTTTGCATAAAATATAATATATATAATATTTAGCATGCAATATAGAATACTATATTCTACCCGGATTGATTATGGACTTTTATTCTAGTTTGGTTCACTAGAGCCACCAAGTGAACCATAAGGTCAAACCTAGGAGTGCAAGAATTTAAATTTAAATATAACTATTACATTTAAACTCGGGCTCCATACAAACGGGTCTTCACGCGCTCCTTGCTCTTTGGTCTCCAATTTCTTCAAGATAATTCTAATTATTCTTATTACATTAAACTATTTAATTTAAATAGAAACCTTGATCAACAGTCAAGGGGAAGTACACAGGAGGGAGATAGAATTTTACATCAAGAAAAAAAATTAGAGAAGACGAGGTACGCAGACCCCATTTAATAAAACCCATTCATTCAAGCATTCAACTAAAATAAAATCCAATCACATTGATCAAATAGTCCATAATCAATCCCCATTTATTTTCATACATATCACCATATATATCAATAAATAAATATTCATCTCATGAATTAAAACATTCCATATATATATGAGTATCATTTAATGGGCAATTTTAAATTGCATGAAATCCAATTTCAAGATTAAAATAAACTCTTTATTTTAATTATAAAATTATTTAGAATATAATATATAAATATATCATATTTATTTTATTTATTTTTTAAAAAAAAATCACCTTCTTTTATTAAAAGAGTCCTGCAGGTTTATTAAAAAAGTCCTTTCCTGATGGGTCACCTTCTTTTTGGAGTAAGAAAGAGACAACACCTTTTCTTTGCAGAATTCAAGATTAGCAAAAAAAAAAAATTGTGATTCTTCCCAAAAAAAGTCTTTCTTTTTTTTTTTTTTTTTTTTTTTTTTTTTAAATATAATTTTATACAATAAAATTATGCCCAATAAATTATTTTAAATACATACCCACATGTATATGAAATCAAAAATAAATTAATAATTGCATAAAGATTTGGCTCTGATGCCACTGTTGGGTTTGTACGAAATCGTGACGCAATCAAATTGCAAAAATTAGCGGAAGCATGGTATATCAGAGTTTAAAAAAAATTTCTACAAAATCATTACCCGGATCATCCTTTATGCAAATTATTAATTTAAAACGATAAATAAGAAGTTATGGAATCATACCCTTGTAGAACGAAGCTTCCACAGGTACTAGTTCAACTCCTTGTTCTTCGTGATCTCCTTGAATTTTCGGGTTAGATTCCTTTCTTTGATCAACGTTAGCCACCCAAGTGTTTGGCCTCTAGAGGTGATCCACCAAGGAAGATGAATTATCAAGAAGGAGGGTGTTTGGCTTAACCTTAGTTTTCTATCCTCTATAGAAAAGGAGTACTCTCCAACAATTGGAATTACATCAATCTAATATCTATTATAAGACTTCTCTTATATAGACATTGGTCAACCCTTCTAATCCTATTAGACATGGGATTTCTTTTAATTAATTAAACTCCTTTAATTAATTTAGGCTTCCCACTACATGGGAATAATTAATTAAATTCATTTAATTAATTTGTCTCCTAATCTTATTAGGAATAAATGAGAGTACTAAATATTAAATTAATTACTAAACTCCTTTAGAAATTAAAATAATAATAATTGTAAGAATATTAATAAGACTCCTCTTATTAATTTATATTTAATATTTTCAAAATATTAAATAATAAACATTAAGCTATTTAATTTATTCTATCACCATAGATTAAATTAATTATACTTAATACATTATTACGATTATGCCATTACCTTCTTAAATAATTATTCTTCCTTTTATGGTGTGACCCTTTAGGTTCTCCATATTAAACCGGTTGTGAATAAATCAATTAAAACAATTTTAATCTTATTTAAATAAATAAATTAAACTAATAATTTATTTAAATAAATAATATTTATTCTACAATAGGGATAAGCCTCCCTAGCGATCAACGACTTTCCAGATAATATAGATTTCAACATTAATCAAAAAGAACCTGTGAGTAAATAGTTACCGTACAATTCAATCCTTCCACCATACAATGTCCCAATTAAATATAAGACATGGATTTACTGTCAAGTCTTATTTTATTTAATTATATGTATTTCGATTAGAAAATGCACAACTCCAAATAATGCAAATTAGAAACTCCTTTCTAATTTCATTTCACCTTGGCCAAGGATTCCTGGGTTGTCATTTAACGAATCGCATAGGACATATCTCCTCTTTTACTAGAGGTGGTAGATTCTTTATTGATCATTCATTATCTCCATATGTAACTCATTATACCCAAGCATACCCTATATATGCCTTAAAAGGTCTTAAGGAATAAGTCAAAGTATAATTTGTTACATACAAGATACTATGATGATCTCAAGTCCAAGGATTACTTGTACTACTATCACATTAGGAATTCCTATTGACAGGCGAGTAAATCTCCATTAGGTATTCCATAGCGAATCACGTTCAGTGAACTTATTCTCCAATAAGCACCTACATACTTGCTTTAGTGTCTCCACACAAATGATCATGAGATCAATCATCCTCATCCAATGAGCAAGCAACATATGTACCAATCTATCCGGATTTACTAATCCCCTTTTTAGTAATCCCACGATTGGGAACTATTTTAGTTTTAAAACTTTCTAAGAATTTAGATCTCATTAGCATGATCATCATCATGATTCTAAAAGCATTGCTTAAAACTATGGGTTATTTACATATTATAAAAACAGCAACATGTAGATAATTAAATGCCTTTAATAAATGAATATTTTATTAATAAATAAATAAGATTGTTTACAAAGTACGTGCTTTATCATCATACATGATTGGCTTGTATGCACACTACTATCACCAGCCACTCGGACATTAAGTCGAACAGTATAACTCCAAAGTTAATTCACTTCTTCAGAGCAATGGCAGACATGATCCTCAACTGGTGATTGCTTATTGCATCATGAGCAGTATCCTTGCTCAGTATACACTTCCCTACTATCTCAGCAAGGAACTCGTACTCTTCTGGAAACTCCTTTTTCTTTATATTCATCAGTCTAGGGTTCCTCTTATAGCGCATAACCCTCTTTCCTTCTTCGATGTCGATTTCTTTAAGATTCTTCAAACCCTGATCAGAGAACCCTAGACATTGGTTGATATCTGTGGGCTTTATCTTCAGAATGAGTCCTCTGACCTTTCTTGATAGAGTCCCAGAACTAGCAGTTGCATTTGAGTAGAACTCTCTCACTAGGTTTGAATAGATACGAGTGTTTGATTCCTGGCATTCAGAGAACCCAGCTTTCTTTACCAGTTTAAGAATATCTCTGAACTTCTTGTCTGATTTCTCGAACTTCTTAGTGTCGAGTTGAATACTAGTGACGACACGCAAATCTTCCATTTGAGGGTTGTGAGTTTCTGAGTATCTGGGTATTGCTTTTGAGAGAATGCAGAAGGCTTCTGAGATCAATTTGAGAATGGTTATCTGCTTGAGAGTTTTAGGCTCTTTGGAGAGTGTTTAGGGTTTTGATTTGAGAGAGAGAGAATATATATCAAAAACTTGTAGCTTTTTGGTGGACTCTTAAAAGCGTAACTGCCACTGATTTAAATTTTCCTTTATGTAACTGTTCCCTCCATGTTTTAGTGGGACAATTGTAAGAGTCTGATAGGTCACAATTTGTAACTTCTTCTAAAATGTCAGTTTATCAGATTTGACTTTCCTTCAGTTGACTATTGACTTCTTCAGTTCGTGGAGTAGCCTCATGACTTAGTTTGGTACTCCATGATTTCTTCGACAAAAGTCCAGACTCTGTGTCTACTTCGATGATCGTATTCTGTAGCCATGCTTCAATAGATAACTCTTCATTTGACATCAAGAGAGTGGCAAGACTCATTTGCAGCTTGTATTCTTCTGAGGAGTTACTGTGACACCTACGAATTCGGGTCCTCTGACCCCGGTCCGGTCGCCACGAAACAATACTAACATCCACCTTTAAGTAACATACGATAACTAAAATGCGGAAAATAATAAATGTACGTCGTTCATTCAAAAGGTGTTACTAGTCCCAAGATTCGATAACCTTAATACATCAATACAAATATACCCTAGAATAAACATTAGGGTTCATATTACATTAACAGTAATTAAACAAATCACAAAGGCAAAGTCTGCTCCTTGCAAACCATCCTAAATCTTTCCTTTACCCTTGTCCTTCCCTGAGGGCTCGGGCTCAACTGCAATTTAAGTCATGATATAGCAAGAATGAGCAACAAGTTTTTCTCAGCAAGTTTAAATATAAAAATTAAGGATATATCATGATGAATGAAAAAATATCTGACAATGATTTCAACAAAATGAATATCTTAAAGATTCAACAATATGAATATTAGAACGATTCAATAATATGAATATTTGAATAATTCAATAATATGAACATTAGATAGATTCAATGATATGAACATCTGAACAATTCAATAATATGAATATCTGAACGATTCAATAATATGAATATCTGAGCGATTCAATGAATATCTGAACGATTCAATAATATGAACATCTGAACAATTCAATAATATGAATATTAAAAGCAAAGATAATAATTGCCTTTAGAATGACTGATAGTCGAGTAGACTCTGAACTATAACTTTCCAATGGGTTCAATAGCTAATTGACCCTTTTTGGATTACTGGCTACAGAAACCTAGTACCTCGAGGAGATCAGCCTTGAGCACAACGTGAATATGCATAACACTTATATCTGCTTACTCGTATCATATATATTAGATACCTGGGCACACTCCTACATATGAGGGTTGTTCTATTCTGTCTAAGAATCCTTACCATCAATTGGTTTGGATAGCTTCAAAGAAAACTTCATACACTAGTCTAACCGAGCAAAGGTTCAAACTCTTACTGACATAGTTCAAGAAATTTAGGACCTTGAATAATGTACAAGTCCAAGACTGTACGAGCTCAAATGCATTAGGTGCGGACATCAATAATATCAATGTGGAATAATTGATAAGTAATTAAACCACTAAATAACATGCTTGGAAATAAAGTTCAAGCAATTAAGTAAACAACTTTCGATTCAACAATAACCTACTCAATACAATATGAGAATGATAGAGAACTCGCACAAAGTGACATTTAGAATTTGCACAATATATGAATTTGTGTAAGTTCGGGGAACTTGCACAATACTCAACGTGTGAAGTTCGGGGAACTTGCTCAATACTCGACGTGTGAAGTTCGGGGAACTTGCACAATAATAGATTCATTGCATAAAATAAATGCATAGGCTTAGACACTTACAATATCAAAGAGTGAAATTCGGGGAATTTCACCATAATAGATCCCTTGCATAAAGTAAATGCATAGGTTAGGACATTTACGTACAACGTTCTTTGAGTAAAGTAAACACAAAGATAAGATACTTGCACAATATACGAGTTTGTATAAGTTTAGAGAACTTGCATAATAAAGAAATGAAGTTCGGGAATTTGCAAAATAACCAAAGTGTGAAGTTCGGGGAACTTTCACAATAACCAAAGTGTGAAGTTCGGAGAACTTTCACAATACAAAAGTGTGAAGTTCGGGGAACTTTCACAATACTCAAAATGTGTAGTTCGGGGAACTTTCACAATAACCAAAGTGTGAAGTTCGGGGAACTTTCACAATACAAAAGTGTGAAGTTCGGGGAACTTTCACAATACTCAAAATGTGAAGTTCGGGGAACTTTCACAATAACCAAAGTGTGAAGTTCGGGGAACTTTCACAATACAATAATAACCTGCTCAATACAATATGAGAAGGATAGGAAACTTTCACCAAAAATAAGTGAAGTTTAAGAAACTCTCTTACACGATTCATTGAATAAAGTAGTGCAAGAATTTAGGATACTTGCATTCAATATAACAATCAACTGAAGTTAGGAAACTTGCAATATAATAATACCTTGCTCAATATAAATTTGAGTAAGATAGGGAACTTGCACAAATAAAAAGTGTAAGTCAGGGAACTTGCAAATAATACAATAACAGGTTCAAAAGAACTTGCACAATCAAAGAGTGAAGTTCGGGAACTTGCCTATTTGCTCAGCTACAAATAATTCTAGCTTTAATTTAAATGGCGTTGGAACGACCTAATAATAACAAGTCGATCTCTCCAATTAGTATAAACTAATATAAGTTCACACATACAAGACTCTAGTCATTATATAATTCTATCACATAAGATCACGTTCAATATCAAACGTACCATTTATAGCATCATAATATGTTAACTGTTAAAATCCGACTTAAGCAAATTGTTCGGGTCTGAAAGTGTCCCGACGTAACTCTATCAAGCAACTATTGCCACTAAACTAATACACATGCTTATCAAGTTTATAATCTCCCATTCGAAACTAGCATGCTCGTCCTAATCCAATTTCAAAGTCATATGTTTTCATGCCGGTAATTCACATACTTTAACTAATATATGCTCATGCTTCAAAGTTGATTACTAAAGTCATGTTTTCTTATAACAAGGCTAAACAATATATAATATGTATGCTCGAGTATACTACACACATATACTTTAGTCACATAGCTCATTTTCTATGATTAGGCATGCATATGTGAAATTCGTATATAAACAAATAATGGTCATGTTACTATGTCTATAGGTATAATGAACTTTAATACACATGCTCGCATGATCATAATATCATTCACATGGTAATCATTGCTAGTTAGCTTCCACATTCTAAGTTTCTATTACAAGGTACACCAAGTCAAAAAGATAACACGGTACATGTAAAGTATCTCGTAACCGTGATTCACATGTATTAAAATGCATACAATAAGTTACATACATGTATTTAAGTGGTCACAATCTAAAAGACACAAGTCTTGGTTAAGTTTACTTTGAAAGTCTTTAAGTTTCGCTTGAAAAACCTCTTGAAGCTTTCAATCAAGTATGCTAACGTGTTTAACATTTTAAACATACATTTCAAGTTAATATAAACCATGCTATTATGCTCGCAAAAATCAGAATAGTAACATGGCATAGCATGTCAAGGTTTGTGTTTCATTTTTTGTTAGGAACGTGCATTAGTAAGGTTCATATGATCACATTTCATTATGGAACCTTTATACGCTAGTTAGCATGCTTCTCATACATTTTTAGATCATACTAATATGCTTGCAAAGTCAGAACACTAACATGCTTCATATATGTTAACATTCGTTCATGAAATCTTAAGTTTTATTTCAAAACCATAAGTGATATGTCAACCATGTGTATCATCATTGTTATGCCTATTCAATTACTTGTATATACTCCTATAAGTGTATTAAGTCTGTTCACATGCCTGCTCTAAGGGATAATGCATTATAGTATACAACAGGCTTGCATCAGAAGAAGAAAACCAGCAACTGGAACTGGCGCAGCTGCGCCCCTGGCCAGTGCAATACTGGCGCAACTGCGCAGGCTGGCGGCCAGACCAGGAGCTGCTTCCTGCTTGGCAGACTCACATCCCTTCTCAAAATTTTCCAATGAAATTTATCCCAGCCACCATGCAATACTTTTTTAACATGGTAGTAAACTATCATAGCATCTAATAAGCATACTCAAATCAATCAAAGCGTGCTCAATTCAAGAATCAAGGAATTAGAATTTTACAGACTTTGAACAAAGAATGGGAGTATACCTCTGTAATTGCTTAAATTGAGTTTACTGCTATAATGATCCTTACAATGCTGCTATAATACTCTCCCAATAATATGAAAATCTCAGCAAATGAATGAAGGAGAAGGGAAGAGTTCTTATATAGCCAATTTCTTACCCGGTTCCAAGCTTTGTTCACCAAATCAAAACAAAGGATTGCTAGATTACATAATGGATAAGAAGAAGTTGGTGAGAGTTGGTGAGAGTGGGTGGAATTCATCATAAATCCCACTCCCCTTATAATGATTATGTCTAGCTTGGATGAATTTGAGAAGAAGAAGATAGAGTAGCATAGCATGTGGGTTCACGTGTATGAGAAATAAGAGAGCAATTGGGCACATAGTATGGGACAACCAATTCTAAGCAAATGGAAGCAACTTGGATGCAATATACTACATTATTATTCTATATATACCATGTTTACTTAGGCTATATCATGTATACACATTTTATTTCATGTAAATACTTAGGCTATAATTAAATTAAAGTCACAATTTCAATGAACAATTAATAATATGATGCATCAAGTAGGGTATATGCATATAATCCATGTACATTACCTATTAACACCAAATATAAGGTAATTGGGTATTATTATAATAATAACTGTTATTATAATAATTATAATAACTTATTGAAATCATTTATCAATTAATAATATTATTGATATAATATAAAGTAATAGGATATACATATTAATGTCTATCCATACATTGTCACATGCTCTTATGTACACATTAAATTATCAATCTCACATAATCTAATTAAGGTTATTATATAGTCTATATATAATAGCCTTCTCAAATGTCACTTTGTACTATATATAATATATAGTTAACTATCATATATTAAGGGTTTAATATAACATATGCTTGTATAAAAATAATTAATCAAGTAAATATAATATTATTATATTTATTAATCTCTTACTCATTAATTATTATTTACTCATAATAATAATTAATCAACACAAAATTAATTAATTACTCCCAATTCATTAATTATTATTTATTCATAATAATTATAAATCAATAACAATAATAATTTCATACGTTATCAATTAATTACTCAAATATAAATAATTAATCACGATTAAATTTCTACACTATATTCAAGAAATTTGAATATGTAATTTACTAATACTTTTATTAATATTCTGATATAAAAGTCTCAGGGTTAATCTACTAATTTAAATAACCATTAGTGATTCCCTTTAATAAAAATCCTAGCATTTACTCGCATAGGTTAAATCACATAAGCACATAATCATATAAGGTTTAAATAAGTTTAAAAAATTAACTCCTAAAAATTTTAAATCACATATAAAATTAATAAGGAGCCTAAAATTCCTGGTCGTTACATCCCTCCCCCCTTATAAAAATTCCGTCCTCGGAATTGTAAAAATAAGGTTACTCTAATAAAAACGAATAATTCACTCTTATTACTTAGATAATCTCTACCGTCTGCTGTACCACTTCTGGTCCCAACAGTCGACGTTCACCTACTTCGTCTCAACACAACGGTGCTCGACACTCTTCCATAAAATGCTTCTAGCAAAATCTCTTCTCTTAGTTCTAGTACTAACGGTACCCAAATTCGTCCTTCAAATCTTAGCAGTTCAGTGCTATCAATCTTAAATTTCAACTCATCACCTTCAGCTAATCGCTTCTTGATGTTATCACAAACTTCGTCCTTCTCTTGTGCCTCCTTAACCTTATCTAATAAAGTCGGGCTTACTGACACTGTAATTAATCTCTCTTTGGTCTCCATCGGATACTTAACCTCTGAGTCTAGTCTTTCGAAAATATTTCACTAATTCTCCTAAATGGTCAACCTCGATAACTTCTCTCTGCCTTTCCTACCCAAGGCATCCGTCACTACGTTTGCTTTGCCTGGATGGTACAAAATCTCACAATCATAATCTTTAATCAATTCTAGCCATCGGCGCTGCCTCATGTTAAATTCCTTCTGCGTGAAGATATACTTCAGACTGTGTATATCTCACATTTCTCGCCATACAAATAATGCTTCCAAAACTCCAAGGCAAAAACTATTGCTGCTAAATCTCGTTTGGGAAGACATCCACGAATTCCCTTCAAATCAGTATAACAATTCCTATGAATGTATTCTACGGGGATAACTTCCTTGTTTGCTACTTCTACGCTCATAGGGTGTTCTAATTCCTCACAGGGTAAGTCTAACTGTTTAACAAATTCATCAGAAACAAAAGAACAGGTGGCACCCGAATCGAATAACACATATACATCTATATAATTGATCGGGATGATACCCGACACTACGTCCTTGTTGTTGCGGTTGCCGCTAGCTGCAACGCCCTTTCTCTTCGGGCAATCCTTGATTTGATGATCTATGGTTCTACACGCGAAACTTCCTCCTTTTGACTTATTCGGACATTGAGGAGCCATGTGCCCCGGTTGTCCACAATGATACGTTCTTCCCCTTCAAGCATTCCCCCGAGTGATTCCTTCCACAGTTACTGCACTTTAAACTTTTCTTGGCCTTTCCCCCAGATTTGCTACCTTCGGATGATTGGCTCTCCATCCACTTACACTTATTGGGGTTGCTGCCTCCGCTGTTTCCCCCTTTCGGTCCTTCCTGGCTGGTCTTCTTATCTTGTTTAAATCGCGCTATGGCTTCAATGCCTCCTTCGGCAATGATAGCCCTTTCCAAAAGATCAGAATCTTTAATACATCTACTGCCTTCTGCACCCATGGTTTCAATCCTAATTCAAATCTCTCTACTTTTCTGGCCTCCGTATCCACCTGATGCGAGGTGAATCGAGCCCACTCTTTAAATCTTGTCGCGTTCTCCGCGACTGACATACCTCCTTGTCTCAGCTCCAAAAACTTAACTTCCATATCTTGTTGCGTATTCTCCGAGAAGAAATTCTTAAATCTGTCCGACATAATAACTCCTTCGCCTGCCAGTCCTTTATTGGATTCCCACCAATTATTAGCTTCGCCCTTCATCGTGAATGTGGCAAAACTCGCCTTCTGTGCCTCAGCCACCCGTACGACCTCAAACACCTTCTCAACTTCTTCTATCCATGTCTGGGCTTCAATTGGGTCTAAGGTTTCCCGGAATTCCGGTGGTCCTACCAATTTAAAGTCCTTAAAGCTAGCCAAGTAATGTCTTGGCTGCTCAGCTGCTGGCGGGGTTATGTTTTGCATTGCTTCTGTTAATAAGTTAACGAAGCTCTGCATTGGGTCGACATTTCCCCCTCCACCATTGCTAACAGATCCTTCCTCCCTCTGGTTCCGCGAAAATCCCCTAGGCGGCATGATCCTGAGGACAAGAAGAAAACATTAGGCTTTATGTGATATGCTATTCAAGTTAGCATTAAGAAGTTTAGGACGTCTATCAATCATAGCTGATTTAAATAAACAACTTCAGTATCACAAAGCGACTCGATGGGTATCCTCAATCCATCACCTATAAACTCTACCTGAGTTTTCTACTAAGGTTATAACTTAGGTTTCGCATTCCTAACGTTTATAACCTAAGGCTCTGATACCAACCTGTGACACCCCCGAATCCGGGTCCTCTGACCCCAGTCCGATCGCCACGAAACAATACTAACATCCACCTTTAAGTAACATACGATAACTAAAATGCGGAAAATAATAAACGTACGTCGTTCATTCAAAAGGTGTTACTAGTCCCAAGATTCGATAACCTTAATACATCAATACAAATATACCCTAGAATAAACATTAGGGTTCATATTACATTAACAGTAATTAAACAAATCACAAAGGCAAAGTCTGCTCCTTGCAAACCATCCTAAATCTTTCCTTTACCCTAGTCCTTCCCTGAGGGCTCAGGCTCAACTGCAATATAAGTCATGATATAGCAAAAATGAGCAACAATTTTTGCTCAGCAAGTTTAAATATAAAAATTAAGGATATATCATGATGAATGGAATAATATCTGACAATGATTTCAACAGAATGAATATCTTAAAGATTAAACAATATGAATATTAGAACGATTCAATAATATGAATATTTGAGCAATTCAATAATATGAACATTAGATAGATTCAATGATATGAACATCTAAACGATTCAATAATATGAATATCTGAACGATTCAATAATATGAACATCTGAACAATTCAATAATATGAATATTAAAAGCAAAGATAATAATTTTCTTTAGAATGACTGATAGTCGAGTAGACTCTGAACTATAACTTTCCAATGGGTTCAATAGCTAATTGACCCTTTTTGGATTACTGGCTACTGGCTACAGAAACCTAGTACCTCGAGGAGATCAGCCTCGGGCACTACGTGAATATGCATAACACTTATATCTGCTTACTCGTATCATATATATTAGATACCTGGGCACACTCCTACATATGAGGGGTGTTTTGTTCTGTCTAAGAATCCTTACCATCAATTGGTTTGGATAGCTTCAAAGAAAACTTCATACACTAGTCTAACCGAGCAAAGGTTCAGACTCTTACTGACATAGTTCAAGAAATTTAGGACCTTGAATAATGTACAAGTCCAAGACTGTACGAGCTCAAATGCATTAGGTGCGGACATCAATAATATCAATGTGGAATAATTGATAAGTAATTAAACCACTAAATAACATGCTTGGAAATAAAGTTCAAGCAATTAAGTAAACAACTTTCGATTCAACAATAACCTACTCAATACAATATGAGAATGATAGAGAACTCGCACAAAGTGACATTTAGAATTTGCACAATATATGAATTTGTGTAAGTTCGGGGAACTTGCACAATACTCAACGTGTGAAGTTCGGGGAACTTACACAATAATAGATTCTTTGTATAAAATAAATGTATAGGCTTAGACACTTACAATATCAAATAGTGAAATTCGGGGAATTTCACCATAATAGATCCCTTGCATAAAGTAAATGCATAGGTTAGGACATTTGCGTACAACGTTCTTTGAGTAAAGTAAACACAAAGATAAGATACTTGCACAATATACGAGTTTGTATAAGTTTAGAGAACTTGCATAATAAAGAAATGAAGTTCGGGAATTTGCAAAATAACCAAAGTGTGAAGTTCGGGGAACTTTCATAATAACCAAAGTGTGAAGTTCGGGGAACTTTCACAATACAAAAGTGTGAAGTTCGGGAAACTTTCACAATACTCAAAATGTGAAGTTCGGGGAACTTTCATAATAACCAAAGTGTGAAGTTCGGGGAACTTTCATAATACTCAAAATGTGAAGTTCGGGGAACTTTCATAATAACCAAAGTGTGAAGTTCGGGGAACTTTCACAATACAATAATAACCTACTCAATACAATATGAGAAGGATAGGAAACTTTCACCAAAAACAAGTGAAGTTTAAGAAACTCGCTTACACGATTCATTGAATAAAGTAGTGCAAGAATTTAGGATACTTGCATTCAATATAACAATCAACTGAAGTTAGGAAACTTGCAATATAATAATACCTTGCTCAATATAAATTTGAGTAAGATAGGGAACTTGCACAAATAAAAAGTGTAAGTCAGGGAACTTGCAAATAATACAATAACAGGTTCAAAAGAACTTGCACAATCAAAGAGTGAAGTTCGGGAACTTGCCTATTTGCTCAGCCACAAATAATTCTAGCTTTAATTTAAATGGCGTTGGAACGACCTAATAATAACAAGTCGATCTCTCCAATTAGTATAAACTAATATAAGTTCACACATACAAGACTTTAGTCATTATATAATTCTATCACATAAGATCACGTTCAATATCAAACGTACCATTTATAGCATCATAATATGTTAACTGTTAAAATCCGACTTAAGCAAATTGTTCGGGTCTGAAAGTGTCCCGGCGTAACTCTTGTTGGGTTTGTACGTAACGCAATCATGCAATCAAATCACATAAATAGGGCGGAAGCGTAAGAAACTAGGTTTTCAAAATTTATACAAACCCATTACCATGATCATTCTTGTGCATCAATTATCAGTGAATGAAGAAGGAGAAAAACAAAATTATACCTTTGAAGATCCAAGCTTCCTCAGGTACAAGTTCTACTCCTTTGATTCCTTTGATTCCTCTGTAGTGGCTCCTTCCCTTGATCAATGTCAGCCACCCAAATGTTTGGCCTCTAACGGTGATCCACCAAGGAAGATGAAGAACTCAGTAAGATGGGTTATTGGCTTAACCCTTGTTTCTATCTCTATAGAATATGTGTACTCCCAACTCTTGAAAAATTCACGTACCTTATTTCTGATATAAGACTCTCTTATATAGATATTAGGTTAACCCTCCTAATCCAATTAGAATAGAGTTTTATTTAATTAATTAATTAATTACTTTTAATTAATTTATATCCTAATCTTTATTAGGATTGAGAGAGAGTACTGATATTATATTAATTCCTAAACTCCTTTAGAATTAAAATAATAATAATATTAATAAGACTCCTCTTATTAATTTATATTTAATATTTCTAAAATATTAAATAATAAACATTAAGCTATTTAATTTATTCTATCATCATAGATTAAATTAATTATACTTAATGCATTATTACTATCATGCCATTTTCTTTTTAAATAATTCTTCTTCCTTTTATGGTGTGACCCTTTAGGTTCTCCATATTAAACCGGTTGTGAATAAATCAATTAGAACAATTCTAATCTTATTTAAATAAACAAATTAAACTAATAATCTATTTAAATAAATAACATTTATTCTACAATAGGGATAAGCCTCCCTAGCGATCAACGACTTTCCAGATAATATAGATTTCAACATTAATCATAAAAGAACCTGTGAGTTAATAGTTACCGTACAATTCAATCCTTCCACCATACAATGTCCCAATTAAATATAAGACATGGATTTACTGTCAAGTCTTAATTTATTTAATCATATGTATTTCGATTAGAAAATGCACAACTTCAAATAATGCAAATTAGAAACCTCTTTCTAATTTCATTCTACCTTGGCCAAGGATTCCTGAGTTGTCATTTAACGAATCACATAGGACATATCTCCTCTTTTACTAGAGGTGGTAGATTCTTTATTGGTCATTCATTATCTCCATATGTAACTCATTATATCCAAGCATACCCTATATATGCCTTAAAAGGCCTTAAGGAATTAGTCAAAGTATAATTTGTTACATACAAGATACTATGATGATCTCAAGTCCAAGGCTCACATGTACTACTATCACATTAGGAATTCCTATTGACAGGCGAGTAAAACTCCATTAGGTATTCCATAGCGAGTCACGTTCAGTGAACTTATTCTCCAATAAGCACCTACATACTTGCTTTAGTGTCTCCACACAAATGACCATGAGATCAGTCATCCTCATCCAATGAGCAAGCAACATATGTACCAATCTATTCGGATTTACTAATCCCCATTTTAGTAATCCCATAATTGGGAACTATTTTAGTTTTTAAGCTTTCTAAGAATTTAGATCTCATTATCATGATCTCATCATGATTCTAAAAGCATTGCTTAAAACTATGTGTTATTTACATATTATAAAAACAGCACCATGTAGATAATTATATACCTTAAATGAATATTTTATTAATAAATAAATAAGATTGTTTACAAAGTATGTGCTTTGTCATCATACATAATTGGCTAGTATGCACACTACTATTAATCTCCCACTTGCACTAAAGCCAATCGCCATGGTATCTCATACCCATCTTCTCTAAGTGACGATCAAACTGCTGTTGTGTTAAAGCTTTAGTGAATGGATCTTCAATGTTGTCTTGAGAGTATACACGCGCCAAGGTGACGTCTCCTCTTTCAATAATCTCCCTGATCAAGTGAAATCGCCGCAACACGTGTTTAGATTTCTGATGAGACCTGGGTTCCTTAGCCTGTGCAACCTCTCCGGTGTTGTCACAGTATACGGGAACTGCTTCTCCAATGCTAGGAACCACACCAAGTTCAGTTATGAACTTCTTCATCCAAACAGCTTCCTTTGCAGCTTCACTTGCAGCTATATACTCTGCCTCTATCACTGAATCAGCAACCGTTTGCTGCTTGGAACTCTTCATACTCACTGCACCTCCATTCAAGGTAAACACATACCCTGAAACAGATTTACTGTCATCTTGGTCTGTTTGAAAACTTGAGTCCGTGAATCCCTCGAGTTTTAATTCAGACCCACCGTAGACAAGAAAAATATCTTTAGTCCTTCTCAAGTACTTTAGGATATTTTTCACTGCCTTCCAGTGCTCTTCTCCTGGATTCGACTGGTATCTGCTTGTTACACTAAGTGCGTGAGCAACATCCGGTCTAGTACATATCATACCGTACATGATAGATCCTATTGCAGAAGCATAAGGGATCTTACTCATACGGTCTCTCTCCTCAGGTGTCTTTGGGGGATGTTTCTTGGAGAGATTTATTCCATGGCAAATCGGCATGAGACCTCTTTTGGAATCTTCCATGCTAAACCTCTTTAGCATCGTATCAATGTACGTTCCTTGGGATAAGCCGAGCATCCTTTTAGATCTATCTCTATAGAGCTGTATCCCCAAAATATAGGATGCTTCACCCAAGTCCTTCATGGAGAAGTTTTTAGATAACCAGATTTTAATGGATTGTAACATAGGAATGTCATTCCCTATCAGTAATATATCATCAACATATAATACAAGGAATGATACTGCGCTCCCACTAACCTTCTTGTATACACATGGTTCATCCTCGTTTTGGATAAAATCAAACTCTTTGATTGTCTCATCAAAACGAATGTTCCATCTACGAGAAGCTTGTTTCAACCCATAAATGGATCGTTGTAGCTTACAGACTTGATTTGTTCCAACTTTTGAAATAAATCCCTCTGGCTGTGTCATATACACCCTCCTTAAGTTTCCCATTGAGGAAGGCCGTTTTCACGTCCATCTGCCAGATCTCATAGTCGTTGTAAGCTGCAATCGCAAGCAAAATCCGAATGGACTTGAGCATAGCTACTGGTGAAAAGGTTTCATCATAGTCAACTCCTTGTCTTTGTTTGAAACCTTTTGCAACCAGTCGGGCCTTATAGGTCTCTACCTTGCCGTCCGCTCCAGTCTTTTTCTTAAAAACCCATTTACACCCAATAGGTTTAATACCTTCAGGTGGTGAAACCAAAGACCATACTTTGTTTTCATACATGGAGTCCATTTCGAATTTCATGGCTTCAAGCCATTTCCCTGAGTCTTTATTACTCATAGCCTGTTCGTAATTCAATGGATCATCATCATTCATGATGTGTACCTCATCGTTATCCTCTATAACGAATCCATACCTCTCAGGTATCTTCGGTACTCTTCCAGATTTACGAACAGGGTGTGGTACAGTAGGTTCTTCTACTTGGTTAGGTACCTGACTTTGGTCCGTGGTAACTTGTGGTTCTTGAACTTCTTCAAGATATATCTTGCTCCCACTGACCCCTTCATGGATAAACTCTTTCTCCAAGAAGGTAGCATGTTTCGCAACAACACCTTTTGATCAGTTGGATGATAGAAATAATACCCTACGGTTTCTTTAGGGTATCCCACAAATCTACACTTATCGGATTTAGTCTGTAGCTTATCATTTTCAAATTTTTTGACATAAGCTGGACAACCCCAAGTCTTAACATGCTTAAGATTTGGTTTTCTCCCTTTCCACATCTCATATGGAGTCTTTGGGGCGGATTTGGTAGGTACCTTGTTAAGTAGGTATGCAGCCGTTTCTAGGGCATATCCCCAGAAAGAAATTGGAAGGTCGGTAAAACTCATCATGGATCGAACCATGTCCAACAGTGTTCGATTTCTCCTTTCAGATACTCCATTTAACTGTGGTGTACCTGGAGGCGTCCATTGTGAGATTATACCATTTTCTCTAAGACAATTGAGAAACTCACTGCTTAAGTATTCTCCACCTCGATTTGATCGAAGTATCTTAATACTCTTGCCCGTTTGTTTCTCTACTTCACTTCTGAACTCTTTGAACTTTTCAAATGATTCTGATTTGTATTTCATTAAATACACATATCCAAATCTTGAGTGATCATCAGTGAAAGTAATAAAATAAGAATACCCACCCCGTGCACTTGTTGTCATAGGTCCACAAACGTCTGTGTGAATCAATGCCAATAACTCTGTAACTCCCTCTCCTTTTCCACTAAAAGGAGATTTAGTCATTTTACCCATGAGACAAGATTCACAAGTTGGATATGATTCATAATCAGATAGCTCGAGGAGCCCATCTTTATGCAACTTGGATAATCTTGTTTCATTGATATGACCGAGTCTACAGTGCCACATATAGGTATAATTAATATCATCTCTTTTCCTTTTCTTAATTTGTTCAATTTGAAATATATTTTCTTGTAAGTCAAGTGTATAAAGTCCATTTCGCAAATTTCCAATACCATATAAAACATCGTCTTTATAAATAGAACAACCATTGTTCTTTATAATAACGTCAAAACCTTCCATATCCAATACAGAAATTGAAATAATGTTTTTAATAATATTCGGAACATAATAACAATTATTAAGATAAATGGATTTGCCCGAAGGCATTGCTAAACAATAAGTTCCTACAGCTAATGCAGCAACTTTTGCTCCATTTCCCACTCGTAGGATCACCTCATCTTTGTTCAGCTTTCTACTTCTGACCAGTCCCTGCACAGTATTACATATGTGAGAACCACAGCCGGTATCCAATACCCAAGTAGAATTATGACTTTCAAAAAAATTAATTTCAATCATAAACAAACCTTGATTGGAAGTCGAAGCTTCTCCAAGCTTCTTCTCTACTAGAAACTTCTTGCAGTTCCTCTTCCAATGTCCTGGCTCATTGCAATGAAAGCACATTCCTTTAGCTGGTTTAGGTTTCTTTTGCTCCTTTTCTTTCCCTTTTCCCTTAGCCTTCTTAGATTTTTTTTTTCAGAAGACACCTTGGGCCTCTTCCTTTTATTGGAAGACTCCACCATCAAGACATGGTTCTTCTTGGATGAGAAGTGACCTTCTGCAATTTTCAGCATGTTAAGCAGCTCAGGTAAGCTGACATCTAGCTTATTCATGTGAAAATTAACCACAAACTGCGAGAAGGTCTCAGGGAGTGACTGCAAGACCAAGTCTTGACTCAACTCCCCATCCATGACGAACCCAAGCTGTCCAAGGCGTTCAATCAAATTGATTACCTTCAGAACATGAGTCTCGACGGCAGTGCCCTCGGTCATCCGAGATCGGAAGAGCTCCTTAGATATCTCATATCTAGCAGTCCTACTCTGTTCACCATACAACTCCTTGAGGTGAAGCAGCATAGCAGGAGCATCCATTTTTTCGTGCTGACGCTGAAGCTCGTTATTCATGGATGCGAGCATGATGCATTGAGCCACAGATGCATCATCTTGCCACTTATTGAAAGTGGCAATCTCTTCCTCACAGGCTGTTTCTGAAATAGATTCAGGGATAGTGGAATTTAGGACATAAGAAATCTTTTCAGTAGTGAGAACAATTCTCAGATTTCTTAGCCAGTCCTCATAATTCGGGCCGGTAAGCTTATTTGCATCAAGTATGCTTTTTAGTGAGATTAGTGATTTTGACATTTTTAAAATTCTGCATGTGAAAAGACAACATTTTAGCAAACATTCATTTTATTAACTTTGCATACCAAAATAAATTTAGGTCTTTATCTTAAATTGGTATTTCCCACTATTTTCATCAAACTATATTACCCTCACTCATATAGTTCGGCAACATCTAATTAAAGATTTGCTAGTGAGATTAAGGATCCCATTTCAAATGTATATAACCTTGTGGATAGCACAACAAGCGATATACAAATAAATAGGTAGACAACTCTTGTCAATTACATCACCATGTAACTCCCTTTATTTTGCCTCTTAAATCATAATGGTCATGTGTGTGCACATCCGAACTAAAATGATTTAAGTTAAGTCCAGCCTAGCACTTCTATAAATTCAAAAAAGAAAAATTTTCGTCCTTGTGGATAGCACAACAAGACTAGATCGTTCAATTTTCTTGATAAGCATCAAATGTGATTAATTAACATCTTAAATATTCAACACTCGTCTTGTGGATAACACAACAAACTCATATTAAATATTTAATACTCTATTTACTAATCATGCTAGAAGGCGACGTTCGATATTCCAAATATCATTTGAACGCTTCAGACTTAATAATATTTCTTTGAGGGGTTTGTTATTATTTGTCTCATCTTTTTAAGCGCGCATGCACATATATATATAAAATACGCGTCATTTTATTAAACATGCGAAGTATGTTTGTATAAAATATAATATATATAATATTTAGCATGCAATATAGAATACTATATTCTACCCGGATTGATTATGGACTTTTATTCTAGTTTGGTTCACTAGAG
Organism: Panax stipuleanatus; assembly: GCA_020205555.1. NCBI lineage: Eukaryota > Viridiplantae > Streptophyta > Magnoliopsida > Apiales > Araliaceae > Panax > Panax stipuleanatus. Next base: position 39,218,243 of record CM035120.1, read on the forward strand.
CCACCAAGTGAACCAAAAGGTCAAACCTAGGACTGCAAGAATTTAAATTTAAATATAACTATTACATTTAAACCCTGGCTCCATACAAATGAGTCTTCACACGTTCCTTGCTCCTTGGTCTCCAATTTCTTCAAAATAATTCTAACTATCTCTATTACATTAACTATTTAAAATTAAATAGAAACCTTGATCAGCAGTCAAGGGGAAGTACATAGAAAGGAGATAGAATTTACATCGAGAATAAAACTAGAGAAGACAAGGTACGCAGACCCCATTTTATAAAACCCATTCATTCAAGCATTCAACCAAAATAAAATCCAATCACATTGGTCATAGTCCATAATCAATCCCTTTTATTACCATACGTATCATCATACGTATCAATAAAACTTATTCATCTCATGAAAAAAAAACATTCCATATATGTATTAATATCAGTTAATGGGAAAAAGTTTGCTAAACTTTGTTTTTGGAAGAATAAACTCCTTTATTTCATTCAAAAACAATTCCAAATTAAACTCTTTAAATTTAGCAATTCTGAAATCTCATTTCATATAAAATAAACATCTTTATTTTAAACCTTTATTAATTAAATAAACCATTCATTTAATTAAATAAAACATAAAAAAAATCAGTTCCTGTCTAGTGGCGCAGCTGCGCCAAGAATGTAAGGGGAACCGGCGCAGCTGCGCAGCATGAAAAACAGGAACAGTAACCGGCGCAGCTGTGCAGCAATATTGCCTTGTACCGGCGCAGCTGCGCAGCAACGCAGAATCTGAAAAATTTTTGTTGCCCAGAACTCGATCCAATCGCATATCATACATGTATGGAATAACATAAACTGATAATTAGCACAAGATTGGCTCTGATACCACTGTTGGGTTTGTACGTAACGCAATCATGCAATCAAATCACATAAATAGGGCGGAAGCGTAAGAAACTAGGTTTTCAAAATTTATACAAACCCATTACCATGATCATTCTTGTGCATCAATTATCAGTGAATGAAGAAGGAGAAAAACAAAATTATACCTTTGAAGATCCAAGCTTCCTCAGGTACAAGTTCTACTCCTTTGATTCCTTTGATTCCTCTGTAGTGGCTCCTTCCCTTGATCAATGTCAGCCACCCAAATGTTTGGCCTCTAACGGTGATCCACCAAGGAAGATGAAGAACTCAGTAAGATGGGTTATTGGCTTAACCCTTGTTTCTATCTCTATAGAATATGTGTACTCCCAACTCTTGAAAAATTCGCGTACCTTATTTCTGATATAAGACTCTCTTATATAGATATTATGTTAACCCTCCTAATCCAAATAGAATAGGGTTTTATTTAATTAATTAATAAATTACTTTTAATTAATTTATATCCTAATCATTATTAGGATTGAGAGAGAGTACTGATATTATATTAATTCCTAAACTCCTTTAGAATTAAAATAATAATAATATTAATAAGACTCCTCTTATTAATTTATATTTAATATTTCTAAAATATTAAATAATAAACATTAAGCTATTTAATTTATTCTATCATCATAGATTAAATTAATTATACTTAATGCATTATTACTATCAAGCCATTTTCTTCTTAAATAATTCTTCTTCCTTTTATGGTGTGACCCTTTAGGTTCTCCATATTAAACCGGTTGTGAATAAATCAATTAGAATAATTCTAATCTTATTTAAATAAACAAATTAAACTAATAATCTATTTAAATAAATAACATTTATTCTACAATAGGGATAAGCCTCCCTAGCGATCAACGACTTTCCAGATAATATAGATTTCAACATTAATCATAAAAGAACCTGTGAGTTAATAGTTACCGTACAATTCAATCCTTCCACCATACAATGTCCCAATTAAATATAAGACATGGATATACTGTCAAGTCTTAATTTATTTAATCATATGTATTTCGATTAGAAAATGCACAACTTCAAATAATGCAAATTAGAAACCTCTTTCTAATTTCATTCTACCTTGGCCAAGGATTCCTGAGTTGTCATTTAACGAATCACATAGGACATATCTCCTCTTTTACTAGAGGTGGTAGATTCTTTATTGATCATTCATTATCTCCATATGTAACTCATTATATCCAAGCATACCCTATATATGCCTTAAAAGGCCTTAAGGAATAAGTCAAAGTATAATTTGTTACATACAAGATACTATGATGATCTCAAGTCCAAGGCTCACATGTACTACTATCACATTAGGAATTCCTATTGACAGGCGAGTAAAACTCCATTAGGTATTCCATAGCGAGTCACGTTCAGTGAACTTATTCTCCAATAAGCACCTACATACTTGCTTTAGTGTCTCCACACAAATGATCATGAGATCAATCATCCTCATTCAATGAGCAAGCAACATATGTACCAATCTATCCAGATTTACTAATTCCCTTTTTAGTAATCCCACGATTGGGAACTATTTTAGTTTTAAAACTTTCTAAGAATTTAGATCTCATTAGCATGATCATCATCATGATTCTAAAAGCATTGCTTAAAACTATGGGTTATTTACATATTATAAAAACAGCAACATGTAGATAATTAAATGCCTTTAATAAATGAATATTTTATTAATAAATAAATAAGATTGTTTACAAAGTACGTGCTTTATCATCATACATGATTGGCTTGTATGCACACTACTATCAATCTCCCACTTGCACTAGAGCCAATCGCCATGGTATCTCATACCCATTTTATCTAAGTGACGATCAAACTGCTGTTGTGTTAAAGCTTTAGTAAATGGATCTGCAATGTTGTCTTGAGAGTCTACACGCTCCAAGGTGACATCTCCTCTTTCAATGATCTCCCTGATCAAGTGAAATCGCCGCAACACGTGTTTAGATTTCTGATGAGACCTTGGTTCCTTAGCCTGTGCAACTGCTCCTGTGTTGTCACAGTAAACGGGAACTGCTTCTCCAATGCTAGGAACCACACCAAGTTCAGTTATGAACTTCTTCATCCAAACAGCTTCCTTTGCAGCTTCACTTGCAGCTATATACTCTGCCTCTGTCACTGAATCAGCAACTGTTTGCTGTTTGGAACTCTTCCAACTCACTGCGCCTTCGTTCAAGGTAAAAACATACCCCGAAATAGATTTACTGTCATCTTGGTCCGTTTGAAAACTTGAGTCTGTGAAGCCCTCGAGTTTTAATTCAGACCCACCGTAGACAAGAAAAATATCCTTAGTCCTTCTCAAGTATTTTAGGATATTCTTCACTGCCTTCCAGTGCTCTTCTCCAGGATTCGACTGGTATCTGCTCGTTACACTAAGTGCATGAGCAACATCCGGTCTAGTACATATCATACCATACATGATAGATCCTATTGCAGAAGCATAAGGGATCTTACTCATACGGTCTCTCTCCTCAGGTGTCTTTGGGGCCTGTTTCTTGGAGAGATGTATTCCATGGCTCATCGGCATGAGACCTCTTTTGGAATCTTCCATGCTAAACCTCTTTAGCATTGTATCAATGTACGTTCCTTGGGATAAACCAAGCATCCTTTTAGATCTATCTCTATAGATCTTTATCCCCAAAATATAAGATGCTTCTCCCAAGTCCTTCATGGAGAAGTGTTTAGATAACCAGATTTTAATCGATTGTAGCATAGAAATGTCATTCCCTATCAGTAATATATCATCAACATATAATACAAGGAATGAAACTGCGCTCCCACTAACCTTCTTGTACACACATGGTTCATCGTCATTTTTGATAAAATCAAACTCTTTGATTGTCTCATCAAAACGAATGTTCCATCTACGAGAAGCTTGCTTCAATCCATAAATGGATCGTTGTAGCTTACAGACTTGATTTATTCCAACCTTTGAAACAAATCCCTCTGGCTGTGTCATATACACATCCTCCTCAAGTTTTCCATTGAGGAAGGCCGTTTTCACGTCCATCTGCCAGATCTCATAGTCGTTATAAGCTGCAATTGCAAGCAAAATCCGAATGGACTTGAGCATAGCTACTGGTGAAAAGGTTTCATCATAGTCAACTCCTTGTCTTTGTTTGAAACCTTTTGCAACTAGTCGGGCCTTATAGGTCTCCACCTTGCCGTCCGCTCCAGTCTTTTTCTTAAAAACCCATTTACACCCAATAGGTTTAATACCTTCAGGTGGTGAAACCAAAGTCCATACTTTGTTTTCATACATGGAGTCCATTTCGGATTTCATGGCTTCAAGCCATTTCCCTGAGTCTTTATTACTCATAGCTTGTTCGTAATTCAATGGATCATCATCATCCATGATGTGTACCTCATCGTCAGCCTCTATAACGAATCCATACCTCTCAGGTATCTTAGGTACTCTCCCAGATTTACGAACAGGGTGTGGTATAGTAGGTTCTTCTACTTGGTCAGGTACCTGACTTTGATCTGTGGTAATTTGTGGTTCTTGAGCTTCTTCAAGATATATCTTACTCCCACTGACCCCTTCATGGATAAACTCCTTTTCCAAGAAGGCAGCATGTTTCGCAACAAACACCTTTTGATCAGTTGGATGATAGAAATAATACCCTACAGTTTCTTTAGGGTATCCCACAAATCTACACTTTTCGGATTTAGTTTGTAGCTTATCATGTTCAAACGTTTTGACATAAGCTGGACAACCCCAAGTCTTAACATGCTTAAGATTTGGTTTCCTCCCCTTCCACATCTCATATGGAGTCTTTGGGGCGGATTTGGTAGGTACCTTGTTAAGTAGGTATGCAGCCGTTTCTAGGGCATATCCCCAGAAGGAAATTAGAAGGTCGGTAAAACTCATCATGGATCGAACCATGTCTAATAGTGTTCGATTTCTCCTTTCAGATACTTCATTTAACTGTGGTGTACCTGGTGGAGTCCATTGTGAGATTATACCATTTTCTTTGAGACAATTGAGAAACTCACCGCTTAAGTATTCTCCACCTCGATCTGATCGAAGTGTCTTTATACTCTTGCCCGTTTGTTTCTCTACTTCACTTTTGAACTCTTTGAACTTTTCAAATGATTCTGACTTGTATTTCATCAAATACACATATCCAAATCTTGAGTGATCATCAGTGAAAGTAATAAAATAAGAATACCCACTCCGTGCACTTGTTGTCATAGGTCCACAAACGTCTGTGTGAATCAATGCCAACAACTCTGTAACTCTTTCTCCTTTTCCACTAAAAGGAGATTTAGTCATTTTACCCATGAGACAAGATTCACAAGTTGGATATGATTCATAATCGGATAGCTCGAGGAGCCCATCTTTATGCAACTTGGATAATCTTGTTTCATTGATATGACCGAGTCTACAGTGCCACATGTAGGTATAATTAATATCATCTCTTTTTCTTTTCTTAGTTTGTTCAATTTGAAATATATTTTCTTGTAAGTCAAGTGTATAAAGTCCATTTCGTAAATTTCCAATACCATATAAAACATCGTCTTTATAAATAGAACAACTATTGTTCTTTATAACAACGTTAAATCCTTCCATATCCAATACAGAAATTGAAATAATGTTTTTAATAATATTCGGAACATAATAACAATTATTAAGATAAATGGACTTGCCCGAAGGCATTGCTAAATAATAAGTTCCTACAGCTAATGCAGCAACCTTTGCTCCATTCCCTACTCGTAGGATCACCTCATCATTGTTCAGCTTTCTACTTCTGACCAGTCCCTGCACAGTATTACATATGTGAGAACCACAGCCGGTATCCAATACCCAAGTAGAATTATGACTTTCAGAAAAATTAATTTCAATCATAAACAAACCTTGATTGGAAGTCGAAGCTTCTCCAAGCTTCTTCTCTGCTAGATACTTCTTGCAGTTCCTTTTCCAATGTCCCGGCTTGTTGCAATGAAAGCGCATTCCTTTAGCTGGTTCAGGTTTCTTTTGTTCCTTCCCCTTTCCCTTAGCCTTCTTGGATTTCTTCTTTTCAGAAGATACTTTAGGTCTCTTCCTTTTATTGGAAGAATCCACCATCAAGATATGGTTCTTCTTGGATGGGAAGTGACCTTCTGCAGTTTTTAGCATGTTAAGCAGCTCAGGCAAGCTGACATCTAGCTTATTTATGTGAAAATTAACCACAAACTGCGAGAAGGTCTCAGGGAGTGACTGCAATACCAAGTCTTGACTCAACTCCCCATCCATGACGAACCCAAGCTGTCCAAGGCGTTCAATCAAATTGATCACTTTCAGGACATGAGTCTCGACGGCAGTACCCTCGGTCATCCGAGATTGGAAGAGCTCCTTAGATATCTCATATCTAACAGTCCTACTCTGTTCACCATACAACTCCTTGAGGTGAAGCAGCATAGCAGGAGCATCCATTTTTTCGTGCTGACGCTGAAGCTCGTTATTCATGGACGCGAGCATGATGCATTAAGCCACAGATGCATCATCTTGCCACTTATTGAAAGTGGCAATCTCTTCCTCAGAGGCTGTTTCCGAAACAGATTCAGGGACAGTTGAATTTAGGATATAAGAAATCTTTTCAGCAGTGAGAACAATTCTCAGATTTCTTAGTCAGTCCTCATAATTCGGCCCGGTAAGCTTGTTTGCATCAAGTATGCTTCGTAGTGAGATTAGTGATTTAGATATTTTTAAAATTCTGCATGTGAAAGAAAATAACATTTTAGCAAACATTCATTTTATTAACTTTGCATACCAAAATAAATTTAGGTCTTTATTTTAAATTGGTATCTCCCACTATTTTCATCAAACTATATTACCCTCACTTATATAGTTCGGCAACATCTAATTAAAGATTTGCTAGTGAGAATAAGGATCCCATTTCAAATGTATATAACCTTGTGGATAGCACAACAAGCGATATACAAATAAATAGGTAGACAACTCTTGTCAATTACATCACTATATAACTCCTTTTATTTTGCCTCTTAAATCAAAATGGTCAAGTGTGTGCACATCCGAACTAAAATGATTTAAGTTAAGTCCAGCCTAGCACTTCCATAAATTCAAAAAAGAAAAATGTTCGTCCTTGTGGATAGCACAACAAGACTAGATCGTTCAATTTTCTTGATAAGCATCAAATGTGATTAATTAACATCTTAAATACGCAATACTCGCCTTGTGGATAGCACAACAAGCTCATATTAAATATTTAATACTCTATTAATTTATCATGCTACAAGGCGACGTTCGATATTTCAAATATCATTTGAACGCTTCGGACTTAATATTATTTCTTTGAGGGGTTTGTTATTATTTGTCTCATCTTGTTTAGCGCGCATGCACATATATATATAAAATACGCGTCATTTTATTAAACATGCGAAGCATGTTTGCATAAAATATAATATATATAATTTTTAGCATGCAGTATGGAATACTATATTCTACCCGGATTGATTATGGACTTTTATTCTAGTTTGGTTCACTAGAGCCACCAAGTGAACCAAAAGGTCAAACCTAGGAGTGCAAGAATTTAAATTTAAATATAACTATTACATTTAAACCCGGGCTTCATACAAACGGGTCTTCACGCGCTCCTTGCTCCTTGGTCTCCAATTTCTTCTAGATAATTCTAACTATTTCTATTACATTAAACTATTTAATTTAAATAGAAACCTTGATCAATAGTCTAGGGAAAGTACATAGGAGGGAGATAGAATTTTACATCAAGAAAATAATTAGAGAAGACGAGGTACGCAGACCCCATTTAATAAAATCCATTCATTCAAGCATTCTACTAAAATAAAATCCAATCACATTGGTCAAATAGTCCATAATCAATCCCCATTTATTATCATACATAAACATTCATCTTATAAATTAAAACATTCCACATATATATGAGTATCATTTATTGGGCAATTTTAAATTGCATGAAATTCAATTTCAAGATTAAAATAAACTATTTATTTTAATTATAAAATTATTAAGAATATTATATATATATATATATATATATATATATATAATATAACCATATATATTAAATATATAACCGTTATTATATAATATATGTGATTACCCATTCTTAAAAAGTGATCATGAAGTGATCCTGCCATGTTATATAAATACAAGTCACCAAGTCACCCACGAAGTCCTTTTTTTTTTTTTTTTTTAAATAACGTGTAGGAAGGAAGCAATAACCCACTTAAAAAAAATAACACAGCGAGAAGCGGATAAAAAAACGCGGGAAGGAGAAAAAAAACTAGTATTGCGATTCCTTTATTTTATTTTTATTTTTCATAAAAAATAATTTTATACAATTAATTATGCCCAATAAATTATTTTAAATACATACCCATACATATATGGAATCAAAACAATTAATAATTGCATAAAGGTTTGGCTTTGATGCCACTGTTGGGTTTGTACGAAATCGTGACGCAATCAAATTGCAAAAATTAGCAGAAGCATGGTATATCAGAGTTTAAAAAAATTTCTACAAAACCATTACCCGAATCATTCTTTATGCAAATTATTAATTTAAAACGATAAATAAGAAGTTATGGAATCATACCTTTGTAGAACGAAGCTTCCACAGGTACGAGTTCAACTCCTTGTTCTTCGTGATCTCCTTGAATTTCCGGGTTAGATTCCTTCCTTTGATCAACGTTAGCCACCCAAGTGTTTGGCCTCTAGAGGTGATCCACCAAGGAAGAAGAATTATCAAGAAGGAGGATGTTTGGCTTAGTTTTCTATCCTCTATAGAAAAGGAGTACTCTCCAACAATTAGAATTGCATCATCTAATATCTATTATAAGACTCCTCTTATATAGATATTAGTCAACCCTTCTAATCCTATTAGACATGGGATTTCTTTTAATTAATTAAACTCCTTTAATTAATTTAGGCTTCCCACCACATGGGAATAATTAATTAAATTCATTTAATTAATTTGTCTCCTAATCTTATTAGGAATAAATGAGAGTACTAAATATTAAATTAATTACTAAACTCCTTTAGAAATTAAGATAATAATAATTGTAATAATATTAATAAGACTCCTCTTATTAATTTATATTTAATATTTCCAAAATATTAAATAATAAACATTAAGCTATTTAATTTATTCTATCACCATAGATTAAATTAATTATACTTAATGCATTATTACGATTATGCCATTACCTTCTTAAATAATTATTCTTCCTTTTATGGTGTGACCCTTTAGGTTCTCCATATTAAACCGGTTGTGAATAAATCAATTAAAACAATTTTAATTTTATTTAAATAAATAAATTAAACTAATAATTTATTTAAATAAATAATATTTATTCTACAATAGGGATAAGCCTCCCTAGCGATCAACGACTTTCCAGATAATATAGATTTCAACATTAATCAAAAAGAACCTGTGAGTAAATAGTTACCGTACAATTCAATCCTTCCACAATACAATGTCCCAATTAAATATAAGACATGGATTTACTGTCAAGTCTTATTTTATTTAATTATATGTATTTCGATTAGAAAATGCACAACTCCAAATAATGCAAATTAGAAACTCCTTTCTAATTTCATTTCACCTTGGCCAAGGATTCCTGGGTTGTCATTTAACGAATCACATAGGACATATCTCCTCTTTTACTAGAGGTGGTAGATTCTTTATTGATCATTCATTATCTCCATATGTAACTCATTATACCCAAGCATACCCTATATATGCCTTAAAAGGTCTTAAGGAATAAGTCAAAGTATAATTTGTTACATACAAGATACTATGATGATCTCAAGTCCAAGGATTACTTGTACTACTATCACATTAGGAATTCCTATTGACAGGCGAGTAAATCTCCATTAGGTATTCCATAGCGAATCACGTTCAGTGAACTTATTCTCCAATAAGCACCTACATACTTGCTTTAGTGTCTCCACACAAATGATCATGAGATCAATCATCCTCATTCAATGAGCAAGCAACATATGTACCAATCTATCCGGATTTACTAATTCCCTTTTTAGTAATCCCACGATTGGGAACTATTTTAGTTTTAAAACTTTCTAAGAATTTAGATCTCATTAGCATGATCGTCATCATGATTCTAAAAGCATTGCTTAAAACTATGGGTTATTTACATATTATAAAAACAGCAACATGTAGATAATTAAATGCCTTTAATAAATGAATATTTTATTAATAAATAAATAAGATTGTTTACAAAGTACGTGCTTTATCATCATACATTATTGGCTTGTATGCACACTACTATCACACAGTACATGTAAAGTATCTCATAACCGTGATTCACATGTATTAAAATGCATATAATAAGTTACATACATGTATTTAAGTGGTCACAATCTAAAAGACACAAGTCTTAGTTAAGTTTACTTTGAAAGTCTTTAATTTTCGCTTGAAAAACCTCTTGAAGCTTTCAATCGAGTATGTTAACGTGTTTAACATTTTAAACATACATTTCAAGTTAATATAAACCATGCTATTATGCTCGCAAAAATCAGAATAGTAACATGGCATAGCATGTCAAGGTTTGTGTTTCATTTTTTGTTAGGAACATGCATTAGTAAGGTTCATATGATCACATTTCATTATGGAACCTTTATACGCTAGTTAGCATGCTTCTCATACATTTTTAGATCATACTAATATGCTTGCAAAGTCAGAACACTAACATGCTTCATATATGTTAACATTCGTTCATGAAATCTTAAGTTTTATTTCAAAACCATAAGTGATATGTCAACCATGTGTATCATCATTGTTATGCCTATTCAATTACTTGTATATACTCCTATAAGTGTATTAAGTCTGTTCACATGCCTGCTCTAAGGGATAATGCATTATAGTATACAACAGGCTTGCATCAGAAGAAGAAAACCAGCAACTGGTACTGGCGCAGCTGCGCCCCTGGCCAGTGCAATACTGGCGCAGCTGCGCAGGCTGGCGGCCAGACCAGGAGCTGCTTCCTGCTTGGCAGACTCACATCCCTTCTCAAAATTTTCCAATGAAATTTATCCCAGCCACCATGCAATACTTTTTTAACATGGTAGTAAACTATCATAGCATCTAATAAGCATACTCAAATCAATCAAAGCGTGCTCAATTCAAGAATCAAGGAATTAGAATTTTACAGACTTTGAACAAAGAATGGGAGTATACCTCTGTAATTGCTTAAATTGAGTTTACTGCTATAATGATCCTTACAATGCTGCTATAATACTTTCCCAATAATATGAAAATCTCAGCAAATGAATGAAGGAGAAGGGAAGAGTTCTTATATAGCCAATTTCTTACCCGGTTCCAAGCTTTGTTCACCAAATCAAAACAAAGGATTGCTAGATTACATAATGGATAAGAAGAAGTTGGTGAGAGTTGGTGAGAGTGGATGGAACTCATCATAAATCCCACTCCCCTTATAATGATTATGTCTAGCTTGGATGAATTTGAGAAGAAGAAGATAGAGTAGCATAGCATGTGGGTTCACATGTATGAGAAATAAGAGAGCAATTGGGCACATAGTATGGGACAACCAATTCTAAGCAAATGGAAGCAACTTGGATGCAATATATTACATTATTATTCTATATATACCATGTTTACTTAGGCTATATCATGTATACACATTTTATTTCATGTAAATACTTAGGCTATAATTAAATTAAAGTCACAATTTCAATGAACAATTAATAATATGATGCATCAAGTAGGGTATATGCATATAATCCATGTACATTACCTATTAACACCAAATATAAGGTAATTGAGTATTATTATAATAATAACTGTTATTATAATAATTATAATAACTTATTGAAATCATTTATCAATTAATAATATTATTGATATAATATAAAGTAATAGGATATACATATTATTGTCTATCCATACATTGTCACATGCTCTTATGTACACATTAAATTATCAATCTCACATAATCTAATTAAGGTTATTATATAGTCTATATATAATAGCCTTCTCAAATGTCACTTTGTACTATATATAATATATAGTTAACTATCAGATATTAAGGGTTTAATATAACATACGCTTGTATAAAAACAATTAATCAAGTAAATATAATATTATTATATTTATTAATCTCTTACTCATTAATTATTATTTACTCATAATAATAATTAATCAACACAAAATCAATTAATTACTCCCAATTCATTAATTATTATTTATTCATAATAATTATAAATCAATAACAATAATAATTTTATACGTTATCAATTAATTACTCAAATATAAATAATTAATCACGATTAAATCTCTACACTATATTCAAGAAATTTGAATATGTAATTTACTAATACTTTTATCAATATTCTGATATAAAAGTCTCAGGGTTAATCTACTAATTTAAATAACCATTAGTGATTCCCTTTAATAAAAATCCTAGCATTTACTCGCATAGGTTAAATCACATAAGCACATAATCACATAAGGTTTAAATAAGTTTAAAAAATTAACTCCTAAAAATTTTAAATCACATATAAAATTAATAAGGAGCCTAAAATTCCTGGTCGTTACAGTTGCTGCTAGCTTCTACAGAGATTCTTGTGATGCATTAATGACTGCACTTCTTTTGGGTTAAGGTTGCTTAGGAAGGGCCAACCTCTTAGTTCAAAACTATGGGCCAGGTTTGTCCCTGAGGCGCTTATCAGACTAAGAGCTTCATAGATATGGTGGCAATCAATGTCATCACATTGGGCTTCTCTGCTGAGGAGATCTCTTACCAACGTTGGATTTTCTCTGATGTTGGCATTTGTATAGGCTGCAATCGTGGTGTCAGCATGCTCTTACACTACGATCAGGTGTTTGATCATAGGTACTTCACGATTGAAGTGGATGATTGATGTGTTTATCAATAGCACGTTTTGGAACGTTACTACTGGGGATGGATATTCATTTGGTTCATCAGTCACAGAGTTTTGGGACTCTATAACTGGAATGTTTCTGTTTTGGGTTAGTTTTTGTTTTTATGAACTTGACCGAAGTGGACTTGATATTCATGGAATGGTCAACAGACATGCACAATAGGTTGACATGTCCTCTGAGCTTATCTCAAAACTTTTGGCAAGGATCCCACTTCTTCATTTACTCATTGAGCTTCACCATCTCCATATTTCCAGCTGTTCTTCCCTTGTCATCAGGTGTAGTTATCATCGATGATTGGAAGATTTGAAGGATTTTCTCTCTTGTGCTTCTTTGACACCATTAGTGATGCTTCTCATAGCAGACCACTGCTCCCCCATAGTTGATACTATCTTCCCAGAGAAGGATGGACTATTCTTCTTTACATGCATAAGTAAGGTAGCCTTGCATATCTCCTTCAGGCAAGAATCATCATGGTTGAATAAGCTTCACTAGGTTATAGAGTAATATCTTCAGAAATGGTCACTCCACGATTGTTGACTGGACTACGAACGTAGTTTTTCTCATTCAGCATAAGCGACTTCAGTATTCGTGGAGTTATGCTTCTGTGAGGCATACTTCATAACCATTGTTTGATAACCCCTTGATATGAACTTCCCTGATGTTTCTCTTGGGATGATATGCTTTGCATGGATAAGCATAGAAGATCTCTTTTCATCTTGTCATAAATAATCAGCTTCCTTATGATGATCAACGAGCATGTAAACTTCATTCACGGGGACTCAGTAAATCTTCAAGTGCAAGCTTTGGCATTGGAAAATTTGAATAAGAGCATTTATGAAAAGTCTTGAACTTGCAGCTAGTTGAATCTTTATGACCGAAGCCATCTGCTTTAGTATTCTTTAGTGAGGTCAAACAGACCATGCACCTGCAGGTTAAACAAATTTCTATCTTTGTACCCATAATTACGTAGGTCCTGTTAGGTTAGTTTTCTAAAAATCCCAATTCCTTATACTCTTGAATTTATATAATATAAGCATCAACAATCATATTCATGCATATATCAAATTTAGATATGATAGTTATAATGCATGATGTTGAGTGTGTGTATGATTAAGCATTTTGATATAACATTCTTTTTCTTTGGTTGTTTCACCATTTGCTTTGTTATGTTCATGGATTTTGAATATTCACAGAGTAAGGATCAACTCTATTACTTATTTGTATCTGGTCAATTCGTGGAGATGATCAGTTTCTAAGAACCTTCAAGATACACCTCTAGCATTGATCATACTCTACATTTTATCAAAAACACAGAACATTGGTTTGTATATATTTACACACATACCAACCCTTCAGCAGGGGTTAATCCATTTAGGCTTAATTTGATTATGATTAACTTATGGCATATTCCAGACTTCTTTCAAGATGTTATCTTCAACCTAAAGCATGGGTGGAGAGAAAGTTTGTTAGCAATAAGTGTCCAACCTTAATGTACTTTCTCTCTTCCCCTTTTTAGGAAGAATATGGTCTCTTGATAGAATACTGTTATAGACATAAGGTGATGCATTATGATGTACATGAATATTAATGAGGAACCATACCTTTTCACTATCAGTTTCTTAACAGTCATTTGTCTTGCTATAATGATGTTAGGCATTGATATGCATGTCTTTATATTCATTGCTGACAGCTTGTTGCTCCATTTGACCTTAGATCAATCAAGCACAGTCTTGGAGTTATGATCAGAGGAAAGTCTTGAAAGCTTGAATTCTTTGACATCCTTGAACCTCAAGGTTCAGATCCATGTGATCATCCAAATATATATATGAAGAATTATCCATTCTTCTTTGGATAAGCATTTCATTGCATGAATGGGCAATTCTTCCTTCAGAACAGTGGATGCCAGATTCTTTGCTCTTGATGTCTCTTGACTTCCCATCACTGGTCTGCAGACTACTGATTGACTGTGGACAAGTATTGGCCTTGTTGCTATAGAATTTAAGACCAGAGACCAATCTGAGCAGCTTCAGGTGAGTATGCACATTTACCTGTACGCATAATTTTTAATGTGTGAGCTCATCTGCATTCGCAAGTGACTTACAACTAAAACTAAGTTTAGAACATTGTTTGTGCCTAGGACCAAACTCAAAGCGTTAGCTTTAGGATATAGCATGAGAACCTGCTCTGATACCGATTGTTAGTTCCCAGAGGGCACAAAATAGATCTAGAAGAGGGGGTTGAATAGATCCTTTTTAAATTTCAAATCTTTTCCATATTATTTTGTATTGCTAAGTAATTAGCATATGACAAACATAAGAATCATTTCAAGCACAGCGAAATAAGTTAAAGTTCCACTTCACAGACATCTTGATAAGCATTGTTCTATAGTTAGTTTAGTTGTAAGTAGTTATAACAGTTATAGCAGTTATAGCAGTTTAAGGTACATAATGTAAATGACTTAAAGTAAATGACACAAGGGATTTTAAGTGGTTCAGAGACTCAAGCTCCTAATCCACTCTTCTGCTATAACAAGCAGGGATTCCACTAAGGAAATGGGTAACTCTTGAATCACAAAGACTCCTTCAAAGCCAGCAGCCTTGGAACTTCAGTTCACTAAGAACTCTTCAAGCCCAGCAGACTTGGAACTGTAGACTAAGCCCAGCAGACTTAGAATCTCTTGTACCCTCTGGTACTCAGCAAGCCCAGCAGGCTTGACTTGATTTAGTCCCTCGGACAAGGACCCCGTAGGCCTTGATTGCTTGTTATTGTTGTTGTTGGTGATGAGCTTCTAAGATGACTTAAAGCTTGATCATCCATTGATAGTTAGCAGCTTGGTGTGATCCTCCTTGGATTCTACATCAAAATTGGATCACCATTGATGGACTGCTAAGATGTTCACTAAGCTCGACAACCTTGAGTACTTAGCAGTCTGTCACTTCTTCCTTTGTGTAGCTAACCTTCATTATTGATGCTTGACTTCATCTGACTTCAGCATTGCACATTGTTCGCCAGTTGGGATCTGCTAAGTCTTTTCACTTCTAGTAGACTCTGTCTGGTACTTAGCATCCTTTGAACACTGATTAACTTGTGCGCAGATTTAGTACTGCATCTACTTCTCTTCAACTTCAGTTGTTTATGGTGAATCGTTGAGTGGCCCTATGGATCTGCTTTATAATCTGCCACTCTTCTTCTTGTCTTCTTAGCCTTCTCGTCTCTTAGCTCATATGCTATTGGGTTGGCATACTCATGTGCTGTTGAGTGAAGCCTTCATCAGTTAAAGCTCTTCTTCAAATCTGTTTCACTTCTACTTTGGTAGTCTCACTACCAGTGAGACATGTTCTGTTAAGCTCTGTAGAACTCATAGAGTCAACAACAACTCTTTATCTTTGAAGCTTTGGTTGATATATACTCCTCCATCAACTTCCCATTGGAAACTAGCCGTTAGAAGTTATTTGAATTGCCTCAAAGATTCTGAGTTATTTGGTGCAGAATGCTGACTTGACGTGACAGCACCTTTTTGAATTTTAGACACAGCAGTCTACTATTTCACCTACCACTTCAGAGACATCACTTTTATGTGTCAGGCTGGTAGTCACCTTTATTTCTCCTTTCTGATTCCTCGACTAGAACCACAGGAATTGTCCTTCTGCATCGATGCTCTCAATCAGCAACGTTCGAATGTCAGTCTTTATATTGAGAAGTTGCCAAGGCTTCAATAATCAGATGACCGAACTCCACGATTATGATGCAGATGACCATGGGCTTGATCGTAGTTTGTCTGTTGACAGGTTGAGACAACACTACGATTCTGAGAGTGTCCTCTGGATTGACAATGTAGATCCTCTCCTTCTTCACTAGTGCAGCACTTCAATGCTTCTGCTTACCTTGACTTGCATCAGGAACTAACAACTTGTTTAAATGTTGTGGCCCTTCTTGTTTACAAGACTCTTCTGATTAGTCATGCTCAGCTCTCCTAACATTCAGCCCCGTGATCTCCCGTTCACTCTTCATGGTAAGGCTGAGCCAAAGACAATCATTTTCGTCTGTTCTCTATAGGCTGGCCAGAACCTCTATGTAAACTATATCAGTTTCTGCTGCTAATCTGGCAAGCACCACGATCATGGTTACTACTAAGATCGTGGTCTTCTATTAGCTTGACAAACACTGGACTCGTTATTTTCCTTTGGTCAGTCACTTCATTTATTGTCTTCTAATGTTTGTTTGTGGAAGACTTCTCCTGAATGGCTTCACTTCTCAATCAGTATGCTGATTAGAGTTGGTGCTTCGATCTTCTGTTTGCTTGCAGGCCATTCGACGAGTGCTCTCTGGCTTTCTTCAAGTAGATTGAATCTTGACTACTCTTTCTAAAGGCTTCGATCTTTGGATACTTCGAGAGTGCTCATTTGTTGAGAATCATATAATCTCTACGATTCTTCCTTGGCATTATGAGCACTTGATTGACTTTGTCTAAGCCTTTGTTCTGCAGACTACGATCTTGCTTTGGTTTTGCAGACTCCACGACTCAAAGAGCAGATCATATGACAGACTACGATTTCTGCCTTAACAATTGTTGTCCCTAGACTGATCTTCCCGACTACGATTTCTGCCTCTGATATAATCTGCAGGCTCCACGACTTAGAGTGAGGCCTACGATTCTTGACTTGGCTCGACAAGCGCTCGACATGTGCTTCGACAGGCTGTCTCCACGATTCTAAACTTGACTTACTCGACAGACTACGGCTTCGAGAAGGTCGTCCTCGACACACCATGATCCTGCCTTGTCTCTCCTGGCAGACTACGACCTTCGAGAGTGACTATCCTTATAGACTACGATTCTACCTTGATAGACTCTGATTCTTCCTTGTCTCTTCTGGCAAACTACGAAGGCTGGTGCTGTGCTCGACTATCAAACAAGCCTATTTATTACAATATATAAGATCA
Source organism: Panax stipuleanatus (assembly GCA_020205555.1). Classification (NCBI taxonomy): domain Eukaryota; kingdom Viridiplantae; phylum Streptophyta; class Magnoliopsida; order Apiales; family Araliaceae; genus Panax; species Panax stipuleanatus. Next base: position 39,236,006 of record CM035120.1, read on the forward strand.
ACCTAATAAGTTTGATCTTTCTATTTATAGTCCTTGTACATCATAATCTTTTGAAGGACTTTACAAGGTTGTTTGTTCATATATGATCAACCTAACATATTTGATCATTTCAGTCTAAGTCCTTGTACATATGCCTATCATCTATTAAGAACTTTATAGCTTTCATCAATGCAGACATAGTTGCATATTCATTCATTAAGATCATAATCAAATCTTTTATAAATAGGAATATCATTCTCATGCATATTCCTAACATATTGAGAAACTTCAACAGTCACCGACCATCACTCTATTCCCTTGTTATCCCCGCTCGACCCAGCTACACTCTTATTACTTGAAAGGAATTGTGAAGCAAAAGGGCGAGCACAAATAGCCCGGTAAAGAATATTATGACTAAAGATAATTAAGTTATCAATAGCCTTCATCAGTAATGAATCAGATAATTAGAATATATGGTAGATGATAAAAGTTTTCAACCATAATTACAGCAGAATGAACAATCCATTAGAAGAGTCAAATAGAACATAATGTCTTTTATTTTCTCCATGTTAAAAGTCCACCAACAATATTTTATCCCTGTAACATCAATCAATATTTCCTACCCACAATCATGTAAATAGTTCATGATCATAATTATGTTGATAAATTCCTCTTTGAACCCAAGACAAAGATAATTTTCATCACCTGTCTTTACCTGAAACACCAAAGACCATGGTTATATCAAATCACAGTTCATGTTCATAATCATGCTAATAAATTCATCTTTTCACTCAGGCCAAAGATATTCATTTGTAACATAAATGGTCATGATCATACTAGTCTACAGCCTTTCGTCATAATCATGTTAGTCAATTCATCTTTGCACTACAGGCCAAAGATATTCAACAGTAACATCAATGGTCATGATCATGCCAAACACATGTCCATCTTTGCACTACGGGCCAAGGATATTCAACAGTAACATCAATGATTATGATTATGCCAAACACGTGTCCATCTTTGCACTACGGGCCAAAGATATTCAAGTTTCATATTTCAAAGATAACGATTAAAATTTAATAAGAAGATTTAGGTAAATAAAAATTCAAGTGAAATGATATTAGATGAAACGCAAATCTCAAAGGAATATCTAATCATTTCAGGAATTATAAAAACAACACTTATAACTATGTTAATCAATTCACCTTTGCACTTAAGCTAAAGATATTCAATTGTAAAATCAATGGTCATGATCATACCAATCAACAATTCATCTTTGCAGCCCTGGCCGAAGAGAACCCATAGTTATGATCATACCAATAATCTATCCATCTTTGCACTCAAGTCAAAGAGAACTTTCAACACCATGATTATAAAAATGTTATATATGATGAATAGAAATAATAAGAACAATATGATCAAGGATAAGTATTAGAGATTTACAATTTAATTTATCCAAGTTCAAGAATGTTCAAATTATCAACATGATAACCAATTATGGAGTAAAATTCAAGAATAATATTTAAGATTCACATTTCAAGATAATATGGACAAGAAATGAAAATTTAAATTCCATCGTGAATAGTACGCTGGCATAAATAGTACCCCGGATGAATAGTACTCTGACATGAATAGTACCCCAGATGAATAGTACTCTGGCATGAATAGTACCCCAGATGAATAGTACTCTTGTATGAATAAAAGATAATTTGGACAGAAAAAAAGAAACCAATTTTGTCATGAATAGTACCCCGTCATGAAAAGATTAAAATTTTTATAAGAAAGTTCAGATCAATATTCCAGTGAAATGATATTAGCTGAAGCGAAAATCTTAAGCAATTTCTAATCATTTTAAGAATTATAGAAGCAATACTTATCATAGTAAGTTTAGATTTAGGAATATAAAATGAAATAATATACAAAACTGCAAATGGATTTTCACTCGATATACGATAATCCGCGTAGACAGATCTTTACCATAACTTTAAAAAAATGAATACGAAGGGTTATTCACCAGGCATGCGGTAGTCCGCGTAGACAGGTTATTCCCACAGATTAATAAAGAATGAATACGAAGGGTTATTCACCAGGCATGTGGTAATCCGAGTAGACAGGTTATTCCCATAGCTTAATAAGGAATAGAATGACAACTCTTACGAGTATTGAAAGAAAATAACATCCTTTACGAATACGAAAGAAATAATGCCCCTTACCTTAGTAGAAGTTTGGATACTGCAATAGTGTAGTAGCAGAATACTCTTCTTCTTTCTCTTTTATTCCCTCTCTATAATTTCTCTCACTATAGCTTGTGATTATAACTTTGCTCTTCAAAAATGGTAGGAAATAATGAATGGATGGAGGAGTATTTATAGGCTAGGAAAAGGTGGCAAATTACAAGATTAATTATACTTTAGTACCTTCATCTTTACCTCCATTTTTAATTTAGTCCCTCAAGTATTATCAATCTTGCATAGCATCCCCTAATAGTACATGCATGTGAACAAATAGTTCCTTTCATGCGAACCAATAGTTCCTTGCATGTGAACCAATAGCAATTAATTGCTCATTTATCTGATTAATTGCCCACTTGGTCAATTTAAAATCCAAAAGTCAACTATTATCGAATTAAATGTCGATTTCCACTAACATTAATATTCCCAACACAATGGAAATATTTTTATCAACAATTCATCATTAATATTATAACTCACAATATTGACAACCAGATCATTCCCAGGAAAGAGGGGGCTTTCCAATAAGGATTTCTCCTTACTGGCGCTCAATTAAATAACCTAACCTCTTTCCTCAACAGAACTTTCTAGACATTGTCAATAATGTTTATAATAATATGAGTAACTGTGTCGTGTCAATTCTTGATTTAATAATATAAATTATTGTGTAGATGATACTGTGACAATATTTGAATCAATAATATGGGATAATATGCAACAACTACTGTGGCAATTATTAAATAAAACTGAGTGACTTCTTACGTAAGCATCAATAATCAAAGATATTGTGCAATATCGTGTGCTACTGTACAACAACGCGTATTACTGTACTTTTATCACCGGATATTTTAACAGTTTAACAATAAAAGTTGTGCCGTTATTTTTATAAAAAGGTTATATCGGTCGCTTTCTATATCCGACAGTTATTCCATTGTGGGGTCCACCAATGATTGTGTCTTCATACGAATATTCCCCAACAAAAAGAATATTTCCCGACCAAAAGAATATTCCCCGACACAACGAATGTTTTATGACAACTTGCTTACTTTATAAGATTTGCACATATCATCCTTAACTTTAATCTTTTATCAATTTAACCATTTACTGAATAGAATAATAATTATAAGAAAAATTGAATACTTTTATTTCATAAAATTCGGGGTCTTATATGAGGTGCCTGATGAGATCAAAGAATGGGTCGAAGACAAAACCAAACCCAACCTTGATCAAACCACCACAGTCAATATCGGAACCTCAAAAAATCCTAAAGAAATCCAAATAAGCAACGACCTTACCCCAAATCAAATGACAGACCTGATTGAACTCCTAACTCAATTCCAGGATGTGTTTGCATGGTTACATGAAGACATGGTCGGTCTGTCTACTGACATTGTAATTCACCGATTGCCCATTAAAGAGGGATTCAAGCCCGTCAAACAGAAACTCAGGAGACTAAAGCCCGAGTGGAGTCTGAAGGTCAAAGAAGAAGTTGTTAAGCAATTCAAAGCAGGCATTATCATGGTCTCAACCTACCCTAAATGGCTGTCCAATATAGTTCATGTACCTAAGTCCGGAGGGAAGGTACGAGTATGCGTGGATTACTAGGATTTGTACAAAGCTTATCTCAAAGACGACTTCCTAGTACCTTTCATCCACATACTGATAGACAACACGGCGCAGTATGGAATATACTCATTTGTCGACTGTTTCGCCGGATATCACCAAATCATAGTTGCCGAAGAAGATAGGGAAAAAACAGCCTTTATCACCCCTTGGGGAACCTTCTGTTACAGGCGATTGTCTTTCGACCTTATCAATGTGGGCGCCACATATCAGCGAGCCATGATGGCCCTTTTTCATGATATGATGCACGAGGAGATAGAGGTGTATATAGATGACATTAACGTCAAATCCCGAAGGAAAGATGACCACATCGACCATCTCAAAAAGCTATTCAACAGGCTTTGCAAATACAACTTGAAGCTGAATCCAGCCAAGTGTGCTTTCGGTGTTAAATCTGGTAAATTATTGGGATTTCTTGTAAGCAACAGAGGCATTGAGCTAGATCCCGTCAAGATTAAAGTCATCACTGAGATGCCTGTACCCCAACTAGAAAAGGAAATATGGGGATTCCTTGAGAGAATCAATTTCATAAGCAAATTCATCTCATAACTCACTGCAACTTGTGAGCTCATATTCAAGCTGTCAAAGAAAAATTTCTCTGGAAAATGGAATGAAGACTGTCAAAAAGCCTTCCGCACCATCAAAAAGCAACTGGTGGAAGCTCCTATTTTGGTACCGCCAAGGGACAAAGTTCCCTTATTCATGTACATATCGGTCAATGTCAACGATGTGGGATGTATGTTGGGGCCGAAAGACAATAGAGACAAGGAAAGAGCTATCTATTACCTTAGTAAAAGATTCAGCAGCGGTGAGCAAAAGTACACCTTGATTGAAAAGACATGTTGTGCTTTAGTATGGGCTACCATGAGATTACAGCATTATCTTTATTGGCATACAACCTATCTCATATCTCGCATGGATCCTCTGAAGAATATATTCAGCAAGCCCATGTTGAATTGCCTATTGTCCGAATGATAATTGATCCTCCAGCAATTCAATATCATCTACGTGACTCAAAAGTTCATTAAAGGTCAAGGAATTGCAGATCAATTGGCCAAAGCATCATCAAGAAACTTCTAACCCTTGGAAACTTATTTCCCAGATGATGGAATAATGACAATTCAGCAAAACCCTCGAGAAGATATCGACTAATTCTAGAAACTATACTTTGATGGGGCTATAAACATGGAAGGTGCAGGAGCATGAGCAGTTCTTGTATCTATTTTGGGAGAACAGTATCCCATGGCCATAAAATTGCAGTTTGTCAACACCAACAACACATCCGAGTATGAAGGATGTGTAATGGGATTGAAACTTGTCCAATCCATGGGTATCCAATGTTTAACGGTCTTTAGAGATTCCGAGTTGGTCATTAGACAAACCACCGGGGCATATCACACCAAGGAATTGCATTTATTGTCTTATCATCGGCAGGTCATCAAGATGGCTATGGAGTTCGAAGAAATAGACTTCATCCACATCCCTCGAAACAAAAATGATTTTGCGGATGCATTAGCAACTCTAGCTTCCTTGATCAATATATCCAATAAAAGAGGAATCCCTGATATCAAATTTGCAAGCCAGAAGGCACTAGCCTATGGAAATTACATTGGAGAAGTATCTAATGAACTACCTCTCATCAAACAACCCTGGTATCAGAACATCAAAGAATATCTGCGAGATGGATCTACGCCCACTAGGCCAAGCCAAGCTGAAAGAAAGTGGATCCATAGAATGGTCATGAAGCTCTATCTAAGCGGAGATGCACTTTACAAAAGAGATGCTGGAATAGGCTTGCTAAGGTTCCTAGACAAAGACCAATCTCAAAGACTTATGGATGAAGTCCATGGTGGAGTCTGTGGTCCCCATATGAGCGGTCCTTTTCTTGCTAAGAAGATATTAAGAACAAAGCATTACTGGATTTCCTTCAAAGCTGACTATGACGATCACGTTAGGAGATGTTATCAATGCCAAATCCATGGAAATGTCATCCACACTCCTCCAAATGAACTGCACAAAATGAGTTCGCCATGGCCCTTTTCCATATGGGGGTTGGACGTGATTGGGCCAATAGATCCCAAAGCCAGCATTGGTCATCGGTTTATCTTCACCATGATCGACTACTTCACCAAATGGGTTGAAGCTGCCTCATTTCCCAAATTGACTAAGGTGGTGATCATTGGTTTCATCAGAAATAACATAATCTGTCGATACGGACAACCGGAGGTGATCGTATCAAACAATGCTAAGAATCTGAAAAGGAATTATGCAGCAAATTCCATATTAAACATCTTAATTTCATCATCTATCGTCCCAAGATGAATGGTGCTGTCGAAGCAACCAACAAGAATATCAAGAAGATCATGCAAAAGATGTTCGCTAATCATAAAGAATGGCCTGACTTATTTCCTCTGACTCTGTTAGCCTACAGAACGTTAATGCGCCCTTCTACTGGGACTACTCCCTATTCATTGGTTTATATCATGGAAGATGTACTTCCCATAGAGGTAGAAATGGAATCATTAAGGGTATTGATAGATACTCGGATGGAAGAAGACCAATGGATACAAGAGAGATACCTCCACTTATCTCTGATAGATGAGAAAATGGCGGCATCCATCTTCCATGGTCAGTTGTATCAACAGAGGATTGCTCGGTCCTATAACAAGAAGGTTCGGTCTAGGCAATTCAAGGAAAATAACTTGGTACTGAAGAAGATCCTCGCCAATTAAGATGAAGCCAGAGGAAAATTTGCCCCAATCTGGGAAGGCCCTTTCATCGTCAAGGAAGTGTTGACAGGAGGAGCCCTCAGATTGCAAAAAGTGGATGGGGAGGAATTTCCCCATCTTATCAATTCAGACACCGTGAAAAGGTATTATGTCTGAGTTACGTGTAAACCGTCTTCCTGGTTCTGAAAAAAAAAAATCAAATCAAATAAATTCAGGTCTTTACTACAAGGCCTGAACTACAAAAGACCTGATCTCCCTCAACCTTGGGAGTATGTAGGCAGCCATCTATGGTACTGTCTAACCTTCAAAAGAAAAGCCAACCACTTACCTATACACTCAAATATTCAATTAAATACCAGTCTCAAGACACCAAACCTTATATAAAACTCAAATCCTATAAAACCTCCAAGATCAACGAACCTTTCTAACTCCGACATCTTAATGTCAGTCCATCAAGGAAGAGCTCGTGATACATCAAGACAGAAAGTCACAAAGAAAGTGGCAATCATCAAGCAAATATCAAGACATGCAAAAGGGAAGTGAATCAAAATATATTTCCTTTCTATATAATACTGTTTAATATATACAATGTGTCATGTACATGACAAAAATGGCTAACCTAGTCTATGCAGTAAAATAAAAGCTAATCCATAAGCCCGCGGTCAAATGGGATAGCAAATCCAACATAGCATCCCTCTCTGGAGATGGAGGTGCATCTTTGAGCTCCTGGCCTGCAGCCTCAATGCGAGCGAAAAGATCTACTGCCATCTACAAGATGCTACCATGGTCATCCATAAAGGCACTCATATCTATAATAATTCCCTCTGTGTATGATCTAAGAGCCGTACTATCAGCAACAAAAGCATCCCTGGTAGCCCGAGCCTCATCTCTTTCAACAGCCAAAGCATCCCTGGAAACCCAAGCCTCATCTCTCCACAAGGGCATCATCCCGGCCGAAAAGGGTCATCAACACTAGGGCTCTAGCCTGATCTCTCTCAAAGGTTAAGAGTTGTATCACCTACTCTAAAGACTCTACAGAAGGTGGGGCAATAACAACTGAAGAACTAAGAACATTAATGATCAGGGCTGCTGTCAAACCAATAAACAGCTCATCCTCGGTGGGAGAAACAGGATCCTCTATAGGCTCCTCCTCATCTGAATCAGTGCTAGGCTCTTAATAAGCAACCATAGATGATGCAATATTTGCCTCTACCCATAAAAAATACTTTGAGGAAACCCAGTGAGAGCTGCTTGATCTATCTGGGTCTATAACCTGAATAAAATCTCCAAATCACCTCAGAAAGGGTCAGGTATGCTTCAAACTTAAAGCCATTAAATTCAAAATCATTGCATCATGAATAGCCTATGTGAAAACATGCATTAGTTTAACATACTCCCCCAGTAGAGTTAAAATTACATGAATATTAAATGCTCAGACTCGTAAAAAAACTTGCTAGAGTCTCCTTTATAAAATAGACTATTTACATGCACATAGGCATGACTAGGTAGACCTGCGGTAACCTAGGGTGGGTCCCACCCCCTCTGGTTTGATCAAATTTGAGCCACAACGAAGTCCCTTAAGGCCGAAAAGTCAAATCAACAAAAAAAAGGTTCTACGCGATTGAGCAGAAAGGGCCTAAACCCCTGAAACAGGGCTTCAAACTTTAAACTCTAAAAATTTCTGTAAACCATTGGTAACAGCTCCAGCATGGCATCGGAGGAATGATCAGGTGATTCAAACTGTTGGTAACAGCTCCAGCATAACATCGGGGAAGGGTCCGATGATGAAAAACGTTGAAAACTGCTTAGACGAAGATTTGAGTACCTGACAGTGTGAACCATTGGCGACAACTCCAGCGTAGCATCGGGAAGGGTCCGGTGGTGTAAGTCATTGAGAATTACTTCAGGAGATATCAGGGTACCTGATATTGTAAATCGATGGTGACAACCCCAGCGTAGCATCTGGAAAGGGCCGATGGTGTAAATTGTTGAAAAGCTATTTCCACCAAGATCAGCGGATTTGACATTACAAGTCACTGGCATCAACCTAGCATGACATCCAAAAAACCTGGCGAGAACGACTGTGTAAAACTATCTTCATCGGGAAGGACCGATGATGGAATTTATTATACAAGAAATCTCCAGCTGAGACATCAAAGCAGAAGTTTTGGCGATGATCGACCATTATAAACTATCGTTTGAGTAGGCATCGAGGAGGTTCGGTGATGGTCAATGTTGTAAACTACTGGTCGAGTAGGCATCAAATCAGTTGAATCGACCGTTGTAAACTATCGTTCGAGTAGGCATCGAGGAGGTTCGGTGATGATAAACCTTGTAAACTACCGTTCGAGTAGGAATAAAATCAGTTCAATCGACCGTTGTAAACTACCGTTCGAGTATGCATCGAGGAGGTTCGGTGATGGTCAACCCTGCAAACTACCATTCGAGTAGGCATCAAATCAGTTCAGCCGATCATTGTAAACTACCATTTGAGTAGGCATCAAGGAGGTTTGATGATGGTCAACCCTGTATACTACCGTTCGAGTAGGCATCGAGGAAGTTCGACAATGGTCAAACCGTTGTAAACTACCGTTCGAGTAGGCATCAAATATCCTATCCCCGTAAGGAATGTTGCCATCAACCGGATAAAAATCCAAACTTTTGGTGATAGCCCCAGCGTAGCATTGGGAAAGATCCGATGATATAAACTGGTGCAAGTTATCATCAGAATAAGTATCAGGAATCCCCACTGAGGATTATTCGTGAACAAATAAATATCCCCAGCGGAGGTAAAGTCATAAAGAGTATCTGGAAGAGAGAGCGTTGGTGATAACCCCAACATCAAATTTAGAATGGTACAGTGGTATCGGCCATGAAAGTCATCCCTAGCAGAAAATAAAGAATGGGTGTTGATCCAACCTGTGGCAGCTGACCCCACAAAGGCATATGGCATTCATGACATGTCATACCATTGCATTACATTTGCACTTATCATATTTCCAGTGTCTAGCAATCTTCATCATTCTCATTCCATTGCATTGCATAAACATGATAAAGAGGGGCATCTGTAGACACTCAAAATTTTGCATTTCGGTTACTAACCTTGCAGGAGGGCAAAAGCATCTTTTTACACTCCAGAGATAACCCTGGAATATTAAATCATCAAACTAGACCCCCGGAGACAGCACCGAGAAAACATCAAACCAGACCCCTGGAGACAGCACCGGGAAATCATCTAACCAGATCCCCCGAGACAGCACCGGGAAATCATCAAACCAGACCCCCGGAGACAGCACCGGGAAATCATCGAACCAGACCCCCCCAAAGATAGCACCGGGAAATCATCAAATCAATCTCCCCAAAGATAGCCCTGGGAATCATCAAATCAACTTCAGAGACAGCCCTGAAGATAGACAAAAGTCAATAGAAGTCCAATCCCGAAGATAACCCCGAGAAAGACAACTGCAGCCACATTAAGCCCGGAACAAACCCAGAAGGGAAAAAGAGTAATTTTTCCAAGTCAACATCAAATCAGATCAAATTACTATGAAGAAGGTCGCACAAAACCATCACAGCAATCCCGAGTGAAAACTGCGCCAGATAGCTCAATGGACTAACTACGAAGACTCAAAGATTTGTTCATAACACTGTCTTTCTAGACTCAAAAAAGGTCAAGCCCCATGTCATTGTGTAGCTCTCGGAATGAGCTTTCCGGAAAGGTATAGCACGCCTCCATCGGATTCCCGGATTACAAGTTATGAAGGTTCAAGCGAACAGCTTGTTGGTTAGAGTGCACGTACTTCGAGATAGCGGGGCCCACCAGGCCGGGTCACAGGTAGGCCTGCGGCTATTGCAGTTAAACCTGCGGCCATTGGGGTCTTTATATACCCCCTCCCCCCTTAGCTTATAGGAGAAGAGAGAGAAAGAAAAGGTCGCGACAAGAGAAATATAGGCTAAGAGGGTCAAACGGAGGCTCTAACTCACTCTGATTCTTGTAAAACTTCTTTGTAAACGTTCATCGACATATATACTACAACATATCAAATTTTAACCGGTGGGAAATGAGTATTGGGGTGCTAAAAGCCGTTCAAGAGCTGTTCTCGCAATATACTGTAAGATTTCTTCATATCTATCTTCTTCGCCTACTCTAATACGTATATAAATGCTATATACATATATTTAGTAGCTTATATTCACCAAATTTGAAGTTTTCACAGTTTATTTCTTGTAAATAGTCAATATTTGAGCTGTATTAATTAGATATGTACTGGATCTAGCCAAATCTAACTTTTAACCGATTCAAAAGTTGTAAAACTTCAACCTGGAAGCTAGAATGGCTAAGATCTGTACAAATCTAGTTTTTTTCTAGTTTTTGTAAATATTTAGCGACCATGTGACCCTAGATTTGTATCTAGATGAAACTGGGAGTAATGAGCTACGCGCGTACGAAGATTTGACTGATGAATCTTTCGTTTAGCGGCGTCTAGTATAGTTTTGCGTTTTATTGCAATATATTCATTATGCATGCTGTTTATTTGATATTCTGTGAGCCTAGGAGCCACAAGATCTACGATTCAACTCATATATCTAGATCCGGTTCCTATGATGAACCTAGTTGAGTAGTACAGCCAGCTTGCAAATTTTGTAATTGTAAATATAGGACCTTAAAATGGTTATCCGGATTTAAGGTCCCCGTAATAATGGAAATCTTATGTGTGGTGTCCGGGCATACTTTGATGGATTTCATGCCCATAAGGAGCCCGACACTTATATATACATCCGAGAATAAAATCAAAATAAGTCGAATAAGGAATAAAATGGAAGTATCAAAAGGCTTCAATTCCTATGCGAGCGAAATGGTTTGAAAACCGCTCTTCAAAACATCATTTTTACATTCTTGTCTAAAAATAAACTTTTCAATAAATCAAACCCTTCGTATATAGGTCCAACGAAGCACAGCACTACTTTCAAATAAAGCACTTAGGCTGAATTAACTGCAGTACACACACACATACACAATGATTAAGGAATAAAAAACGCGGTAACCGTGTTTCATGGAAGTCGGGAGTTACCTAACACCTTCCCCCCGCTTAATCAAGCCCTCCAAACTCTATGAATCTTGGTTTCCAAGACCAATTAAACAGAGTCCAATAATTGGGCCATATTACAAAACCTTTCAAAACTCGGTTAAGTTTGTACAACCATTTTAACTCGTACCAACTGGCGGCTCTTTCTAATTCGGACCAATAAAATCAATCTTTTCAAATCGTCGACATTGTATGTCGGACTCTTTCTAAAATCTCACCCTCAGATCAAACAAAATCACATAGAAAATGTAACGACCCCAAAATTCATACAATAATATTCTCCTTCTCGATCGTTAACAATACAACTTTAATCTATCTTTACATCATTATTCGATATTAAAATCACTAAAAATGCAAAATATTAAAACTTTTATACAATCTTTCTTTATTGTCCTGAATCGCAACCTTTACATTACAAATATTTGATTCAATTCTATTACATGAATCGCTTCCTCTAAGTTACTATACAAAGTATTACATCACAAGCAATATCCACTATACATCGGAAGCTCAACTTTACAACTTTAGCAAGTATAATACATCCAAAACAAACACATTAATCATCTAGAACAAATAATTTCTTGCATCACTATTGATCTTAACATTCAATTAGCACTCATCATTACCTTGCATCCTTGACCTGTAAAAGTGGTTATTTGCAAGAATGAGCTCAACAGCTCAGCAAGACCTAACAGTTTTCATGCATCACATAGCACATAATAACATGCTCAACATACATCTCATAATCATCAAAGTAACATGGCATACATGCTTTAATTAACATAACAAATATAAAGATTGAGTTCCTTACTCAATCAACATTCTTTAATCAATCAATGTAGTCATAAATTGACTTTAACATTTCATGCTTGCAACACATATAACATATCATGCTCTCTGCAAAATAATTTAAAACAATTTATCATCAAGTTCACCTAGAGAATAGGAACTGAAAGACTTGCCTTGATCGTTGTTTACCAATAACAGATTAATAGCTTACAGCTATCTGCACTTCACTTGCCCTACATAATTATATAATCATGCACATTAACTATTAGTCACATAGCAATGCATAGTAGTTGTAATGTAATTTTGCTCTACATCTCATAATCCTTCCTGTTAATTAATACACAATGTTCAATTAGAATGTGTTAACTTTTAATTTATGTCACACTATATTTCTTATTAGTCATACTCGAAGTTCATTCAAGTGTTTAAGTCTTGCTAAGACTCCTTATTTCTTTTATATTAACCCCATTTCATATCTTATAATGTTCATTTCATTTGACTTGAAACACGTTTTACATACATTAACACTTGTCACGGCGTTTCGATGTTCATCGGTCACGCCCGATTCGTCTCACATGTGTATGCTTAGTGTGCTTACATAACTTATCTAATACATCATTTATTAATATTAAGCATCATTATATTTACTAATATTCATATTTTATAACTTAGAACAACATCTATTATCGTTGACAGCACTATACTTGCGTATGTGCATGTCCAACGCCCTCTGATTGCCTCTGAATACACATTAGTCCCAAAGATGACCATTTTGACCCCTGCTAATGACCTCAAATCAAAAAAGTTAAAGAACAAAAGTTGTAGGTCTACTCGTGCTTGTTCCGGATCATCTTGAATCTCCTCAATCGGAGTTCGTATAAAAACGTTATGGTCGTTTTACTATAGGAGGTCAAAGTAATTTTGAATTACAACACTTGGACCACTCCGGACAGCATGTTACCCCGCTGGGGCGGGTCCCCCAAGGCTAAAAGCCCCACTGGGGCAGGGCAGCCTGCTGTTGGGCTCCCCGACTTGCGAACTTGCAGAGAAATAAGCCAATTTGGCTTATTTCTTCGCACCAAAGTCCGATTTTAACTAACACAATGTATATGAAACTTTATACAATCAAAATCCTACACTTCTACCATGATTTTAACATACAATAACACCACAACACATAATCAATGCACCTAATTTTCATGATTTTGAAGAAAACACCATTATTAAGCGTTCTTGACGAAAATTGGCACTATGAGTTCGTTTTTAACCCAAATCATATGATTCAAAGCATGTTTTGTTCGTTTCTTGATATATTATCGTAATTTAAACTTAATCTTCATAATCAACTCATAGAATTCATTTATGAAATCAAAATTAAAGGTTTTAAAAACCAATTTTTCTAGTTTCATAAAATTCATACTTTTATCAAAATAATTCACCATAAATCCAATTCTCAACCAATTAAATTCATAATACATGTATTATTTTCATTATTGAAACTAGTATCATGAACATCTTTCAATTTTGCATATTAATACATATAACAAAATCATCAATTTACCATTCTAAAATCAACCAATATAATAAAAACTCATAAGAACACAATTCTCCATGTAAAACTTATTTTCATGGATTTGATTATTGAAAACTCACTTATAACCACATAGACCAAATTATTCATACTCACGAACCTATATTATAGATTCCTTAATAAATTAATCATAAAAATCCATTCTTTTATGAAGAACTCAAGAAATAATAATCTAGAGTTTCTAGGGCTAGATTATTACCTTTTGCTTTGCTTATTGGAACAAAAGGGATGATGCTATCTCAAGCTTCCTTCCCTCTTCTTCCTCTTTCTTCTTCTTCTTCCTTCTTCTCTTTTCCTTCGCTTCTTTGTTTTGTTCTTTTCTGTTTTCTAACTGACTAACACTTAGCCATCTAACGTATATTTTAATATAGGTATAACTTACATATATATATATTACATAATTATACATATATAACTTATAACATAATGACCATAATTATAATAATTATAATTATTACAATTAATAATATAGGTTACACATTTAGAATCTAAAAAGCCCTTAGGCTTGTTTTGTGACGCCCCAAAATTCGGGCCCCAATGCCTCGAATCCGGTATATCACGTTCTAACAATAATGGTGTCGCCCCAAATTCGGATCGCCACTTAGTCACTCGAATTCGGTTTGTCACATTCAACAATCTCATACAATAGTAATAATAAGACTAAATATCGCATCGCACAGCGAAATAAATACACAACTACTACCGAATAGAATTACATTTAATTAACATAATTTATTTGCGTCCCAAGGTCTCATAACTTAAACATCGATTACATAGCTTAAACATACCTTAAGCATATATAAACCTAACTACTACATAATAGCATAAGTTCTTTATTACAACCATAATGTCCTACATAATTAAATCTACTCAGTAGCTTTTCCCTTGCCCTTATCTGTGCCTGAGGGTCCGCGCAGCTCTGTCTTCACTAAAATGTTTTAGGGAAAGCAAGAATGAGCAACGAGTTTGCTCAGCAAGTAATATAATAGCAAGGGTGAGTATTTTAGTTCTCGAGTCCAACAGTGTATAGTAAGGTATGATAGTTCAAGGATAATAATATCAACAGTTTTCAATAACAGTTACTAAGGACAGAATAATATCAATATGATTCAACGATAAATCAATTTAAGAATTCAAGATAACTGAGTACTGAGTAGTCACTAAGGACTATGAACTTCTACTAGAATTAACAGAAATATACTGATAATCCAAAAAAACAAGTACAACAGGTGATCAGCCTAAAGTACCCTACGGTATGCATATCGTTCAATCATACTAAGGTGCGCACGTCGATCTCCTGATAATATATAATTTCCCTTCAAAGAAGGTTGTTCATCTCAGTCAAATACAAGATCCCGCACCAATCGATTGGTTTGGGTCGCCTTTCAACAATATAAGTCTAACCGAATCAAATGGCATAGATCACAACAATTATAAGTTCAATCTCAAGATTTAAAGCTCGAAGAATATGAATCGACTTTTATCTTATACATGAAGTATATAGTTTATAATACATGACTTGCAATCTCAAAAGTTTACTTGTACGACAATAATAGCACAAGCTTAATGAACGCTCAATAAAGAGTAAGGTTAGGAACATGCTTACAACATTCCTTGAATAAACTAAACACAAGGATAGGATACTTGCACAATAAATGAGTGTAAGTCAGAAAACTTGCCTTATGTGTAGTTTATCCACGTTAAATAAATCAACACTTTTTGAATCCCTATCGTAATATAGTTATTGTGACACCCCCAAATCCGGTATCTTAATTTCCATAGGATTTGGTGTTCACTGTTCCAATATCATACAACTATCTACCCATAAATAATGAAATTCATTTATTAGATAAATAAATCATCATCTTACATCATCTGAAATAAAATACATCATAAATCCCAGGTTATACTTAACCTTAAATCTCTGTTGCGGAAACGTAAATAAATAAGTCTTAAATCATCACACATAAATCTTAAACTTTAACATTGTTCATGACAACACAAGTCTTCATCACTTGTTAGCTTTTCCTTTGCCCTTGCTACTAGAAGGTACATCACTTCGTTCATTATTAGCTGCAATGTTATTATGCAAGAGTGAGCACGAATGCCCGCAAGTTTAAAAAAATATGACAGAATAATAACATGCGAGTGAAAGAATTCTGAATAACAGAAAGCTCAACATTTGAATCAAGAATATTAATCAATAGTCAAATTACTTCTCAACTTTTGAATCAAGAATATTAATCAAGAGTCAAATTACTTCTAAGGGTTATTAAGACCTTGAACCAAGTCTTAGGTTGTCAAGTATATTAACCTTTCCAACCTTTAACAGTCATAAGACTATAGACTTTACTTCTCGTACTTAGGGAGATCAGCCCTTCGTACTGATACTGTGCACACTATCTTAACGCTTTAAGCATCTTCATTAATTCCCTATATTAGGGTTGTTCATCTCAGTTTGACATCAGAATCTGCACCAAATAAAGTTGGTTTGGATAACTCAATAAATGATATTCAAATTGAATATTAACTTCTCAAGGTATACAATCGAATAAGTATTGTACACTTAAATGATACTTTTAAAAGAATCATGGCATCTCATGTGAAATTCTAAACTTGGATATTCAAGAGTAAGAATTTGCTCAACAATAGTAATTAAGCATAGCAATTGCTTAATTTAAAGAGTTTAGTTTAGGAAACTTGCCCAACAATAATAGTAAGTTAGGGATAGAAAACTTGCCTCGTGCGCAAGCTACAGTTATTACTCACTTCTTTAATTACTCTTACCTATCACACATTTACAATATCAATTAATCACAGGTTCGATATGATTATTGATTTACAATTATATTCTTCAAACTCATTATTAGATTATTTTTTTTTTCAAATAATGATTTGCGTTGATTAATTAACTTGTTAATTAATCACATAACTTAAGTTATTAACTTGTATTAATAACTTATTACTTACATCACATTCCTCATATTTATTAGACTTAAAATAATATCTTCATATTTATATCACATTATTTAACCTTTACAAATAATAGTTTAAGTCACGTAATTAATTTATTAATTAATCACATAACATAAATTATTAAACTCATATCAATATTTTATCATATTTATACAACATGTGTTCATGTTCATTAGACTCAAAACACATTTCAAAATTTTCCAACACTTAGCAATTTTTTTAAAAAAAAAAAAAATCGGACAGGCGCGGCCGCTCGCCATTTTGCCTTGCAGCCGGCGCGGCCGCGCGGCTGCGAAATTTCAGAATCTGAAGTTCGCGAACGAACACAGATTTTCTCCCATTTTCTCCCAATTCACATCATTACACTGATTTATAATGTTATCCATGAAGTATAAACTTCACAGGAACATTATATATCACTTATAACATGTTCTTAACATTCCAAGTCATGTAATTACACAAATCAAAATATTAATTTTCACTGTTCTTCAAAACATTCAAGAGTTTAATGAAAAATATCTCCTTACGAATTTGTTACTACACCAAATCCATTCATTTCAATTCCATTTCCTTTGTTTTAACATATACAATCATATTCATGTATCAATTTAAATATAAACATATGATTTAATCATTAATTTAACTCATATGGGTTATTCACCCATATTCAATACTCTGTAATTTCATAAACCCAATTATTAACAAAATTACTTGGTGTGATCACTGTGAATCATGAATGGATAGCCTAAATTATATCATGGACATATGTTACTATATATATATCCATGAAATCAATCAATTGTCAACTTTCTCCATTCACAGAGGACTTTTACAAAACACGTACATGAAAACTCTGTAAATCCTTAACAACCCAATTAAGGCCAATTAAATCAAATTGATTACTTTAAAACATGTTTATACGTTAGAAAAACACGTTATGATTCCATACCCATATAGATAAAGCCATATCGTAACCCAATTGGGAAACCCAATTTCACAGAAAACTCTAAACTCGTATATGAAAACTTTAGAAAATATAATTTTAAAAACTTTGAAAGAAGATTACCCTTTGTTAGTATGAAGATAATCAAAGACAACACTTACGATTTTCTCAAATCTCTTTCTCCCTTTCACTCTCAATTTCTTCTTCCCGATCTCTCTATTTTCTTCTCTGAACTTTTCTAATTTTTTTTTTCTGACTTTGAAAATAACTTATGTCTGACAATCATATACGTATATGTATATATATTATACCGTTGTATAATAAACGGATTAACCTCTTTTAAGGCCTTGTTTGCCTTCCTCTTCTTTTCTTTCCCCATTTATTTTAATAAACTAATTTACTATATAGTTAATTGTCACCTTACTTATTGATTAATTAATTTTATTTAAATCAATTAAATAAAATAAGATAATTCACATTAAATCACATTGTCACATAATTAATATTTTTATTTATTAATTATGTCAATTCATTAATTTATTAATTAATTATTAAATTAACTAAAGTAATATATGCTTATTTAATTAATCAAAAAAACTCAATTAAATATATTCTTTGAACTATTAAATTACTACATATTAATTTAATTAATGTCACACATATAATTAAATTAATTTATCATAAATTCATAAATTAATTATTTAATTCAATAATTAAATCATTAAAAATATTTATTTATTTCAATAAATATTCAAATATCTTTACAAAATTCTCGTTCGTCACATCTTTCCCCCCTTAAAAGGATTCTGTCCTCAGAATCGCGGTTCGATTAATAATTATGTCCCATCACATTCTCATAACCAAAATATTTATTTATTTCAATAAATATTCAAAACAACTTTGCAAAATTCTCAATATTTATTTATTTCAATAAATATTCAAACAACTAACTTTGCAAAACTCTCGTTTGTCACATCTTTCCCCCCTTAAAAGGATTCTGTCCCCAGAATCACGTTCATCTATTCAAGAAAATAATTGTGGATAATTCTTCATCATATTCTCTTCGAGTTCCCACGTAGCTTCTTCAGCGTTGTGGTTCCTCCAAATTACCTTAACAGAAGGTATTACTTTGTTCCTGAGAACTTGCTCTTTCCTGTCAACAATCTGAACAGGAACTTCTTCATATGATAAATCTTTCTCAAATTGTAGGGGTTCATATTCTATCACATGTTTGTAATCGGGTTTATAACGTCGTAATACCGACACATGGAAAACGTTGTGGACATGCTCCAGTGCCGGAGGTAAAGCTACCTCATAGGCTACTTCTCCAATTCTTCGGAGTACCTCAAAGGGTCCAATGAACCTGGGGCTCAATTTTCCCTTCTTACCAAATCTGATCTTTCCCTTCCAAGGAGAGACCTTCAAAAATACAAAACTACCCGATTCAAACTCTACATTCTTACGGTGTGGATCGGCGTATTTCTTCTGCCTATCCTGAGCCGCTACTAATCTTGTCCGAATCACTTTAACTATTTATGCCGTTTGTTGGACTAACTCTGGTCCTAGCAATTGTCTTTCACCAACTTCACCCCAGTACAGTGGAGTTCTGCACTTTCTACCTTACAACGCTTCGTAAGGCGGCATACCAATTCTAGCGTGGTAACTATTATTATAACCAAACTCTACAAGCGGCAAATGATCATCCCAATTGCCTTTAAAATCCATTATGCATGCTCTAAGCATATCCTCTAATGTTTGGATCGTTCTTTCACTTTGCCCGTCAGTCTGAGGATGATAAGCGGTGCTCATCCTCAACTGTGTTCCCATGCATTCTTGCAGTCGCTTCCAGAAATTCGATGTGAAGCGCGGATCACGGTCAGAAATAATTGACACTGGCACCCCGTGCCTCGAAACAATCTCTTTTACATATAACTTCGCCAATTATTCTAGGTTAAATCTGATTTTGATCGGAAGAAAGTGTGCAAATTTCGTTAATCGGTCGACGATAACCCATATTGCGTCATAGCCTTTTTGGGTCGTCGGAAGGCCAACAACAAAATCCATTGTAATATGTTCCCATTTCCATTCTGGGATTTCTAAAGGTTGTAACAAACCACTTGGTCTTTGGTGTTCTGCCTTGACCCTTTGGCAAGTCAGACACTTGGCAACACAATCGGCAACGTCTTTCTTCATACTTGGCCACCAAAAGTGTTGTCGTAAATCCTGATACATCTTGGTACTTCCGGGGTGAATGGAATACCTCGAACTATGAGCCTCGCTCAGAATGTCCTCCTTGATTTCTGGTATTGGCGGTACCCAAACCCTACTTTCAAATCTCAACAATCCTTCGCTGTCTATTTTAAATCTAAGTTCAGTCCCTTCAAATATCTTTTTCTTTACTTCCTCACATTCGTTATCCAGGAGTTGTGCTTCCTTAATCTTATCCAATAAAGTTGTACCAGCTTGCATCTGGAACAGTTTCTCGTCAGTCTCCATTGGACATCCTACTTCCAATTCCAGCTTTTCCATTGCTGAAATCAATTCTTCCTGTGCTGTCAGCATCATCAACTTTTCTCGGCCCTTTCTGCTTAAGGCGTCGGCTACAACATTCGCTTTTCCTGGGTGGTATAAGATATCACAATCATAATCCTTTATTAACTCCAGCCACCTTTTTTGGCGCATATTCAAGTCTTTCTGTGTGAAAATATACTTCAGACTTTTATGGTCTGTATATATTTCACACTTCTCACCATAGAGATAGTGTCTCCAAATCTTTAAAGTGAATACCACCACAGCCAATTCCAAATCATGGGTTGGATATCCCTTCTCGTAATCTTTTAGTTGTCGTGACGCATACGCAATGACTCTGCCGTTTTGCATAAGCACACAACCTAGCCCTTTATGCGATGCATCACTATATACCACAAAATTTCCTGTGTCATCCGGAAGGGACAACACAGGTGCTGTACTTAACCTTCTCTTAAGTTCTTGAAAACTTTCCTCACATTTCTCCGTCCAAACGAATTTCACAACTTTCCTAGTCAAATTCGTTAACTGGAGTGGCGATCTTGGAAAAATCCTGAATAAATCTTCTATAGTAACCAGCTAATCCAAGAAAACTTCTTACTTCCGACGGTGTTTTTGGCTGATCCCAATTCATCACAGCTTCGACTTTGGAGGGATCCACCGAAATTCCATCCTTATCAATCACATGTCCGAGAAATTGCACCCTTTTAATCCAGAATTCACACTTTGAGAATTTGGCATACAACTTCTCTCTTCTTAATACTTCTAACGTCAACTTCAAATGCTCAACATGTTCTTCCTTGGTCTTAGAATAGACCAATATATCATCAATAAAAACCACTACGAATTTGTCCAGAAACGGCTTGAACACTCCATTCATTAGGCCCATAAATGCTGCAGGCACATTTATTAGACCAAATGACATAACCAAAAATTCGTAGTGACCATATCGTGTCCTAAATGCTGTCTTTGGGACATCTTCTGGTCTTACCTTCAACTGATGATAACCACTTCTCAGGCCTATCTTCGAGAAATATCTCGCTCCTTTTAATTGATCAAACAGATCATCAATCCTTGGCAACGGATACCTATTCTTAATGGTAACCATGTTCAATTATCTATAGTCAATGCAGAGTCGCATTGTACCATCCTTCTTCTTAACAAATAATACCGGCGCTCCCCACGGTGATACGCTCGGTTGAATATATTTCTTGTCCAACAGCTCTTGTAGCTGTACCATTAATTCCTTCATTTCTACCGGAGCCATCCGGTATGGTGCTTTCGATATTGGAGCCGTTCCTGGCACCAAATCGATAACAAAATCTACTTCCCTGTCAGGCGGAAGTCCTGGCAGAGCATCCGGGAAAACATCCACGAAGTCTCTTACGATTGGTATTTCTTCTAACTTTGGGTTCTCTTTACGACTATCGACTATGTAGGCTAAATACCCCACACAGCCTTGTCTTAATAACTTCCTAGCCTGCATCATCGTCAGACAACTCGCTTATCTAGGCGACTTGCTGCCATAAAACACAACCTTTGACGGAGTCATAAGGTTAATACATTTCTTCTGGCAATCAATTACTGCTCCATAATTGAATAACCAATCCATTCCCAGGATAACGTCAAATTCCCCAAGTTTAATCGGGATAAGATCTACATTCATAACGTTACCCTTAATATCCACTCTACAGTTCTTGTGTATATACTTAACAGGAATTACTTCCTTGTTCACAATCTCTATGTTCATAGGGATTTCGAATTCGTCTTTAAGCAATTCTAAATTCTTTGCAAAGTCATCGGATATAAATGAACAAGTAGCACCCGAATCAAATAAAACATAAGCATTGACTTTATTGATCGGAATGATACCTGACACCACATCACGAGACTGCACAACGTCTTGTACGGTCATGTTAAATGTCCTTGCAGTTGGTCGATTTGTCGAAGTCGGTCCGGTAATGGTAAGAGGATTTCCACTATTATTTCCCTTATGTCCACTTGACCCTGCCCCTCTAGATGCCTTCTTTGGACAGTCTCTAGCCAAGTGATCCTTTGACCCACATGTGTAGCAGGCGCCCTTCTTAGGGTTAGGGCAGTTAGGTGCTATGTGGCCTTCCTGACCACAATTGTAGCAAACTCTTTTTCCTTTCATGCAGACTCCCAAGTGAGTCTTCCCACAGGTTGGGCATGGTTCTAACTTTTTCTTCTGACTACCTTGCTGACTTACAGACGACGGGTTGTCATTCCATTTTCGTTTATGATTATTAGTTCCCCCTGTGTGATTGCCACTAGCCTTATTATTTCGTTCACTATCATTCTTCTTCTTCTTTTGATCCTGATTGTACTTAGACACCGCTTCGCTTCCACCTTCAGCAAGAATTGCCTTCTCCAGAACTCCAGCAAAAGTGTTCAATTGAAACATCGACACTTTGCTATACAACCAGGGTTTCAGTCCCTGTTCAAAATGCCTAGCCTTTCTTTCGTCAGTATGCACCTGATATTGGGCAAACCTAGAAAATTCGTTAAACTTTGCCGTGTAGTCGGGCACAGACATATTCCCCTGCTTCAACTCCAGAAATTGCACCTTCATTTGATTATGGGAGCTGGTCGGGAAATATATCTCGAAAAATATTTCTTTAAACCTTTCACAGGTTATTACACCTTCTCCTCCCCTGATTTTATTTGCCTGCCACCAGTAGCTGGCTTCTGATTTTAACATAAATGTCACGTAGGCGGTCTTCTGGTCCTCCCTAACTCGGGCGACCTCAAAAATTTTCTCCATTTCCATAACCCAAGTCTGAGCTTCTATTGGGTTCGTGGAACCCTTAAAATCTGGCGGTCCCACTGCCTTAAAGTCTTTAAATGAGGTGTTTGGTGGAGCTTGAGGCTGATTGTTCATCGCTCCAGCCAACAGATTTACCAACTGCTGAACGGGGTTCGCATTGGCATCATTGTTGTTATTGGTTGACCCCTCTTGGGCTTGTCGACGATTTTGTCTCCTTCTTGGCGGCATATTTCTGTTAAGAATATATGCTCATTAGATCTTTATTAAATCTCTTAAATATTTAAGACTTAACTCAAATATTTAACATAACTACTTTAACTCTTTTCTTTTCAAATAACCTTTGATATTTTATTTAAATCAAAAGTTTTAAACATAGTACTATAGCATCTCTGCCATTTACTTCAACTATCCCAAGATAAAGAATCTTCAGGATTTAGTTTCTCAAAATATTCCTTTGTTTTTAATCACATCGGAATTTACATTAACTACTCCAAAGAGTATCACATAATGTTAAATACTTTAACATACTCACTTAACCCATATCATCTTAAACAACTTTATTATTTTATTAAAACCAAAAGCTTTTAATACAATACGATAGCATTTCTGCCATTTACATCAACTATCCTGAAATAAAGTTTCTACAGGATTTACATTATCACAATATTCCTTTGTTTATAATCACATCGGAATTTACATTATTTACGATTATTTAAACATTAACAATATCATATTATCCTATCACGGCCTACTAAGGCGTCGGACAGCTTCACTACGTTCCTCTTCTATAATGCGGGACATAGTCCTGCAATCTAACATATACCTAGGCAGTCCCTCGAACTGAATTGGATATCTCATAACTCGGTCTTGGGCCTCATCCATTGCCCTCAGAAACGTGTAGCACGTCTCTGCAACCTTAACTCTCTTCGCACGCTCATCATCCTCTGCCAGATCTGCACGTCGTGCATTTCTCACCCAAGCTTCTTCCATTATGGCGAGTCTTTCAGATTTCTCTTTCAACTCATTCTTTAACTTGTCTATCTCCTCTGTCTTCTGCTCAGTTTGACCCTTCTCATGAACCAAATCCCACTCCACATTGCCAAGACGGGTGTGGAGTGTCTCGATCTCACCACCCTGAGCAACTGACTGCTCCCTCAACTCCTGAATTGTATCTCGTAACTCTACATTGCGATCATACAATAAATCATACATATCAGCACTGACAGAGTTCGGTGGGAACTCCTCAAGGTCTTCCTCCTCCTCTTCCTCTTCCTCTTCAGGGCCTTCCTCCTCCTCGGCTGCCTCAGCCGGGATCTCAACCTCCTCAGGGTCCTCCTCTGAGTCAATCTCTGGCTCATGCTCCTGACCAAAATCTGGAATCACAGGAGATGGCTCTGGCTGTACTAACTGCTCCCAGACAGTATGTATGTCCCGGGGCTCCTCATCTCTAGTCTCTAGGGGTACAACATCCCTGGGTTGACTAGCTCCTCCAGTATCTGACATCCTGACAAAATAAGTTTTAAGTCTTAGTTTTTACGTGATGTTAATCAATACTCTAACAAGTATGAACACATAAACACATAGCACATAAGGTAATTTTATTATCTTTCTTAGAACTCAATCAGAGTTGTCATTACTATCTTTACGAAGGCTACTATCCTAAGGTTTTTCCCCCACCTAAGGTTCATAACCTACAGCTTTGATACCAACTTGTGACACCCCCAAATCCGGTATCTTAATTTCTACAGGATTTGGTGTTCACTGTTCCAATATCATACAACAATCTACCCATAAATAATGAAATTCATTTATTAGATAAATAAATCATCATCTTACATCATCTGAAATAAAATACATCATAAATCCCAGGTTATACTTAACCTTAAATCTCTGTTGCGGAAACGTAAATAAATAAGTCTTAAATCATCACACATAAATCTTAAACTTTAACATTGTTCATGACAACACAAGTCTTCATCACTTGTTAGCTTTTCCTTTGCCCTTGCTACTAGAAGGTACATCACTTCGTTCATTATTAGCTGTAATGTTATTATGCAAGAGTGAGCACGAATGCCCGCAAGTATAAAAAAATATGACAGAATAATAACATGCGAGTGAAAGAATTCTGAATAACAGAAAGCTCAACATTTGAATCAAGAATATTAATCAATAGTCAAATTACTTCTCAACTTTTGAATCAAGAGTCAAATTACTTCTAAGGGTCATTAAGACCTTGAACCGAGTCTTAGGTTGTCAAGTATTTAACCTTTCCAACCTTTAACAGTCATAAGACTATAGACTTTACTTCTCGTACTTAGGGAGATCAGCCCTTCGTACTGATACTGTGCACACTATCTTAACGCTTTAAGCATCTTCATTAATTCCCTATATTAGGGTTGTTCATCTCAGTTTGACATCAGAATCCGCACCAAATAAAGTTGGTTTGGATAACTCAATAAATGATATTCAAATTGAATATTAACTTCTCAAGGTATACAATCGAATAAGTATTGTACACTTAAATGATACTTTTAAAAGAATCATGGCATCTCATGTGAAATTCTAAACTTGGATATTCAAGAGTAAGAATTTGCTCAACAATAGTAATTAAGCATAGCAATTGCTTAATTTAAAGAGTTTAGTTTAGGAAACTTGCCCAACAATAATAGTAAGTTAGGGATAGAAAACTTGCCTCGTGCGCAAGCTACAGTTATTACTCACTTCTTTAATTACTCTTACCTATCACACATTTACAATATCAATTAATCACAGGTTCGATATGATTATTGATTTACAATTATATTCTTCAAACTCATTATTAGATTTTTTTATCAAATAATGATTTGCGTTGATTAATTAACTTGTTAATTAATCACATAACTTAAGTTATTAACTTGTATTAATAACTTATTGCTTACATCACATTCCTTCATATTTATTAGACTTAAAATAATATCTTCATATTTATATCACATTATTTAACCTTTACAAATAATAGTTTAAGTCACGTAATTAATTTATTAATTAATCACATAACATAAATTATTAAACTCATATCAATATTTTATCATATTTATACAACATGTGTTCATATTCATTAGACTCAAAAAACATTTCAAAATTTTCCAACACTTAGCAATTTTTTTTAAAAAAAATTTCGGACAGGCGCGACCGCGCGCCATTTTGCCTTGCAGCCGGCGCGGCCGCGCGGCTGCGGAATTTCAGAATCTGAAGTTCGCGAACGAACACAGATTTTCTCCTATTTTCTCCCAATTCACATCATTACACTGATTTATAATGTTATCCATGAAGTATAAACTTCACAGGAACATTATATATCACTTATAACATGTTCTTAACATTCCAAGTCATGTAATTACACAAATCAAAATATTAATTTTCACTGTTCTTCAAAACTTTCAAGAGTTTAATGAAAAATATAAAAAAAATCTCCTTACGGATTTGTTACTACACCAAATCCATTCATTTCAATTCCATTTCCTTTGTTTTAACATATACAATCATATTCATGTATCAATTTAAATATAAACATATGATTTAATCATTAATTTAACTCATATGGGTTATTCACCCATATTCAATACTCTGTAATTTCATAAACCCAATTATTAACAAAATTACTTGGTGTGATCACTGTGAATCATGAATGGATAGCCTAAATTATATCATGGACATATGTTACTATATATATATCCATGAAATCAATCAATTGTCAACTTTCTCCATTCACAGAGGACTTTTACAAAACACGTACATGAAAACTCTGTAAATCCTTAACAACCCAATTAAGGCCAATTAAATCAAATTGATTACTTTAAAATATGTTTATACGTTAGAAAAACACGTTATGATTCCATACCCATATAGATAAAGTCATATCGTAACCCAATTGGAAAACCCAATTTCACAGAAAACTCTAAACTCGTATATGAAAACTTTAGAAAATATAATTTTAAAAACTTTGAAAGAAGATTACCCTTTGTTAGTATGAAGATAATCAAAGACAACACTTACGATTTTCTCAAATCTCTTTCTCCCTTTCACTCTCAATTTCTTCTTCCCGATCTCTCTATTTTCTTCTCTGAACTTTTCTAATTTTTTTTTTCTGACTTTGAAAATAACTTATGTCTGACAATCATATACGTATATGTATATATATTATACCGTTGTATAATAAACGGATTAACCTCTCTTAAGGCCTTGTTTGCCTTCATCTTCTTTTCTTTCCCCATTTATTTTAATAAACTAATTTACTATATAGTTAATTGTCACCTTACTTATTGATTAATTAATTTTATTTAAATCAATTAAATAAAATAAGATAATTCACATTAAATCACATTGTCACATAATTAATATTTTTATTTATTAATTATGTCAATTCATTAATTCATTAATTAATTATTAAATTAACTAAAGTAATATATGCTTATTTAATTAATCAAATAAACTCAATTAAATATATTCTTTGAACTATTAAATTACTACATATTAATTTAATTAATGTCACGCATATAATTAAATTAATTTATCATAAATTCATAAATTAATTATTTAATTCAATAATTAAATCATTAAAAATATTTATTTATTTCAATAAATATTCAAATATCTTTACAAAATTCTCGTTCGTCACAGTTATGCATATAGGATATTCATTAGTTACGTATACTTATACATGATATGTAAGTTTAAACGCATACATAAACGTCTAACTTTGTTGTACACTCTTTACATACTTCATTATACATCTTGCGTACTTACAGCACAAAAGTTTAGTTTATAAATCACCATGAAGTCAAATAACATAGTTTCTAATCATTGCTTTATATCAACATACTTTTATTACACATATGTTTATCTATGTATTCAACACACATTTAAAATCATAGATGTATAACCTTAGAAATACCTTGGCAAAACTTAGTTCCATAAGGTTACTATATGCTTGAACACTTAAAACATTGCTTGAGCCATGTATTATAGCTTAAAGCATTAATACATACATGTTGAGGAACTTTTAAACTAGGTTTGGTCTTTTTTATTTACTTTCAACAATGGGTAGTTCTATTCATAAATCTTCATTTTACAAAGTCCAGAAAGCTTATTATGTCAAAGACTAACCATAGTACTCATTAAACCATATAACATTGCCAAACAACCTCTTTCTATGCATGATTGCATGTATTAGAC
Organism: Panax stipuleanatus; assembly: GCA_020205555.1. Taxonomy (NCBI): domain Eukaryota; kingdom Viridiplantae; phylum Streptophyta; class Magnoliopsida; order Apiales; family Araliaceae; genus Panax; species Panax stipuleanatus. The sequence continues at coordinate 39,264,482 of CM035120.1, forward strand.
TCAGTTGTATAACCCTCTACTTAGAAACTCTTTTAGTTCATGCTTGTGTAGTTTATAACGTGTCTAACTAGATGTGTGAATTTGACGGTTATCTCTAGAGGCATAAAGTCTCTTATCATAGTTTGTTCAATAGTTCACAATACAAGTCATAGAGTTTTCAACTCAATTGGTTTTCAAATACTAAAATCTCATGACCAACAAGTTAAGCATGTAAGGTATCTTGATTTCACATTCCATATGTATTCATAAAACTAACTAAGTTGCGAATACATGCTAAAAAGATTAGATTTCAAAAAGGTGTAAGGTTTTATAAACATGGTCTTTGTCATTTAACTTTTTTTTCAAAAGATTATAATTCAAACTCTAATCTTACTAACACGTCTTGCAATGCGTATTGACACATGTTTAAGGGTTATGTAAGCTCTTAAGTTAAGTTAGGTTAGGTTACTAGGTTTGAGAAATAAACAGCACAAAGTTGATTCCCTGGCCACCCCCCGCTGGGGCGGCACTTTGTACTACTAGAGGGCCCGCCGAGGCGGCATTGCCCAAAACACTCCCTGGCCACCCCCCCGCCGGAGCGACAATTTGGCCTATAGGAATGCCCGCCGGGGAGGGCATAGCTGTTGTCGTTCGGAATTTCTTCCCCTACTGCGGACCAAACTTTCCTAAATCACAATCAAACAGCAAATTTAAGCATACCCACTATGTATAAACTCCATAAACTTACTACCCAACGTACAAAGCATGATTCCAACAACTCTAAACTCATAAACAATCATATTTAAGAATCAATTTCAAGACTCTTGACATTTCTCAAAGTTTAATACATTTAGTGATTCTCTTCACTACGGATTTGTTACTTGACCAAATTACTTCGTTTAACTTCTGTTGATTTTGTATTCAACCATATTAACAATATCTAGCATCAATTGACAGATTCAACCATACATTTTCCAACTCAAACAAGTATTATAACCCTTTTCTAAGAACTTTGCAAAACTTGAACTTAAGAACAAGTAAAGGGATATTACCTTTTGTGAAGTTGAAATGGTACTCTAGCTTCAATTTGCAGATAGTATATGCTCCACTCACACACAACTCTGAAGTTTAATAGAGAACTTAGCAAAATATTTGTGAATGAGAAGGTCTCCATTTATAGGGAAGCTTATGACCAAATTTGGGCTTTGCTCAATGAATTAAAGCATTGGAATGAAGAAGAAGCTGATGGTTATGGAGAAGTGGGTGAGTAGTTGTTGGATTACACTATTTTGCCCACTCCCCTTTCAATCATGATAGCTAGTTCATGAACTTGGGAGAAGAAGAGGGAATAGGCTTCTAGCCTTTGTCATTCACGTGAGAGAGAATTGGACACTCATTGTGGGACAAGAAATAAAACTCAGCATTTGTGCAACAATTCCACACACTATGCTTAATACACATATATGTACACCTTAGGTTAAATATTTACTTAGGGTATACATGGACCTAAAATATCATATTAATATTTCAAGGTAGCACATTGGGGTACATGTATACACATTGATATATAATCCATGTACATTAATGTCAAATTATGAGTTAATTGAATAGTGACATACTACATTATTACCAACCTCATTATTCCAATTATATAACTTATTGAAATAATTATTGCTATTAATTATTCACATACTTTAATATACCATATAGTATTCATGGTCACATAAGTTCATGTATGTAACTCATACAATTTTATTACTCTTACAATATAGTTTCCATATTGCATAGTTTCACTAAAGTGTCACACTACACTTTATATAATATTGTTTGAGTCCATATTGTATAATGTACATATAGTATGTATTCTCATAAGTCCACCCATATAGCTCATTTACTTTTTATCATATAGTTTTATTCACATTCCAATGTCACACTTCATTTTATAACCTCTATTATACAACTACATATATATAGATATATCTATATGTATATATATATATATACATATTCCTATCATCATACATTACACATTGGACCACACCATATTAAATCAATTGGGCTAAGCACACTAAAGCACATGGACTCTATTATTTAATCTAGTACATAAATTAATTGGGCCACGTCTCTTAATTCTTATAACATATCACATTAATGTTGTTGGGCTTGGATATATCCTAAGTCCAATACATTATTAATTCAATAACCCAACTAGATTAGGAAATTAATTAGGTCCACACAAGGCTTATCACTTAAGCTTAATTAAGCTCATTATTATTTCTATTCTCGTACCACACAAGGTATTTCAACGAGTTTAACAGAAACTCCACATTCTTCCTTAATTATTATATATTCAATTTGAATTCATTTGAATGAGCTCATCTCACAACACATATATATTTATATTCAAATAAATATTCATTTCCACAAATATATTTATTTAATAATATTCAAAAATTGTCGGGTATTACTGATAGTAGTGTGCATACAAGCCAATCATGTATGATGATAAAGCACGTACTTTGTAAACAATCTTATTTATTTATTAATGAAATATTCATTTATTACAGGCATTTAATTATCTACATGTTGCTGTTTTTATAATATGTAAATAACCTATAGTTTTAAGCAATGCTTTTAGAATCATGATGATGATCATGCTAATGAGATCTAAATTCTTAGAAAGTTTTAAAACTTAAATAGTTTCCAATCGTGGGATTACTAAAAAGGGGATTAGTAAATCCGGATAGATTGGTACATATGTTGCTTGCTCATTGGATGAGGATGATTGATCTCATGATCATTTGTGTGGAGACACTAAAGCAAGTATGTAGGTGCTTATTGGAGAATAAGTTCACTGAACGTGATTCGCTATGGAATACCTAATGGAGTTTTACTCGCATGTCAATAGGAATTCCTAATGTGATAGTAGTACAAGTGATCCTTGGACTTGAGATCATCATAGTATCTTGTATGTAACAAATTATACTTTGACTTATTCCTTAAGACCTTTTAAGGCATATATAGGGTATGCTTGGGTATAATGAGTTACATATGGAGATAATGAATGATCAATAAAGAATCTACCACCTCTAGTAAAAGAGGAGATATGTCTCATGTGATTCGTTAAATGACAACCCAGGAATCCTTGGCCAAGGTGAAATGAAATTAGAAAGGAGTTTTTAATTTGCATTATTTGGAGTTGTGCATTTTCTAATCGAAATACATATAATTAAATAAAATAAGACTTGACAGTAAATCCATGTCTTATATTTAATTGGGACATTGTATGGTGGAAGGATTGAATTGTATGGTAACTATTAACTCACAGGTTCTTTTATGATTAATGTTGAAATCTATATTATCTGGAAAGTCGTTGATCGCTAGGGAGGCTTATCCCTATTGTAGAATAAATATTATTTATTTAAATAAATTATTAGTTTAATTTATTTATTTAAATAAGATTAAAATTGTTTTAATTGATTTATTCACAACCGGTTTAATATGGAGAACCTAAAGGGTCACACCATAAAAGGAAGAATAATTATTTAAGAAGGTAATGGCATAATCGTAATAATGCATTAAGTATAATTAATTTAATCTATGGTGATAGAATAAATTAAATAGCTTAATGTTTATTATTTAATATTTTGGAAATATTAAATATAAATTAATAAGAGGAGTCTTATTAATATTATTACAATTATTATTATTTTAATTTCTAAAGGAGTTTAGTAATTAATTTAATATTTAGTACTCTCATTTATTCCTAATAAGATTAGGAGACAAATTAATTAAATGAATTTAATTAATTATTCCCATGTGGTGGGAAGCCTAAATTAATTAAAGGAGTTTAATTAATTAAAAGAAATCCCATGTCTAATAGGATTAGAAGGGTTGACCAATGTCTATATAAGAGAAGTCTTATAATAGATATTAGATGATGCAATTCCAATTGTTGGAGAGTACTCCTTTTCTATAGAGGATAGAAAACTAAGGTTAAGCCAAACACCCTCCTTCTTGATAATTCATCTTCCTTGGTGGATCACCTCTAGAGGCCAAACACTTGGGTGGCTAACGTTGATCAAAGGAAGGAATCTAACCCGGAAATTCAAGGAGATCACGAAGAACAAGGAGTTGAACTAGTACCTGTGGAAGCTTCGTTCTACAAGGGTATGATTCCATAACTTCTTATTTATCGTTTTAAATTAATAATTTGCATAAAGGATGATCCGGGTAATGGTTTTGTAGAAATTTTTAAACTCTGATATACCATGCTTCCGCTAATTTTTGCAATTTGATTGCGTCACGATTTCGTACAAACCCAACAGTGGCATCAAAGCCAAATCTTTATGCAATTATTAATTTATTTTTGATTTCATATACATATGGATATGTATTTAAAATAATTTATTGGGCATAATTTTATTGTATAAAATTATTTTTTTATTTTTTATTTTTTTTAAAAAAAAAAGACTTTTTTTGGGACGAATCACAATTTTTTTTTTGGTGCTAATCTTGAATTCTGCAAAGAAAAGGTGTTGTCTCTTTCTTACTCCAAAAGAAGGTGACCCATCAGGAAAGGACTCTTTTAATAAAAGAAGGTGACTTTTTTTTAAAAAAAAATAAATATGATATATTTATATATTATATTCTAAATAATTTTATAATTAAAATAAAGAGTTTATTTTAATCTTGAAATTGGATTTCATGCAATTTAAAATTGCCCATTAAATGATACTCATATATATATGGAATGTTTTAATTCATGAGATGAATATTTATTTATTGATATATATGGTGATATGTATGAAAATAAATGGGGATTGATTATGGACTATTTGACCAATGTGATTAGATTTTATTTTAGTTGAATGCTTGAATGAATGGGTTTTATTAAATGGGGTCTGCGTACCTCGTCTTCTCTAATTTTTTTTCTTGATGTAAAATTCTATCTCCCTCCTATGTACTTCCCCTTGACTGTTGATCAAGGTTTCTATTTAAATTAAATAGTTTAATGTAATAGAAATAGTTAGAATTATCTTTAAAAATTAGAGACCAAGGAGCAAGGAGCGCGTGAAGACCCGTTTGTATGGAGCCCGGGTTTAAATGTAATAGTTACGTTTAAATTTAAATTCTTGCACCCCTAGGTTTGACCTTTTGGTTCACTTGGTGGCTCTAGTGAACCAAACTAGAATAAAAGTCCATAATCAATCCGGGTAGAATATAGTATTCTATATTGCATGCTAAATATTATATATATTATATTTTATGCAAACATGCTTCGCATGTTTAATAAAATGACGCGTATTTTATATATATATGTGCATGCGCGCTAAACAAAGATGAGACTAATAATAACAAACCCCTCAAAGAAATAATATTAAGTCCGAAGTGTTCAAATGATATTTGGAATATCGAACGTCGCCTTCTAGCATGATAAATTAATAGAGTATTAGATATTTAATATGAGCTTGTTGTGCTATCCACAAGGCGAGTATTGCGTATTTAAGATGTTAATTAATCACATTTGATGCTTATCAAGAAAATTGAACGATCTAGTCTTGTTGTGCTATCCACAAGGACGAACATTTTTCTTTTTTGAATTTATGAAAGTGCTAGGCTGGACTTAACTTAAATTATTTTAGTTCGGATGTGCACACACTTGACCATTATGATTTAAGAGGCAAAATAAAAGGAATTACATGGTGATGTAATTGACAAGAGTTGTCTACCTATTTATTTGTATATCGCTTGTTGTGCTATCCACAAGGTTATATACATTTGAAATGGGATCCTTATTCTCACTAGCAAATTTTTAATTAGATGTTGCCGAACTATATAAGTGAGGGTAATATAGTTTGATAAAAATAGTGGGAGATACCAATTTAAAATAAAGACCTAAATTTATTTTGGTATGCAAAATTAATAAAATGAATGTTTGCTACAATGTTGTTTTTCACATGCAGAATTTTAAAAATGTCAAAATCACTAATTTCACTGCGAAGCATACTTGATGCTAATAAGCTTACCGGGCCGAATTATACGGACTGGCTAAGAAATCTGAGAATAGTTCTCACTGCTGAAAAGATTTCTTATGTCCTAAACTCACATGTCCCTGGAACTGTTCCAGAAACAACCTCTGAGTAAGAGATTGCCACCATTGTAAAGTGGCAAGATGATGCATCTGTGGCTCAATGCATCATGCTCGCATCTATGAATAACGAGCTTCAGCGTCAGCACGTAAACATGGATGCTCCTGCTATGCTGCTTCACCTCAAGGAGTTGTATGGTGAACAGAGTAGGACTGCTAGATATGAGATATCTAAGGAGCTCTTCCGATCTCGGATGACCAATGGCAAAGTGAACATAAAGGAACAAAAGAAATCTGATCCAGCTAGCAAAGGAATGTGCTTCCATTGCAACGAGCCGGGTCATTGGAAGAGGAACTGCAAGAAGTTTTTGGCAAAGAAGAAGCTTGGAGAAGCTTCGACTTCCAATCAAGGTTTGTTCATGATTGAAGTTAATTTTTCAGAAAGTCAAAATTCTACTTGGGTATTGGATACCGGCTGTGGTTCTCACATATGTAATAATGTGAAGGGACTGGTCAGAAGTAGAAAGCTGAACAATGATGAGGTGATCCTACGAGTGGGGAATGGAGCAAAGGTTGCTGCATTAACTGTAGGAACTTATTATTTAGCAATGCCTTCGGGCAAGTTCATCTATCTTAATAATTGTTATTATGTTCCGAATATTATTAAAAACATTATTTCAATTTCTGTATTGGATATGGAAGGATTTAACGTTGTTATAAAGAACAATAGTTGTTCTATTTATAAAGACGATGTTTTATATGGTATTGGAAATTTGCGAAATGGACTTTATACACTTGACTTACAAGAAAATATATTTCAAATTGAACAAACTAAGAAAAGGAAAAGAGATGATATTAATTATACCTACATGTGGCACTGTAGACTCGGTCATATCAATGAAACAAGATTATCCAAGTTGCATAAAGATGGGCTCCTCGAGCTATCCGATTATGAATCATATCCAACTTGTGAATCTTGTCTCATGGGTAAAATGACTAAATCTCCTTTTAGTGGAAGAGGAGAAAGAGTTACAGAGTTGTTGGCATTGATTCACACAGACGTTTGTGGGCCTATAACAACAAGTGCACGGGGTGGGTATTCTTATTTTATTACTTTCACTGATGATCACTCAAGATTTGGATATGTGTATTTAATGAAATACAAGTCAGAATCATTTGAAAAGTTCAAAGAGTTCAGAAGTGAAGTAGAGAAACAAACGGGCAAGAGTATAAAGATACTTCGATCAGATCGAGGCGGAGAATACTTAAGAGGTGAGTTTCTCAATTGTCTCAAAGAAAATGGTATAATCTCACAATGGACTCCTCCAGGTACACCACAGTTAAATGGAGTATCTGAAAGGAGAAATCGAACACTGTTAGACATGGTTCGATCCATGATGAGTTTTACCGACCTTCCAATTTCCTTCTGGGGATATGCCCTAGAAACGGCTGCATACCTACTTAACAAGGTACCTACCAAATCCGCCCCAAAGACTCCATATGAGATGTGGAAGGGGAGGAAACCAAATCTTAAGCATGTTAAGACTTGGGGTTGTCCAGCTTATGTCAAAAAGTTTGAACATGATAAGCTACAGACTAAATCCGAAAAGTGTAGATTTGTTGGATACCCTAAAGAAACTGTAGGGTATTATTTCTATCATCTAACTGATCAAAAGGTGTTTGTTGCGAAACATGCTGCCTTCTTGGAAAAGGAGTTTATCCATGAAGGGGTCAGTGGGAGTAAGATATATCTTGAAGAAGCTCAAGAACCACAAATTACCACGGATCAAAGTCAGGTACCTGACCAAGTAGAAGAACCTACTATACCACACCCTGTTCGTAAATCTGGAAGAGTACCAAAGATACCTGAGAGGTATGGATTCGTTGTAGAGGATGACGATGAGGTACGCATCATGAATGATGATGATCCATTGAATTACGAACAGGCCATGAGTAATAAAGACTCAGGGAAATGGCTTGAAGCCATGAAATCCGAAATGGACTCCATGTATGAAAACAAAGTATGGACTTTGGTTTCACCACCTGAAGGCATTAAGCCTATTGGGTGTAAATGGGTCTTTAAAAGAAAGACTGGAGCGGACGGCAAGGTGGAGACCTATAAGGCCCGACTGGTTGCAAAAGGTTTCAAACAAAGACAAGGAGTTGATTATGATGAAACCTTTTCACCAGTAGCTATGCTCAAGTCCATTTGGATTTTGCTTGCGATTGCAGCTTATAACGACTATGAGATCTGGCAGATGGACGTGAAAACGGCCTTCCTCAATGGGAAACTTGAGGAGGATGTGTATATGACACAGCCAGAGAGATTTGTTTCAAAGGTTGGAATAAATCAAGTCTGTAAGCTGCAACGATCCATTTATGGATTGAAGCAAGCTTCTCGTAGATGGAACATTCGTTTTGATGAGACAATCAAAGAGTTTGATTTTATCAAAAATGACGATGAACCATGTGTGTACAAGAAGGTTAGTGGGAGCGCAGTTTCATTCCTTGTATTATATGTTGATGATATATTACTGATAGGGAATGACATTCCTATGATACAATCAATTAAAATCTGGTTATCTAAACACTTCTCCATGAAGGACTTGGGAGAAGCATCCTATATTTTGGGGATAAAGATCTATAGAGATAGATCTAAAAGGATGCTTGGTTTATCCCAAGGAACGTACATTGATGCAATGCTAAAGAGATTTAGCATGGAAGATTCCAAAAGAGGTCTCATGCCGATGAGCCATGGAATACATCTCTCCAAGAAACAGGCCCCAAAGACACCTGAGGAGAGAGACCGAATGAGTAAGATCCCTTATGCTTCTGCAATAGGATCTATCATGTACGGTATGATATGTACTAGACCGGATGTTGCTCATTCACTTAGTGTAATGAGCAGATACCAGTCGAATCCAGGAGAAGAGCACTGGAAGGCAGTGAAGAATATCCTAAAATACTTGAGAAGGACTAAGGATATTTTTCTTGTCTACGGTGGGTCTGAATTAAAACTCGAGGGCTTCACAGACTCAAGTTTTCAAACGGACCAAGATGACAGTAAATCTATTTCGGGGTATGTTTTTACCTTGAACGGAGGTGCAGTGAGTTGGAAGAGTTCCAAGCAGCAAACAGTTGCTGATTCAGTGACAGAGGCAGAGTATATAGCTGCAAGTGAAGCTGCAAAGGAAGCTGTTTGGATGAAGAAGTTCATAACTGAACTTGGTGTGGTTCCTAGCATTGGAGAAGCAGTTTCCGTTTACTGTGACAACACAGGAGCAGTTGCACAGGCTAAGGAACCCAGGTCTCATCAGAAATCTAAACACGTGTTGCGGCGATTTCACTTGATCAGGGAGATCATTGAAAGAGGAGACGTCACCTTGGAGCGTGTAGACTCTCAAGATAACATTGCAGATCCATTTACTAAAGCTTTAACATAACAGCAGTTTGATCGTCACTTAGAGAAGATGGGTATGAGATACCATGGCGATTGGCTTTAGTGCAAGTGGGAGATTGATAGTAGTGTGCATACAAGCCAATCATGTATGATGATAAAGCACGTACTTTGTAAACAATCTTATTTATTTATTAATGAAATATTCATTTATTACAGGCATTTAATTATCTACATGTTGCTGTTTTTATAATATGTAAATAACCCTATAGTTTTAAGCAATGCTTTTAGAATCATGATGATGATCATGCTAATGAGATCTAAATTCTTAGAAAGTTTTAAAACTTAAATAGTTTCCAATCGTGGGATTACTAAAAAGGGGATTAGTAAATCCGGATAGATTGGTACATATGTTGCTTGCTCATTGGATGAGGATGATTGATCTCATGATCATTTGTGTGGAGACACTAAAGCAAGTATGTAGGTGCTTATTGGAGAATAAGTTCACTGAACGTGATTCGCTATGGAATACCTAATGGAGTTTTACTCGCATGTCAATAGGAATTCCTAATGTGATAGTAGTACAAGTGATCCTTGGACTTGAGATCATCATAGTATCTTGTATGTAACAAATTATACTTTGACTTATTCCTTAAGACCTTTTAAGGCATATATAGGGTATGCTTGGGTATAATGAGTTACATATGGAGATAATGAATGATCAATAAAGAATCTACCACCTCTAGTAAAAGAGGAGATATGTCTCATGTGATTCGTTAAATGACAACCCAGGAATCCTTGGCCAAGGTGAAATGAAATTAGAAAGGAGTTTTTAATTTGCATTATTTGGAGTTGTGCATTTTCTAATCGAAATACATATAATTAAATAAAATAAGACTTGACAGTAAATCCATGTCTTATATTTAATTGGGACATTGTATGGTGGAAGGATTGAATTGTATGGTAACTATTAACTCACAGGTTCTTTTATGATTAATGTTGAAATCTATATTATCTGGAAAGTCGTTGATCGCTAGGGAGGCTTATCCCTATTGTAGAATAAATATTATTTATTTAAATAAATTATTAGTTTAATTTATTTATTTAAATAAGATTAAAATTGTTTTAATTGATTTATTCACAACCGGTTTAATATGGAGAACCTAAAGGGTCACACCATAAAAGGAAGAATAATTATTTAAGAAGGTAATGGCATAATCGTAATAATGCATTAAGTATAATTAATTTAATCTATGGTGATAGAATAAATTAAATAGCTTAATGTTTATTATTTAATATTTTGGAAATATTAAATATAAATTAATAAGAGGAGTCTTATTAATATTATTACAATTATTATTATTTTAATTTCTAAAGGAGTTTAGTAATTAATTTAATATTTAGTACTCTCATTTATTCCTAATAAGATTAGGAGACAAATTAATTAAATGAATTTAATTAATTATTCCCATGTGGTGGGAAGCCTAAATTAATTAAAGGAGTTTAATTAATTAAAAGAAATCCCATGTCTAATAGGATTAGAAGGGTTGACCAATGTCTATATAAGAGAAGTCTTATAATAGATATTAGATGATGAAATTCCAATTGTTGGAGAGTACTCCTTTTCTATAGAGGATAGAAAACTAAGGTTAAGCCAAACACCCTCCTTCTTGATAATTCATCTTCCTTGGTGGATCACCTCTAGAGGCCAAACACTTGGGTGGCTAACGTTGATCAAAGGAAGGAATCTAACCCGGAAATTCAAGGAGATCACGAAGAACAAGGAGTTGAACTAGTACCTGTGGAAGCTTCGTTCTACAAGGGTATGATTCCATAACTTCTTATTTATCGTTTTAAATTAATAATTTGCATAAAGGATGATCCGGGTAATGGTTTTGTAGAAATTTTTAAACTCTGATATACCATGCTTCCGCTAATTTTTGCAATTTGATTGCGTCACGATTTCGTACAAACCCAACAATTACATCCTCCCCCCTTATAAAAATTCTGTCCCGAAATTGCTACAAGGTTACACAAATAGATAGGGATAATCTCTCACCATCCTATCTTCTAACTCCCACGTAGCCTCCTCGACATCGTGGTTACACCAAAGTACCTTTACAGATGAAATAACTTTATTTCTTAAGGTTTGCTCTTTCCTATCTAATATCTGGACAGGAATTTCTTCATACGCCAAGTTCTTCTCCACTTGAATGGGCTCATAAGAAATCACGTGCTTGTAGTCGGCCTTGTACTGTCGCAACACGGAGATGTGGAACACGTTGTGGATGTGCTCCAACTCGGGTGGTAATGCAACTTTGTATGCCACTTCGCCCACTCGCTTCAGTATCTCGAACGGTCCTATGAATCTTGGACTCAATTTTCCCTTCTTGCCGAAACGGATTTTTCCCTTCCAAGGAGATACCTTCAAGAATACAAAACTGCCGACTTTAAAGTTCTGGTCCTGCCGATGCAAATCTGCGTACTTTTTCTGGCTGTCTTGAGCTACTACTAGTCTGGCTCTTATCACTGTTACCACGTCCGAGATTTCTTGTACTAACTCTGGTCCGAGTATTCGTCACTCTTCGACTTCGTCCCAACATAATGGCATTCTGCACTTTCTTCCGTAAAGAGCTTTATACGGTGGCATGCCGATACTCGCATGGTAACTGTTGTTATACGCCAATTCCACTAAGGGTAGGTGGTCGTCCTAATTTCCCTTGAAGTCTACCACGCAAGTCCAAAGCATGTCCTCTAGCGTTTGTATAGTTCGCTCACTCTGTCCATCTGTCTGAGGATGATAAGCGGTACTCAACAGCAACTGTGTTCCCATCCTCTCTTGCAAGCTTTTCTAAAAATTTGACGTGAAGCGCGGATCTCGATCAGAGACAATTGACACCGGCACTCCATGTCATGAAACAATCTCCTTTACGTAAAGACTCACTAACTGATTCAAACTATAGCGGATCTTGATTGGTAGAAAATGTGTGGTCTTTGTTAGTCAATCCACGATAACCCAAATGGCATCATATCCCTTCTGTGACTGGAAGTCCTACCACGAAGTCCATCGTAATATGCTCCCATTTCCACTCCGATATTTCCAACGGTTGTAGTAAACCACTCGGCCGCTGTTGCTCTGCTTTGACGCGTTGGCAAGTCAAACATCTACTAACGCACTCTGCGACTTCCCGTTTCAGATTGGGCCACCAAAAATGTTATCTCAAATCCTGGTACATTTTCGTGCCTCCCGGATGAGCGGAATATGTCGTATTGTGTGCCTCGTATAAAATCTCTTCCCTCAACTCAGTTATCGCTGGTACCCACACTCTTCCTTCGAATCTTAAGATACCGTCTTTATCCATTCAGAATCTCTCTTCTTCATTTTCTGCAATCCTCTTTCTTATTTTCTCACACTCTTTCGTCCTTCTCTTGTGATTCCTTTACTCTATCCAACAATGTTGGACGAGCTTCCATTACGAACAACGTTTCTTCAGACCCTTCTGGTCCTTTCACTTTTATATCTAATTTTTCCATTTCTCTTACCAATTCTTCTTAAGTCGTCAAATGAAACAGCTTCTCCCTTTCTTTTCTGCTTAGAGCGTCGGAAACTACGTTTGCCTTACCCGGGTGATAAAGAATATCACAATCATAATCCTTGATCAATTCTAACCACCTTCTCTGACGTATATTCAACTCCTTCTATGTGAAGATATATTTTAGACTCTTGTGGTCCATGTATATCTCACATTTCTCTCCGTACAAATAATGCCACCAAATCTTTAAGGCAAAAACTACTGCCGCTAACTCTAAGTCGTGAGTAGGGTATCATTTTTCGTAGTCCTTTAATTATCGTGATGCATACGCAATGACCTTGTCGTGCTGCATAAGCACACAGCCAAGTCCCTTGTGCGATGCATCACTATACACCACAAAATTTCCCGCATCATCTGGTAATGATAACACAGGCGCTTCGCTCAATCTTTTCTTCAACTACTGAAAACTCTCTTCGCATTTGTCAGTCCATACAAATTTCACTGTCTTCCTCGTCAAGTTGGTCAACGGGGTTGCTATCTTAGAAAAATCCTGGATGAATCTTCGATAGTACCCAGCTAAGCCTAAGAAACTTCTCACCTCCATCGGTGTTCTTGGTTGCTCCCAATTACTTACTGCCTCGACCTTTGCAGGGTCCACTGAGATTCCATTCTTATCCACTACGTGACCTAAGAATTGAACCTTCTCCATCCAAAATTCACACTTTGAAAACTTCGCATACATCTTCTCCTTCCTTAGCGCTTCCAAAACTATCTTCCTATGTTCGGCTTGTTCTTCCTCTGTCTTCGAGTAGATCAAAATATCATCGATGAAAACTACTATAAATTTATCCAATTATGTCTTGAAAACTCGGTTCATCAAGTCCATAAATGCTACTGGAGCATTAGTCAATCCGAATGACATTACCAAAAACTCGTAATGTCCATAACGGGTTCGAAACGCAGTCTTTGGTATGTCCTCATCCCGTACCTTCAGTTGGTGATAACCTGTCCATAGGTCGATCTTCGAGAAACACTTCGCTCCCTTTAGTTGATCAAATAAGTCATCTATCCTCAATAGCGGATATCTGTTCTTGATCGTTACTCTGTTCAATTCTCGATAATCGATACAGAGCCTCATCGATCCATCCTTTTTCTTAACGAATAACACTGGTGCTCCCCAAGGAGACACACTCAGTCGAATGTAACCCTTATCTAATAACTCTTGCAGTTGTATCATCAATTCCTTCATTTCTACTGGCGCCATACGATATGGAGCTTTCGAAATCGGTGCTATTCCCGGTGCTAAGTCTATTATGAATTCGATTTCTCTGTCTGGTGGAAGACCAGGCAGATCATCCGAAAACACATCTTGAAATTCATTTACTACGAATATATCCTTAATTTCTTTCCCTTTTTCCGAGTATCAACAATATAAGCTAAATAACCTACACATCCTTTCCTTAACAATTTCTTGTCATGCATCATCGTAACGCAACACGATTGCTTAAGTGATGAGCTACCATAAAACACTACCTTAGACTTACTCGGATTCTGAAGGTTCACACATTTATTCTGACAGTTAATTATCGCAGCATGGTTATACAACCGATCCATTCCCAGTATTACGTCAAATTCTCCTAGTCTAATAGGAATCAAGTCTACACTCAGATCATGTTTTCTAATGTTTGCGAGACAATTTCGATAAACGTATTCTACAAGGATTACTTTCTTATTCGCAACTTCTATGTTCAAGGGATTTTCTAATCATTCTCGGGGTGTATTAAGTCTACTAGCAAATTCTTCAGATACAAAAGAATAGGTGGCACCCGAATCAAATAATACATATGCATTTATATCATTGATTGGGATTATACCTGACACCACGTTCTTCGCAGCCACTGCGTCCTGGACGGTCATGTTAAAGGTTCTGGCGGTTGGGCGGTTGGATTGTGCTGGTCCGCCGATCATCAATTTGTTCCCTCCTTGTTGGCTGCTACCTCCGCCACTTCCCTTCTTCGGGCAGTCCTTAATCCTGTGCTCCGTCGAGCCACATGCAAAGCATCCTTGTATCTTTTTCAGTTTCAGGCAGTTGGGCGAGATGTGCCCTTCCTGTCCGCAGTTGTAGCAAGTGCCACGTCCCTTCCAGCACTCACCTTGATGATTCTTCCCACACTTCGGGCATCCTTCAGCCTTCTTCTTGAAACCTCCACGAAAAATTCCCTGATTGATTGTTGTTGTTTTTGTTGTTGTTGTTGTTATTCTCCCACTTCCTTTTACCCAAGTTGCTTCCTCCACTACTGCTTCCTCCAATACGGTTCTCTCCTCCAGCATTCTTTCCTTTCTTCTCTTTGTTGTATAGACTTAAGGCTTTACTGCCACCTTCTGCAATGATTTCCTTCTCCAGCAATGTCGCAAAGGAATTAATTTGAAGAACTGATACCTTATTGAACAGCCACGACTTCAACCCTTGTTCGAATCGTCTCGCCTTCCTTTCCTCATCTCCAACTTGGTGTTCCGCAAATCGCGCTAGTTCATTAAACTTAGCTGCGTACTGCGCCACCGTTATGTCACCTTGCTTTAGTTCTAAGAACTTCACCTCCATCCTATTCTTCATGCTTTTCAAAAAGTAGTTCTCGAAAAACAGAGTCTTGAATCTATCCCAGGCTATTATCCCTTCTCCAAGTCTTTGTTGATTAGCCTCCCACCAGTAGTTCGCTTCTCCCCTCATCATGTATGTAGCAAATACCGTCTTCTGGTCTTCGCCCACGCGAGCTATAGTGAAAGCCTTCTCGATCTCTTTGATCCAGGTTTGCGCAATTATCAGGTCAGTAGTACCCTCGAACTCTGGGGGTCCTACACTCCTAAAGTCTTTGAAAGTTGTTACTGGCACAGCCTGAGGGTTTGGGCGAACGGGTTTGTTGTTCCTTCCCCTAAGAGCTTCTCCTAACAGATCAACTAGCTTCTGGATCAGGTCTACTTGTTCCCTCTCGTTATTAACCAATTTCTCGGGTGCAGCCAATCTACGTCTTGGTGCCATTATCTGCATCACAAATTTTCATTCTATTATTATTCAGTTATATCACTTAAGTATTTCTTTTAATACTAAAAGAATAAATTTATAACATGTTTCTGAAATAAACTTCATTTATATTCATATGCCAAATCGTTCCATTACATGATTTTTCCTAGCATATTTCTATAAATGTTTCACATATCCCCTAATATCACAAAAGACGGGAATATACCAACCTGCTACCATACTACCCCTCTAACAAAAGCTTACTCGGGGTTTACATCACTATCCCATACTTTACACAAAAAGTTGGGATTACAACATAGTATATACATCACATAAGATAAATACTACTACTAAACTGTCTAAGGGTCTCATCCCATCATGCCACGCTCCATAGCGATCTTATACTCGATCTGGGCTATATACGCAACCAACTCTTGCTCAAAGTATGTAGGGTCTGTCCCTGCTCCGTTGGGTAGTGGTACACACCGTCAATCACCCTCTCAATTGTCGAACGAAACACGTACCCCATCTTGTTCATCTTCCTTTTCTTACATCTGACCTCATCCTCCAGGTCGTCAGCCCTCTCATTAGCCGCCTCCCACTTCTCCTCGAAGTGTATCCTATCCATCACCTCCAACTCTAGCTGAGTACGGAGTGCTTCCTTCTCTGTCTTCTCGCTCAGTTCCCTCTGCTCGACCTCTTCTAGCTTCCCTGCCAGATCTACATTTCTCGCCACCAACCTGTGGAATAGGGTTCCCATCTGGATCCCTGCCTTCCTACGATAAGCAATCTCCACCTCTAACTCTTGCATGGCCAGCTTCCTCTGGTGGTCCTCGTCCCTCAACTTCTGGAACTCAGACTCTCTCTCCTCGGCCTCGGCCTCCAGCTCCTGGACTTTGCAGTCCAACTCCAGAATACGCTCCTCATACTCACCCAGCATATGCTCCTCTAGGTTAAGGTTAGGCTCGTAGGAGTCCTCCATGGGCTCCTCCTCTACAGGCTTGTCTTCTATAGGCTCCTCCTCGGGGTCCGACCTCAATCTCATCATCATCGTCAGACTCGGATGGTGCAACAGCCTGCAATGGCACAGCCTCTAAAGGTGCCTCGTATACTACATGTATATCTCTAGGCTCCTACTCGGCCACTCTACTAGGTACACCTGTGTTTGTTATCCTACAATCACAAACACAAGACAAACAAACAGCAACTCCATTAGAATGTTAAATAAAACATAAGTCCATTATATAGAATGAAGTTACATTTCATAACACGCTAAGTCTCGCTCTAGGGAAAACTCTATGTGAGTTCTATCCCTTTCTAACTTCTAAATTCTCCTAAGTTATAATCTAAGGACACTCGCTCCTAAGGTTTATAACTACAGCTTTGATACCAACCTGAGACGCCCCCAAATTTGGACCCCAATGCCTCGAATCTGGTGTATCACGTTCTAACAATAATGTGTCGCCCCAAATTTGGATCGCCACTTGGTCACTCGAATTCGGTTTGTAACGTTCAACAATCTCATACAATAGTAATAATACGACAAAATGTCGCATCGCATAGATGAATAAATACACAACTACTACCGAATAGAATTACATTTAATTAACATAATTTATTTGCGTCCCAAGGTCTCGTAACTTAAACATCGATTACATAGCTTAAACATACCTTAAGCATATATAAACCTAACTACTACATAATAGCATAAATTCTTTATTACAACCATAATGTCCTACATAATTAAATCTACTCAGTAGCTTTTCCCTTGCCCTTATCTGTGCCCGAGGATCCGCACTGCTCTGTCTTCACTGAAATATTTTAGGGAAAGCAAGAATGAGCAACGAGTTTGCTCAGCAAGTAATATAATAGCAAGGGTGAGTATTTTAGTTCTCGAGTCCAACAGTGTATAGTAAGGTATGATAGTTCAAGGATAACAGAATATCAACAGTTTTCAATAACAGTCAAAAAGGACAGAATAATATCAATATGATTCAACGATAAAGTAATTTTAGAATTCAAGATAACTGAGTACTGAGTAGTCACTAAGGACTATGAACTTCTACTAGAATTAACAAAAATATACTGATAATCCAATAAAACAAGTACAACAGGTGATCAGCCTAAAGTACCCTACGGTATGCATATCGTTCAATCATACTAAGGTGCGCACGTCGGTCTCCCGACAATATATAATTTCCCTTCAAAGAAGGTTGTTCATCTCAGTCAAATACAAGATCTCGCACCAATCGATTGGTTTGGGTCGCCTTTCAACAATATAAGTCTAGCCGAATCAAATGGCATAGATCACAACAATTATAAGTTCAATCTCAAGATTTAAAGCTCGAAGAATATGAATCGACTTTTATCTTATACATGAAGTATATAGTTTATAATACATATCTTGCAATCTCAAAAGTTTACTTGTACGACAATAATAGCACAAGCTTAATGAACGCTCAATAAAGAGTAAGGTTAGGAACTTGCTTACAACGTTCCTTGAATAAAGTAAACACAAGGATAGGATACTTGCACAATAAATGAGTGTAAGTCAGGAAACTTGCCTTATGCGTAGTTTATCCAAGTTAAATAAATCAACACTTTTTGAATCCCTATCGTAATATAGTTATGCATATAGGATATTCATTAGTTACGTATACTCATACATGATATGTAAGTTTAAACGCATACATAAACGTCTACCTTAGTTGTACACTCTTTACATACTTCATTATATATCTTGCGTACTTGCAGCACAAAAGTTTAGTTTATAAATCACCATGAAGTCAAAGAACATAGTTTCTAATCATTGCTTTATATCAACATACTTTTATTACACATATATTTATCTATGTATTCGACACACATTTAAAATCATAGATGTATAAACTTAGAAATACCTTGGCAAAACTTAGTTCCATAAGGTTACTATATGCTTGAACACTTCAAACATTTCTTGAGCCATGTATTATAGCTTAAAGCATTAATACATACATGTTGAGGAACTTTTAAACTAGGTTTGGTCTTTTCTATTTACTTTCAACAATAGGTAGTTCTATTCATAAATCTTCATTTTACAAAGCCAAGAAAGCTTATTATGTCAAAGACTAACCATAGTACTCATTAAACCATATAACATTGCCAAACAACCTCTTTCTACGCATGATTGCATGTATTAGACTCAGTTGTATAACCCACTACTTAGAAACTCTTTTAGTTCATGCTTGTGTAGTTTATAACGTGTCTAACTAGATGTTTGAATATATCGGTTATCTCTAGAGGCATAAAGTCTCTTATCATAGTTTGTTCAATAGTTCACAATACAAGTTGTAGAGTTTTCAACTCAATTGGTTTTCAAATACTAAAATCTCATGACCAACAAGTTAAGCATGTAAGGTATCTTGATTTCACATTCCATATGTATTCATAAAACTAACTAAGTTGCGAATACAAGCTAAAAAGATTAGATTTCAAAAAGGTGTAAGGTTTTATAAACATGGTCTTCGTCATTTAACTTTTCTTTCAAAAGATTATAACTCAAACTCTAATCTTACTAACACGTCTTGCAATGCGTATTGACACATGTTTAAGGGTTATGTAAGCTCTTAAGTTAAGTTAGGTTAGGTTACTAGGCTTGAGAAATAAACAGCATAAAGTTGATTCCCTGGCCACCCCCCGCCGGGGCAGCACTTTGTACTACTAGAGGGCCCGCCAGGGCGGTATTGCCCAAAACACTCCTTGGCCACCCCCTGCCGTGGCGGCAATTTGGCCTATAAGAAGCCAGCCGGGGCGGGCATAGCTGTTGCCGTTCGGAATTTCTTCCCCTGCTGCGGACCAAACTTTCCTAAATCACAATCAAACAGCAAATTTAAGCATACCCACTATGTATAAACTCCATAAACTTACTACCCAACGTACAAAGCATGATTCCAACAACTCTAAACTCATAAACAATCAAATTTAAGAATCAATTTCAAGACTCTTGCCATTTCTCAAAGTTTAATAAAATTAGTGATTCTTTTTACTACGGATTTGTTACTTGACCAAATTACTTCGTTTAACTTCCGTTAATTTTGTATTCAACC
The DNA here is from genome assembly GCA_020205555.1 of Panax stipuleanatus. NCBI lineage: Eukaryota > Viridiplantae > Streptophyta > Magnoliopsida > Apiales > Araliaceae > Panax > Panax stipuleanatus. The sequence goes on from CM035120.1 coordinate 39,284,586, forward strand.
ATATTAACAATATCTAGCATCAATTGACAGATTCAACCATATATTTTCCAACTCAAACAAGTATTATAACCCTTTTCTAAGAACTTTGCAAAACTTGAACTTAAGAACATGTAAAGGGATATTACCTTTTGTGAAGTTGAAATGGTACTCTAGCTTCAATTTGCAGATAGTATATGCTCCACTCACACACAACTCTGAAGTTTAATAGAGAACTTAGCAAAATATTTGTGAATGAGAAGGTCTCCATTTATAGGGAAGCTTATGACCAAATTTGGGCCTTTGCTCAGTGAATTAAACCATTGGAATGAAGAAGAAGCTGATGGTTATGAAGAAGTGGGTGAGTAGTTGTTGGATTACACTATTTTGCCCACTCCCCTTTCAATCATGATAGCTAGTTCATGAACTTGGGAGAAGAAGAGGGAATAGGCTTCTAGCCTTTGTCATTCACGTGAGAGAGAATTGGACACTCATTGTGGGACAAGAAATAAAACTCAGCATTTGTGCAACAATTCCACACACTATGCTTAATACACATATATGTACACCTTAGGTTAAATATATACTTAGGGTATACATGGACCTAAAATGTCATAACAATATTTCAAGGTAGCACATTGGGGTACATGTATACACATTGTTATATAATCCATGTACATTTTAATAATGTCAAATTATAAGTTAATTGAATAGTGACATACTACATTATTACCAACCTCATTATTCCAATTATGTAACTTATTGAAATAATTATTGCTATTAATTATTCACATACTTTAATATACCATATAGTATTCATGGTCACATAAGTTCATGTATGTAACTCATACAATTTTATTACTCTTACAATATAGTTTCCATATTGCATAGTTTCACTAAAGTGTCACACTACACTTTATATAATATTGTTTGAGTCCATATTGTATAATGTACATATAGTATGTATTCTCATAAGTCCACCCATGTGGCTCATTTCCTTTTTATCATATAGTTTTATTCATATTCCAATGTCACGCTTCATTTTACAACCTCTATTATACAACTACATACATATATATCTACATGTATATATATATATATATATATATATATATATATATACATATTCCTATCATCATACATTACACATTGGACCACACCATATTAAATCAATTGGGCTAAGCACACTAAAGCACATGGACTGTGACACCCCCAAATCCACGTTCCTTCGAAACCTCGGATTCGGTGCAGTCACGATACTATTATCGCCAAATTATTATATCTTTTATTCATTAATAAAAGAATACAACTTTGTTTATTACAATTTAGAATATATATTCTATTCATATCCAAGATCTCGTCTTTACATCATATTCGATATTACTAAAATACGGAATAATTTAAACTTTTCAATATCCTTTGAATAAAAATCTTTTTATTGATTCCATAACTTTGATACCGATTACAAATCTTGAATCAACTATATAATATGATTCCTTCTTATCTGAGTTATCGTATAAACATTTACAACTCAACTCGATATCCTCTATGTATTAATTAATACATTCTTACAATACAACAAGTATTAAACAGTGTAAGCAACTATCGAGTACATCATCTAGAATCTAAATATGGTCCAGACAATAATCTAAGTAATATTCTTCAATGCGATACTATCTATCTTTATCAATCAAGAAGCACGAAATCTTTACCGTGAATCCTTAACCTGCAAAAGTGGTTATTTGCAAGAGTGAGCTCGACAGCTCAGCAATTATAACAGTCCTCATGCATCACATAGCATATAACATCATACTCAGTTCATGCATTTATAAATAGTTTATATTTACTACGCATGTTACTTTTCACATAACAAGTATATCATCAAAGATCAACTTTCAATCTCATTTATATCTCATATACAGTTCATATATAAGTTCACATTATCACAGCATAATATAATTCAACTAACAGTTATTGAATTCATATATCAAATAGGAACTGAAAGACTTGTTTGATTCGTAGTTTAACAACTACGACTTAACTGCTTAAGAATCTCTGCACTTTGTGTAATCCTACACAGTTATATTAACCATAGAGATCACACTCATCAGTTATATGCATCCACACATTCTCAATGTAATAATAAAGGTTACATTGTTGTCTAACTTGTTTCTTAGAACCTTGTTTCATTTTCTTAACATACTCCTATAATAGCTAGTATAGGTATACTTTTAATATCAACATTCATACACCTTTACTCGACTCGCTATGTGTTCGACACGTATTTAAAGCTCATAGATACATGATCTATATTGCTTTCATGTTTCTCAAACCTTATCGAAACCATTACATTCAAACTTTCTAGGTTTCACCTTTCAAAATCCTTATCATACTTAACTAGTCATGCAAGGCTACTATGTTCATCATGTATACATGTATATAAGGGCATTAACTCAAGTTTTAAAACCTAGCATGCTCATTATAAGTCAAAATCATATGGCATTCATGCCGGACTTTCATATACCTTAAGTAAATTAAGTTCATGCCTCAAGGGTAAACCACTAATGTCATATTACTACATAAAGAGGCTTAACAATATGTAGTAAGCATGCTCGTGCGTATACTACTCATGTACACTTTAATCACATAGTCTATGCTTTAGAAATTCATTTTCTATGAATAAGCGTGCATATGCAAAAATCCATGTATAAACAAATGATGTTCATGTCAATATGTCTATAGGCATAATGGACTCCTAATCTTCATGCTTGCATGCTCAGAACGTAACTCGCACGGTGTTTGATGATATTAGTCTTCAAACTCTAAATTTTTATTGAAAAGTACACGAAGTCCACAAAGGTCATTTAGTATAACCAAAGTGTCTTGAAATCATAACTCACTTTCTCTTGAACACTTAGCTAAACCACATAAATGTATTCAAACGGTCAGAAATTACAAGACCTAAATCTTGGTCAAGTTCACTTCAAAAAGTCCTTAAGTTTCACCTTTGAAATCACTTGAATTTATCAATCACGTATGCTAGTGTGTTCAACACCTTGAACATACATTTTATGTCAATAAAAATCATACGGTCATGCTCACAAAACTCAGAATATACAATGGAACATATATGCTCACGACAAGTTTACTTTAAAAATTCTAAGTTCATTTTGTAAACTTTAAATCCTTTCTTCAATTGAGTGTACTCACATAGTTATACTTGTTCACACTACGTTATTGCACTCATGTATGTATTTTAATCATGTTCCTATACTTGCCTAATAACATGCCATAAGCTAGTACATAACAGAACCTACAACAGAAAACGAAATTCCAGAATCTGGAACCGGCGCAGCTGTACAGAGCCCCAGTTCAAAACTGGCGCAGCTGCGCAGGGCCTTGGCCAACAAAACGTCTGGTACCGGCGCAGCTGCGCAGTTGGTCGGCCAGAAACAGAGCAGACTGCATCGGCAGTACTGTAATCCCATTTCAAAAATTACTACAGCAATTTGATTCGGTACCAGCCATAATGAAATTCTATCATGCTTATAACTTTACTTAGCACTCATATAACACAATGCCATATCAAATTTTCATCAATTAACTAGAAATTGAAGAATTCTAGTATTCTTAGAAATCAAGAACTTAGTATTTCAAAACAATGAAGAATAAGGATAGGGAGTTATACCTCTACAATATGAACTTGCTAAAGTAATTTCTTAATCTCCTTCACACTAACAGTATTCTTACTCTTTATAAATTCCTTAGCCAATACAACTCTCAGCAAATGCAATGAAGAAGCTGAGAGTCTTATTTATAGAAGAATTGATACACAGATATTGCAATAATCCTCCAAACCAATCCCATGGGTTGAGCAAGTGTCTAATGGTTCATGTAGATTAGGTAGAAGGTTGGTGAATCCCATCATTATCTCCACTCCCCCATAATCATAAGCTACATTTGCTGAAATTGAGAAGAGATATAGAGTAGCTAGCCATGTGGGTGTTCACGTGTGGGAGAGAAAGACTCTCAAACAATCATAGCAACTTGTTTTTTTTTTCACATACTAATGTTATATATATGTATACATATAGTATATACTTAGGCTATATATACTTATTCCATATATATTTAAGTTATACACATTCCCTTTTATATAACATAAGTTATAAATTAATGTGTCACAATGTAGTCCCAATAATACTATCGTGTAGTAAATTTTAACTTGCACATATAAATTCGTGTACATTTCATTCTACCGGATATAATTCTATCGGGTATCATCACAGTGTATTGTCTCCTTTATTATTAAATTTTATTAATTCAATAATTGTTTACAATATATTCATGATATATTATTTTATTGTATACTTAATATACACATTGTCACACCCACATTTCATGTACCTCTTACAACTCAATAAACTTTACTATATAGTTTATATTCATGAATAACATAGTCATATTGCACTTTATACTTCGCATAACATATAGTTAACTATCATACGTTATACTTTAATATCGCATGGTTGCACATAGAAATTAATAAATTACTTATCTTATCAATTAATTAATAATAATATTAATTAATCCATTTCTCATTAATCCATGGAATTATAATTCCCACGCTAATTGATTAACACTTTATATGATTTATTATCACGTTAAATAAATATAAATCTTTTTATATTTATAAATCATTTACTCATTAATCATCATATTATCAAATAATTACTTGATAATAGTATATTGTTCATAACAATAATTAATATTAGAAGACAATTTATCTCATCACAAATTCGATTATACTTATAATCGATTTCCTTATTATTATACTATCACTAGCCATAATAATTTAACATACTATCATAATAACAATTAACAATTAATTTAGATTAATTGTTTAATTAATAATTCCTCCATCATTAAATTAGTCAATTCATTACTGAATCTATTATTGTGCCACACAAGGCATCTCTCACTAGCTCAATCTTAAGCTTATCATTATTCTCATCACTTACTCATTTCTCACCACATTACTACTTATAGCATGTTCAATTAAATTAGAACTATTAAATCCAAGGTCCACATATAAATATTTTACAAATCGAATATTCAAATATTATATATAACCTTTACGGAAATATAATAACTCAAGCTATTAAAATGTTAAATTACTTCAATTAATTATACTTATAATAAGTATAACCTTTACGCTTATAATAATTAATATATACCCTATTAATTATTTCAATAATAATATTCACGATCAAATAATAACTTAAGTTATTTAATATATTAAAAATAACTTAGTTTTCTTTCATTAATTAAACTCCCTTGAAAAATACATTTAAAATTATGTATTTAGCCATATCATAAAATATTATGTTTTCTCCAAATAAGCACATTCGTTATTAGAAAATAATTTACTTATTGTCTCATGATATTATTTTTAATATAATATCAAATAACTATATGTACGACACATGTACATATATTATATATAGAAAATAGATAATAAGTTTATTTTCTATTATAATAAATCGTTTCCATCAATTTAATTACATATAGCAAATACGTTTTAATATATTTACTATATTAACCAAACACACCTCATACAAAAACATATAAGGTAATATTATTATTCAAAGATAACATTTCCTCCTTTTATTAAAATAATTCAATATTAGAAATTATTTTAATATCCTTTATTAGAAATATATAATAACTATTTCTCTTTCTTTTCTATAAATTGTTCCCAAAACAATTTCTTCAAATATTCATTTAATCATATAATGATTTCCATCTCCCTTTAATAACGTATATATATTTAACGTTATTCGCACATTAGACTTTCTCACATATTACTATTCTAAGTAATATATATAAAAGTACCAGCTATAATTACATATTCAACACACATATTAATTCACTCATTTACTTAAGTAAATTAAACATTGTACTGTATCATCATAGTTAATTAAGATTCAATACTGACATTATATTATTCCATAATATAACTCACAACTTATATTAACTAATATTTATTCTTATTAGTTAATTTCTTAACTAACTCATGCTTCACTATCCAAACCTATTCACGGATAGCTTAAGTGCTATTAATAACCTATATTATAAACATACTAGTTATTAATACACATACTCAAGAATATGGTGATTATACATTAAGGATATTTAATGTCACCAACTTACTATGATAAAATAATTCTATAAATTATTTAATATCGATAGGAATTTATCCACTTCCTTTATCTCAACTGGATCGTCTCTACGATAAGTAACAAATATATATTAATAATATATTTATAAATCACAAAAACACATTTTACATAGTCCATATTATCCTACCACATACCTCATATCACATATATATATTATTATTCGAACCCATCTCACAGTTTAAGAATTTTATTTATTAAATCCTTATTTAATAATATCTGAAAATTCGGGCTGTTACATGGACTCTATTATTTAATCTAGTACATAAATTGATTGGGCCACATCTCTTAATTCTTATAACATATCACATTAATGTTGTTGGGCTTGGATATATCCTAAGTCCAATACATTATTAATTCAATGACCCAACTAGATTAGAAAATTAATTAGGCCACACAAGGCTTATCACTTAAGCTTAATTAAGCTCATTATTGTTTCTATTCTCGTACCACACAAGGCATTTCAACGAGTTTAACAGAAACTCCACATTCTTCCTTAATTATTATATATTCAATTTGAATTCATTTGAATGAGCTCATCTCACAGCACATATATATTTATATTCAAATAAATATTCATTTTCACAAATATATTTATTTAATAATATTCAAAAATTCTCGGGTATAACATGTTTGGCAAAATAAGTTAATTTAAAATACATATTTTTAGTAGTTAAGGCCTTATTTAGGTAAAACAGTTTTAAAACAAAAGTAAGGGCCTTGTTTGGGAAAAGGTTTTAAAAACTCTTTTAATTTTTTTTAATAAATTCTTTAACACATATTCTTGATGTTACACTTTTAATTAATTAAATCTTAACATTCTAATTTAATTAATTAAAAGTTAACATCAATTAATCACAAAAAATTGTCACATAATTATAATTACTCGCTAATTATAATTTCACGTAACACTCATCACATAACTCATCTAATTTAATTATCCCAATTAAATTAGAAATATAACATAAAATTATTACGTTAATTAAATTAAATATTAAATATTTATTTAATTAATATATTACACTTAATTATATTATTCCATAATAATCACATAATCTCAATAAATAATTCAATTAAAATATTTATTTACTTCAATAAATATTAAAATTAATATATACAATTCTCTTCACACCAAATCACATATTTCACAATATATGACAAGTATACACATACTCAAACTCTAAACATCTCATAATAAGAATTTTATTTATTAAATTCTTATTTATAAATTCTTAAAAATCCAAGATGTCACATCCTTCCCTCCTTATAAGGATTCCGTCCTCGGAATCAACGAAACCTCCCTTACTCGGTTTTCACAAAAAATCTATTTCACAATTTTATTGTTGAATAACTTCAACACGTTAACTTAGCAAAAAGTTTTATATATATATATATATATATATATATATATATATATATATATATATATATATACTTCAATCATTTCTTCAACAACTCTTAGATTTTATTACATAACCTTCAATTAAACACAATCATATATCAAATATTATATATTCTTTAACTCGTTCGTTTCCTTTCTAAGGATCACTACTATATACTCTACTCGTAGAATTCATACACTTCATAACTCACCATCTATAATTGTTCGGGTTATCACATTCACCCCTTCTTCTAAGAATTTCGTCCTCAAAATTTTAATATTTTCATTCACTGGATTAAAGCGTTCTACCACTACTTCCTTCTAAGGAATATACTTCTCGCTACATTCTCCTTCAGAATAATAAAAATCTTCCACAATTGTTCAATAATTGGAAAGCGATATAAATAACTCGGGAATTTAAAAGATTCCAAATCATGCTGAGTAGTCACAAGACCTTGAACTTCTTTCTAGGTTTAATAGTGCTTCACCCCCGGTACTTCACACTATAAAACCGCATCAGTACTCTAGGTGGCCAGCCTATCGTACCCCTACCTCGGGCCCAAACGTAGTACATCGTAACGACTATATGCGTTACACTCGGAACTATTGTCTCCGATAACATGTCCCCTTTTATAGGGTTGTTCACCTCAGCTTCTTAACATCTGAATCCGCACCAAAACAACTTGGTTTGGCATAGTTTGACCAAGAACACTCGAATTTCATAAACATCTTTCAATATTTGTCTAGCTGAATCAAATAGCATAGGCTTCTAGCAATAATTCGGACATCAATCAAAATATATATATATATATATATATATATATATATTTTAACCAACTCGATAAAATTAAAAAAAATATAGTTTAAGGAAACTAAAAATAATAAGTAAATCTTTTCATAATATCCTGATACCGTACCGTAGTAATGGTATGTTGAGGATTTCGTAATTACATGACGTTGTCATACTACATCATACTATAGTGGGCTGATGATCATACAATCACATCCAACACTAGGTTTAACTGCATTGATAACTTTCTCGATTATTGTTTCTACACCATATCAAATAATGCATATAAAATACATTTTGAAGATTTAAAATCATTTTTTTATTATTTTTTGTCTAGCTGAAGCAATTAGCACAGACATGTGACTAATAGCATGTATTTTAAAAATTCATTAGTTTCATCGTTTTATCCAATGTTTGTTAAGAAAAACTGAAGTGCAACATCAGCACGAAGTCAATAAATTTCGAAAATCTAGCAAAGCTAGGAGATTTAGAATATAAAAACTTTCTCCATCAATTAAATTTTTACTCCATCATTACTTAAATATTCTATCAATCTTAAATAACATCAATGCTTTCTATACCATAACCTTTCTATACCCAGTATAGTTCATCGAACTTACCACACTTTGGAAGTTCAGGAACTTGCCACAATAATATGAGTTTAAGAACTTGCCCTAGCAATACGTAGTCAAAGAACTGATCAGTGACTGTCCATATGCTTAGGGGTTCAAAAACATACATACGATTATGAGTCACGAACTTACCACAAGTATGAGTTTTAAGAACTGTAAGGACCCAGAATTTCACAAAATTCAAATTTTTTGAATAATATTTTTTTTATTTAATATTGATATTGATTATCAATATTGTGCTGAGTATCTGTGATACGAGTTATCAAAGTGGTCAAACTGTGTATTGACTGAGAAATATGAGTACAATTTTATTTAACAGAGAATAGAAACCCTAACCCTAGTTATGGATAGGGATTCGGTAGAAAATATAGTTATAATAATTGTATTGATGAATATGTGAGTGTTTATAACTTATTAAGTTAATTAGGGCTATTAAGTTAATACACTAGGGGAATATGTTATGACATATGTGAATTATATATGTGATTGAATATGTGTGTATTATGTAAGGTGTATACAAATTATTTTGTATATACAGAGAATTAAGAATAAAGTTATGTGACTAATATATAAATTAGGTATAGTAATTAATAACCTAAGGGTTATGGCATGGGAGAATATTAATATTGCAAATATTAACTAACTCTAAGGGATTTATTTTATTATCTCAATTTATTAATTTTGTAACCTAATTAAGGCAAGCCTAATTGGGTTATGCAAGTTAATTAATATTATTGATATATGTGAATGTGTATATATTAATAATAATGAATAATAGTCCAAGAGATAATTTATTCAATGGACTAATGTGGGAAAGTGAGTTAAACAAGCTCAATAGTTTATTTAAGCATTGGACTTGTAGCTAATTGATTTAATATCAATTAAGTTGTTAAGCTAGCCCAATACTAGATTTAATTATCTAGTATGCTAGTAGCCCAAAGGAATGAAAGGAATGGCCTAAATATTTTAATTTGGAGCCCAAGACTTTAACCAAATAGAAGAGGGGCATGTTGGGCATTAGTTAAAGTAATTATTGAGCCCAACAAGGCCTTATGGTTGGCCCACTAGGAGGAGATAAGAAGGGAGCATGTGCATTAAATATATTGATAAGATTTGAAAAGATATGGATAGATTTGGAAGGATATTTGGGAGATATGAAAAGATATTATAAGATTTGAGAAGATATGGATAGAATATGAAAAGATATTGTAAGATTTGAGAAGATATGGGAAGATATGGGAAGAAAAAGAAAAGATAAGGATAAGAGATATACATTGTATATCTTCACTTTTACTAACCCACCCAAAATATATTTATTTCATTTTCTCTTCCATTATATTTCCTCCTTAGCATACAAAGCAAGCAAGATATAGTGAGAGAGAGTGTGTGATATTTCGGCCATTATAGAAGAAAGAGAGGGAGAGTTTTTGATAGTATATTAAGTTCCTAATCTAGGTTTAGGAAGAAGAAGAGAAAGAATCAAGCAAAGATATAAAGAATTCCTACTTTTGTAGTTTATTTTTCTTTTGTCATGATTTAAGTTTTGATTTTTATAAAAATATGATCTTAAGGTTTAAAACCTTAGATTCATATGTTTAAAAGTGTTTCATGTATAGATTGAACCCTTTTGTGGATCAAAAGTTAGATTTAAAGTGTGAAAAATGAGTTATGTTTTTCAAAAGATAGAAAATCAAATTTTTCTTAGCTTTGGTTGTGTTTGATCTTGTGTTTGTTGATTATTTGATGATATAGATCATGGTATATCCATGAGTATATGAGTTATTTTAAGTATTATGATGAGCTATGTTGGTTTTATGTGAAAATATAGAAGTTTTCTTAAAAATCACCAAAAGTTAAAAAACAAATTTTTGGAAAAACGAAGTATGAAATGGAAACGACCATATCTCTCATTCTACTTTGAATTTTTCAGTGTGGTCAAATTCTGGAGCTAGATATATGAGTCTTCTAATAGATCCAAGTGGAATCACATAAAAAGGAGTTGTAGATTTTCGTTTGGACTGATTTTAGCAAAGTAGGAAAAATCTGAAAAATGACAAAAGTAGGCTGTCTGGGATTTTGAAAGGCAATTTTGTCCACTTAAATTATGTAATAAATTCCGGCCTTTTGGGACATAAACATATATGGAATGAAGTAGCTTGTGTCCAAAAATGAGCTCATTCTGACTTAGATCGAGCAAGTTATGGCCATTTCAATTTTTGGGATTTTTTGACAAAAAATGCTATAATCGGAGTTGTATAACTCTGATGGCCATGAAATTTAAACTGGAGACTCACGTTAACATTGATAGTAGTGTGCATACAAGCCAATCATGTATGATGATAAAGCACATACTTTGTAAACAATCTTATTTATTTATTAATAAAATATTTATTTATTAAAGGCATTTAATTATCTACATGGTGCTGTTTTTATAATATGTAAATAACCCATAGTTTTAAGCAATGCTTTTAGAATCATGATGTTGATCATGCTAATGAGATCTAAATTCTTAGAAAGCTTTAAAACTAAAATAGTTCCCAATTGTGGGATTACTAAAAAGGGGATTAGTAAATCCGAATAGATTGGTACATATGTTGCTTGCTCATTGGATGAGGATGACTGATCTCATGGTCATTTGTGTGGAGACACTAAAGCAAGTATGTAGGTGCTTATTGGAGAATAAGTTCACTGAACGTGACTCGCTATGGAATACCTAATGGAGTTTTACTCGCCTGTCAATAGAAATTCCTAATGTGATAGTAGTACATGTGATCCTTGGACTTGAGATCATCATAGTATCTTGTATGTAACAAATTATACTTTGACTAATTCCTTAAGGCCTTTTAAGGCATATATAGGGTATGCTTGGGTGTAATGAGTTACATATGGAGATAATGAATGATCAATAAAGAATCTACCACCTCTAGTAAAAGAGGAGATATGTCCTATGTGATTCGTTAAATGACAACCCAGGAATCCTTGGCCAAGGTAGAATGAAATTAGAAAGAGGTTTCTAATTTGCATTATTTGGAGTTGTGCATTTTCTAATCGAAATACATATGATTAAATAAATTAAGACTTGACAGTAAATCCATGTCTTATATTTAATTGGGGCATTGTATGGTGGAAGGATTGAATTGTACGGTAACTATTAACTCACAGGTTCTTTTATGATTAATGTTGAAATCTATATTATCTGGAAAGTCGTTGATCGCTAGGGAGGCTTATCCCTATTGTAGAATAAATGTTATTTATTTAAATAGATTATTAGTTTAATTTGTTTATTTAAATAAGATTAGAACTGTTCTAATTGATTTATTCACAACCGGTTTAATATGGAGAACCTAAAGGGTCACACCATAAAAGGAAGAAGAATTATTTAAGAAGAAAATGGCATGATAGTAATAATGCATTAAGTATAATTAATTTAATCTATGATGATAGAATAAATTAAATAGCTTAATGTTTATTATTTAATATTTTAGAAATATTAAATATAAATTAATAAGAGGAGTCTTATTAATATTATTATTATTATTATTATTTTAATTCTAAAGGAGTTTAGGAATTAATATAATATCAGTACTCTCTCTCAATCCTAATAAAGATTAGGATATAAATTAATAAAACCCTATTCTAATTGGATTAGGAGGGTTAACCTAATATCTATATAAGAGAGTCTTATATTAGAAATAAGATAATGTGAAATTTTCCAAGGGTTGGGAGTACACATATTCTATAGAGATAGAAACAAGGGTTAAGCCAATAACCCATCTTCTTGAGTTCTTCATCTTCCTTGGTGGATCACCGTTAGAGGCCAAACATTTGGGTGGCTGACATTATTCAAGGGAAGGAGCCACTATCAGAGGAATCAAAGGAATCAAAGGAGTAGAACTTGTACCTGAGGAAGCTTAGATCTTCAAAGGTATAATTCCATGTTCTCTCTTTTCTGTTATTGATAACAAGCACAAAGCATGATCATGGTTATGGGTTTGTATAAATTTTGAAAACCTAGTTTTTACGCTTCCGCCCTATTTATGTGATTTGATTGCATGATTGCGTTACATACAAACCCAACAGTGGTATCAGAGCCTAACTTTGTGCTAATTATCAATTTTATAATTCCATGTATGAATTGATGTGAGAATTGGATAGTTTTTCTGGACAAAAATCATTTTCTGCAAGTTTCTGCGGCGAACGGCGCAGCTGCCCAGTTCATTACTGGCGCAGCTGCGCCGGTCTGCAAAAACTGCTGCTTCCGTCTACCTGCGCAGCTGCGCAGCTACCCAGTTCATTACTGGCGCAGCTGCGCCAGTACCTGGACAGACCCTGAAAATTGATTTTAATTAATTAAGTAAACTGTTTATTTAATTGATAAAGTTTTAAAATAAAGAAGTTTATTTTATCTGAAATATGATTTCAGAATGCTAAAATTAAAGGAGTTTAATTTGGATTTATTTTTGATTAAAATAAAAGAGTTTATTTTGTTTCAAAAATAAAATTTAGCAAAAGTTTTGTCCATTAAATAACATCGATCCATATATGGAATAGCATTGTTATTCATGAGATGAATGGATATTTATTGATGCATATGTTGATATGTATGATAATAAATGGGGTTGATTATGGACTATGACCAATGTGATTGGATTTTATTTTGGATGAATGCTTGAATGTATGGGTTTTATAAAATGGGGTCTGCGTACCTCGTCTTCTCTAGTTTTATTCTCGATGTAAATTCTATCTCCTTTCTATGTACTTCCCCTTGACTGCTGATCAAGGTTTCAATTTAATTTTAAATAGTTAATGTAATAGAGATAGTTAGAATTATTTTGAAGAAATTGGAGACCAAGGAGCGAGGAGCGCGTGAAAATCCGTTTGTATGGAGCCCGGGTTTAAATGTAATAGTTACATTTAAAATTTAAATTCTTGCACTCCTAGGTTTGACCTTTTGGTTCACTTGGTGGCTCTAGTGAACCAAACTAGAATAAAAGTCCATAATCAATCCGGGTAGAATATAGTATTCTATATTGCATGCTAAATATTATATATATTATGTTTTATACAAAAATGCTTCGCATGTTTAATAAAATGACGCGTATTTTATATATATATGTGCATGCGTGCTTAAAAGGATGAGACAAATAATAACAAACCCCTCAAAGAAATAATATTAAGTCTGAAGCGTTCAAATGATATTTGGAATATCGAACGTCGCCTTCTAGCATGATTAGTTAATAGAGTATTAAATATTTAATATGAGTTTGTTGTGCTATCCACAAGGCGAGTATTGAATATTTAAGATGTTAGTTAATCACATTTGATGCTTATCAAGAAAATTGAACGATCTAGTCTTGTTGTGCTATCCACAAGGACGAAAATTTTTCTTTTTTGAATTTATGGAAGTGCTAGGCTGGACTTAACTTAAACTATTTTAGTTCGGATGTGCACACACATGACCATTATGATTTAAGAGGCAAAAGAAAAGGAGTTACATGGTGATGTAATTGACAAGAGTTGTCTACCTATTTATTTGTATATCGCTTGTTGTGCTATCCACAAGGTTATATACATTTGAAATGGGATCCTTAATCTCACTAGCAAATCTTTAATTAGATGTTGCCGAACTATATGAGTGAGGGTAATATAGTTTGATGAAAATAGTGGGAGATACCAATTTAAAATAAAGACCTAAATTTATTTTGGTATGCAAAGTTAATAAAATGAATGTTTGCTAAAATATTGTCTTTTCACATGCAGAATTTTAAAAATGTCAAAATCACTAATCTCACTACGAAGCATACTTGATGCAAATAAGCTTACCGGCCCGAATTATGAGGACTGGCTAAGAAATCTGAGAATTGTTCTCACTGCTGAAAAGATTTCTTATGTCCTAAATTCCACTATCCCTGAATCTGTTTCAGAAATAGCCTCTGAGGAAGAGATTACCACTTTCAATAAGTGGCAAGATGATGCATCTGTGGCTCAATGCATCATGCTCGCATCCATGAATAACGAGCTTCAGCGTCAGCACGAAAAAATGGATGCTCCTGCTATGCTGATTCACCTCAAGGAGTTGTATGGTGAACAGAGTAGGACTGCTAGATATGAGATATCTAAGGAGCTCTTCCGATCTCGGATGACCGAGGGCACTACCGTCGAGACTCATGTTCTGAAGGTAATCAATTTGATTGAACGCCTTGGACAGCTTGGGTTCGTCATGGATGGGGAGTTGAGTCAAGACTTGGTCTTGCAGTCACTCCCTGAGACCTTCTCGCAGTTTGTGGTTAATTTTCACATGCATAAGCTAGATGTCAGCTTACCTGAGCTGCTTAACATGCTGAAAACTGCAGAAGGTCACTTCTCATCCAAGAAGAACCATGTCTTGATGGTGGATTCTTCCAATAAAAGGAAGAGGCCCAAGGTGTCTTCTGAAAAGAAGAAATCTAAGAAGGCTAAGGGAAAGAAAAGGAGCAAAAGAAACATGAACCAGCTAAAGGAATGTGCTTTCATTGCAATGAGCCAGGACATTGGAAGAGGAACTGCAAGAAGTTTCTAGCAGAGAAGAAGCTTGGAGAAGCTTCGACTTCCAATCAAGGTTTGTTTATGATTGAAATTAATTTTTCTGAAAGTCATAATTCTACTTGGGTATTGGATACCGGCTGTGGTTCTCACATATGTAATACTGTGCAGGGACTGGTCAGAAGTAGAAAGCTGAACAAAGATGAGGTGATCCTACGAGTGGGAAATGGAGCAAAAGTTGCTGCATTAGCTGTAGGAACTTATTGTTTAGCAATGCCTTCGGGCAAATTCATTTATCTTAATAATTGTTATTTTGTTCCTAATATTATTAAAAACATTATTTCAATTTCTGTATTGGATATGGAAGGTTTTGACGTTATTATAAAGAACAATGGTTGTTCTATTTATAAAGACGATGTTTTATATGGTATTGGAAATTTGCGAAATGGACTTTATACACTTGACTTGCAAGAAAATATATTTCAAATTGAACAAATTAAGAAAAGGAAAAGAGATGATATTAATTATACCTATATGTGGCACTGTAGACTCGGTCATATCAATGAAACAAGATTATCCAAGTTGCATAAAGATGGGCTCCTCGAGCTATCTGATTATGAATCATATCCAACTTGTGAATCTTGTCTCATGGGTAAAATGACTAAATCTCCTTTTAGTGGAAAAGGGGAGAGAGTTACAGAGTTGTTGGCATTGATTCACACAGACGTTTGTGGACCTATGACAACAAGTGCACGGGGTGGGTATTCTTATTTTATTACTTTCACTGATGATCACTCAAGATTTGGATATGTGTATTTAATGAAATACAAATCAGAATCATTTGAAAAGTTCAAAGAATTCAGAAGTGAAGTAGAGAAACAAACAGGCAAGAGTATTAAGATACTTCGATCAGATCGAGGTGGAGAATACTTAAGCAGTGAGTTTCTCAATTGTCTTAGAGAAAATGGTATAATCTCACAATGGACTCCTCCAGGTACACCACAGTTAAATGGAGTATCTGAAAGGAGAAATCGAACACTGTTGGACATGGTTCGATCCATGATGAGTTTTACCGACCTTCTAATTTCCTTTTGGGGATATGCCCTAGAAACGGCTGCATACCTACTTAACAAGGTACCTACCAAATCCGCCCCAAAGACTCCATATGAGATGTGGAAAGGGAGGAAACCAAATCTTAAGCATGTTAAGACTTGGGGTTGTCCAGCTTATGTCAAAAAGTTTAAAAATGATAAGCTACAGACTAAATCCGATAAGTGTAGATTTGTGGGATACCCTAAAGAAACAGTATGGTATTATTTCTATCATCCAACTGATCAAAAGGTGTTTGTTGCGAAACATGCTACCTTCTTGGAGAAAGAGTTTATCCATGAAGGGGTCAGTGGGAGTAAGATATATCTTGAAGAAGTTCAAGAACCACAAGTTACCACGGACCAAAGTCAGGTACCTAACCAAGTAGAAGAACCTACTGTACCACACCATGTTCGTAAATCTGGAAGAGTACCGAAGATACCTGAGAGGTATGGATTCGTTATAGAGGATGACGATGAGGTACACATCATGAATGATGATGATCCATTGAATTACGAACAGGCTATGAGTAATAAAGACTCAGGGAAATGGCTTGAAGCCATGAAATCTGAAATGGACTCCATGTATGAAAACAAAGTATGGTCTTTGGTTTCACCACCTGAAGGTATTAAACCTATTAGGTGTAAATGGGTTTTTAAGAAAAAGACTGGAGCAGACGGAAAGGTAGAGACCTATAAGGCCCGACTGGTTGCAAAAGGTTTCAAACAAAGACAAGGAGTTGACTATGATGAAACCTTCTCACCAGTAGCCATGCTCAAGTCCATTCGGATTTTGCTTGTGATTGCAGCTTACAACGACTATGAGATCTGGCAGATGGACGTGAAAACGGCCTTCCTCAATGGGAAACTTGAGGAGGATGTGTATATGACACAGCCAGAGGGATTTATTTCAAAAGTTGGAACAAATCAAGTCTGTAAGCTACAACGATCCATTTATGGGTTGAAGCAAGCTTCTCGTAGATGGAACATTCGTTTTGATGAGACAATCAAAGAGTTTGATTTTATCAAAAACGAGGATGAACCATGTGTATACAAGAAGGTTAGTGGGAGCGCAGTATCATTCCTTGTATTATATGTTAATGATATATTACTGATAGGGAATGACATTCCTATGTTACAATCCATTAAAATCTGGTTATCTAAAAACTTCTCCATGAAGGACTTGGGTGAAGCATCCTATATTTTGGGGATAAAGATCTATAGAGATAGATCTAAAAGGATGCTCGGCTTATCCCAAGGAACGTACATTGATACGATGCTAAAGAGGTTTAGCATGGAAGATTGCAAAAGAGGTCTCATGCCGATGAGCCATGGAATAAATCTCTCCAAGAAACAGGCCCCAAAGACACCTGAGGAGAGAGACCGTATGAGTAAGATCCCTTATGCTTCTGCAATAGGATCTATCATGTACGGTATGATATGTACTAGACCGGATGTTGCTCACGCACTTAGTGTAACAAGCAGATACCAGTCGAATCCAGGAGAAGAGCACTGGAAGGTAGTGAAAAATATCCTAAAGTACTTGAGAAGGACTAAAGATATTTTTCTTGTCTACGGTGGGTCTGAATTAAAACTCGAGGAATTCACGGACTCAAGTTTTCAAACAGACCAAGATGACAGTAAATCTATTTCAGGGTATGTGTTTACCTTGAACGGAGGTGCAGTGAGTTGGAAGAGTTCCAAGCAGCAAACGGTTGCTGATTCAGTGACAGAGGCAGAGTATATAGCTGCAAGTGAAGCTGCAAAGGAAGCTGTTTGGATGAAGAAGTTCATAACTGAACTTGGTGTGGTTCCTAGCATTGGAAAAGCAGTTCCCGTATACTGTGACAACACCGGAGCGGTTGCACAGGCTAAGGAACCCAGGTCTCATCAGAAATCTAAACACGTGTTGCGGCGATTTCACTTGATCAGGGAGATCATTGAAAGAGGAGACGTCACCTTGGAGCGTGTAGACTCTCAAGACAACATTGCAGATCCATTTACTAAAGCTTTAACACAACAGCAGTTTGATCGTCACTTAGAGAAGATGGGTATAAGATACCATGGCGATTGGCTTTAGTGCAAGTGGGAGATTGATAGTAGTGTGCATACAAGCTAATCATGTATGATGATAAAGCACATACTTTGTAAACAATCTTATTTATTTATTAATAAAATATTTATTTATTAAAGGCATTTAATTATCTACATGGTGCTGTTTTTATAATATGTAAATAACCCATAGTTTTAAGCAATGCTTTTAGAATCATGATGTTGATCATGCTAATGAGATCTAAATTCTTAGAAAGCTTTAAAACTAAAATAGTTCCCAATCGTGGGATTACTAAAAAGGGGATTAGTAAATCCGGATAGATTGGTACATATGTTGCTTGCTCATTGGATGAGGATGACTGATCTCATGGTCATTTGTGTGGAGACACTAAAGCAAGTATGTAGGTGCTTATTGGAGAATAAGTTCACTGAACGTGACTCGCTATGGAATACCTAATGGAGTTTTACTCGCCTGTCAATAGGAATTCCTAATGTGATAGTAGTGCATGTGATCCTTGGACTTGAGATCATCATAGTATCTTGTATGTAACAAATTATACTTTGACTAATTCCTTAAGGCCTTTTAAGGCATATATAGGGTATGCTTGGGTGTAATGAGTTACATATGGAGATAATGAATGATCAATAAAGAATCTACCACCTCTAGTAAAAGAGGAGATATGTCCTATGTGATTCGTTAAATGACAACCCAGGAATCCTTGGCCAAGGTAGAATGAAATTAGAAAGAGGTTTCTAATTTGCATTATTTGGAGTTGTGCATTTTCTAATCGAAATACATATGATTAAATAAATTAAGACTTGACAGTAAATCCATGTCTTATATTTAATTGGGACATTGTATGGTGGAAGGATTAAATTGTACGGTAACTATTAACTCACAGGTTCTTTTATGATTAATGTTGAAATCTATATTATCTGGAAAGTCGTTGATCGCTAGGGAGGCTTATCCCTATTGTAGAATAAATGTTATTTATTTAAATAGATTATTAGTTTAATTTGTTTATTTAAATAAGATTAGAATTGTTCTAATTGATTTATTCACAACCGGTTTAATATGGAGAACCTAAAGGGTCACACCATAAAAGGAAGAAGAATTATTTAAGAAGAAAATGGCATGATAGTAATAATGCATTAAGTATAATTAATTTAATCTATGATGATAGAATAAATTAAATAGCTTAATGTTTATTATTTAATATTTTAGAAATATTAAATATAAATTAATAAGAGGAGTCTTATTAATATTATTATTATTATTATTATTTTAATTCTAAAGGAGTTTAGGAATTAATATAATATCAGTACTCTCTCTCAATCCTAATAAAGATTAGGATATAAATTAATAAAACCCTATTCTAATTGGATTAGGAGGGTTAACCTAATATCTATATAAGAGAGTCTTATATTAGAAATAAGATAATGTGAAATTTTCCAAGAGTTGGGAGTACACATATTCTATAGAGATAGAAACAAGGGTTAAGCCAATAACCCATCTTCTTGAGTTCTTCATCTTCCTTGGTGGATCACCGTTAGAGGCCAAACATTTGGGTGGCTGACATTATTCAAGGGAAGGAGCCACTATCAGAGGAATCAAAGGAATCAAAGGAGTAGAACTTGTACCTGAGGAAGCTTAGATCTTCAAAGGTATAATTCCATGTTCTCTCTTTTCTGTTATTGATAACAAGCACAAAGCATGATCATGGTTATGGGTTTGTATAAATTTTGAAAACCTAGTTTTTACGCTTCCGCCCTATTTATGTGATTTGATTGCATGATTGCGTTACATACAAACCCAACAAACATGTGTAAGATCCCGCCAAGAGTTGGAAATTTTTGGAGTTAAGCGTGAGATAGTTATTTTCTTAAGAAATTAACTAGAAATGGATTTTTGGAAAATACTTAAGTTGAAAAATTCCAGAAAAAAAAAATTTTGTGTATGGAATATATGTATATATGATTGGCCAAAAGATAGAAAATAATCAGCTGATTTTGTATTTTCGTGAATAGTGTATTTCAGCTTCCTGAAATGAACATTTCAGGTTACTGAAATGAGAAACTGAAATGTCAAAAGAGATGTCAATTTTGTTTTAACTTGCTGAAATGGAAATTGAAATGATATATGACTTCTCTAAAATAATATTGAAGCTTTGAGATCGAGTTAATTAATAATAAATGTGTTAATTATCGGATAGGGTGACCAGGACACCGAATTGAGACCGAAGTCCAACCAGACCGAAATAGTTAGACTTGATAAGTGTTTATACAGGTTATAAACACTGATGTGACTATGTGATAATGTGTCTAGGAGATATATTAACTATAAATTTCAGTGCTATGTGTTGTGATTTGTTGTGCTTATTGTGAGACCGATATTGTTAATTATAGGTCTTTCAAACGCAGATAGAATATATTGTGTAGCAGTAATCAACGAAGAATGCAAGTTTTCTTAACTCAATCTCGAGTTATTACTTTTCAAATATAGTGGTGGTTAATTATTGCTTATTAGACCACGTCTAAGCATCATTGTTGATTATTCGCAGTTAGTGCATGTTTATTAATTCAAATTGAATTATTGATTTTGAGAATATGCTTGGGGAATAACTGTTGTTGGTTATTCACATCCGTAGAAGTTATTATTGATTTCAAATAGTACAGTTAATTTTTGTCTATTATTGAATCGTGTTGAGATATGTCATAGCTAATTGTTTTGGCTAGACAAACATTTGTTGAAACTTGATAGGTTCGAGAAGAGAACTCAATTATTATTGGCAGGTCAATGCCAATTATTCCAGCTAGATCGAGAAAGCGATTAGATATTGAAATCATTGTATTTCGTTGTTGTAATTCTAATTCTGGTTTTAAGATTGAGAAGAACAACCTTTTTATATAAAAAGGGGCTTTATGGTCGTATATTCGGTCGTTGCGCGCGTGTAAGTATCATGCATAATATAGGGTATAATGAAGCTGATCACTTTATATACTTGTGGAGGGGTATGATTTAATCTTTATGGTTATCTGATACACCTGGGTACTTCAAAGTAAAACCTTTGATAGTTACTCGAGAAGTTCAAGATCCTATGGGGTCGCTCAGCTTACAAAAATCTGGATAATATTCTACTTTGTTATTGCGAAGAATTGATTCTTGTTATTCAATTGAGAAATTTCGAAAGCGTTTTACTCTTTCACTATCGAATTATTGTTTTACATAAAATGAGAGAAAGTCTTGTTATTGATTAACACTTTATTCAGCTAATTCAAAGTCCTTTGAACTTTGGTGATATTCTATCGAAATAATAGTCTTATATTATTGATTCTTATACTTTATTGTATAATTTAACTTGCAGAGCAAATTTGTTGCTTACTCTTGCTTAAATACAATATTTCAGCTAGGAACGAGGTAGCCGGAGGGGCAGAGAAGGACAAAGGCAAACGTGTATTGCTGGAGTAGTTATAATGAACATATTTATTATGTTATTTTGTATAACCTTTTTTGTATATCTAAGGGTATATTTGTTATGTTAAGGTTAGAAAACCTGGGACAATATATTATAAATAGCAGTTAATGATATGTATATTTCTATTCATAAATAAATGGGTAGTTAGATGATATTAAAATGTTGGATCGTGAGCACCAAACTCGGGGGTCAGGTAACCCGGATTTGGGGGCGTCACAAGAACTCACCTAACTTTAAGATCATCTAATTTAATCTTAATATCATCTAATCTAGTCTCTATTGTTTCTAAATATCAAATATAAATATGAGAAAAGAATCACATTCTCGTCATATATATATCGATAGCGTGACACCAACCTTCCACCGATTATCAATATGATAAGCCAAGTGTAAGCACAAAACCCCTGCCCATACAAAGATTTGTACAACTCGGCCACCACATGAGTCCTCAGTTGAAATCTCACTTAACTCTATTTTAAACATAACATCTTGCTCTATACTCGATACAGACTTCTGTATCTCATCATTTATAACTCCTCGTGAGTTAATCTCGTACTATATTATAGTACATTCTCGTTATAGTCTCAAACTATAACTATTCAATCATTACAGACCATCTGTCTTTCAACTTTAAAAGATCACACCGTGATCTTATTCTATAATCATCTTCTTATGATTTTTTTCTTATCTCATTATCTTTTGTTTTAAAAACTTCTTATCTTACCTCTGATCATATTATACTATGATTTCATTTATGCTTTTAGTGTTATAGACTCTGTCTATTCATCATTATTCGTCATCTTTATTATTGGAGTTAGGCAACTCCTGATTCTTATCTCTATATCTCTTCAAGATTCTTCTTTGAATCTTCTTGTTTATTTATTGACTCTTCCTTTAAGAACTTTCTAACTTCATTCATATTGCTCAATATTTTATTCGGGTTTTATTCCTCGCCATTCTAATCTTCTTCTTATAACATCGCTAGGACTTCACACATCCTACACTTCTACGTATGTGAAAAGAATCACCTTTTCGTTATATGTAACTTAAACTATAATTCTTATTCTTTTAACCTAAGGTCATAGCCTAAGTTACTCTTACCTAAGGTGTATAACCTATCAGCTTTGATACCAACTATAACGACCCCAAAATTCATACAGTAATATTATTCTTCTCGATCGTTAACAATACAACTTTAATCTATCTTTACATCATTATTCGATATTAAAATCACTAAAAATGTGGATACAACTTTAATCTTTCTTTATTGCCCTGAATCGCAACCTTTAAATTACAAATATTTGATTCAATTCTATTACATGAATCGCTTCCTTTAAGTTACTATACAAAGTATTATATCACAAGCAATATCCACTATAAATCGGATAGCTCAACTTTACAACTTTAGCAAGTATAATACATCCAAAACAAACACATTAATCATCTAGAATAAATAATTTCTTGCATCACTATTGATCTTAACATTCAATTAGCACACATCATTACCTTGCATCCTTGACCTGCAAAAGTGGTTATTTGCAAGAGTGAGCTCGACAGCTCAGCAAGACCTAACAGTTTTCATGCATCACATAGCACATAATAACATGCTCAACATACATCTCATAATCATCAAAGTAACATGGCATACATGCTTTAATTCACATAACAAATATAAAGATTGAGTTCCTTACTCAATCAACATTCTTTAATCAATCAATGTAGTCATAAATTAATTTTAACATTTCATGCTTGCAACATATATAACATATCATGCTCTTTGCAAAATAATTTAAAACAATTCATCATCATGTTCACGTAGAAAATAGGAACTGAAAGACTTGCCTTGATCGTTGTTTACCAATAACAGATTAACAGCTTACAGCTATCTGCACTTCACGTGCCCTACACAATTATATAATCATACACATCAACTATTAGTCACATAGCAACGCATAGTAGTTGTAATGTAATTTTACTCTACATCTCATAATCCTTCCTATTAATTAATACACAATGTTCAATTAGATTGTGTTAACTTTCAATTTATGTCACACTATATTTCTTATTAGTCATACTTGAAGTTCATTCAAGTGTTTAAGTCTTGCTAAGACTCCTTATTGGTTTTATATTAACCCCAATTCATATCTTATAATGTTCATTTCATTTGACTTGAAACACTTTTTACGTACATTAACACTTCTCACGGCGTTTCGACGTTCATTCGTCACACGCCCGATTCGTCTCCTTTGTGTATGCTTAGTGTGCTTACATAACTTATCTAATACATCATTTATTAATGTTAAGCATCATTATATTTACTAATATTCGTGTTTTATAACTTAGAACAACATCTATTATCGTCGACAGCACTATACTTGCGTATGTGCATGTCCGACGCCCTCCGATTGCCTCTAAATACACATCAATCCCAAAGATGACTCTTTTGACCCCTTCTAACAACCTCAAATCAAAAAAGTTAAATAACAAAAGTTGTAGTTCTACTCATGCTCGTTCCGGATCATCTTGAATCTCCTCAATCGGAGTTCGTATGAAAAGGTTATGGTCATTTTACTACAGGAGATCAAAGCCATTTTGCATTACAACACTTGGACCACTCCGGACAGCATGTTACCCCGCTGGGGCAGGTCCCCCAAGGCTAAAAGCCCCGCTGGGGCGGGGCACCCTACTGTTGGGCTCTTCGGCTGGCGAACTTGCAGAGAAATAAGCCAATTTGGCTTATTGCTTCGCACCAAAGTCCGATTTTAACTAACACAATGTACATGAAACTTTATACAATCAAAATCCTACACTTCTAACATGATTTTAACATATAATAACACCACAACACATAATCAACGCACCTAATTTTCATGATTTTGAAGAAAACACCATTATTAAGCGTTCTTGACGAAAATTAGCACTGTGAGTTCATTTTTAACCCAAATCACATGATTCAAAGCATGTTTTGTTCGTTTCTTGATATATTATTTTAATTTAAACTTAATCTTCATAATCAACTCACAGAATTCATTTACGAAATCAAAATTAAAGGTTTTAAAAACCAATTTTTCTAGTTTCATAAAATTCATACTTTTATCGAAACAATTCACCATAAATCCAATTCTCAACCAATTAAATTCATAATACATGTATTATTTTCATTATTGAAACTAGTATCATGAACATCTTTCAATTTTGCATATTAATACATATAACAAAATCATCAATTTACCATTCTAAAATCAACCAATATAATAAAAACTCATAAGAACACAATTCTCCATGTAAAACTTGTTTTCATGGATTTGATTACTGAAAACTCACTTATAACCACATAAACCAAATTATTTATACTCACAAACCTATATTATAGATTCCTTAACAAATTAATCATAAAAATCAATTCTTTTATGAAGAACTCAAGAAATAATAAACTAGAGTTTCTAGGGCTAGATTATTACCTTTTGCTTTGCTTATTGGAACGAAGGGGATGATGCTATCTCAAGCTTCCTTCCCTCTTCTTCCTCTTTCTTCTTCTTCTTCCTTCTTCTTCTCTTTTACTTCTCTTCTTTGTTTTGTTCTTTTCTCTTTTCTAATTGACTAACACTTAGCCATCTAACGTATATTGTAATATAGGTATAACTTACATATACATATATTACATAATTATACATATATTACTTATAACATAATGACCATAATTATAATAATTACAATTATTATAATTAATAATATAAGTTACATATTTAGAATTTAAAAAGCCCTAAGGCTTGTTTGGCAAAACAAGTTATTTTAAAAAATAGATTTTTAGTAGTTAAGGCCTTGTTTGGGTAAAACAGGTTTAAAACAAAAATAAGGGCCTTGTTTGGGAAAAGATTTTAAAAACTCTTTTAATTATTTTTAATAAATTCTTTAATACATATTCTTGTCGTTACACTTTTAATTAATTAAATCTTAACATTCTAATTTAATTAATTAAAAGTTAACATCAATTAATCACATAAAATTATCACATAATTATAATTACTCGCTAATTATAATTTCACGTAACACTCATCACATAACTCATCTAATTTAATTATCCCAATTAAATTAGAACTATAGCATAAAATCATTACGTCAATTAAATTAAATATTAAATATTTATTTAATTAATATATTACACTTAATTACATTACTCCATAATAATCACATAATCTCAATAAATAATTCAATTAAAATATTTATTTACTTCAATAAATATTAAAATTAATATATACAATTCTCTTCACACCAAATCACATATTTCACAATATATGACATGTATACACATACTCAAACTCGAAACATCTCATAATAAGAATTTTATTTATTAAATTCTCATTTATAAATTCTTAAAAATCTGGGATGTCACAGAAAACATAAAGGGTAAGAAACACATAGGAAGAGGGATTAATTTTCCCGGTGTCGACAATATCGTAACATTTTAATTCGGTTTACTTCTCATTCTTGCATAATTTTTTCATCAAATATTTTATCAAATTATCTCAACAGAGATATTACCTTACTACCTCTTTCATTTACTCTATCATATCCAATTCATGGAAGAAAATCTATTTTTAACCCAAGTCTTATCGGACTTGCTTCGACTCATAACTACCTACTTATTTTCAGGTACTAACATCTTCATCATCATACCTCTTATACTCGTACGTAAACTTTATTTTATAATACTCTTTTGTTTTCATTAATTTGACATAATACATCCTACTCTCATATAACCATAACATTTCATACATTCGTCCATTTATCTCTCATTTCATACAATTATCTCTTAACTCTTTTTTCATTCATAACATGTCTACCTATTATCGAATAATTAAAAAATTTTATGGTATTATATTATAATATTCTTCTTTTTAGTTATAAAACTTCATATATCACAATTTTCTCGATTCTTTCTTCATTTTCTCATTTCTTACTCTTCAACATCTCTATCCTTTGTGTTTAATTCCCTTTATTATCGTTCAACTGTAGTAACTTATACCTTATTATAAACTAATCATCTATCAAGTCACTAAAACACATTGCTTTACTGACTGATCTATTAACATTCTTCATAACCTCCTTAGAGTTTCTTGTACTAAAAGTCTCTCAACCATATTTGTTCTTCCTAACACATAGGTAAATTATTTAATTATTTCTCTACACATTTCTCTGCTCGCAATCTAGGTTGTATACTTTACCCTTTATTTAATTATTCAATATCTTATATACAAGCCTTATAAATACCCGGGATATCACATTAATTTGGCGGCATCCACCAAATCCATACCTTGCAAGGGTAGATGACTTTTATATAAAAAACTTAAATATAAATAACTACCTTAAACTATTAATCTTTTTCAACTTCAATGATCAACCTTTAAATTTTTTCAATAAGGACATTAAACTATAAATTTGTTCCACTTTCATTCAATTGAATCTGCTACGTCATAAATTGATGACATGGCCCTATTGACTTTGCTAATCAATTCCTACGTGTAATTAAAAATTAGGCTTAAATATAAATTCCTACCCTAAATTATTGACTTTTTTCACATTGGTGATCGATCTTTCGAATTTTTTCAACTTTAGTTCAATAAAAGTTGAAAATGGTGGGTTCACATAGGCAAAATGGTGAGAGTTATGTGAAAGTAGTATGCACACAAGTCAATCATGTTTGATGATAAAGCATATACTTTGTAACAATCTTATTCATTTATTAATAAAATAATTATTTATTTAAGGGCGTTAATATTTTCTACATGATGCTGTTATATTTAAATGTGATAAGCCCATAGTTTTAAGCAATGCTTTTAGAATCATGATGATGATCATGCTAATGAGATTTAAATTCTTAGATAGCTTAAAACTAAAATAGTTCTCAATCGATGGATTACTAAATAGGGAATTAGTGAATCCAGATAGATTGGTACATATATTGCTTGCTCTTTGAAAGAGAATGATCGATCTCATAATCATTTGTGTGGAGACACTAGAGCAAGCATGTAGGTGCTTATTGGAGAATAAGTATACTAAATGTGACTCGCTAAGGAATACCTAATGG
This sequence comes from Panax stipuleanatus, assembly GCA_020205555.1. Lineage (NCBI taxonomy): Eukaryota > Viridiplantae > Streptophyta > Magnoliopsida > Apiales > Araliaceae > Panax > Panax stipuleanatus. The sequence continues at coordinate 39,312,830 of CM035120.1, forward strand.
AGTTTTACTCACCTATCAATAGGAATTCCTTTAGTGATTGTAGTACAAGTAATCCTTAGACTTGGGATCATCATAAGGGTATATCAAAGGATTATACATGAAGATAATGAATGATCAATAAAAAATCTACCACTTATTGTAAAATAAATATTATTTATTTAAATGAATTAATAGTTAGATTATTTATTTAAATAAAATTAGAATTGTTCTAATTAATTTATTCACAACCGGTTTAATACAGAGAATCTAAAGGGTCACATCATAAAATGATGAATATTTATTTAAGAAGCAAATGACATAATCGTAATAATAAGTTAAGTGTATTTAATTTAATCTATGGTGATAGAATAAATTAAATAAATTAATATTTATTATTTAATATTTTAGAAATATTAAATATAAATTAATAAGATGAGTCTTATTATTATTATTACTATTATTATTAGTTTAATTCCTAAATGAGGTTGGAAATTAATTAATAAAAGTACTCTCTCATATTCCTAATAAGATTTTAAGATAAATTAATTAAAAGAGTTTAATTAATTCCTCCTAATAAGATTAGAAATCCTAATTAATTAAAAGAATTTAATTAATTAATATGAAACTCTAATCCTAAAATATTTAGGAGGTTTGCCTACATCTATAAATAAGAGGAGTCTTATTTTGATTAAGGACTAATGCTTTTTCAAAGAGTTGGGAGAGCACACCTTTTCTAGAGAGAGAGAGAAAACTAGATTTTTGCCAATAACTCATCTTCTTAATACTTGTTCATCCTTGGTGGATTACCTCTAGAGGCCAAACACTTGGGTGGCTGACGTTGATCAAAGGAAGGAATCACACCCGATAGATTCAAGTCGAACAAGGAAAAGATTGGAGTTGAACTTATACCTGAGAAAGCTCGTATCTTAAAGTGTATAAATCTCATCTTCTTCTTTTCATTTAATTAATAATTACACATAAAGGATGATCCAGGTATATGGTTTGTAAAAATTTTAAAACTCTTATTTTTACGCTTTCGTTGCTTAGTATGTAATTGTTGCATGCTTATGAATCTTAAAAACCTAACAGTGGTATCAGAGCCAAACATTTATGCGAGTTATTAATTGTTTTAATTCCATATATGTATGGGTATATGTTTGGAACAATTTATTGGGCATAATTTGTTGTATAGAATCAAAATTTTGGAAGAAAAAGGTCAACAACCGCGAATCAAAAATTTTAGATTTTATCGCGACGCGGGGCGCGCTGGATATGCAGAAATTCAAAATTTTTCTGCAAGGTCGGCGCGGGGAGCACCGAACCAGCAGAAAATTTTGAATTTATTTTTTTGTGCAATTTTTCCAAAGTGAAATAATGGAGTTTATTTTATTTGATTACATATAATTTTAATTGCCCATTAAATAATATTGATGCATATATGGAATGGATTATTATTCATGAGATGAATTTTATTTATTGATGCATATGATGATATGTATGATAATAAATGGGGTTGATTATGGACTATTGACCAATGAGATTGGATTTTATTTTAGTTGAATGCTCGAATGTATGGGTTTTATTAAATAGAGTCTGCGTACCTCGTCTTCTCTAATTTTTCTTGATGTAAATTTTATCTCCCTCCTATGTACTTCCCCTTGACTGCTGATCAAGGTTTATATTTAATATAAATAGTTTATGTAATAGGATTAGTTAGAATTATCTTGAAGAATTGGGAACCAAGGAACAAGGAGCGCATGAAGACCCGTTTGTAATAGAGCCCGGGATTTAAATGTAATAGTTATATTTAAATTTAATTATTGCACCCCTAGGTTTGACCTTTTGGTTCACTTGATGGCTCTAGTGAACTAAATTAGAATAAAAGTCCATAATCAATCCGGGTAGAATATAGTATTCTATATGCAAGCTTATACTATATATATATATATATATATATATATATATATATATATATATATATATATATATATATATATATTATGCAATATGCTTCGAATGTAAAGTAATATGACGCTTATTTTTTATATATATATGCATGCGCGCTAAACAAGATGAGACAATTAATAACAAACCCCTCAAAGAATTTATATTAAGTCCTAAGCGTTCAAAGATATTTGAAATATCGAACTTCGCCTTCTAGCATGATAAATTTAATATAGTATTAAATATTTAATATGAGTTTGTTGTGTCACCACAGGGCAAGTATTAAATATTTAAGATGTTGATTTATCACATTTGATGTTTATAACGAAATTGAACAATACTATTTTGTTGTGTCACCACAAGGACAGTATTTTTCTATTTAAATATATGAAAGTGTTAGGTTGGACTTAACTTGGATAATTTTGGTTCGGATGTATCACCACTTGATCAAAATAATCTAAAAGGCATAAAAGGAGTTACATGATGATGTAATTGACAATAGTTGTCTACCTATTTAATTATATATCGTTTGTTGTGTAACTATAAGGTTATATATATTTGAAATGGGATCCTTATTCTCACTAGCAAATTTTTAAATAGATTTGTCGAACTATATATTATGAGGGTAATATAGTTTAATGAAAATAGTGGGAGATACCAATTTAAAATAAAATCTAATTTATTTTGGTAATTAATTAAATGAATGTATGCTAAAATGTTATTTTATTTCACATGCAGAATTTGAAAAATGTCACACTCACTATCACTGTGTAGCATACTTGATGCTAACAAATTGACCGGACCGAATTACACGGGCTGGTTAAGAAATTTGAGAATTGTTCTCATTGCTGAAAAGTTTTCGTATATCCAAAATTCACATGTCCCTGCAAAAGTTACAAAAACAGCCTCCGAGGAAGAGATTGCTACTTTTAGAAAGTGGCAAGATGATGCATCCATAGCACAATGCATTATGCTCGCATCCATGAGTAACGAGCTACAGTATCAGCATGAGAAAATGGATGCTTATTCTATTTTGATGCACCTAAAAGAATTATATGGTGAGCAAAGCAGGACTGCTAGGTATCAGATATCTAGGGAGCTCTTCCGATCTCGTATGTCCGAGGGCACTACTGTTGAGACTCATTGTCTAAAGTTGATTAATCTGATTGAACAACTGAAACAATTGGGGTTTAGCATGGATGGGGAGTTAAGTCAAGATTTGATCTTGCAGTCACTCCTAGACACCTTCTCACAATTTGTTGTGAATTTCCACATAAATAAGTTGGATGTCAGCTTGCCTGAGTTACTTAATATATTAAAAACTGCTGAAGGCCACTTTCCATCTAAGCGGGACCATGTCTTAATGATAGATGATTCTTCCAAGAAAAGGAAGAGGCACAATGTATCTTCTGAAAAGAAGAAAAGCAAGAATGCTAAGGGCAAGGCGAAGAAAAAGGATAATAAGAAACCTGATCCATACAGCAAAAGAATATGCTTCCATTACAACAAGACGGGTCATTGGAAGATGAACTGTGATAAGTACATTGCGGAACAAAAGCAGAAGAAGCTTAGAGAAGCTTCAGGTTTGTTCATGATTGAATTAATTTTTCTCAAAGTCAAAATTCTACTTGGGTATTAGATACCGGCTTTGGTTCTCACATATGTAATACTATGCAGGGACTGGTCAGAAGTAGAAAGCTGAACAAGGATGAAGTCTTCCTACGAGTGAGAAATGGAGCAAAGGTTGTTGCATTAGTTATAGGGACTTATTGTTTAGCACTGCCTTCGGGCAAGTCCATTTATTTAAATAATTGTTATTATGTTCCAACACTTATTAAAAACATTATTTCGATTTCTGTATTGGATATGGAAGGTTTTAATATTATAATAAAGAACAATAGTTGTTCCATTTATAATAAGAATGTTTTATATTATGTTGGTAATTTATTGAATGGACTTTACGTGATTGACTTGAATGAAAATATACTTCAAATTGAACAAACTAATAAAAGAAGATGAGACGATGTTAATTATACTTTTATGTGGCACTATAGACTCGGTCATATAAATGAAACAAGATTTTCCAAGTTATACAAAGATGGGCTCTTAGAGCTATCTGATTATGAATCATATCCTACTTGTGAATCTTGTCTCATGGATAAAATGACTAAATCTCCTTTTAGTGGAAAAGGAGAAAGAGTTAGAGAGTTGTTAGCGTTGGTACACACAGACGTATGTGGACCTATGACAACGAATGCATTAGGAGGGTATTCTTACTTTATTACTTTCACAGATGATCATTCAATATTTGGATATGTGTATTTAATGAAATACAAATCTGAATCATTTGAAAAGTTCAAAGAATTTAGAAGTGAAGTAGAGAAACAAACCGATTAAAGTATTAAGATTCTTCGATCGGATCGAGATGGTGAATACTTAAGCGGTGAGTTTCTCAATTGTCTCAAAGAAAATGGTATAATCTCACAATGGACTCCGCCAGGAACACCACAGTTGAAGGGTGTATCTGAAAGGAGAAATCGAACATTGTTGGACATGGTTCGTTCTATGATGAGTTTTACCGATCTTCCAGTATCATTCTGAGGCTATGCCCTAGAAGCGGCTGCATACCTACTTAACAAGGTACCTACCAAATCCGTCCCAAAGACTCCATATGAGTTATGGATAGGGAGGAAACCAAATCTTAAGCAAGTTAAGACTTGGGTTGTCTAGCTTATGTCAAAAAGTTTGAAAAAGATAAGCTACATACTAGATCTGAAAAATATAGATTTGTGGGATACCCTAAAGAAACTTCAGGGTATTACTTCTATCACCCTACTGATCAAAATGTGTTTGTTGCGAAACATATTGCCTTCTTGGAAAAGGAGTTTATCCTTGAAGGGGTCAGTGGGAGCAAAATATATCTTGAAGAAGTTCAAGATCACAAATTACAATAGATCAAAGTCAGGTATCTGACCAAGTAGAAGAAATTATTGTAAAACACCCTATTCGTAAATCTGGAAGAGTACCGAAGATACCTGATAGGAATGAATTCGTCATAGAGGATGACAATGAGGTATGCATCATGAATGATGATGATCCATTAAATTACGAACAGGCTATGAGTAGTAAAGACTCAAAGAAATGGCAAGAAGCCAGGAAATCCGAGATGGACTCCATGTATGAAAACCAAGTATGGACTTTGGTTTTAGCACCTGAGGACATTAAGCCTATTGGGTGCAAATGGGTCTTTAAGAGAAAGACTGGAGCGGATGGCAAGGTAGAGACTTATAAGACCAGACTGGTTGCAAAATGTTTCAAACAAAGGCAAGGAATTGACTATGATAAAACCTTCTCACCAGTAGCTATGCTCAAGTCCATTCGGATTTTGCTTGCGATTGTAGCTTATAACGACTACTAGATTTGGCAAATAGACGTGAAAACAACCTTCCTCAATGGAAAACTTGAGGAGGATGTGTATATGACACAGCCAGAGGGTTTTGTTTCAACGGTTGGAACAAATCAAGTCTGTAAGCTACAACGATCCATTTATAGATTAAAGCAAGCTTCTCGAAGGTGGAACATCCATTTTGATGAGATAATCAAAGAGTTTGATTTTATCAAAAATGAGAATGAATCATGTGTGTACAAGAAGGTTAGTGGGAGCGCTGTATCATTCTTTGTACTATATGTTGATGATATTACTGATAGAAAATGATATTTCGATGCTACAGTCAATTAAAATCTGGTTGTCTAAACACTTCTCCATGAAGGACTTGGGAGAAACATCATATATTTTGGGGATAAAGATCTATAGAGATAGATTTAAAAAGATGCTTGACTTGTCCCAAGGAACGTACATTGACACAATGCTAAAGAGGTTTAGTATGAAAGATTCCAAGAGAGGTCTCATGCCGATGAGTCATGGAATACATCTTTCTAAGAAACAAGCCCCAAAGACATCTAAGGAGAGAGACCGTATGAGTAAGACACCTTATGTTTCAGCACTAGGATCTATCATGTACGGTATGATATGTACTAGACCGAATGTCGCTCATGCACTTAGTGTAACGAGCAGATATCAGTCGAATCTAGGAGAAGAGCACTAGAAGACAGAGAAAAATATCCTAAAGTACTTAAGAAGAACTAAGGATGTATTTCTTGTCTACGGTGGGTTTGAATTAAAATTAGAGGGCTATACAGACTCAAGTTTTTAAACGGACCAAGATGACAGTAAATTCGTTTCAGGGTATGTATTTACCTTAAACAGTGGCGCAATGAGTTGGAAAAATTCCAAGCAACAAATAGTTGTTGATTTAGTGACAGAGGTAGAGTACATAGCTGCAAGTGAAGTTGGAAAGGAAGTTGTTTGGATGAAAAAGTTCATAATTGAACTTGGCGTGGTTCCTAACATTAGAGGAGCAGTACCTTTATTCTGTGACAACACCGGAGCTGTTGCACAGACCAAGGAACCCAGGTCTCATCAGAAATTCAAACACGTGTTGCGCAAATTTCATTTGATTAGAGAGATCATTGAAAGAGGAGATGTCACCCTAGAGCGTGTAGACACTCAAAACAACATTGCAGATCCATTTACTAAAGCTTTAACACAACAACAGTTTGATCGTCACTTAGAGAAGATGGGTATGAGATACTATGGTGATTGACTTTAGTGCAAGTGGGAGATTAAAAGTAGTATCCACACAAGCCAATCATGTTTGATGATAAAGCATATACTTTGTAACAATCTTATTCATTTATTAATAAAAAAAATATTTATTTAAGTGCGTTAATATTATCTACATGATGTTGTTATATTTAAATGTGATAAACCCATAGTTTTAAGCAATGCTTTTAGAATCATGATGATGATCATGCTAATGAGATCTAAATTTTTAGATAGTTTAAAACTAAAATAGTTCCCAATCGATAGATTACTAAATAGGAAATTAGTGAATCCGGATATATTAGTACATATGTTACATGCTCTTTGGAAGAGAATGATAGATCTCATAATCATTTATGTGGAGACACTAGAGCAAGTATGTAGGTACTTATTGAAAAATAAGTACACTAAACGTGTCTCGCTAAAGAATACCTAATAGAGTTTTACTCGCCTATCAATAGGAATTCCTTTAGTGATAGTAGTACAAGTAATCCTTAGACTTGAGATCATCATAGTATCTTATGTATGATGAGTTATACTTTGACATGTCTCTTAAGATCCTAAGGGTATATCAAAGGGTATGCTTGGGTATAATTAATTATACATGAAGATAATGAATGATCAATAAAGGATCTATTACTTCTAGTAAAAGAAGTGAATTTCCTATGTGATTCGATAAATGACAACTCAGTAATCCTTAGCCAAGGCAAAATGAAATTAGAAAGTAGTTTCTAATTTGCATTATCGGAGTTTGTGCATTTAAGATCGAAATACATATAATTAAATAAAATAAAACTTGATAGTAAATCCATATCTTATATTTAATTGGGACATTGTATGGTAGAAGGAATGAATTGTACGATAACTATTTACTCAAAGGTTCTTTTATGATTAATGTTGAAATCTATATTATTTGAAAAGTCATTGAGCGCTAAGGGGGCTTACCCTTATTGTAAAATAAATATTATTTATTTAAATGAATTAATAGTTAATTTATTTATTTAAATAAAATTAAAATTAGTCTAATTAATTTATTCACAACCGGTTTAATATGGAGAACCTAAAGGGTCACACCATAAAATGATGAATATTTATTTAAGAAGTAAATGGCATAATTGTAATAATAAGTTAAGTGTATTTAATTTAATTTATGGTTATAGAATAAATTAAATAGCTTAATATTTATTATTTAATATTTTAGAAATATTAAATATAAATTCATAAGAGGAGTCTTATTATTATTATTACTATTACTATTAGTTTAATTTCTAAAGGAGTTTGGGAATTAATTAATAAAAGTACTCTCCCATATTCCTAAAAAAATTAGAAAGTAAATTAATTAAAGGGTTTTAATTAATTGCTCCTAATAAGATTAGGAAGCCTAATTAATTAAAAGAGTTTAATTAATTAATATGAAACTCTAATTCTAAAATATTTAGGAGGGTTGCCTGCATCTATAAATAAGAGGAGTCTTATTTTGATTAAGGGCTAATGCTTTTTCAAAGAGTTGGGAGCGCACATCTTTTCTAGAGAAAGAGAAAACTAGGTTTTATCAATAACCCATCTTCTTAATACTTGTTCATCCTTGGTGGATCACCTCTAGAGGCCAAACACTTGGGTGACAGACGTTGATCAAATGAAGGAATCACACCCGGTAGATTCAAGTCGAACAATGAAAGGATTGGAGTTGAACTTGTACTTGAGAAAGCTCGTATCTTCAAGGGTATGAATCTCATCTTCTTTTTTTCGTTTAACTGATAATTATGCATAAAGAATGATTCGGGTATATGGTTTGTAAAAATTTTAAAACTCTTATTTTTACGCTTCCGTTACTTTTTATGTAATTATTGCATGCTTATGAATCTTACAAACCTAACATTATTAACTTTTTAATTTCTAGTTTTTAATTGGTTTTCTCCATTAACTAAGAGCTCAAGTACATGGAAAGTGATTATGTGTAAATTATGTTCTAATAATTTAATACCATTTTTTATTTTGTGAAAAAGAAATAGTTAATGATAGTTATAAGTAAGATGGTATCTAATAATTAGTTACAGATAGTTTTTTTCCCTTCTGTTTTGTTTGAAAATTTAGGTGTTAATGATAGTGATAAGTAATATTTTTCATAATTATTACTTAGTTCTTTTTTTTGAATAAAAAAGAACCTCTTAAATAGATATTTCATTTTTAAATTATTTTTAGTTTTTGTTGTTAAATTATAATATAATGTTATATTTATGCCTATTTAGTTTTTATAAAATGATTTAAACTAATTATAAATGAGTATTGTTTTAAGACATCATCAGTCACATCCTAGGTGTTAAAGCTACGTCCTCAATTTATGACGTGACAAGTTCAATTGAACCAAAGTAGAAAAAATTAATAGTTTAATCGGTTGATTGAAAAAACTGAAATATAGATCACCAAAATGGAAAAAGATCAATAGTTCAATGTTGTAATTTATACTTAAGCTTATTTTTTAATTACACGTAGACATTGATTAGCCTAGTCAGTGGGGTCACGTCATCAATTTATGACGTGACAGGTTCAATTGAGCGAAAGTGAAAAAAAATTGATAGTTTAATAACCTAATTGAAAAAATTGAAAGGTTGATCACCGAAGTAAAAAAAGGTTAATAGTTTAGAATAGTCATTTATTTTTAAACCTATATAAAATAAGCCAAGAGTCGATCCAAATTTTTATTGAGTCGAGTTAATTTGGTTGATAGAGATGACTCAAATGAGTTTGGTGCAAATAGTCTTTATGTATTTATTCGTTGATCTTCCATTCACTTTCTTTTTCAATGCTATATTATTCCTCTTCATATTCCTTTTCTTACTAGGCGACAAAATTCAAAAGTCTAACACCTTTCAACTTCATCTAGTACATACATTCACAATTTTTATAATATATGTTGAATAAAAAATAAAATCATTCATAATTCTAAATTCATGTTTCTAAATTCATGTAACTGCATCTTTTCCTTGCTTTTGGAGTTACTACATTCAAGATAAATAGCATTGATAATAATCAAGTGAGACTATTTTAAAAGCTAGACCGTGTCTCGCACAATTTGCAAGCTTGTTTTCTTATTATGTCAATAATACTATTATTTGAACACTTAACAAATTTAGAAGTAAATAAGACAAAAAATATCCTTAATTCTCAAATATGTTTGAATGGCACATGTTTCAAAGCAATAATAGAATTTGTATTGGCAAAACTAATGATTTGGCCACCGAAGTTGGCACGTTTTACTTAATACACTATCGAACTTTTAATTTTTCAAATTATCCCATTGAACTAATTATTATTTTTAAATTGAGTCATTCTGTTAACTCCGGCTAACTGCTGTTAAATACTTTCAACTATTATCTAACGTGGACGTGAAAAAGAAAAGAAAAATAAGAAAAAGACATGGCATATCAGACGGGATTACTCCACCACCGCCACCACTTCCCTCCGCCGCCTCCAATTTCTCATCTGCAAAACTATTTATGGCCATGCCCAACATCATCAAACCCAAATCATGGTCATCACAGACATCACCAGAATCAAACAATCCCAAATTTGAAACCTGACAGCTGCAAAGTATCTAGATCGGAACAATCAAAAAATATAAACAAGTCATGACCCATTCGACAATCACCAAACCCTGATTTATGAACAAGATGAACAAAATGCACATATAAACTAATAAATCCAGCGAAAAGGAAACCCCAAATCCAATTACACAAGGGGGTACGACAATTCGACGACCCCAAAACCATAGATTCCGGCCGAACTATATAGAAGAATTTGAAACGACCCCCATCAGAGCAGCAACACAATTTCAAAAATATCATCGGCAAAGACGCCGGGAGAAACCCAACTAATGAAGCACTTAGTTATCCAAAGAAAACCCAGATCTGAAATGAACCCTACATAGCAGATCGAGTATTAAAAAACACCAATCAAACGAAATAATACCCAATTTGTACTAAAGCAAACCACAGATTAGCAATCTGATAACAGCAAATCCTAAACCCCAAATCAGAACGGGATATCAGAAATGAAAACAAATCCATGCAATTAAATAAAAACAATATATAAGCAAGCATGAAAATAAAAACGCAATATTTTGAAGATAATCCATCATGAAAGCATAGGAAATCAGATAAATTGAGGCAGCACCACAACAAAGAACCAACCAATCACTTCTTCAAAAGTTCCCACGAACAGCCCATACCAAACTCAGCTAACAACTAGAGCAGATCCATTCTCTTAAGGCCTCACCGAGCATAAAGCTCTTCTACTCCCATAGCCTAAGTCGCCGGAAGGCTAGAAAAGATGCTTTTGAGTTAAGTCACGATGGGCCATGTCATTTATTTATTTATTTTTATAAGTCACGTCAGATAATAGCTGAAAGTATTTAAGAGCCGTTAGCCGGAGTTAACAGAATGACTCAATTTAAAAATAATAATTAGTTCAATGGGATAATTTGAAAAATTAAAAGTTCGATAGTATATTAAGTAAAACGTGCCAACTTCGGTGGCCAAATCAGTAGTTTTGCCAATTTGTATTTAAGACATGTTTGACTGACATTTTAGAAATCTTATTATTGCTTTAGAATCAAAATCTAGAATCAAATAGTACTAGGGTTGCTAATGGGTCATATTGGGTTTGGTCGAAGTCAGTTTAAATAATATGGGTTTATTCGACTATCGTTTGCACCGTTTGAATCTGCTATAAGCGTACAACAGTAATTTTAATATGTTATGTTGAGCTCCGAATATTGTATTTGTGAACTAAATAAATTGTGTTTAAATTAAACTATTAGTAGATAGAATAATTTTTTTAAAATGCGTTTGAGTAACCAAGCCTACACTATAAAGTGTAAAATATTACATTTTGAACCATAGGGTGAAAAATTTATCTATGTGCAAACTTGGAGGCGATAATCATATAAAATGTCTTTTACTCTTAAAACATATTCTCTCCGTCCGTAATAAACCCTAAACCCCTGCAGCTGAAGTAATTCATCTCCTGACATTGCCTGCAGGAGCTCCGGTGACTTGATCTCTCCCTCTCTAGTACACGGCAACCTTCCGGCAGGATATTCTCCTATCTCCGGTAATGCTCGCGCCTAAATTTACTCATCTCGCTAACTGCAGTATCTTTCTTTATATATACATTCCCGTACAAACACGTGTATGAATTTTGTATTATGTAATTTATAGTATAAATGATTAATAATCAACAATATTATGCATTTATACATGTTTACTTTGTGTATGATTGTAATTCATAGACACATTATATCACAATGAACCATACATTTTGAACTAGTAATTAGTTGATAAACTAGTTGATTATCATGATTCTGCTAGAACATTTTACTGATTAAGAGGAGAAAAGTTATTATTTGTGTGAAAATGTTCAAAACTACGAGGGGGGGGGGGGGGGGGGTTAGTATTTTATTAAACTTGATTGATAATTGTGACAATGGTAATTCGTTTGTTTTTTTCAATGTTCAAGAGGGAAAATCTTGCCCCTCAAACACCAAGAAGCTTCGCCCCTGGCTCTATTTGTTGGGTTTATTCAACCATGAAGCTAACAGTAGAAGATAGAGCAAAGAACAAGAAAAAATATCTCTGTATTCATTTTTGTAAAATCAAATTGTATTACATTAGAGCCTATCATGTATTTATATATGTTGGTTCAACTAACCCATATTACATCAATCCGTGTCACTCCTCATTTCTAGTAAAGTAGGTACACTAGTTACACTAAAATACACCAAGGCAATTTAGTCAAGTCCATACATCCTTGTTGTTAGCTGTCATTGTCATTGTGACAATGGTAATTCGTTTGTTTTTTTCAATGTTCAAGAGGGAAAATCTTGCCCCTCAAACACCAAGAAGCTTCGCCCGTGGCTCTATTTGTTGGGTTTATTCAACCATGAAGCTAACAGTAGAAGATAGAGCAAAGAACAAGAAAAAATATCTCTGTATTCATTTCTGTAAAATCAGATTGTATTACATTAGAGCCTATCATGTATTTATATATGTTGGTTCAACTAACCCATATTACATCAATCCGTGTCACTCCTCATTTCTAGTAAAGTAGGTACACTAGTTACACTAAAATACACCAAGGCAATTTAGTCAAGTCCATACATCCTTGTTGTTAGCTGTCATTGTCAATGCACCAAGGTCCTTGCTTCTGATCACCAGTGCTGCACTACGTGCAGCTGTCAATGCTGTAGCTGCAGCTGTGTTGGCTACAATGTGTATTACTCCCCCAACAAGTTGAAGGCAGACATGGATTATGTAAGCCCAACTTGGAAGCTAAATACCAATGACTTGTACGACCTAAAGCTTTAGTCAACAAATCAGCAACTTGATTTTTAGAAGAAACCTTAAGGGGTTGATAATACCTGCTTGCACTTTTTCTCGGACAAAATGACAATCAATTTCTATGTGTTTGGTGCGAGCATGATAAATAGGATTTGCTGCAATGTCTATTGCTGCCTTATTGTCACAGAAAATTGGAGTAGGACCATGATTGGAAACCAATAAATCTTGTAATAAGCTATGTAACCATAAAACCTCACAAGTAGTAGTAGCAAGAGCACGATATTCAGCTTCAGCTGAACTTCGAAAAGTAACAGATTGCTTCTTAGATTGCCAAGAAATAAGAGAAGGGCCTAACATATGGCAATATCCAGTAACAGATCTTCGACTAATAGGACAACCTCCCCAATCACTGTCACAAAAGCCTTTCAAAACCAAATCATTAGCTGCAGAAAAGAAAAGGCCTTGACCAGCTGTACACTTTAGGTACCTTAGGACTCTTTGAACAGCTTCAAGATGTTTTTGTCTAGGAGATTGCATGAATTGGCTAAGTAATTGGATGAAATAGCTGATATCTGGTGTGGTGAAGGTGAGATACAAGAGTTTACCCACATAACTTCGATAAGCAGATGGAGTAGAAATAAGGTCTCCAGAAAAACTATTATCATGCAGCTTGATGTGTTGATCAAGTGGAATAGTAAGTGGTTTAGGATCCAACAAATTTGCAGATTGTAAAAGGTCTAAAATAAACTTCCTTTGACTAATGAAAATTCCAACCTTTGATCTGCTGACTTCTAGCCCCAAATAATACTTTACTTCACCAAGATCCTTAATGCTAAATTGATCGTCCAACATGGCTTTCAAATGAAGAACCATAGAATTGACACTGCCAGTAACAAGGATATCATCAACATAAACCAAAACTGCTGTAAACAAACCATCTTTGTGGTATGTAAATAAAGAGTAATCTGCTTTTGATTGAGAAAACCCTGTTTGAAGAAGAGAAGTAGTCAGTTTGGCAAACCACTGTCTGGATGCTTGCATCAGACCATACAAGGATTTCTTTAATTTGCAAACAAATCTTCTGGAGTGTGATGGAACAATATATCCTTGCGGCAAATCCATGTACACCTCCTCCAACAAATCTCCATGTAAAAAGGCATTGTTAACATCTAATTGATGAACAACCCATTGTTTTGCTATTGCCAGTGCTAAAAGACATTTAACTGTGACTATTTTTGCCACAGGGGGCAAAGGTGTCATGATAATCCACTCCTTCCTCTTGTGTATAACCTTTAGCCACCAAACGAGCCTTATATCTCTCAATGTGTCCATTAGCATAATATTTGACCTTGTAAACCCATTTACACCCAACTGTTTGCTTGTCAAAGGGTAATTCTACCAAATCCCATGTATGATTAGATTCAAGGGCATCAAGCTCTTTATTCATAGCTGTGATCCATTGTGGATCCTTAACAGCTTGAGAATAATAAGCAGGTTCCTTAATTGTAGCTAGATTAGCTATAAAATGCTTGTGTGATAGGGCAAAGTTGGAATATGATAAGTAATTGTCAATATGATGTTTGGAATGGATAGCTGATACATTAGAAGTGAAAGCACCAGAAGTCTGTTTGGTAGGAATATCACAAGTATGCCACCAAGATGGTCTCTGCTTAATTCTAGAAGATTGTCTGAGCAATGATGGATTAGTAAAAATGGGCAAAGGGTCAACAAATGAATCAACTTCATTGTGATGATTGTTCCTTGCTTCTGGATCAGAAACTGAAGTAGGAATTGAAGTAGGAGTAGAAGTAGGAACTGAAGTAGGAGTAGAAGTAGGAGTAGGAATCAAAGCAGAAGTAGGAGTAGGAGTAGGAATTGGTTCATAATGATGATGAAGCCAAGGTAGAAAATTATAAAGATCTTGAGAATTAGAAGGTGTCTGTTCTAGAATGGAAACATAGTTTCATGAAAAACTACATTCCGGGAGACAAAGATTTGTTTGGTTTGAAGATTTAACACCTTATAACCCTTTTGACCATGTGGGTACCCAAGAAAAACACACCTAATTGCTCTATGGGCAGACTTATTTCCAAAATGAATTGAGGCATAACATAAGCAACCAAAGACCTTTAAATGATCATAACTAGGTGTTTGAAGAAACGAGATTTCATGAGGTGTTTTGTATTGTAACACAGGTGTGGGCAATCTATTTAAGATATAAGTGGCAGTGAGTAAGCATTCCCCCCAATATTGAATAGGTAAACCAGCATGAAATCTCAAACCCCTAGCTATTTCTAAAAGCTGTCTATGTTTTCTTTCCACTCTTCCATTTTGTTGAGGAGTATCCACACAAGAACTTTGGTGAATAACACCATGAGATGCCAAAAAAGGTGAAATATGCTTATTGAAAAATTCACTCCCATTATCAGTCCTGAAGATTTTAATTGTGGTATGGAATTGATTCTTAACACAAGAAAAGAAATCAAGAAGAATCTGAAATACATGTTGTTTTGTGGACATTAAAAAAGTCCATGTGGCTCTAGAATGGTCATCTACTATAGTAAGAAAATATTTACAAACTCTTGTTGTCTCAAAAGCATATGGGCCCCAAACATCAACATGTATTAATTGGAAAACTGAAGTAGCATGACTTGTACTAGATTTAGGAAATGAAAGTTTACACTGTTTGGAAATAGGACATATAGGACATGTCTTATTACAAATGTCAAATACAACAGATTTGATACAAGGAATTTTATGAGGGATTGTAGTTGAGGCATGCCCAAGCCTCATGTGCCACAATGCACTGTCTTTATTTGTGAGACTAGAATTGACAGAAGTAACAAAAGCAAGGCTATCAACTGCATCAGTGAGTACATTAGGTTGAGGAATATGCAGATGATACAGACCACTATGCTCCTTACCAATGGCCAGAGTTGTCATCCGGTTCTGGGCCTGAAAAAGGCATTGATGTGAATGGAATTGAATTGAATAATTTGAGTCCTTGGTTAACTTGGTTACAGATAACAAGTTATAGGTGAAACTTGGTACAAAAAGGACATTGTACAAGGTTAATAGAGGTGTCAAAATAACAGTACCACTCTTGTTCACAGGAATAGTGCTACCATTTGGCAAAGAAATACGAATTGGTTGTAATAAGGTTTTAATATCATGCATAATATCTAACTGTGCACACATGTGATCAGTTGGCCCTGTATCAATAATCCAAGAAAACTTGCTGTAACTGCTGGAAGAGAACATAGAATAAACCATACCTGCAACATGATCTTCTGGTGATTTAGCACTCTTGTTAATCATGAGCATATGCATCATATGATTCATATGAGCAAACTGATTTTGCATCTGTTCCATAGGCATATGAGAATCCATAGACTGATGACAAGACATTTCATTAGTATTTGTGCCTGTGTTAGTTTGAACAGAAAATCCAGAAGGAGGACCCATATTAGAACACATATTAGATTGAGAAGGATGAAAATTTGGTTGAAAACTGGATGTGGATGTCATGTTTGCAGTGTTTGTATATTGTTTTCCTTTTGGAAAGGGCCTAAAATTCTGACCAGTAGCACCATTAAATTTCCCAGTCTTGTTCTTTGGAGGATATCCATTCAATTTGAAACATGTTTCTTTTACATGATTGTCTCCATTACAGTATGTACATTTCATAGGCTGTTTAGCAAAAGCATTTTGATTTCATGACCCACACGTTGTGCAGAAAATTGTGTAGGACCAGAAAATTTCCCAGCATTATGAGCAACTAGAACTATAGGATGAGCATGACTTGTACTAGTAAACAGACCAATACTTTCAGCAGTAGAATGCACATATCCTTGTCTAGCCTTTTCATCTTGTTTGATAAATGCTTAAGCCTGAGATATAGTGGGTAAAGGGGACATTATCAAAATTTGTCCTCTGATTGTAGAATAACTGTCATGTAGTCCCATTAAAAATTGTAGCAATTTTCTTCTCAGTTCCCTCTCTTCTTGCACTTTATGTGCTCCACAAACACAATCAATATGAGGCTCTAAGACTGCATATTCATCCCATAAGTTCTTGAGTTTATGATAGTAAAGTTCAACAGATTTATCTCCTTGTTCTAGAATATGAGTGTCCTTTAAAATTTGATAAATTCTGTGGCCATTAATTCCTGAAAACCTTTCATTTAGTTCATTCCAAACCTCATAAGCTGAGTTCACAAAATTCATGCCATCACTGATATCATCATTAACAGTATTCAAGATCCAAGTTATTACCATATCATTTACTCTCTCCCATTGAGCAAATAAAGGAGAATCCTCAGCAGGTTTTGGATAATTTCCATTAACCAAAACAAATTTATTCCTAGCATTCAAAGCTATTTGCATTGATCGTTTTCTAGAAGCAAAATTATCTATTCCAGTGAGCTTTTTAGATATTAAAACTAGTGCAGGATGATCATTGTTGTGTAGAAATAAAGGATGAGAATTCGAATCTATTGAAACATTATGACCTGTTTCTGTTTGAGTATTGCTGCTTGAACCTTGTCCATGGTGCTGATTATTTGGAATGTTCGATTGAACCACATTTGCATAACTCAAATTCACCATTTTTGAAGAAAACTAAACTAGATCTGAAAGAATTGTAAAACTCCAAATCCAGATCTGATTGTAAACAAAATTTATCAAAACTGACAACAGTTTTGATATATAGAAGTAAAGAGATGAAGTAAAGAAATAATTGATTCAACAGATTTGAATCTTATGTATTGATCTTGCGAGAAGATGAAAAATAGATCATGAACTGCTTTGATACCATGTTAGGTTTATTCAACCATGAAGCTAACAGTAGAAGATAGAGCAAAGAATAAGAAAAAAATCTCTGTTTTCATTTCTGTAAAATCAGATTATATTACATTAGAGCCTATCATGTATTTATATATGTTGGTTCAACTAACCCATATTACATCAATCTGTGTCACTCCTCATTTCTAGTAAAGTAGGTACACTAGTTACACTAAAATACACCAAGGCAATTTAGTCAAATCCATACATCCTTGTTGTTAGCTGTCATTGTCAATGCACCAAGGTCCTTGCTTCTGATCACCAGTGCTGCACTACGTGCAGCTGTCAATGCTGTAGCTGCAGCTGTGTTGAATACAAAATGTGTATTACTATTGCTTTTAGATCACCTTAGTTGTTATTTGTGCTTTTAAACAACCTAAGAATTTCATTGAATTGAGGTTATATTTGGCACGATAGAGAGGGTTGATTGTTTACCTCGTTCTTAAACTTCTGCCAATGCTAAAACCCCAGATCTAGGGATCTATCGAGTTGGGAGTCTGTTTTGATAAGCCAGCATGATGCTTTCATGTAAAGAAAAGAAGAGTTAAAATGAACAACTTATCTTCCTTAATGTCAGCTTTCATATTTGAGAAACAAAGGTTTTGTAGTACTGCAAGTTTAAATCAAATGGAACTCATTTTCGGATTAGAGAATCAAGGTCATCTTTAGATCAAATTTCATTCCATTCACATTTCTCAATCAGACGTTGTTTTGATCTGACAATGTATCTATTGAATATATTAGAGAATGTGAAACTAATTTTTTTGATCCAAATTTTGATGTTCTACTATTTGATTTGAAGTTTTTTACTTGCATTGGATAAAATTTCTCTTTTGTTTGATTGGAAAATAGTAGAATATTTTGAAATTATTCAAATTGCACATGAATATTTTAACATTTATCTTAAGCCTTTTTCAATTTTTAATTAATTAATTTGAAGTGTCAGAAATTAATATGCAAGAAAATAAAAATTCAATCGCACAATGCATTTATCTGGTTCACAACATACTTTCAAGGTACGTTGCTACGTCCAGTTTCAAGCTCCTCTCTAGAAATTGAGATCCTATTACTATTTGTAATACACTCTTTCTACATGCGAAGAAGCATTTACAAGGCTTTCTAGATCAACTTTCAACTATTTCTACAACTACTTGTCTTGGACAACAGCTCCCTACTCCTTCCTCAAACGTAGTTGTACCTGTTTTCTGAGTCTAGTTCTGTTTTACAATTTGGTCTTGAAACAAGAAGCTTGCCCCTCACCTCACAAGTTCACTAGAGACTCAACTACCCGTTGATCTCTTTATGATTCTGGTCTTGGTCAAAAGATCACTCTCTTTCTCACACTGGTCTTGGTCGAAGGATCACACTCTCTTTCTCACAGATATATAAAAACAACCAACTCACTTAAAAATCTTTTTAATAAAAGTTTGTTTTGAAAGATGTTTCTTAAATAAGCAGATATATAATTCAGTACATATTTATAAAGGTTTAATTTTCCTTTATAAATAAAGAATGTGTTTCTATGTTAATCTGATATAAATTTGATTTCAGATATAAAAGTTTAAGTAACTTTTATAGTGAATGATATGCTTCTTTATAAGCAGTTATATTCAATGATGTTTGTGATATAAAAGTTTAAATAACTTTTATATTATGCAACAAGTATTTATGAATAAATAAATTTATGTTCAAATACTTGTAATGACAAATATTAAATATAATAAATGAATCAATTAAATAATACTTAGTATAACAAATAAATTTGTTTAAATCAAAAATATATATAACAATATATTTCATCTATGATGTGAACACTTTAAATAAGGCCACTTGACTTTGAGTCTCGTTCGTCTGATTCCTTCGCTTAAGAAGAATATCTCTGCTATAGTCCTCAGTATCAAAGTACTAGCCAAATTTATGGCTATCACTATCTAATATTTATATAAATATTTTCGATTGATCACTTAGGCTTTGAGTCCTCGTTCGGCCAATTCCCTCACTTGAGAGGAATATTTTCGCTATAGTTTCGGTGTCTAAGTACGAACATACTTTACAATAATTATATAAATAAACTATATCAATAAAAGATCACTTAGACTTTGAGTTTTCGTTCGGCTGATTCCCTCACTTACGAGGAATATATCCGCTATAGTCTCGGTGTCTAAGTACGGACTTTTTATAAGATATAAATAGATAATATATATATATATATATATATATATAAATGTGTATAACAATTATATTTGTATATCTATAAATATGAACAAGTATGAGATAATTCAAATAAAATCAATTTAAGAATTTATTTCAAATACTTTGACCAATTTTCTCTTCGACAAAAGATAAGAACTTTGAGTAAAAAAGAGAGCTTCTTTAGAGAGATAATGTAGGCAAGGAGTATTTGCTTTTCTTTCTTTTGGAATTGGCAAATTGAAATGAATGAAAGGCCTCCTAGTTATATATTTTTCAAGCTTAGGGCATAAAAGTCTTTTGGAAGTTTATTTGAAAAATCAAAGGCTAGGATTTCTTGATTGCAAAATCAAAGGCTAGCATTGATCAAAAAGAAGTCGCGTGGATTGGTCTTTGAAGAAAGCACACCTACATTTTTAGCCTTCGAAGAAAGCACACTTGCTTTTTTGAATTTTGAAAGTCTTGGCCCTTAAAAAAATTGTCTTCTAAGTTTTCTAACTTTCATTTTTCCAGCACATGCTAGCAAATTCGGATGAGACAAACGGCTTTAGCCTTTTGCTTTTTGCATGTTACTTTAGTGTATATAAAAAAATTATTTAGGAAGAATAGGAGTTTCCTTGCCTTAAGAAATGTTACTTTATGAACTAATCTCTTTAACACTTGATATTAAATTATCAAGGTCAAGAAACTATTATTTCAATAAGATTTGGAAATAATTTTGGTCAAAGTAAGTAAGATAATTAAAATCAATTAAAATATAAATTATATGGAGAGGAGTCTAATATTTACTTATCCTATTTACTAATTATTGTAATCATCAAAATAATCTTAAAAAGTTGGAGACCCAACACTAAGGCATACCTTAGCCAAGATTGGTTAAAACTACTTAGTAAAACCTTAGCAAAACGGCGTAGTTTTACCCCCCTAGTGTTAAGTTTTTCATTTTTGGGTTTTATATAAAGAAATCTTTAATTATAATTTTTATACAAAACTATGTTATTTTGTTAAGTAGCCTTATCCAAGTTTGGCCAAGGCATTCCTTAGATTACCTTTCCCCTATATATATATATATATATGAAGTTCTAGATGTTTTTCAGGTTCCAATTGTTTCTTTTTCCCAAAATGTGTTTCAATGTATTACCAAGTTTTTTTTTTCTTCTATTTTGTTTTATGTCAATTATGACATGTCCTGTTTTTTGGTAACCGCAGGTTGATTGCATTGCCATTCTAGTTTCTGCCTTACTATTATTATCTGCATCTTTAACAATGAAATGGATTACTTATGAATTGTATCGTATAATTATTTAATTGTTGTTCTTTGTGCATTGCGTATGTTGCATACATTATTTGAGTAGATGTTCAAACTTTAACACAAATTATTTACTTTTTAAGTAGTCAATGGTTTATAAATTCAAGAACTATTTTAGAGTTTTGCTTCAAGGATAAATTTCATATCATTAAACACACAGAAATAACTGAGTTTGGGTAAATACTACCTGACATTACATGCTTTATGATGACTTAATTATCTATGATGATAAGTTGCCTAAACAAAGTTAAATAACTACATGTTTTTTGAGTAATTAGAAAATTTATACGATTGATTCTAGAAATTTTAGAGGTTAACATTAATTAATACCAAATTATAGGATGGAGAAAAGATTTTGTTCATTTGAACCTTTTATAACATTATAATTAAAACCAGGCTATAATCTTATGGCTAGTAGGCAGAATGTATAATTAAAAATTAGTTACCACAATAAACTAAGTTGCTGTTTTTAGTTGAATAAATAGTATGGTATCACAAAGGTTTTAGAATAGGTGAGGTTCCTGATTCACATTATATACTTTCTGGTTTTAATAAGTACCATTTAAATAAAATAGAAGGTTACAATTCTATGCCTTTATATTTGTAGATAACAGGAATAACAATGCTCTGCCAAATCAAATTTATATATTAAACACTGATCACAAATCGCCAGATTGGTTTCATAGCACTGTAGTATTGGACAGGATGAATTAAAACTACATAAATTTTTGCAGTAATTACCACCGGTTCAATATGCACAGAAATTGCTTTTGCCAGATTATCGCAATAGGATTTATATAATTGAAGTTTCTAATGGAACTTTGAGTTCCAAAATTCCAATTATAGGTATTCAAATGGCATTTTAATATATATATTTTTAACAAAAGAGCATTTATACTTAAAATGTTGTTCTGCAAATTATTTCTTGCACATTCAAATGATTGTTGCAGAAAAATTCTTGTAACTAACTAACTAACTATATATATATGTATATATATACATATATATATTGATATGTATATATATACATATATATATTGATATATATATATATATATATGTGTATATATATACATATATATATATACATATATATATATATATATACGGTCCGGATCTTAAGCTCACTCTTTATCCAACACACCTTGCTCACTCTCTTTTAGCGACAGACCGGGCGACGGTTCGGTGCGTCGCTATATGTACAACAGTCGTCTTAGCTTTTAGCGACGAACAACATATAGCGACAGACAACATATAAACGACAGACCTAACCGTCGCCCGGTCTGTCGCTAAAGAGAGAGTGAGCAAGGTGTGTTGGATAAAGGGTGAGTTTAATATCCGGACCGTATATATATATGATAAAGCTCTGAAACGAACTGTTCGTAAACGAACATATGTAGGATCCAGTGTTGAAGATTGTTGATTGGATGAAAATATTTAACACTAATTACGAATATATGATGGTGCATAATTGGGTCAATCAACAACCTTTAACACTGGGTCCTACAAATGTTCGTTTACGAACAGTTCGTTTCAGAGACTTATCCTATATATATATATATATATATATATATATATATATATTTGTCTCCATATGCTAAATACTGAACATTCTTTTTCAGGATCAAGTTCCTCAACTTCATTGTAACATCAAAACCGTAGATTTCATAACACTTCCACAAGGTTGAATGCAATGTGGAGATCAGCGGTGATGGCTAAATTGATAAGACAAATCAGTCGACTTGAAATGGTTAGAGCTCAAACCCCGAGTTATTGTTACAGTACAATGGTCCAAGTTAGAAGTCCCAATCAACGTAACGCAAGCAGAAAGTCATCAGATGAGGATCGGTCAGACAGTCTGATTATGTCTCAGTATTCAAAAAAGGATGCTAAGAACTACACAGGAGAAAATGTTCCTAGAAAAGATAAGATCAACCTTCTGGTGAACACACTTCTTGACCTCAAGGACAATAAAGAAGCTGTTTATGGGGCACTTGATGCCTGGGTTGCATGGGAACGGAAATTCCCTATTGGGCCAATAAAGAGGGCTATACTAACCCTCGAAAAAGAGCAACAATGGCACAAGATTGTTCAGGTAATTAAATGGCTGCTAAGCAAGGGGCAGGGAACCACAATGGGTACATATGGGCAGTTAATACGAGCGTTAGATATGGACAACAGAGCTGGAGAAGCACACGAGATTTGGGTGAAGAAAGTTGGTCGGGATTTACATTCTGTGCCTTGGCAGTTATGTAAGCTTATGATATCTGTATATGATAGAAATGACATGCTGGAGGATCTTGTAAAGCTTTTTAAGGACATGGAAGCTTTTGATCGTAAGCCCCGTGAAAAATCAGTTTTACGGAAAGTTGCTGATTCGTACGAGATGTTAGGCTTACCTGAAGAGAAGGACAAGGTATTGGAGAAATACAAAAATTTGTTCACTGAGACATGGAAAGGACACCTTAAGTAATCTAGGAGGACTCCCTCCATGAAAGCGTGAAAAATGAGATTATCTTTTCAAGTATGTGGAGTTATCAAAGGCATTCTATAGGAGAATAAATTTTATAAAGGACGGTCTATGAAGTAGTAATTTACACCATCGGAACCTGCCAATTGTGTATTTTGAAAGAAAATCAAATAGTTTTGACCGTGTTAACAATAAATACATAAATTTTGCCATGGTAACACAATTAAAACTTATTGATTTTCTGTAAAAATATCTAGTTGTCACTAAGGCTGTAAAATAAACAAATAGTTCGGGTTCGATTTGTACTTGCTTGACTAAAAGATCGATTCGAGCTCGACTCGAAATATAAATGATTTAAATATGAGTAAATTTTAATGACGATAAATTATTCGAACCTCATTAAATTGTAATTTTTTTTATTATAATCAAATCATAGTTGTTTGAAAAGTTCAAACTGTTTGGACTTGATTCGAGATCGTGCTTGACTCGTTAGTTAAACGAGTCTTAATCAAATTTTATTTTATACTCGATAAATTTTATGAATCTAATTTGAGCAACTCAATATTAGGCTTGATTCGGTTTATTTATACCCTAAGTTATTAGATTGCTATTAAATGATCTAAAAATACTATTTTTCAGGTATTCTATATAGAGTTGATTCTCATTGGATGGATCATTAACGTATTTGAAATGCATATAATTTTACAACTGTTGTATGGAAGTGACTATTGAGGATTGCTGGTTGTTCACTGTACCACAATAAGCTTGGGAATTCTTTGGTTGTAAAATTATACAGCTGACCATCATGTTACTAGGAGCTGGAGTTGCCAAGTTAAGAGTGACAAAAGGGCGAGGCGCTAGCCGCTATGTGAACAAATGATTTTTGAATTAAAAAAATTGAAAATTGAAAGGGAGTGTTGGATTCTAATCAGTATCAAATTATTTGGTGTCTCCCTGAATTTGTTTTGCAGATTTATGGCTCATTGAAGTATGTATTTTTTTATTTAGAGGATAATTGTTGAAATATCTATTGAATAACTTTTATTTCATTGTGAATCTTAAATTTAAGCTCTTGAAAACAAATACTCCTTTCGTTTTCATGAAAGATGACTGAATGTATAAAAAAAATTTGTTTCACAAAAGATGTCTAAGGTACATAATTTAAATTATAAATGCTATCTAAAGTCTGTTTCATCCTCAAAAGTAATTAAATAGAGACCATTATTTTTGAGAAAAAGAAGAATCTCAAAAAAGTATGTATTTTTAATCTTTAATGTATTTGCGTGGGATTTATAGTGGCTAGAGTGAGAATTTATTTATCTTCTCTGCTTAACATTTGTTTTGTTTAAATTACGTGGAAAAATGTATTTAAAATATTTTTTATGGGAGGGAGTATTGAATGAAGTTTATATTTTCATCTCTCCTCTCACATGGTACCACTTTTTGTTGCCTTTTATGTCACTTGCCAAATTCAAACTATGCGATACAAAACATGTCTAGTAAGTCGATGATATGAGCAACAACTAAAAATGAGTCGAGGAACAACTAAAAATGACAAATTTATGTTGAAATTAAATATTGATGTACTTGAATACATAAGATAGGAAAGAATTAAGAATGAATACACCTTAGTTTATTCTATTATCACTTAAAATTACACGCAAGTCTCAATCCGATTTTGTCTTAAATTTGTTGAGATTTTATTTCGATTTGATGCGTCCACCTACGTGTTGGGTGGGTCCTCACCCATTTATTAAGGAGACATTTATTAAGGAGACAAAAGTGAGAGTTTTAGAAGATGAAGAATTTGGTCGCCCTTCACTTTTTCTTGCAGGCTACTTGGGTATTAATGAGCTTGTGCTATATATGTATATATTATATATAGTAATCAGATCGTAAGAAAAGGTGGTGAACAATCCTTTTGCTATAAAAGACTACCATGAGGAGCAAGAGAAGATAGGAGGGTGAGATATAATCATTCGAGAGGAAGTAAGAAAAAGAGAGAAAATCAGTGAGGGAATAATCATCGAAGAGTTAGCAGAAATACTATCAAGAGTTAGAAAAATAGAGAGAAAGAAGGTTCAAATAAATAGGTGTTTTTATTTGGGTTCCATCACATAGTTATTGTGGTAAAGTAATTTGAGTTTGTACTCAAATTAAAATATCTTTATATTCTCTCAAATTATTATAGTGGATTTTTTGAAAATCGTTTCGTTGTTTTTACTTCTTAGTTTTAGAGGGGTTTCCACGTAAAATTTTGGTATCTCGTGATTTGATATTTTCTACTTATTATTTCATGCAGTGATTATTATTTTGGTGGAACTGCGAAT
Source organism: Panax stipuleanatus (assembly GCA_020205555.1). Taxonomy (NCBI): domain Eukaryota; kingdom Viridiplantae; phylum Streptophyta; class Magnoliopsida; order Apiales; family Araliaceae; genus Panax; species Panax stipuleanatus. The sequence continues at coordinate 39,338,894 of CM035120.1, forward strand.
TTAATCTGTTTGACATATACTGAATTTTTTATCCATTTAATTTATCAAAGACAACAATATTTGTGAGATTTTTTTTTCTAACAACTGGTATCAGAGCTAAAGTTATTTGCTCAGTTTTTTTTAATAAATTTTATGGAGGAATCAGTCGGAGCCATGATTAAATTGACATATTCAATTTTTTCGATCTGGAAGCCCAAAATGGAGGATATCCTTTATTGCAAAGATTTGTATGATCCGTTGGAGCTCGAGGGAAAGAAGCCCACGGATAAATCTGAGGCTGATTGGAATAAAATGAATAGGAAGACTATTGGTCACATTCGACAGTGGATTGATCAAAGTGTGTTGCACCATATTTCGCAGGAGACGGATGCTCATACTTTATGGACAACACTAGAGTTTATGTACGAGAAGAAGAATGCACAAAATAAATTTTTTGTCATTCGAAAAATTATGAATCTAAAGTACAAAGATGGGAGCAGTGTGTCGGAGCATATGAGTGAGTTTCAAGGTTTGGTGAACCACCTGTCCACTATGAAGTTGAATCTTGATGATGAGATTCAGGCTCTTTTGCTTCTCAGTTCGTTGCCAAACAGCTGGGAGACTTTGGTGGTGTCTCTAAGCAATTCAGCTCTAGAAGGAAAATTGAACATGCAGATGGTCAAAGACAGTCTTCATAATGAGGAGACAAGGCGAAAGGAGCAAGACGTAAATTTTGAGACACATGCTCTTGTGTCGGAAAATAGGGGCATAAGCAATTTTAGGGGATCTCACAAAGGAGATAAAAGTCGCAACAAAATCAAAAATCACAGGAGCAAGTCAAAGACCAGACAAGGTGAAACTTATAGATGCTTCCATTGTAATAAGGAAGGTCATTACAAAAGAAATTGCATAATTTGGTTAGACAAGCAGAAAAATGGCGAGCAAGGAAAGGTTGAGGAGAAGAACACTGCAGCCACAGTCACTGAAAATGTTGTGATTCTTTCATTTGGGGAAGAAGAATGCTTGCATGTTGATGATCAGAAAGTTAATTGGGTGGTTGATATTTGTGCCTCGTATCATGCTACACCCAAGAGAGAATTCTTCACAACTTACAAAGCAGGGGACTTTGGGTATGTGAGAATGGAAAATACTGATCAGTCCAAGATTACTGGAATTGGTGATGTTTGCATTCAGACAGGTGTTGGTTGCACTGTTACCTTGAGGGATGTTAGACACCTTCCTGATTTACGTCTCAACTTGATTTCTGGCATGGCCTTGGACATAGAAGGCTATGAGAATCATTTCGGCAGTGAAAAGTGGAAGCTTACCAAGGGTTCTATGGTGATTGCAAGAGGTGCTGCTTGTTGTTCGTTGTATAAGACTCATGTGAAGGTGTGTTCTACTGAGTTGAATGCAGTTGAGGATGACTCTTTACCAAATTTATGGCATAAGAGGCTTGGCCACATGAGTGAGAAAGAGTTGCATTTATTAGCAAAAAGGTCACTCATTCCTTTTGCTAAAAGTATTGTTTTAAGCCCTTGTTAGGACTGATCAATCGATTATAACTGAATTGAATAGGCTATTCAGTTATAACCAAAACCGAAATAATCATAATTTCAATATCCGAAAAACTAATTGAATTTTAGAAATAACCAAATTACCGAATACCGAATTACCGAATTGTAAATTCGGTAATTCGGTTAATAACAGAATTGGCTATCTGTGTATATTGACTACGTAGTATGTATTCGGCTATGGATCAATTGAGTTGGTAAAACCATGACCCTGACCCTGACCCTGACCATAATTGTTGGAGTTGAGGAACCCGAAATTGTCAACCCGCGGATTTCTCACCCCACTCTCTACCTCTTCCTCCATATTTCTTCCAAACCTCGTGTCCACGTGGCCAAGTCGTGACATTGTAGGGGCATACACCTCGTTCTGATTATTGTTGTTGTTCTGCATTATTACTCCCTCAACTTGGGTTTGTATCGGAGCCTGACCACCACCGAGAAATTGCTCCGGCATCGAATTAAGTCCGACGAGGCTTGCCCAGTCAAAATTACCGGAACCTAAATTGAGCTTGTTATTGAGCGAGTTCATTCTTGGCAAAGTAAAGAAGCGGCCATCAATCTCCGATAAGGACTCCAGCACGTCATCGAACTGAGAAGAAGATGAAGGGCGAATGGCGATGAGGGCATGAGGCTGAGAAACGAATGGCGATGAGGGCATGAGACTAAAGACCAAAGAAGAAAAGAGTAAAGCTGTAAAGGAGTAAAGCTGTAAAGGACTAAAGGACGTAAAATTATTATTTTAAGCCATTTTATTTGGTTATTCGGTTTAACCGAATAACTCAAACTTAGTATCCGTATTAACTAACTGGATACCGTAATTAATTTCGGGTATAACCAAATTATTAAAAAGAACCGAAATATTAGAAAAATTCAGTTATTTTATTTCGGTTCGGTTCGGTAATTCGGTTATATCCGTTTTTTGCTTAGTGCTAGCCCTTATGACTATTGTTTGTTTGGGAAACAACATATAGTTTCTTTTAGTAGTTCCGCTAAAAGAAAATCAGAGTTACTAGAAAGAGTATATTCTGATGTATTTGAGGTTGAGTCTTTGGGTGGAAATAGGTATTTTGTTACCTTTATTGATGATGCTTCGCGAAAGGTGTGGATATTTTTGTTGAGAACAAAAGACCAGGTATTCCAGCATTTTCAGAGTTTTCATGCTATGGTTGAAAGGGAGACTGGAAAATCATTGAAGTGTCTTCGTAGCGACAACAGAGGGGAATACACTTCAAAGGAGTTTGCTGAATATTGCAGTAAGTATGACATTCGACATGAGCAGACTGTTCTTGGTACCCCACAGTAAAATGGTGTGACTGAGAGAATGAACCGCACTATTATTGAGAGAGTGCGATGCATGTTGAGAATGGCTAAACTGCCTAAGTCATTCTGAAGTGAAGCTGTTCGTACTGCTTGTTACCTTATTAATAGATCTCCATCAGCACCGTTGGATTTTCAGATTACAGAAAAGATTTGGAGTGGTAAGGATTTGTTTTATTCTTATTTGAGGGTATTTGGGTGCAAAGCTTTTGCACATATCCCCAAGGAACAAAGATCAAAGTTTGATGACAAAACTGTTAGTTCCCAGTAGGCACACAATAGATCTAGAAATGGGGGGGTTGAATAGATCCTTTGCGTTTTTAAACTCTTTTCCATTTTATTTTGTATTGCTAAGAAGTTAGCACATGACAAACATAAGAATCATTTCAAGCACAGCGGAATAAGTTAAATGCCCCCTTCATTGATATATTGATAAACATTGATACATTGTTCTTGGAGTTAGTTTAGATGTAAGTAGTTAATACAAATATAACAGTTATAGCAGTTAAGTGCATAATGTAAATGACACAAAGTAAATGACAGAATATAAAAGACACAAGGGGTTTTAAGTGGTTCAGAGACTCAAGCTCCTAATCCACTCCTTAGTGGATTAGTGAATTTCACGATTTAATTTTTTTTTGATATAATAAGAAAATGAATATTACTTGAGCATAAATGTTTATGAGTTATGAGAAAAGTAATTCGATTATATTAAATTGAATCTAGAAGGAAATATGGAGGAATTCAACGAACTCGTAGAATGCCTTGTGTGGCATGAGAATGAAAATGGTGATGATTTAATTAATTCAAGAGGAAAATCAATAAGTGAAAGATTAATTAATATTACATTGTTAATTAATTTTGTTATTAGTGATAGCCTATTAATGAGTAATTATTAATAATATGTTATTGTGAGTAACAAAATATTTACGAGTAAGTAATTGATGAATATGATAAGAGTTAATTGATTATTTGTTGAGTGCAATACATGTGATAGTTAATCGTACAATAATGTTATTAACTGTTATTATGAATAATAATCGGTTAAAATGTAAATGAATTATTAAGTGAATAATTAATCTATATTAATTGTTAATTGTTATTATGAGAAATATAATAATAATCTATTGATTTAGTATTTTTGCAAGTAATGATTGGATACTAAGAAAATGGTTTATAAATATAATAGGATTTATATTGTTGAGGAATGTGATTATTTATCGTATAATAATAATCGATAAGAGTAAGTAATGAAGGAATTACTACGTGAACAATTAATTGATATTAATTGTTATTTACTTTCTATTATGAGAAAATAGAATATTAATGATGATTAATTGATAATGTGTTGATTATTATTATTGCGAATAATATAATGATAATAAGCAACTTGTTTATAAATATAATAAGATTTATATTTATTTAACGTGATAATTAATCATATAAATGTTAGTTAATTACTATGTAAATTAATAACTTCATTAATTTATGAGGAATGAATTGATTAATATTTTATTAATTGCCATTATGAATAATAAAACAAATTAGTAAGTTATTAATATAATGAGATTATATTAATTGTTATGTGCATGTATGCGAAATTAAATATATAAAATATATGGGATACAACTATATTATATAGTGTAGTGCGACATTTATGTGACTATACTATATATAGAAACCATATATTAAGATTTATTAAAACTATATTATATAGTGTAGTGCAACATGTATGTGACTATACTATATATAGAAACCATGTATTATGATTAAATAAATTATATGAGTTACATAATAAAGCTTATGAGACAACATGTGGTATGTGGCTACATTAAAAGATGTACTATCATAAATAAACAAATGTTATGTGGTGAATATTTCAATAGATATAATTGGAAATAGTAGAATTGTAATGACATTATGTAACAACGTATATGTATGGATACATTAGAGGTGTATCTTATGGATTATTAAGTTGAACCAAGTGTATATTTAAATATATGAGAGGAGATAATAAATGGTTATCTATTTTAATATTAATGTGAAATTGAAATAATAATTATTTTAATAAATATAAATAATTGAAATAATATAGTAATGTGAAAAGGTAATACCCAACTAGATTATATTCGAAATTATAAAATGTACATGGATTATATCATGTGTATATTAAACTTACTACATGTAATATTATTTCCTCATTAAAACTACATTGTAATTCTAATTGGATTTATAACCTAAGTATGTTATATGAATATGTATTATAAAACTAAGTATGCAGTATTGTATGTTGCCAAGTTGCTGAGCTCTATTGGCTTGTCCCAAAATAAGAGACTCATCTCTCCTCACGTGTATAACTCAATGGCTAGCCTATTGCCTCTTCTCTCAAAATCAGCATTCTAGTTATAATCATCAATGGGGGAGTGGCTTTCATGATTGCCTTCACCAACTAATTACCTATTCCTCCTTAACCTTCATACAATTCATATTTCTGTTAGTTTGATTCAAGGGAGGAAGGCTTTGTCTGGAAATTGGTTTTCCTATATATATATAGCCCCTTCTCCTTCTAAATTCATTTGCTGAGAATTCCAAGTGAGGTTAGTATACTGTGATTATCTATTGAGTTGAGGGAGGATTTCTATTGCAGCATTAGCAAGCTAATTCGTGTTACAGAGGTATAATATACATTCCTTGTTCTTCATTTTCATTCTCTGCCAAAACTTCCTATTCTTGAATGTTAATTTCTTGATTATGCCAAATTGGATTGTAATTGGATTGTAGAACACTTATATAGTTGTTATATGAACTTATATGCATGTTGGGATTACAATATGGCTGCTTAAAACTATTGTTTTGAAGGAATTTTGAGGTTTGGCCTAAGTCCTGCCAAAGCAGGGAGTTCACTGTCATGGACTGGACACGGCGCAGCTGCGCCAGCCTTTGCAAACAGATTGTAATTTCTGCTATAAACTGTGAATGTTAGGTTGTTCAAGGTGACTTAGATAAAGCATGCTAGTGGGAGTAACCTACATATATAGATACTTAGAACTAAAATAAGCATGTTTCATTATGTTGCATGGATGATTGACGAAAAGACTTGTAGTTTGGGATTGAACTTATAAGTTCTTAAAGTAAACTTTAATATGTATGCATGCCATGTTAGTATTCTGACCTTGGAGACACGTTAGTATGACGTAAAGATGCATGAAAGACATATTAATTTATGTATATGGATTTCATAATGTACCATGATCATGTGGACCTTAATAGCAAACGTTACTAACGAAAACACAAGCCTTAAACATGGACTTTAACATGTTATATTAGGATTCTATATTCTGATATTTTCAGCATGTTATATGGCCTAAAAATGCATGTCGGACATGTTGACATATGTATATAGATAACATGCACATGTTGGACTAATTAGTGAACATTACTAAACAAAATACGAATTTTGAACGTGAACGTTAACATGCTACTTTGAGATTTGAATTCTGAAATGTATGGACATATGTGATAGCACTCTTAGACTCACTCATGTATTATACATGTATATACACCATGATTAGGTGACGTGATTCAAGTTAAGTATAAATGAAGCATATTTTCAAACCAAAACGATGCTAGTTGCATGTATACGATATGAATATTCATGAGTATGCCTAATACAAGTTATACGAATACCTTATGTGTTTAAAAAGCAAGCACGTTAGACTTTGTGATTTTCATGACCTTGAATGACCGTAAGTTGTCAAAAGTGTTAACTTAGAACCATATCATGAAAGAGATAACTTAGATGGACTTAGGAAGCATGAAGGCATCCTTTAATATACATATATACTATGTGATATCATATGTTGATACTTGAATCCGATCTTGACGGTAAACTTATAGCAATGCCATAACTTGCTAAATAAAGTATGTTTGGTACTAGTTGTGGTCTTATGTGATAGTAATAATATATGAGGATGTTTTACTTATATAAGGAACTCTAGAGATAATAAAGACATAACCAATTTAGTGTTATGATTTACTACAATGCCATACATGATATAACTATGTTACTTGATTTCATGATAATCTAATTTCGTACGACATGTGTGTAAGTAAATAATAACATACTATGAAGATGTTTAACTTGAGAGAAGGGATTCCCTAGATAATAATGACCTAATCGGTTAAGCGTTATGATTTAATACAATGCTATATGTGTTATAACTGTGTAGTAAGGTTAAGACCTAACTTATGTGTTGATCGTATATCCAAGATATGATATGATATGACTAATGGATATCATATATATATATATATATATATATATATATATATACGTAACTATATTACGACAGGGATTCGAAAGTGTCGATTTATTTAACGAGGATAAACTACGCATAAGGCAAGTTTCCTGACTTACACTCATTTATAGTGCCAGTATCTGATCCCTACTTTTATTGTGTTGCAAGTATCCTACCCTTGTGGTTACTTATTCGAGGAACGTCGTAAGCAAGTTTCCTAACTTATACTCTTTCATTGTGCAAGCTTCCTTGAAACCGTTCTTGTATATTAATTGCAAGTATCTGACTACTCTTTTATTGAGCAAGTATTTGATTCATACTCTTTATTGAACACATATTCGAGCTTGTACTAACTTTGGTCGTACGAGTAAATAGGTGCTATAATAATTCTTGCCTTACAAACTTATGTTTCATAGTTTGATTTAAATCACGATTATATTCTTCGAATTATTGTTGCGAGTATTGAACTCATAAATTGTTCTTATATACATTGTTGAAATTGTCTACGCCATTTAATTCGGCTAGACCAATATCATGAATTAGAAAGCAATCCACACCAATTGCCTTGGTGAGGACTCTTATAAATTGACTGAGTTGAACAATCCTTGTAAAAAGGGGAACTATATAGTCGGGGTGCCGACAGTGGTGTGGTAGGTTATGCATAACACCAGGTACGATAGGCTGATCCCCTAATTGTACTTGTTTGGGTTAACAGAAATATTTTTGGTGATTCTAGTAGAAGTTCGTGGTTCTTAGCAACCACTCAGTATCCAGTATTTGTTAACTTGAAACTTTGAATTCTTTTATTAATCCTTGGTCCACAGCGACACTCAGTGATGTCTATTCATTCACTTGAATTTGTTAAAACTTTCGAAACCTTTAATAACTTCTCGACCCATAGTGGTCCTTATTCAACTTCGCGGAATAGATTTGGAAGTCATTGCTATTTATTTTGTTCACAACATTCTTATTTAAAATCCTGAGCGATTAATTATCATTTTTCCCTTGAGATTTAGAACTGTATATATTCCTGTTCACATTTATTGGCGTATTACTTGCTGAGCAAATTTGTTGCTCACTCTTGCTTCCCATAAACATTTCAGTTAGGGCAGGGCAAGGTGGAACCCCAGTACAGGACAAGTACGAAGGTAAGGTTATGGAGTAGCTGTGCTTTTCTATATTAGGATGTTTCCGTTATGTTGTATTAAGACATATTTAAATGTTATGTATTAAGAAATGTTTGGTTTAAGTTATGAAGTGTATTAGTAATAGTTTCGAGACTTGGGACGAGAATATTTATGTTATATCAATGTAAATTATTCTGTTATTCCATTGTCTGAGATTTTAGTTGTTATTAGAATTAGTACGTGATGAACCGAATTCAAGATCAGTGATGGTCTGAATTTGGGGGCGTCACAGAACTCCTTTAGTTCACTAAGAACTCTTCAAGGCCAGCAGCCTTGGAACTCATTTAGTCCCTCTGGACAAGGACCCCTCAGGCCCTGACTACTCGTTGTTGTAGTTGTTGTTGTTGTTGTTTGTGCTTTGCTGCTAAGATGACTTAAAGCTTTATCATCTCTTGTACATAGCAACTTGGCTTGGTCCGCAGCATTTTGCTTCGAGTCTGGACCTTTTCTTCTCAGGTGCAACTGATCTTCATTCTGTTTAGCTCATCTTCTTTTGATGTCAGCTGTACACCATCACCACATAGGGCTTCTAAGGCTTTTCATTGTGGGTCATCTTCTTCTGGTCCTTAGCAGCCCTTGAACCCTTCTTGAAAGATAAGCAGATATGGTTCTGCATCTTTTCCTTTTCAGCTTCTTGTTCTTCATGGTGATCTGTAGAGTGGCTCTTCTGATCTTCTTTATGCTCAGCCTCTTTCCTAAATGCTATCTTTATGGCCTTCTCGGCTCTCAGCTTAGCTGCCATCTTCAGTGGCATTCTCATCTTTGTTGAGTGAAGCTTTTAGTCTGTTCAAGTTCTTCTTCCAATCTGCTTCACTTCCACTGTCGTAGTCTCACTGCCGCTGAGACTTGTTCTATTCAGCTCTGGTGGAACTTGTAGAGTCAACAATATAGCATTCCAACAACTTAACGATTCTTCTTCTTAGCAACTCTTGATCTTTGAAGCTTTAGCTGTTATATACTCCCTCACAATCTTCCCGTTGGAATATAGTCGTTGGGAGCTATTTGAATTACTTCGCAGATCTCGAGTTATTTGGTGCATACTGCTGATGTGACGTGACAGCTCATTTTTGACTTTACTGATACAGCATTCTGCTTTCTCACCTACCGCCTTAGAGATGTCACTATTCCGTGTCAGGCTGGCAGTCACCTTTATTACTCCTTTCTGATTCCTTGATTCGAATCTTTAGGAGTTATCCTTTTGCATCGATGCTCTCAATTAGCAACGTTCGGATGTCAGTCTTTATATTGAGACGTTGTCAGTGCTTCAATATTCAGATGCCTGAACTCTACGATTCTGATGCAGATATTCTTAGACCTTGATCGTAGTGTGTCTTGTTGAATGTTGCTCTTTGACTAGTTGAGACAACACTACGATTTTGAAGAGTGTTCTTTGGATCTGCAATGTAGAACACTTCTTCCTTTACTTGTGCAGTGCTTCAACACTTCTGCTTGCCTTGACTGATCTCAGGAACTGATAGCTTGACTTCTTGTTCTGGCCTCTTCTGGATAGTAAGACACATCAGATTTGTGGCATACCCAGCTCTCTTTCTCCTGGTGATCTCCCTTTCACCTATCTTCAATGGTCTGACCCATGCTTAATCACTTCTGTCTTGTTCTTCAAAAGCTGGCCAGTATCTCTGTGTAAACTTCATCAGTTCCTGCTTGGCAAACACTACGATCCTGAGTGATTCTCAAGACCATTGTCTTCTGTTCTTTTGACAGCTACTGCACTTACTGACTTTCTCTAGTCAGTCACTTTATCTGAAGTCTTCTTCTGATTCGCTTGTGGAAGACTTCATCTTGAATGGTCTCACAACTCAATCTGAATGCTGATTGAGTTGGTGCTTAGATCTTCTGTTAGCTTGCCTACCATTCGTTGAGTGCTCTCTGGTTTCCTTTAAGTGGAATGTATCTTTGCAGCTCAGACCAGAGGCTTCATGCTTTGGATATTCTGGGAGTGCTCATCTGTTGAGAATCGTGTTGACACTACGATTCTGCCTTGGCATTGTGAGCAATCTCTATAGAAGTCTTAGTTATGCAGACTACGATTTAGCCTTATTTCTGCAAACATTACGACTCCGAGATCAGACCTTGACAGACTATAATTTCTGCCTTTATGCTTGTTGTCCTCGTCTGATCTGGCTCGACTACGATCTTTGCCTCTGATATGATCAACAGACTCCACTATTTCAAGTATAATCTACGATTCTTGACTAAGTTCTGGCAGAAGCTCGATTGGCTCATAGATAGGCTATCTCTATGATTCTGAACATGACTTCCTTAGCAGACTACGGCTCTGAGAAAGTTCTTCTCGACACACTACGATCCTTCCTCGTTTCTCCTGGCAGACTACGAACTTTGAGATCTACTATCTTGCAGACTACGATTCCGCCTTGATAGTTCTCGAGTCTTCCTTGTCTCTCCTGGCAGACTACGATGCTGGTGCAGTGCTCGACGATCAGACAAACCTATCTATTACACTTTATAAGATCAACCTAACAAGCTTGATCTTTCTATATTTATATTCCTTGTACATCATTTCTTTTTAAGGACTTTACAAAGCTGTTTTGCTTATGTAGGATCAACCTAACATATTTGATCATTTCAGTCTAAGTCCTTGTACATATATTCCTATTATCTATTAAAGGACTTTACAGCTTTTATCAATACAAGCATACTTGCATATTCATTCATTTATATCATAATCAAATCATATAAAATAGGAATAACATTCTCATGTATATTCCTAACAATCTCCCCCTATTTGATTATGACAAAAATAATCAGTGCATATGCATGAGATGAATGAATCTTATATACAGTGAGCAGTTGTATTTCTAAAGCAGATAATCATGAATGTCATTAATGATAATACGAAATTACATACACTATGACACTCTACATTCTGGATCCAGAACATACCTAACTAGATAGAGATGTACTTCTTCTGCTCCTTGTATGTCTCCAGAATGTCTGTTGATCAGCTTCTGCTGCTGCTCATCTTTCTTTCTTCTTTTTCTTCTTTCCCCTGCTCCCCCTCAGATGCAGGCGGTACTTCTTTGGCTTGATCAGCCTCTAGTTCAGTTGCATACTCTCCTTTATCTGGCTCCCCCTCAGATTCTGTGTTCATGGGGTTATCATCTTTTGGCTCCCCCTCAGATGATGATTCTGCTTCTGTTGCTGCTTTCTTCTTCTTTCCTTTCTTGGCCTTCATTGCTTCTCTGCTTCTCTTCTTCTCAGACTTCAGTCTGCTTGTAAGAACCCGAATTTTCAGATATTACTAAATAAGGATTTAATAAATAAAATTCTTAAACTGTGAGATGGGTTCGAATAATATATATATATGTGATATGAGGTATGTGGTATTATATTACATAGGGTAATATGGACTATGTAAAATGTGTTTTTGTGATTTATAAATATATTATTAATATATATTTGTTACTTATCGTAGAGACGATCCAGTTGAGATAAAGGAAGTGGATAAATTTCTATCGATATTAAATAATTTATATAGTTATTTTATCATAGTAAGTTGGTGACATTAAATATCCTTAATGTATAAATCACCACATTCTTGTGTATGTGTATTAATAACTAGTATGTTTATAATATAAGTTATTAATAGCACTTAAGCTATCCGTGAATAGGTTTGGATAGTGAAGCATGAGTTAGTTAAGGGAATTAACTAATAAGAATAAATATTAGTTAATATAAGTTGTGAGTTATATTATGGAATAATATAATGTCAGTATTGAATCTTAATTAACTATGATGATATAGTGCAATGTTTAATTTACTTAAGTAAAGGAGTGAATTAATATATATACGTTATTAAAGGGAGATGGAAATCATTATATCTTTAAATGTATATTTGAAGAAATTATTTTGGGGAACAATTTATAGAAAAGAAAGAGAAATAGTTATTATATATTTCTAATAAAGGATATTAAAATAATTTCTAATATTGAATTATTTTAATAAAAGGAGGAAATGTTATTTTTGAATAATAATATTACCTTATATGTTTTTGTATGAGGTGTGATTGGTTAATATAGTAAATGTATTAAAACGTATTTGCTATATGTAATTAAATTGATGGAAACAATTTATTATAATAGATAATAAACTTATTATCTATTTTCTATATATAATATATGTACATGTGTCGTACATATAGTTATTTGATATTACATTAAGAATAATATCATGAGTCAATAAGTAAATTATTTTCTAATAATGAATGTCTTTATTCGGAGAAAACATAATATTTATGTTATGGCAAAATACATAATTTTTAATATATTTTTCAAGGGAGTTTAATTTATAAAAGAAAACTAAGTTATTTTAATAACTTGAGTTGCTATAGTACCGTAACTGTTATAAATAATATTTGAATATTCTATTTGTAATATATTTATATGTGGACCTTGGACTTAATAGTTCTAATTTAATTGAACATGTTATAAGCAGTAATGTGGTGAGAGATGAGAAAGTGATGAGAATAATAATAAGCTTAAGATTAAGCTTGTGAGAGATGCCTTGTGTGGCACGATAGTAGATTCGTTGATGAATTAATTAATTTAAGGATGGAGGAATTATTCATTAAACAATTAATCTATATTAATTGTTATTATTAATGGTATGATGAATTATTATTATTGCGAGTGATAGCATGATAATAAGTATATTGATTATGAATATAATTGGAAATTGTATTAATGAAGGAATTTCTACGTGAACGATTAATAAAATATTAATTGTTATTGCTATTATGAGGAATAGTATATTAATGAGGATTAATTGATGATGCGTCGATTATTATTATTGCAAATAATAGGATAATAATAAGCAACTTGTTTATAAATGTAATAAGATTTATATTTATTTAACGTGATAATTAACTATATAAATGTTAATTAATTGTTATAGAGATTAATAATTACATTGATTGATGAGGGATGAATTAATTAATTAATTATATTTGCTCAACTAGTTGATATGTGCAAAGGATGTGATAATTTAAAAGTATAACATATGGTAATGACACATGTGTTATATAAAGTGCAGTGCAACACATAAGTGTGACCATACAATTATGTATAAACTATATTATATAATGCAATGTGACGCATTAATATAGCTATATATTATATATATAGACTATATAGTAAGATTGGTTGCATTAAGAGAGTTACATAATAATGTTGCTTATGTAATATGATGTGTGTGGGTAGACCTTAATGTATACCCTATTACCTTATATTAATATCAATAAATAATTGTGAATTGATAATGTATGCAATAAGTTATTATAACTGTAATGATAACCGTTATGATAATTAATAACCGTTATGATAATACCCAATTGAATTATATTCGGTGTTAAGAAAATGTACATGGATTATATGTGGTATATATGTAACCTACTTGATATATTGTAATTAGAAACTACAATTGTATTTCATTTATAACCTAGGTGTTTATAAAATGAAATGTGATATAGTCTTAGTAAGAGGTAGACTATATATATTTGTAACATTAGTATGTTGCTTTCATGTTGCTGAGATTAATCTTTGTTCCAAATTGAGTGCCCACCTTCACTTCTTCTTCACGTGATAACTCTAAGGCTAGTCTACTCCTATGTGCATCAAACTCAGCAAACTTAGATAGCATTATAGCAAATAATCAATGGGGGAGTGGGTATCATGATGATCTCCACCAACTCCTCTCAATCCAGTGTATTCTTCTTCTTCCCATTGGTTTGGAATGATGGGCAAAACCATAAACTGTGTAATGAATTGTCTATAAATGCAAGCTCTTCTCTTCTCCTCTTTCATTTGCTGAGAATTCCAAGTGAAGCTAGTATAGTATACTGAGATATAGAAAGAGAGAGATATCAGTTAAGAGAGGAATTCAAATTGCAGCAACTTGATTTCAGAGGTACATTAATGTTCATCTATTTCAAATTTCAAATTATTGAATTAAGCATGAATTTCATGATAATGTGATTTAAGTGTTAAATAAGTTGTTAGGCATGTTATTATGACAATATAGCATGGTTGGAATGATTTTTCGAAAGAAATTCTGAGTTGGGTTGTTAAAACTGCCGAAGCAGTTCAGTCTCTGGTTGGGCCGGACACCGGCGCAGCTGCGCCGGGTTTATGCCTGAGATCTGCGCAGCTGCGCAGGGTCCTGGAACTTGTTTTCTGTTTTGTTGCAGATTCTGTTATGTGCTATCATGAGATATCTCTTAAAGCAAACAAGTGAACTAGATTGACATGCATATATGACTATCTTAACGTAGCATGATGCATGTATGGCCGTGTTAGTATGTGATATGGAAGGAAAACATGGTTTTAAAACAAACTTATAGTTTTAATATGAACTTTGACATGTGTGTGTCATGTGTGCATTCTGATTTTTGTGAACACAATCGTATGGTTTATATTGACATGAAATACATAATTTAAGTGTTAATCGTACACTAGCTTACATGAGTGAAGGATTCAAGAGGTTTTCAAGAAAAACTTAGAGACTTTTTGAAATAAACTTGACCAAGACTTACGTCTTTTAGATTCTGACCATGTGAGAACATTTATGTGGTTTAGATATGTGTTTCGAGTGCACATGAGTTATATGTTGAGATGCCTTGCATGTACTAAGATTAGTGTACTTTTCAAAGAAAGATTTGAATGTGAAAACTAATATCATAAAGTACTAAGTGAACTTACGTTATGAACATGCAAGCATGTATATTAGGATTTCATTGTGCATATAGACATGTTGACATAAGCATCATGCGATGAAACATGGATTTCACCTATGCACGCATATTCATAGAAAATAAATTTCTAAAGCATAAACTATGTGATTAACATATACATGTGTGATATACGCACGAGCATGCATATTTAGTATTGTTTAGCCTCGTGGTGTGTTGATATGACTTTAGTAATGGACCATTAATAACATGGGCTTGATTTGTTTAAAGTTTATCGGCATATGGCCTTAATTGGATTAGGATGAGCATGCTAGGTTTCGAACTTGAAATTATAACCATAGAGCATACGTATTGATTAATATCAGTAACTTGAATGATATTGATTAAACTCGGGTGGTCCAGCAGAACGAAATTTCATTCCTGGTTTGATCAGTGAGTGGCGCAGCTGCGCCACTCTTAAGGCCAATACCTGCGCAGCTGCGCTAGCCTATTTTCAAGATTTGTGCAGTCTGTTTGTTCTTGGTTTTAGTGGTAGACGGGCATGTGTATATGTAGAGAATGGTAGTAAGTACGTATGGTTAAAGTATATTTATACGTACATAGTTAGTCTAAGAATACGATAAGAAAGTAAGACGAAGGTTCTAAGAACCAAGTTAGACAACAATGTAATACTAATTATTATATTGAGAATGTATGGAAGTGTATAACTGATAAGTGTGATCTCTATGATTAATATAACTGTGTAGGATTACACGAAGTGCAGATATCTATAAGCAGTTCAGTCGTAGTTGTTAAACTACGAATCAGGCAAGTCTTTCAGTTCCTATTTGATATATGAATTCAATAACTATTAGTTGAATTATATTATGCTGTGATAATGTGAACTTATATATGAACTGTATATGAGATATAAATGAGATTGAAAGTTGATCTTTGATGATATACTTGTTATGTGAAAAGTAACATGCGTAGTAAATATAAACTGTTTATAAATGCATGAACTGAGTATGATGTTATATGCTATGTGATGCATGAGGACTGTTAGAATTGCTGAGCTGTCGAGCTCACTCTTACAAATAACCACTTTTGCAGGTTAAGGATTCACGGTAAAGATTTCGTGCTTCTTGATTGATAAAGATAGATAGTATCACATTGAAGAATATTACTTAGATTATTGTCTGGACTATGTTTAGATTCTAGATGATGTACTCGATAGTTGCTTACACTGTTTAATACTTGTCGTACTGTAAAGATGTATTAGTTAATACATAGAGGATATCAAGTTGAGTTGTAAACGTTATACGATAACTCAAATAGAATGAATCATATTAAAAAGTTGATTCAGAGATTTGTAATCGGTATCAAAGTTATGAAATCAATAAAAGATTTTATTCAAGGAGGATTGAAAAAGTTTAAATTATTCCGCATTTTAGTAACATCGAATATGATGTAAAGACGAGATCTTGGATATGAATAGAATTTATATTCTAAATTGTAATGAACAAAGTTGTATTCTTTTACTAATGATTAAAAGATATAATAATTTGGCGATAATAGTATCGTGACTGCACCGAATCCGAGGTTTCGAAGGAACGTGGATTTGGGGGCGTCACACTGCTCATTGAGTGCCTCTTCTTTTTCTCCTCTCTTGAATGTCTCTTTTGATGTATCTTTTTCTCCCCCTTTTTGTCATTAATCACTTGAGACAGCTGCTCCACTTTTGACATAAGCTGCTCCATCAGGTAAGACGAGTTACCAACCTCAATCTTGAGTTCTTGTTGGCTTAGTTCAAGTTAAAGGGAGAGAGACTGCTTTAGATCGTCAGTCTTGTCAGAGAGAGATAGGATTTGGTCTTCATTAGCCTTTTGAGCTCGTAGAGCTTCTTTCTGCTGATCACTCATAGCCTTCAAAAAAGCTTGATCCTTTAGTTGAAGCTTGAGGGACAAGTCTAAAATTTTGGTTTGAAGCCTTTTGGACAACTCATTATCTTCTTCAGTTGACATGTTCTTTACTTCAGCAGCAATAAGAGAGATTTCATTAATCAATTCTTCAGAGTTCTTTAGCAACTCGTGTCCTTGAGGAGATCTATCATCAAGTTGTTCATCTTTCTTCTAAGCAGTTGTTTGATCTGTCTTCTGCTAAGCACCAGATTGGACTCTACGATTTTCACTCTTGGATAGACCTTCAAAGGTAGTGAGAATATGATAAATCATTGAGTTCCATGCTGCTTGGGCAGAATATATCTTTTCACAATCATTTTGACCATCTTTAGAGGTAGTGTGAGAGGACTCTACAATCACAGTCCTTGGTATGATCCTTTTACCATCAGAACCTGCTCGACATTCGTAGGGAATGTAATGATTTTCACCACGTCGATATACCTTGAACTGAGATTGGTCTTTGATTAGCAGAGTTGCAAATTTCTTGACCCTTGGAAATTTCTGTGTCACTAGCTTTAGGTTAGGAAGATGAGAGAAGCACCATGTGAGATATCCACTGTCTCTGGTGAGGGATGCCTTTACCCATGGCATGTGAGGATGAAACCATCTTATTGCATGATCCTTGATTTCAGTATCATAAATCAAGGTTGAAGAGTCTAGCTTTATAGTTTCACGATGGTTGAGTAGATGTGCTGCAGTTATTTTCACCACATGCAGCCTTCCATTCCCATGATTAATCCATTTCTTTGGAAGTGCATCTAGTGGTTCTTCATCAATTTTTACCACTATTCTTTTCTTGCGTTGAACAGGACAAGGGATGTGAAAATCTTCTGGCACGTCATCCTCAGGATTGGAATCTCCTTTACTTTCTTCATGATCTGAGCTGGAGTCAGACTGGTGTAGACTTCCTTCAACTGACTCATCAGTTTGTTTCAGCATTTGATCATCATCAGCATTAACATCAGCAGAGCTTGCCTTTGTAGATTCACTAGCCTCTTCTAGCTCTTTAGTCTTCAGCCTTTTGCTGCTATTCTTTGCAGACATCTTTATTTGTCTTCCCTTTGATACAGCCTCATCATCACTGACTTCTATGATAGCTGTAGACGATTCTTCTCTCTTTCTGAGAATAGCTTGAGCACGCAATCTGTTACTCTTCCTCCTTTTTGGGGGTTCAACTTCAAGAGATTCAGATATTTTTCATCTTCAGATTTTGAAGTCTCTGAATCATCAGACAGACTTCCTTGAGGTTCAACAGCAGGAGGGACAGATGTTTTTTCTTTAGACTCTATGTCTTTTGAACCATCATAAGGGCTCCTTAATACTTCAGCACTAGGATATCTAACTGTTTCAGGATTAGATTCTCCTTTATCAGCAGAATGGCTACTCTGAGGATTAGCCATAGGACTTGCAGCTTCTCCTTCATTATAAGACTTGCTCCTTGAAGAATCATCCTTAAAGTTCTCAGTTCCCACTTTATCTTCTGACTCTACGTTTTCTTCTTCAGTAGATATACTTCTTTGGGGAACTGATTTTTGCTTCTGCACCATTTTGGCTTTCTTCTTAGAAGGCTTTGCAGACTTGGGCTCTGGGATAATTGCACCTTCAAAGGATGAAGACTCTTCTTCTTTCATAGCACTTGCCTTCCTCTTCCTTGAAGTACTCTTGCTGCTGCTGCCATGTGTTAGCCGTTTATTCTCCATTGGGTTCTTCTTCTAGTTTGCAAACAGCTGTGTAGTCATTATCTTATGACTGTTTAGAACTTCACCTTCTTATCTTTAATCTTATTCTTCAGCCTCTTCTTCAGAATAATACTCAATAGCCTTCCATGGAAAACCTTTGTGAGTGGTTTCCCTGTTAACCTCTTCTTTTCTGCTTATCTAGCCATTTGGACATTTGGTCAAGCAGAATAACTCCAAAGTTGATACGCTTCTTCAGAACTATTGCAGACATGATCTTCAGCTGTTGATCACTCACAGTGTCATGTGCAGTGTCTTTGCATAGTATACATTTGCCTATAATCTTTGCAAGGAACTCAAAATCTTCAGGAAACTCCTTTTTCTTCATATCCTTCAGACTAGGATTTCTTTTATATCCCATAATCTTCTTGACTCCTTCGATGTCAACTTCATAAAGGCTTTTTAGTCCTAGGTCAGAGAAACCTAAGCACTGATTGATGTCAGAAGATTTCAGCTTCATAATTTGACCTTTTACTTTGGTGGAAAGAGTTCCAGAGTTCGTAGTCATGTTGGAGTAGAACTCTTTAACCAAGTCAACATAAATAGGAGTATTTGACTCAAGGCATTCTAAGAATCCAGCCCTCTTCACTAGTTCAAGAATATCTCTAAACTTCTTCTCAGATTTTTCGAACGTCTTGGTTTCGAGCTGAATACTAGTGATTACTCGCCAATGTGCCATTTGAAGAGTTAGGGTTTTCTGGGTTTATGGCTTTGTAAGAATCTTGTGAGATGTCAAAAAGTAGTTTGAGATCTGATGACTGTTAGAGAAGATCAGGCTATTTGGAAGTGTTTAGGTTTTGGCTTGACAGGATGAATGTATGGATTTGACAGGTTTGTAGCTTTTGATGAACCCGCTAAAATAAAACTGCCAATTATTTGAATTTCCCTCTTGTAACTGTTCCTTCCACGTTCCTTAGTGGGACAGTTGTAAGACTCTGATAGGTCACAATTTGTAACTTCTTCTCCCCCGTCAGTTTATCAGATTTACCTTTTCTTCAGTTGACTGTTGACTTCTTCAATCCGTGGAGTGATTCATAACTTGGTTTAATACTCCACGATTTCCCAAACTGATCTACAACCTTTGCTTCTTCTTCGATGATCGTAGTCTGTGGTCAAGCTTCAATAGAAAACTTCTCCATTAGCCTCTGAGGGATTGACAATTCTCATTTGCAGCTTGTAATCTTCTGATGAGATGCTGCTTGCTTCAACAAAGATTCTTGTGATGCATTCCTCATTAGCATTCCTTCTAAAGTAAGGTACCTCAGGAAGGGCCAACCTCTTTAGCTCAATGCTAAGGATCAGGTTTGTCCCTGAGGCGCTTACCAGATGAAAAGCTTTAGACAAGGTTAGTACTGACATCACATCTGACCTCTCTACTGGGGAGTTCATTTACGAACTCTGGATATTCATTGGTGTTGGTTTTTTGTAAAGGTTGTAATCGTTGTGTCCTTCTGCTCTTATACAATGATTCAGATGTTTGATCATAGGCACTCCACGATTTTGAGGTGGGTGGCTGATATGACTATCAGTAGCATGTTTTGGGACATTACTACTGACTCTGATGGATATTCATTTGGTTCATCAGTCACAGAATTTTGGGACTCTGTAACTGGAATCTTTCTATTTTGGGTTAGCTCCTGTTCTCTATGATATTTGGCAGAAGTGGTCTTGATAATCATGGTATACACCATGATTGACTTATCTTCTGAGATTTTCTCACAACTTCTGGCAAGAATTCCACTTCTTCATTTTTCTCCCTGAGCTACACCATCTCCATATCTTCATCTGTCAGATCAAACTCCTGGATAAATTTCGTGGTCCTCTTCTTTGATTTGGACACAGCCTTTGTACTTTCTTTAGATTCAACCCTGATAATTATTCAGGCTGAGAGGCTGTAGCAGCTTCTCCATCTGCAGTCATAATTTGTCTGGACTCTATGATTGGTGACACCTCTTCAATCGTAGTGAGTGAGAACTTCTTAGTTCTGTGACTGCTTTTCTTCTTCTTCTGAAATTCACAGCTTTTTCAGCTTCTCACTTGATCTTTCTAAGTCAATCAAGTGACTATCTTTTCTGCTTGGAAGATTTGAAGAATTTGCTTCATTAATCATCTTAGACACCTTTAGTGCTGCTGCTCTTAATAGATCACTGCTCCCCCATAGATGATGCTATCTTCTCAAAGAAGCATGAATTCTTCTTCTTCATATTCATTAGAAGGTAGTCTTGCATATCTCCTTCTGACTGGAATAATCTTTATCATAAAAGCTTCCTTGGATCATGGAGAGAGATATCTTCTGATAGTAGTGTGCATACAAGCCAATCATGTATGATGATAAAGCATATACTTTGTAAACAATCTTATTTATTTATTAATAAAATATTCATTTATTAAGGGCATTTAATTATCTACATGGTGCTGTTTTTATAATATATAAATAACCCATAGTTTTAAGCAATGCTTTTAGAATCATGATGTTGATCATGCTAATAAGATCTAAATTCTTAGAAAGCTTAAAAACTAAAATAGTTCCTAATCATGGGATTACTAAAAAGGGGATTAGTAAATCCGGATAGATTAGTACATATGTTGCTTGCTCATTGGATGAGGATGATTGATCTTATAATCATTTGTGTGAAGACACTAAAGCAAGTATGTAGGTGCTTATTGGAGAATAAGTTCACTGAACGTGACTCGCTATGGAATACCTAATGGAGTTTTACTCGCCTGTCAATAGGAATTCCTAATGTGATAGTAGTACAAGTGATCCTTGGACTTGAGATCATCATAGTATCTTGTATGTAATGAATTATACTTTGACTTATTCCTTAAAGCCCTTTAGGGTATATAAAAGGGTATGCTTGGGCATAATGAGTTATATATGGAGATAATGAATGATCAATAAAGAATCGACCACCTCTAGTAAAAGAGGAGATATGTCCTATGTGATTCGATAAATGACAACCCAGGAATCCTTGGCCAAGGTGGAATGAAATTAGAAAGGAGTTTCTAATTTGCATTATTTGGAGTTGTGCATTTTCTAATCGAAATACATATAATTAAATAAAATAAGACTTGACAGTAAATCTATGTCTTATATTTAATTGGGACATTGTATGGTGGAAGGATTGAATTGTACAGTAACTATTACTCACAGGTTCTTTTATGATTAATGTTGAAATCTATATTATCTGAAAAGTCGTTGATCGATAGGGAGGCTTATCCCTATTGTAGAATAAATAATATTTATTTAAATAGATTATTAGTTTAATTTATTTATTTAAATAAGATTAGAATTGTTCTAATTGATTTATTCACAACCGGTTTAATATGGAAAACCTAAAGGGTCACACCATAAAAGGAAGAATAATTATTTAAGAATGTAATGGCATAATCGTAATAATGCATTAAGTGTAATTAATTTAATATATGGCGATAGAATAAATTAAATAGCTTAACGTTTATTATTTAATATTTTAGAAATATTAAATATAAATTAATAAGAGATGTCTTATTAATATTATTACAATTATTATTATTTTAATTTCTAAAGGGGTTCAGTAATTAATTTAATATTAGTACTCTCATTTATTCCTAATAAGATTAGGAGACAAATTAATTAAATGAATTTAATTAATTATTCCCAATGTGGTGGGAAGCCTAAATTAATTAAAGGAGTTTAATTAATTAAATAAAATCCCATGTCTAATAGGATTAGAAGGGTTGACCAATATCTATATAAGAGGAGTCTTATAATAGATATCAGTTGATGCAATTCCAATTATTGGAGAGTACTCCTTTTTAATAGAGGATAGAAAACTAAGCCAACCACCCTCCTTCTTGATAATTCATCTTCCTTTGTGGATCACCTCTAGAGGCCAAACACTTGGTGGCTAACGTTGATCAAAGGAAGGAATCTAACCCGAAAATTCAAGGAGATCATGAAGAACAAGGAGTTGAACTCATACCTTGTGGAAGCTTCGTTCTACAAGGGTATGATTTCATAACTTTTTATTTATCGTTTTAAATTAATAATTTGCATAAAAGATGATCCGGGTGATGGTTTTGTAAAAAAATTTAAACCCTGATATACCATGCTTCCGCTAATTTTTGTAATTTGATTGCGTCCCGATTTCGTACAAACCCAACAGGTTGTTCTTCTTAGTATTTGAGTACAAGTCCGTACCATAGAAAGTTTAGTTTGGATAAGCTTAAAGGATAATTTAGGATTCAACGTTCTTCAACTAAGGAATAGTTGAATCGACTTACAATAATCAAGAATAATTCAATAATAACGAATTATGAAATACTTATGTTTTAAAATTTAACTTAAAGGATACGAAAGATAAGATAGACCTTGCTTGAACAATAAGTCAAAGTCACTTTAAGTAAATCATGAATTTAAAATACATACTTGTCCAATGCAGAAATAAAAGGACAATCTTGAATACAATAAATATTTGAATTCAACACTTGTACATAATTAACCAGTTTAGGGATAGAAGACTTGCCTCAAGCGCAAGCTACTAATACAATCACGTTCTTTAACACTTCCTATATAATATATATATATATATATATATATATATATATATAATCACAATAATCTAAATTAGTTAACACGTAACTAATTCACATAATTAGTTAACCCATCTAGGTTAACTCATTCTTGTTTAATTATTAAGTTAATAATTAACTATCACATAATTAATCACATCACATCATCGTATTACATGCTCACATAATTAAATTAATTAATAATTATGCACTTCATATTAATTAAATTATAATTAAATGAATTATAATTTAAATATTTAATTTAATTATAATTACCCAAATTATAATCACATCTTATATTAATTATAATTAAAATAAATTATAATTTATAATTAATCAATCTTCATCATGCATAATTAAACAATTTACAATTCATAATTAATCATGCATTTATTAAATTATAACTACACACATTATAATTTAAATTAACATTTGTTTGATTAAAATTAATCAAATAATATTCATTATAATTTAACAAATTATATTTTAAATTAAATTTTTACTTTAATTATAATTATTCAAATTATAATTACATATCATATTAACTAAATTATAATTTAACATGTACTTTAATTAAATCAAATAATAAATTTAAGGTTTCACAATCTTCTTTCTTTTTCCAATATGAAATTGTCAACATAATACTTTATTGCAACTTGGTACATGATCATTATCATTGAAACAATTAAACTTAGGTTTAAAGACTGCACAAATAATTAGAGTTCACTGCCTCTGCTCAGGTCCTGGCGCAACTGCGCTACCTTAAGCCCTGGCACCGGTGCAGCTGTGCTGGTGCTCAATCCGAAAAACTCAGCAGGCGCAGCTGCACCGTTTCTGCCTTTGTTGCCTGCGCAGCTGCACCAGAACGCGGACAGAAACAATGCAGTTCGGCACTCTGCTTCACTGTTCATCCCCCATATGCCAACAATCGGCAAAGCACAGCAACTCAAACAATGTAAAACACATATATGCAATATTACACACGTATTACATGATTCTAATCACAGAAATCTTTTAAGCAATCAAAATCAAAGGTTTTAAAATACAAGTTTTGCTATTTTCATAAAACTCATACTTTAACAAAACAATCCACTATAAATTCAATTCTAAATCACTCAAATCCATAATACATGCATTGTTTTCATTATTGACGATAGTATCATGAACAACTCTAATTGACATATTAACACATCTGAAATTCATCAATTTTACTCTCAAACTCAACCAAAAACATATAACTTCATAAGAACAAAATTTCTCCATAAAAACTTGTTTCTACAACAATTTGATTTTCTGAAAATCGTTTATAACATACAATTCAATAGTTTGTAAACACAAATTCTACATATCTACAACAATATCACCAATTCATGAATAATCTTTTCACTGAGAACTCAAAATAAGAAAGAACAACTAAATAAAGTTCTTAAAAATTATAAGGTAGTAATTATACCCTTTTTGCTTTGATGATTGAAGAAGAAGATGATGAGGAGCTTGAGTTCTACCAATTCTTTCTCCTTCTTTTTCTTCTCTGAGTATTCTCTCTAACTTTCTTCTCTGCTCTTTCTTTGTTCTTATTTTATCTTAGGCTTAGAACTAACGTAACTTAACTATATTATAACTAATATAATATACTTATACTGATATAATATAATTGTTAAGTAATTAACCCATATAATAAATAAATTAATTAATACATGAGTTACACAAATTTGAATTTAAAAAGCCATAAGGCTTGTTTGGCAAAAACAGAGTTATTTTCAAAAATAGATTATTAGTAACTAAGGCATTGTTTGGTAGAATGGGTTTAAAGCTAGTACACGGGCCCTGTTTGGAAAAACCTTTTAAAATATAAGTAAGGGCCTTGTTTGGTTAAAACAATTTAAAAACTCCTTTCTTGATTTTAATTAATCATTTTAACACATATTCTAATGTTACACTTTAATTAATTAAATCTTTAACATTCTAATTTAATTAATTAAAATCTAACATCAATTAATCACATACAAATTATCACGTAACAATTATAATTACTCGCTAATTATAATTTCATGCAACACTCATCACATAATTCATCTAATTTAATTATCTCAAATAAATTAGAACTATACTATAAAATTAATATACATTAATTAAATTAAATATTCATTTAATTAATATATAACACTTAATTAAATCAATCCACAATAATCACATAATTTATTTATTTAACTCAATAAATAAATCACATAAAATATTTATTTAATTCAATAAATATTTTCAATTAATATATAAATTCTCATTCGTTACATAAATTATTCAAGTTGATAACTCGAGAGGAACTAATCAGGAAGATGGAGAGATTGGAAATAGAAGTGAAGGGACCCAGAGAGTCCAAAGGGAAGTTTTGTAATGGAGGTTTGTCCAACGTTCTTGGATAGAGTAAAGGAATAACAAGATAAAGAGGAAAAGTTCAGAAGAAATAATGATGGTATTTTGAGATTTGTAGATCGAGTGTGAGAGCTAACCGTAACTAAATTGCGAGATAAGAGTTTTTATAAGGCATATAATTGGGCGTATTTTGTTCACCCAGGAAGCACAAAAACGTACCGGGATCTTCAACGACACTTTTGGTGGTTAATATGAGACGATAAGTTGTAGAATACGTCGATCGATTGAAAAAGACGACGCATCTTCTACGAATAAATGTTCGATTCAATTTCAATCAGTTAGCGAAATTATACGTAAAGGGAATTGTTTTGCGACACGAAATATCTGTGTCAATTATTTTCGATCAAAACCCGCGCTCCACATTAAAGTTTTAGAAGAGCTTGCAGAAAAGAATGGGAACAGAGCTAAGGCTAAGTACTGCTTATCATCCTCAAATCGACGGCAGAGCGAACAAACAATACAAACGTTAGAAGACATGCTTAGAGCTTGCGTAATGGATTTCAAAGGTAACTGGGAAGATCACTTACCCTTAGTAGAATTCGCTTATAGTAATAATTATCATATGAATATCGGTATGCCATCGTACGAAGCTCCCTACGGGAGAAAGTACAGGACACCGCTATATTGGGACGAGGTCTAAGAACGACGACTTTAATTAGGACCGGATTCAGTACGACAAATGGCAGACGTTGTGAAGACAAATAGAGCCAGATTAGTAGCAGCTCAAGATCAACATAAGAAATACGCAGGTTGACATCAGTCATAATCAAGATTTTAAAGTCGGTAGTTTTATATTTTTTAAGTGTTTCCCTGTAAAGGAAGATAAGATTAGGTAAGAATGAAGAATTGAGTCTGAGGTTCGTGAAACCTTTTGAAGTATTGAAGAGAGTAGGCAAAGTGGCGTACAAGGTATCCTTATCCCTTGAACTGGAATATATCCACAGTGTGTTTCATGTTTCTGTCTTACGATCGTATAAGCCTAATTAGAAGCATGTAATACCCTATGAACCCATTAAAGTAGAGAATAATCTAGCTTATGAAGAAATTCCTGTCCAAATACTAGATAGGAAAGAACGGATATTAAGAAATAAAATTATATCTTCTGTAAGAGTGCTTGGGCGAAACCACGATGTCGAGGAGGCTATGTAGAAATTAGAAGATAGGATAATGAGGGATTATCCCCATCTATTGTGTAACCTTGTACCAATTTCGAGGACGAAATTTTTATAAGGGGGGAGGATGTAAGAACCGTGAATTTTAGGAATAAATATAAATTTTTGATATTAATAAAAAAATATTTATTTGAATATAAATGTTTGTGTGTTATGAAATGAGTAATTCAATTAATTTCAAATTGAATTTATAATAATTGAGAAAATATGAAGAATTGCGATGAACTCGTAGAATGCCTTGTGTGGTATGAGAATGGAAAATGATGATGATTTAATTGATTAAAGGACGAAGGAATTAATAAGTGAAGGATTAATTAATATTATATTGTTAATTAATTATTGTTATTAGTGATAGCCTATTAATGAGTAATTAATTAATAATATGTTATTGTGAGTAATAGAATATTATTGGGTAAATGAATAATTAATATTTTATTAATTGTTACTATGAATGATGGTGGATTAATGAGTAAATAATTAATTTATATAATAGATCAATGCTTGTTCGATTAATTGCTAAGTGTAAAGTTATATAATCACAAATTGTATAGTAACTACACCTATATAATATAAAGTATAGTGTGACATTGGATATGACTATATAATATAGGAACTATATAGTGAAATGAAGTAAGTCACATGAATTACACAAATGAATTTATGTGAATACATGATATGTGTACATTGTGCAATATTGAATCAAACTATATTATAAAGTGGAGTGTAACACTACGATGTGACTATGTAACATATAAAAACTATATAGTAAGATTAAATGGATTATATAAGTTACATAATAATGTTATGTGATAACATGTATGTAATAACCAAGAATTCTAAGTCACTTTGTAAATAGATATATTAATTAAATATTAGTGATATTAAAAACCTTGTAACATGTGTGGAATAAATAATGAGTTAAATGAATATGTGTACTTTAATTATGTATATATGTTCATTTATTTTATAGAAAGTAAATTAAGAAGAAAGATTACATAACCTAATTTTACATTAGGTATGAGAATTGAATAACCTAAGGGTTATGGTATGGGAGAATGTTAGTATTAAAAATATATACTAATCCTAAGAGATTTATTTTATATATATTTCAACTAATTAATTTTATAACCTAATTAAAGCAAGTCTAATTGGGTTATGAAATTAAATGAACATGAGTAATAAATTAAAGTACAAATGTGGGGAATGAAAATCCTAATTAATGATTAGGGTAAGAGAAATTAAAAGAGTAATGGAACCATAGTGAATTACATGGCTCAAATTTAATTAAATGTGAGCCCAAAACATTAAATACAATGGCCCAATTCTTGGCCCAATTAGAGAGGGACATGTTGGGTATTTACTTAACTAAATAAAAAAATAAAAACAAAATAAAATTGGGAGAAAAGGGGGCCATGTGGCCGGCCAAGGAAGAAGGAAAAAGAGGGGGGATGTAAGTGATGATTACTCACTTTATTAGGTGAGCAACTCCCCCATGTGTCACCCTTGAAAGCAAGCCACCATTTTACTCTTTCTTGTAAGTAATAACTTAATAAATGAGAGAGAGAAATGGAATGATTGTGGTGAATGAATCTAAGTATACAAATCATAAGTATATCTATTTTACAAACCAACAAAAATCTATCTCTTTCTTGTCATTTTATTTAACTAACAAAAGCTAGAAGGAGAGAGAGAGGGAGAGAAAATTCGGTGGAAAGAAAAGAAGGAAGAAGAAGAGTTCTACTCTTAATGAACCCTAGATTCATTACATATTGTGGTTGGACAAGAAGGGTAGCTCACAAATCAAGGTATAAACCTTAATTTTAGAACTTTTGATCCATTCTTTTTGGTTGATAAATGGAATATGGAGTTTGTGTTTTCCAACTATAAAACCATAGATTTTCTTATGTATAAGTGTTATATGTTTAGATCTATCACTTTTGAATGTCAAAAGTTAGATCTAAAGCAAGAAATAGAAACTATGTTTTGAAAAGTTAGAAAATCCTATTTTTTTCTTAGTATTGATTATGTTTTGTTTGTGTTTGGTGGGTTTTAATGTAATAGATCATAGATCATGGATCATGGTGGATCCTTGATCTTAAGGTATATTAGTATGTATTATGATGGCCAATGTTAGATTAATCAAGAGATCATGAAAGTTTTCTTACAAAGCACAATGTTAGAAAATCAGATTTTTGAGAAAAACGGAACATGAAATACAAACGACCATATCTCTCATTGTGTTTTGAATTTTTGAGTGTGGTCAATTTTTAGAGTTAGATCTATAAGTCTTCTAACGTTTTCAAGTGGAATCACTGAAAAATTCCTTGTAGATTTCCGTATGGACTATTTTTAGCAAAGGACGCCAAAATTAAAAATGACTAAAAGTAGGCTGTCCGGACATTTAAGGGACTGTTTCAGCCACTTAATTTGTGAAATAAAATCAGGCCTTTTGGGACATGAAAATATATGGAATGAAGTAGCTTGTGTCCAAAAATGAGTTCATTCCGACTAAAATTGAGCAAGTTATGACAGTTTCAATATTAGCGTTTTTCTGACGAAAATCGCTATAACCGGAGTTGTATAACTCCGATGGCCACAAAATTTAAACTGGAGACTCACGTTAACATGTGTAAGATCCTGTCAAGAGTTGGGAATTTTTTGAGTTAAGCGTGAGGTAGTTATTTTCTTAAGGAACTAACTAAAAATTAATTTTTGAAAAATACTAAAGGAAATTGAAAAATTCCTGAAATATTATTTTTGTGTGTAGAATACATGTATTTATGTGTGGAAAAAAGATAAAAAAAATAATAAGATGATTCGGTTAAGAATGGGGAATCCAGCTTGCTGGATTGCCATCTAGTTTATTGGATTGGAGTACAGTGAATCCAGTCTGCTGGATTGGCGTCTGGGTTTTTGGAATTGTAATCCAGGCTGCTGGATTAGAATTCAGTTCGAATCCAAGCTGCTGGATTAGAATCCAGTTTGAATTTAGGTTGCTGGATTAGCATCTGGATTGTTGGAATTAAAATCCAGTTTGCTGGATTGGGGTATTTAACCTACTAAGTAATAAAGAAGAGCTTATATAAGGAGGGATTAAGCAATGAAGTGATTCAAAGGTTATTGAAAAGTAACAATAACACTAAGACTTTAACGTAATGTCTAGTACTTAACTATATGATTAAATGTTAGACAATTTAACATGGAATACTGAGATTATAAGTGAGTATATGCTATGACTGATTGAAAGATCTATTATAGGTCTTTTCTCTAAGAAGCTAAACTAAATTGCGTAGGAGTAGATCGCGATTGAGACAAGTTCTCTAACTCAAACTCGAGTTATATATGTTAGTGAATAGTTATTGATGATTATTCACATCCTTACTGATTGTTGATAAATCGCACTTTGTGCAATTAAATTCCTGTTCCATTAATATTGAACTGTGAATTAGTTAAAGTTCTTTCATTCATGAACTGTTTATGATATGGATCTATGCTAGTTGTATCAGCTAGATCAAGCATGTTTAAATTTGTTAAATCAAATATGTTTTGAAAGCGGTGTCTAACCAATTGAAATGGTAAGGACTCTTGACTAAGAAAAAGAACAGTTTTACTAAAGCATTATTAGAAAACAATTGTTGCTAGTATATTAAGTGATTATGCATATTTCACCGGGTAGGAAAGACTAATCCCCTTGACTACCAAACTTTATTAACAGGACCAGTTTAAATACTGACAACCTTAGTATATGTTCATGGTTATTTAGAACCACTCAGCATCTGTTATTCATTTATTCGAATATACAGTCATAGAGATGTAATTCATGTTCTTTCACAATCGATTATTTTGTTGAACATTGAAAGCTAAATTCTTTTCTAATCATGATATATCTCCTTTGAATTTAAACTTGCTAAGCAAATTAGTTGTTTACCCTTGCTATATCATGACAATTGTTGCAGCTAAGCCAGAGTCATCCAAGAAGGACAAGAGCAAACAAAAGGTTCAGGAATAGTTAATATAAATGTATATGTATCATGAGATACTATGTTTGATGGGTTATAAACCTTTTGTGTTATTTTATGTAACTTAAGTAAGGTATGTTTAAGTTAAGGAAATAGACCTTGGGATATGTTTGTGAGACTTTATTATAATGAACAATGTATGTTTATTATTTCGCAATAGTATATAGAATGCTTATGATGATGATGTATCGTGAGCACTGAATTCGAGGATAGAGAACTCGGATTTGGGGGTGTCACAATATAAGTATGGCTACATTAAATGTGTACCTCAGGAATATTATAATAAATTAAATAAATAATTGTTACTTAATGATTATTTTAATAAATTAATATAATTGAAAATAATATAGTTGTAATGATGTTATGTGACAACATGTGTGTATGAATGCATTAAAGGGGTACCTTATGGATTATTGAATTAAATTAAGTATACACTTAAATATATGTGAGGAAAACAAATAAATGGTTACCCATTTTAATATTGATGTGTGAGTATTAATAATAATGATGAAGAACACCCGGTTAATAATACCTAACTGTCTCAGTTTAACTGTATTAAATATTATTTTATAAGAACCCAATGTACATGGATTATATGTTATGGGCACATATATAATCCCTAACTTTCCATTTATAGTAACATTATGCATTAAAATCACATGAGAGAACCAAAAGGGGAATTTAAAATAACTACATTGAACTAAATGCTGAGGATTTAAAAGCCTTGTTCCATTTCAGTTGGCCCAAACAGTATATATCCCCTTTACGTAAACTGTCGAGATTGGAACAGTGGCTATGCACTAGGTGATGATGGCTATGCAAGTGGCTGAGAAATGGTGGTTGAGCAACTCCTCAATAACCATTGTTTTCTTCTCCTACACTCTGGGTTCAAACCTTAGTGTAAAGCAATTGTCTGGCTTTGTGTTCTTCTATAAATAGCAGCCATATCTTCTTCATTTCTCCTTGCTGAAAATTGTTTGTTGAATTACAAGTTTGAGAGTGTGAGTGCCTGTTAGTTCAAAAGGAGTCTAGGAGTTGCAGGAGAAAGGAACTAAGCTAACTAAACTTCACAGAAGGTAAATTCTTGTTTTAAATTCTTAATTCCAAGCTTAACCAATTTATAGAAATTCTCACCAATTATTGTGAACTGGGTTTAGAAATGTGCTATCAAGTGTCTATGAAGTTTATATGCATGTATGGACCCTATAGAATGAGTCTGAGCATGCTTAAATTGAATAGAATCGATGTTGGGGTCAACATTCTGCAGACAGAGCTCTATTCTAGTTCTGGCCGAGACACGGCGCAGCTGCGCCCAGCTTTGTACTAGGGTGCAGCGCAGCTGCGCCAGGACCTGACTTTAGTTTTCTGTTTCTGCTAAAATCTTTAAGTCTATCATGTTGATAATACCTTAGCAATGCATGGAGAACATGTTTAACTTGTGTATATGTGATTCTTGATGTAGCATGAGTTGTTTTAACTTTGTTAGTATACATTGCTAAATGAACTTAAAGTTTCTAAAATAGACTTTGACATATTATATTGATGTTTATGTTCTGACCTTGTAAGCATGTTTGTGTGGTCTAGATATGCATGAAAATTATGATAACATGTGTATATATGTGTCATGATGTAGCATGAGCATGTTTGGTTATGTTAGTATATAATTACTAAAGAAAATTATAGTTTTTGAAATTAACTTTGACATATAGGTATTATGTTTATATTCTGACCATATAAGCATGTGTATATGGGTAGGTTATGAATGAAATATAGTCTAAAATCTGTTTGCATGTGTTAAGTCATGATAGCCTAGTTCAAGATGACTTTTAAAGAGAAACTTGAAAGTTTTGAAGAACTAATGTTCATGAGCATGTTAAGGAATACATTCTGATATTTTGTTATGCATGCTAGTACTTCTAACATCACTAAAATGTCCTATATTTGCACCCAACTTGTTAGATACAATGCAAGTTAATCAAGTATGAGTTTGGTTAAGTTTTCAAGCAAATAACGATGCTAGCTATGCGTATGTGATGAAAGTCTTAGTAAACATGCATACTAAACTGATTTCATGACTACCTTATGTGTGTACGTTGTAAGCATGGTAGTCCTTGTGATGTATGACCCCAATTGGCCTATTTCCTTAGAAATCTCAAACTAAGACCATGAGGTGTAAAATAAACTTAGAATGGTCATGCAAATATGTAAAGCCCTCTAGCATGTATGCATGATAAGTGGTAGTAACTTAGTATGTTAAAGGTTTGGACAGAAGCAGCAGTGCACAAGCCCCACCCTGGTCTGGCCAGGGGACAGCGCAGCTGCGTCGTCCCTAGGCTTAACCAGGGCGCAACTGCGCCATGCTGGAATCTGATCTGGACATTTTGTTATTTCTGATTTGTGTCAGTTACTTATAATGCCACTCTAATCTATTAAGCAGAATGTGATTGATGCTGATATATATTCACACGTGATAATAAAGTAACATGATGATGTCTAACTTGTAAAAAGGAATTCCAAGAATACCAAAGACATAACCAATTTAGTATTATGATTAACTATAATGCCATACATGATATAACTATGTTATTTGATTTCATAATGACGTATATACTGATTTCGTGCTACATGTGTATAAGTACATAATAACATACGTATAGGGTTATATGACTAAGTTAGAACCATATGTGTATATTTAACTTACATATCGAGCTTGTGTACCGAATGTACTTAGCTAATGAATATCCTATACATGTAAATATATATTACGATAGGAATTTGAAGTGTTGATAAGCTATAAGTGGTAATCTACGCTTAAGGCAAGTGTCCTAAATCTTTGCATTACTTTATTCAATGAATCTTGTAAGCAAGTCTCCTAACTTACACAACTTTGGATTTTGTGCCCCTATCTCTTTAATGCAAGTTCTTACCCTACTTTTATCAAGCAAGTTTCCTAACTTCATTCGATTCATATATTGAATGCAAGTATCCGGACTACTCTTTTATTGAGCAAATATTCGATTCATAGTCTTTATTGAACACGTATTTGAGCTTGTACTATTATTGATCGTACGAGTAAATAAGTGCTAGAATAATTCTTGTCTTATAAATTTATATTTCATAGCTTGATTGAAATCACGATTATATTCTTCGAATTATGTTGCGAGTATTGAACTCATAAATTGTTCTTATATACATTGTTGAAATTGTCTACGCCATTTGATTCGGCTAGACCAATATCATGAATTGGAAAGCGATTCACGCCAATTGCCTTGGTTCGGACTCTTATAAATTGACTGAGATGAACAACCCTCATAGAAAGGGGAACTACATAGTCGGGGTGTCGACAGTAGTAGGATAGGTTATGAATAACACTAGGTTCGGTAGGCTGATCCCCTAATTGTACTTGTTTGGGTTACTAGAAATATTTTTGGTGATTCTTGTAGAAGTTTGTGGTTCTTAGCGACCACTCAGTATCCAGTATTTATTAACTTGAAACTTTGAATTCATTGGATTCTTCTATTAATTCTTGGTCCACTGTGACACTCAGTGATATCTATTCATTCACTTGAAATTGTTGAAGCCTTTGAATCCTTTAATAACTTCTCGACCCGTAGTGGTTCTTATTTAACTTCACAGAATAGATTTGGAAGTCATTGATATTTATTTTGTTCATAACATTCTTATTTGAATTCCTAAGCTATTAATTATCGTTTTACCCTTGAGATTAAGAACCGTATATACACCTGTTCACATTTATTGGCATATTACTTGCTGGGAAAATTTATTTCTCACTCTTGTTTCCCATAAAATATTTCAGTTAGGGCAGGGCAAGGTGGAACCCCAGGACAAGATAAGAGCGAAGGCAAAGCTATGAAGTAGCTGTTCTTTTTTTAGGATGTTTTCTTTATGTTGTATTAAGACTTAATTAATGTTATGTATTAAGATATGTTGGTATTAAGTTATGAAGTGTATTAGTAATAGTTTCGAGACTTGGGACAAGAATATTTATGTTATATCAATGTAAATTATTCTATTGTTTGAGATTTTAGTTGTTATTAGAATTAGCACATGACGAACCGAATTCGAGATCCGTGACGGTCCGGATTTAGGGGCGTCACACATAGCCTGTTCGTAATTCAATGGATCATCATCATTCTTGATGTGTACCTCATTGTCATCCTCTATGACGAATCCATACATGTCAGGTATCTTCGGTACTCTTCCAGATTTATGAATAAGGTGTTGTATAGTAGGTTCATCCACTTGGTCAGGTACCTGACTTTGATCCGTAATAATTTATGGTTCTTGAACTTCTTCAAGATATATCTTACTCCCACTGACCTCTTCATGGATAAACTCCTTTTCCAAGAAGGTAGCATGTTTCGCAACAAACACCTTTTGATCAATTAAATGATAGATATAATACCATTGTGTTTCTTTAGGGTATTCCATAAATCTACACTTGTCGGATTTTGTCTGTATCTTATCATTTTCAAAATTTTTGACATAACAAGTCTTAACATGCTTAAGATTTGGTTTCCTCCCTTTCCACATCTCATATGGGGTCTTTGGGACGGATTGGTAGGCACCTTGTTAAGTAGGTATGCAGCCGTTTCTAGGGCATAACTCCATAAGGAAATTGAAAGATCGGTAAAACTCATCATGGAATGAACCATGTCCAACAATGTTCGATTTCTCCTTTCAGATACTCCATTTAACTGTGGTGTTCCTGGTGGAGTCCATTGTGAGATTATACCATTATCTTTAAGACAATTGAGAAACTCATAGGTTAAGTATTCTCCACCTCGATCCGATCAAAGAATCTTAATACCTTTGCCAGTTTGTTTCTCTACTTCACTTCTAAACTCTTTGAAATTTTCAAATGATTCAGATTTATATTTCATTAAATACACATATCCAAATCTTGAGTGATCATCAGTGAAATTAATAAAATAAGAATATCCTCCACGTGCATTCGATGTCATAGGTCCACAAACGTCTGTGTGAAACAACGCTAACAACTCTTTAACTCTTTCTCCTTTTCCACTAAAAGGAGATTTAGTCATTTTATCCATGAGACAAAATTCACAAGTTGGATATGATTCATAATCAGATAGCTCTAAGAGCCCATTCTTATGTAACTTGGATAATCTTGTTTCATTGATATGACCGAGTCTACAGTGCCACACATAAGTATAATTAACATTATCTCCTTTTCTTTTCTTAGTTTGTTCAATTTGAAATATATTTTCATGTTAGTCAAGTATGTAAAGTCCATTTCGCAAATTACTAACACCATATAAAATATTGTTATTATAAATAGAACAACTGTTGTTCTTTATTATAATGTCATATCATCCAATATCATCCATATCTAATACAAAAATAGAAATAATGCTTCTAATGATATTCGGGAAAAAAACAATTATTCAAATTAATATACTTGCCCGTAGGCAGTGCTAAACAATAAGTGCCTACAGCTAATGCAGCAACCTTTTCTCCATTTCTCACTCGTAGGACAACCTCATCATTGTTCAGCTTTCTACTTCTGACCAATCCCTACATAGTATTACATATGTGAGAACCACAACCGGTATCCAATACCTAAGTAGAATTTTGATTTTTTGAAAAATTAATTTCAATCATAAACAAACCTTGATTAGGAGTTGAAGCTTCTCCAAGCTTCTTCTGCTTTTGTTCCACAAGGAAATCCTTTCAGTTCCTCTTCCAGTGACCCGACTTATTGTAATGGAAGCAGATTCCTTTGCTATCTAGATCAGGTTTCTTATTATCCTTTACTATCGTTTTACCCTTAACCTTGTTAGATTTCTTCTTTTGAGAAGATACCTTGGGCCTCTTACTTTTCTTGGAAGAATCATCCACCATTAAGACATGGTTCTTCTTGGATGAGAAGTTAAATTCAGAAGTTTTCAACATGTTAAGTAATTCAAGCAAGCTGACATCCAATTTATTCATGTGAAAATTCACAACAAATTGTGAGAAGTTCTCAGGGAGTGACTGCAAGACTAAATCTTGACTCAAATCCCCATCCATGACGAACCCAATCTGTCCAAGGTGTTCAATCAGATTGATCACCCTTAGGACATGAGTCTCAACGGCAGTGTCCTCGGTCATCTGAGATCGGAAGAGCTCCTTAGATATCTCATATCTACCAGTCCTACTTTGTTCACCATACAACTCCTTGAGGTGAAGCAACATAGTAGGAGCATCCATATTTTCATGCTGACGCTGAAGCTCGTTATTCATGGATGCGAGCATGATGCATTGAGCCACAGATGCATCATCTTGCCACTTCTCTATAGTGGCAATCTCTCCCTCAAAGGTTGTGTCTGCAACAATTGCACGGATATGTGAATTTAGGACATAAGAAATCTTTTCAGTAGTGAAAACTATTATCAGATTCCTTAACCAGTCCGTATAATTTAGTTCGATCAGTTTGTTAGCATCAAGTATGCTACGCAGTGAAATTAGTGATTTTGACATTTTTAAAATTCTGCATGTGAAAAGATAACATTTTAGCAAACATTCATTTAATTAATTAACATACCAAAATAAATTAGGTCTTATTTTAAATTGGTATCTCCCACTATTTTCTTCAAACCATATTACCCTCACTTACATTGTAACGACCCCAAAATTCATACAATAATATTCTCCTTCTCGATCGTTAACAATACAACATTAATCTCTTATTACAACATTATTCGATATTAAAAATCACTAAAAATGCGGAATATTTAAAACTTTTATAAACTTTCTTTCTATATTGCCCTGAATCGTAACCTTAACATTTCAAATATTTGATTCAATTCTATTACATGAATCGCTACAACGAAAGGACTATACAAAGTCTTACATCACTAAGCAATATCCATTATACGTCGGATAGCTCAACTTACAACTTAACAATTAAGTTACAATGAAAACATCAACTACCATTTGAAATTTAACAAAATTAATATTCTTTAACATTGATCTCTATAAATCACTTAACACGTATCTTTACCTTGCATCCTTAACCTGCAAAAATGATTATTTGCAAGAGTGAGCTCGACAGCTCAGTAAGATCTAACAATTTTCATGCATCACATAGCACATAATTAACATGCTCAATATTAAAGTAACATGTCATACATGCTTTAATCACATAACAAATATAAAGATTGAGTTCCTTACTCAATCAATATTATTAAATCAATCAATGTAGTCATAAATTGACTTTAACATTTCATGCTTGCAACATATACAACATAGCATACTCTTTACAATACAATTTAAAACAGTTCATAATATCATCAAGTTCACATAGAAAATAGGAACCGAAAGACTTGCCTGGCTCGTAGATTACCAATTACTGAAAAACAGCTTAATATAATCTGCTTCATGATCCTACATAACGTATTACCATACGCATCAATTATTAGTTACCTAGCAGCGCTTATCAAACGTCTAAGTAAATAATACTTTATACTTTCTATTTCTTTTCTATTTACTCATTTGACACTCGCTGTCAAATCATATGTATAATTAACAATATCAGTTAATTATCACATAGCTAATCCTCATCGTTAGTTAACCAATTTAGGTTAACTCATTTCTCTTTAACTCATAAGTTAATAATTAATTACCACATAATTAATCACATCACATAATCATTTTACATTTCTCATGATTAATCAACTAATAATTACATACTCATTTTAAATTATAATTAAACAAATTATGATTTGAACATCCACTTTAATCAAACTACAATTAAACAATCATAATTTATAATGAATCAACTACATCATGCATTAAATCATAATTTAAGCATACTTAACTTAACCCATTACTTAGATTATAAATACTCAATTTTTATTCATGCCCTCATTAAATTATAATTATATAAATTATAATTTAAGTTACACTTTTACCTTGATTATAATTATTCCAAATTATAATCACATATTAAGTTATAATTAAACAAATTATAACTTATAATCAATTAAACTATATCATGCATTATAATTACACAAATTATAATTAATCATGCAATTATAAATTTATAATTCATAATTAAACATGCATTTATTAAATTATAATTACATAAATTATAATTTAAATTAACATCTAATTGATTAAAATAAATCAACTAATATTCATTATAATTTAACAAAAATTATAATTTAATTTAAACATTTACTCTTGATTATAATTATACAAATTATAATTAACCAATTCACCATTAAAAAATAATTCAATTAATACTTTAAGATTTTCAAAACCTCTTTTCTTTTACAATTACCAAATTGTCAAATTCATGTTATCAACATGCTATTGCAACTTAAATATATGATCATTATTCTAGCAACAATGTAACTTAGTCATAAAAATAAACTGCACACTTAAATAAAACTCACTGCCTCTGCCCAGGACATGGCGCAGCTGCGCAGCCATAAACCTTGCCACCAGCGCAGCTGCGCAGGTGATCAGCCTGAGAAAACATAGTGGCGCAGCTGCGCTGCTTCTGGCTGTGCTCCCGGCGCAGCTGCGCAGGTACGCAGACAGAAGCAGGCAGTGCAGCCTCCCTGTTTCACCGATTAAACCCAACATGCCATCAAACGGCAATAACAAGCTACTAGAACAATGTATAGCATATACTTGATACAATACACTCATATAACATATCTCCAAACACAAAAATATTTAAACAACAATAATCAAAAGTTTTAGAAATCAAATTTGATATTTTCATAAAACTTATATATTTTATAAAACCATTCACTGTAAATCACTTTCTCAAGCAATTTAACTCTATATACATGCATTATATACGTAATTGAAGATAGCATCAAACAAATTCTTAATAAACATATTAACATATATCAATTTCATCAAACTAAAATCAACCATAATACCTAAAACTCATATGAACTCATATGAACATAACTTTTCTATTAAAACATGTTTCTACAATCAGTTTGATTTCTGAAAATCATTGTTTATGGCATCTAATTAAATTTATAAACAGTATATTAACAAAATTCCAACATATATTCAATAAAATTACTAACTTTCATGAAAAACGTTTTTACAGAGAAGTTTCACAATATAAAACACATTATTAAAACTAAATTTAGAAGTTATACCCTTTGATTAGGCTTAGGAGAAGAAGATGATGGCTTAGCGAGAATTCTTTCAAGGTCTCTTTCCCCTTTCTTTCTCTTCTTCTTCCCTTCTTCTCTGTTCTTCTTTTTCCTCTGCTCTTTTCTTTCTTTGTTTTTTTTTCTTAGTTTGTAAAACTAACGTAGTTGTAGTATATACAATATACATATAATACATATATTACATAAAACATGTAACTCCTAATAATAATTATATATACTAACTCTTATTAATTAGGTAAGTTACAAATTCAAAAGCCAACTTGGCTTGTTTGGTTACAAGAAAATTTAAAACTAGTTTTATTAAATCCAAACATAGTTTAGGTAATT
The DNA here is from genome assembly GCA_020205555.1 of Panax stipuleanatus. Classification (NCBI taxonomy): domain Eukaryota; kingdom Viridiplantae; phylum Streptophyta; class Magnoliopsida; order Apiales; family Araliaceae; genus Panax; species Panax stipuleanatus. The sequence goes on from CM035120.1 coordinate 39,379,321, forward strand.
TAGGGTTAGGCTAGTGTAAGGGTCCTGTTTGGCAACAGTCTTTTAAAACAAAAGCAAGGGCCTTGTTTGGTAAAAAATAATCATTTACAAATTCTTTTCATTTTATTTTAAAAAAATAATTTTAACACATACTTTAATGTCATATTTTAATCAATTAAATATTAAACAACTAATTTAATCAATTAAAATCTAGCATCGATAAATCACATAAAATTTGCCACATAATTATAATTAATTGCTAATTATAATTGCATGTAACACTCATCACATTACTCATCTAATTTAATTATCTCAATTAAATTAGAACTATAACATACAATCATTATATCAATTAAATTAAATACTAAATATTCATTTAATTAATATACTACACTTAATTACATTACTCCATAATAATCACATAATTATTTATTTAACTCAATAAATAATTCAATTAAAATATTTATTTACTCCAATAAATATTAACATTAATATTTAAATTATCTTCACATAGATTCACATATTTCACCATATATGACACGTATTCACATACTTAAACTCAAAACATCAGATAATAAGAATTTTATTTATTAAATTCTCATTTATAAATTTTAAAAATCTGGGATGTCACATACATAGTTCGGCAAAATCTAATTAAAGATTTGCTAGTGAGATTAAGGATCTCATTTCAAATGTATGCAGCCTTGTGGAAAACACAACAAACCATATATAAATAAATAGGTAGACAACTCTTTGTCAATTACATCAATATGTAATTCCTTTTATTTTACCTCTCAGATTATTTTGATCAAGTGGTAACACATCCAAATCAAAATTATTTGAGTTAAGTCCAACCTAGCACTTCCATATATTCAAAAAAAAAATATTGTCATTGTGGAAAACACAACAAAACAATGTTGTTCAATTTTCTTTATAAGCATCAAATGTGATAAATTAACATCTTAAATACTTAATACTTGTCTTGTGAAAAACACAACAAACTCATATTAAATATTTAATGCTCTACTAATTTTATCATGCTAGAAGACGACGTTCGATATTTTAAATATCTTTGAACGCTTTAGACTTAAAATAATTTCTTTGAGTTGTTTGTTATTATTAGTCTCATTTTGTTTAGCGCGCATGCACACACACACACACACACACACACATATATATATATAATACTAGCATGCATATATATAATACAATATTCTATCCGGATTGATTATGGACTTTTATTCTAGTTTGATTCACTAGAGCCATCAAGTGAACCAAAAGGTCAAACCTAGGAGTGCAAGAATTAAATTTAAACATAACAATTATATTTAAACTCGGGCTCTATTACAAACGGGTATTTAAGCGCTCCTTGCTCCTTGGTCTCTAATTCTTCAAGATAATTCTAACTAATCATATTACATAAAATATTTAATTTAAATAGAAACCTTGATACGCAGTCAAGGAGAAGTACATAGGAGGAAGATAGAATTTTACATCAAGAAAAATTAGAGAAAATGAGGTACAGAGACCCTATTTAATAAAACTCATTCATTCAAGCATTCAACTAAAATAAAATCGAATCACATTGGTCAATAGTCCATAATCAACCCCATTTATTTTTATACATATGCATCAATAAACACATTCATCTCATGAATAATAAATTCATTCCATATATATATATATATATATATATATATCAATATCAATTAATGGGCAAATTTTTTGTTACTATTTAGTTTTGAAACAAAAAAAATTCTTTTATTTTAATCAAAAACCAAATCCAAATTAAACTCATATAATTTTTATAGCAATCTGAAATCATATTTTAAATAAAATAAACTCCTTTATTTTAAACTTTTATCAATTAAATAATTCATTTATTTCAATTAAAGGAAAAAATTAAAATTTCAGTTTATGTCCAAGGGCTAGCGCAGCTGCGCCTAGATTGAACTAGGGCTCGGCGCAGCTGCGCTGCCTTTCTGAATAGAACAAATATGTAGAACGGCGCAGCTGCGCCTAGTCGCAAAACCAGAATTTTTGTTGTTGTCCAAAATTCGATCCATTCGCATATGATACATACATGGAATCACAAAGATTGATAATTAGCACAAGATTAGGCTCTGATACCATTGTTGGGTTTGCTAAAAACGCACACATGCAATCATATTACATATAAACGAAGCGAAAGCGTAATAAAATAGGATTTTAAAATTTTCTTGCAAACCATAAACCATTATCATATCTTGTGCTTGATTATCAATCTATAAAAGAGTAGGAGATCAGAATTATACCCTTGTAGATCGAGCTTCCATAGGTACGAGTTCTCCTCCATTTTAAATCTACGAGATTGGTTCCTTTCCTTTGATCAATGCAAGCTATCCAAGCATTTGGCCTCTAGATGTGATCCACCAAGAAAGATGAATTGTTTAAGAAGAAGGGTAGTTGGGTAAACCTTAGTTTTTCTATTCTCTATAGAAAAGGAGTACTCTCCAACAATTAGAATTACATCAACTGATATCTAGCATAAGACTCCTCTTATATAGATATTAGTCAACCCTTCTAATCCAATTAGAAATAGAGTTTTATTTAATTAATTAAACTCCTTTAATTAATTAGGCTTCCCAGCACATTGTGAATAATTAATTAAACTCTTTTAATTAATTTACCTCCTAATCTTATTATGAATAAATGAGAGTACTAATATTAAATTAATTCCTAAACTCCTTTAGAAATTAAAATAATAATAATTGTAATAATATTAATAAGACTCCTCTTATTAATTTATATTTAATATTTCCAGAATATTAAATAATAAATATTAAGCTATTTAATTTATTCTATCACCATAAATTAAATTAATTATACTTAACATATTATTAAGATTATGTCATTACCTTCTTAAATAATTATTCTTCCTTTTATGGTGTGACCCTTTAGGTTCTCCATATTAAACCGGTTGTGAATAAATCAATTAGAATAATTTTAATCTTATTTAAATAAATAAATTAAACTAATAATCTATTTAAATAAATAATATTTATTCTACAATAGTGATAAGTCTCCTTAGTGTTCAACGACTTTCCAGATAATATAAATTTCAACATTAATCATAAAAGAACCCTTGAGTTAATAGTTACCGTACAATTCAATCTTTCCACCATACAATATCCCAATTAAATATAAGACATGAAATTACTATCAAGTCTTATTTTGTTTAATTATATGTATTTCGATCAGATAATGCACAACTCTAAATAATGCAAATTAGAAACTCCTTTCTAATTTCATTCCACCTTGGCCAAGGATTTCTGGGTTGTTATTTATCGAATCACATATGACATATCTCTTCTTTTACTAGAAGTGGTAGATTCTTTATTGATCATTCATTATCTCCATACATAACTTATTACACCCAAGCATACCCTTTGATATACCCTAAGGATCTTAAGAAATAAGTCAAAGTATAATTCATTATACACAAGATACTATGATGATCTCAAGCATGAGGATCACTTGTACTACTATCATATTAGGAATTTCTATTGACTGGCAAGTAAAACTCCATGAGGTATTCCTTAGCGAGTCACGTTCAGTGTACTTATTCTCCAATAAGCACCTACATACTTGATTTAATATCTCCACACAAATGATCATGATATCAATCATCTTCATCCAATGAGCAAGTAACATATATACCAATATTCTATCCGGGTTTACTAATCCCCTTTTTAGTAATCCATCGATTGGAAACTATTTTAGTTTTAAGCTATCTAAGAATTTAGATCTCATTAGCATGATCAACATCATAATTCTAAAAGCATTGCTTAGTTGTTGAGGAGGGGGAGCCAGAGGATTTTCAGGAAGTCAAGACTCATAAGGAGAAAAGCAATTGGCTGAGAACTATGCAGGATGAGATGAATTCTTTGCACAAGAATCACATCTATGAGTTGATTACACTTTCGAAGGGCAGGAAAGCAATGAAGAACAAATAGGTGTTTAAACTTAAGAAGGATGATGAAAAACTAGTAAAGTACAAGGCTCAATTAGTCGTCAAGGGTTTTGCTCAAAAGCAAGGTATTGATTTCGATGTGATTTTTTCTCCAGTTGTGAAGATAACTTCTATTAGAGTAGTGCTGGGATTAGTTGCTAGTATGGATCTTGAGCTTAAGAAGTTGCATGTAAAGACTGCTTTTCTTCATGGAGATTTGAAAGAAGAAATCTACATAGAGCAGCCAGAAGGATTTGAAGTTAAAGGAAAAGAGCACTTAGTTTGCAAGTTGAAGAAAAGTTTATACGGCCTGAAACAAGCCCCAAGGCAGTGGTACATGAAATTTTATTCATTTATGGTGGATCAAGGTTACAACAGAACAATTGCAAGATCACTGTGTGTATGTCAAGAAGTTTTCGGATGGTAACTTTGTAATTTTGTTGCTATATGTAAATGATATATTGATAGTTGGGCAGGATGCTGATATGATTCGCAAGCTCAAGGGAGAGTTGTTTAAGTCCTTTGATATGAATGACTTAGGTCCAGCTAAGCAAATTTTAGGTATGAAGATTGTTCGTGACAGGAAAGCCAAGCGGTTGTGGTTATCACAAAAGAAGTATGTTGAACAGGTACTTGCAAGGTTCAACATGAGTGATGCTAAACCAGTTATCACAGCACTGGCTAGCCATATTAAGTTGACAAAGTGCATGTGTCCTTCTACTAAGGAAGGGAGAGATGAAGGTAACCTCCAGCCATGTCCGGAGAAACTACCGTGGTCAGATTCACCCCGTCCTCCTCAATCTCAACCTAATTCTTCTGAACTTAATTTGAACTTTGGCACTTGTGTTGATGCCTTCTTCCAAGATGCATGGTGGGAAGGTGTGGTGCTCGATCCTGGTGATGGGTTCATGGCGTGGTCAGTGTATTTTCCTAATGAAGGTGACGAACGCAAGTTCAAAGCGAGTGATTTGCATCACAGTCTTTAGTGGGATGAGTTCCTGGACTATTGAAATGAGCGGGGTTTATGGGTCTTAGTGAGCCTCGCAAAGGAACATGTTGGGGATGCTCATTTTGTAAAGGCGGTTTGGCGGTGCTTGCGGTTAAAAGATGGCTTTCTGAAAATGATTACAGAGTGGACATGCGGTGCTTTTAATTCATGGCATGTACACTTTATGAATGTTCTTATGGAAATTGCAGTTGAATTGAGTCTACAAGACCATGGTTTTCTAAAGACTCCGACTTATACAGGAAGAAAGAGAGCAAGGGAACCCACAATTGTTCAGGGGTCTACTTTGGTTTCTTTCTTAAATCACTCTGGTGTTCAGGCAAGAATATCCAATGGTTTCAAAAATCTCCGATTAAGGCCAAAAATAAAGGAAGCACCATCTCGTCCTGAACCCACAGGAAAGAAGAATGCAAGGAAGAAGAAATTAAAGTTCAAGAAGCCAAAAACCTCCGTCTTTAACACTGACCATCATCACAAATTTCAGACTGAAAATTCACATAGCGAAAAACAATTGACAACTGACTTCTCTAATATTCAAAGTGAACTTACAATGGAAGATCACGATGATCAAGTCCTCAACGCCTGCTCTAATAGAATAGCAGAAGAGAGAAATTCTGTTCTTCCCTCAGGAAGGGTTCGATCACTAAAAATTGGAGGAAAGCCAAAATCAGTCGCTGTTTGTGAAGACGGGGAGAATCGGTCCTCAGCCGACGGTCAGACTTGGGTAAGGAAATCCAAGAGTGATTTACCTTGTCTGAGAAATTTTTTTTTTTTACAAAACAATTGGAACAAAAGTAAAAATTACTGCTTGAAACAGCAACGGAAAAGGAAATCTTTAAGTGTTCTTTATACAAGAAAACAGTGGTTGGTCCAGCAAAGCTCAACTATAATTAATTTAAAGTCCATCAAGGATAAGTTGCAGGCACGTGATAGCTCAGGAATGGACAAGGATTCTTGTCGCGTTGTCTCTCATGTGCAAGATAAGCATTTAGTCATGAAAAGAAGGAGATTAACACCAGCTGTGCAACTTAAGAGAAATCATGCTACCAAATTTTCCATTTGTAGCCAGAGACTGAGAAGGAAATGGGTTCTTAATGATCTCTCAAATCAACAAGATTTTCTAGTGTTCAGAAAAGGTGTTGCAAAGATAGCCAATCGGTGCACTAATAAAATCAATCCCTTTACTGCGGTAGATAATAAATACTTGAAATCTCTGCAAATAGAAGACAATGTAAGAGTTACTTGCTATCATCGGGGTCGACCTTCTGCAAATTCTGGTAATGAGATTACTCTTATAGAGAAAGTGTCTTAGACTCAGATGTAGAGGTTGAAGAGGGCCTACTTTTCTTCTGATCTATATGACACAGTATGCATGGCTTGTCACAATGGAGGGGAGCTTATTCTTTGTGATCACTGCACATCTTCATATCATTTGACATGCATTGACTTAAAGGTTCGTTCTCTTTTCCTTGATTGATTTGTTAATAATTTGATTAACAATGTCAAATTGTTCTTTAGATCAAATGTTAATGACAGTTTATATGTGCTAGTTGACGTCACAATCATGCTGGCTGATTGCCTGTAATTGCATCACACATTAGAAATTGCCTTTAATTGCATAACATATATTACAAATTTAATAGTAGACACTAGACAATCATGCTTGTTAGAATAATGAATCACACACACGCACATGATTATAGAGAATTAATACAGACAAATTTACGTGGTTCCCCAATTTGGGTAGTCCACGGGAGAGGCGTTCATTTTCCTTTCTATGAATGAATTGGTTACATAGAGTTATACAATAGGTATTATTTATACCCAATAATTCTATTCCAACCCTACTACATATTATGGTCTTAATCTCCATAATACCCATTACAACAAGACAGGAAATCGACTAAATCCCGATCACAAAAGGAAGCCTTGCGTCTGTGCCCCCCCCCGCCCCAGCGGGGTCTCCCTACCTAGTCGCCCCGCCCCAGCGGGGCTGGTCACTGTTTGGCAGTGTTTTCTCCCGCCCCGGCGGGTTTCCTCTCCTTCCTTGCCCCGCCCCGGCGGGGAATGAGTCACAAGTCCAACAAACTCTACCTTGACGAATAACTTCGCCCATTCAGAAGTTAACACCACTTGTTCCAACCAACCCCCCCCCCCGGGTGGGGGGGGGGGGGGTTCCTCCTACAAACATTCGGAGACATTAACCAAGTCCAAGCAATGCTTGAACTTGTCCGCGGTCACAGTCTTTGTCAACATATCAGCTGTATTTTCAGAAGTGTGCACCTTCTCCAATATCACATCACCCATAGCAATTAATTCTCTAACCTTGTGATACCTAACTTTAATGTGCTTGGTCCTTGCGTGATATACCTGATGCTTTGCCAAGTAAATGGCAATCTGACTATCACAATACAACTGTACTCCACCTTGATCTATGCCCAGCTCTGTCACAAAACCCTTTAACCACAACGCTTCTTTCCCAGCCTCAGCCAAAGCCATATACTCAGATTCAGTAGTCGATAGAGCTACTAGAGATTGTACTATGGATCTCCAACAAATCGGTCCACCTGCTAAAGTGAACATATACCCTGTTGTAGACCTCAAGTAATCCAAACTTTCAGCGTAATCCGCATCTACATACCCCACCATTAATATCCGATCTTGCCCTGAAAACATAATTTTATGATCTGCAGTGCCCTTCAGATATCTGAATATCCACTTTATCGCTTTCCAGTGTTCTCTTCCTGGATTTCCCATGAACTTACTCACTGTGCTGACTGCATGTGCCAAATCATGTCTTGTGCATACCATCGTATACATCAAACAACCAACTACACTCGCATAAGGCACCTTTGACATATCCTGAATCTCTTCAGCCTTTTTTAGACATTGTGCTGTAGATAATCTGAAATGACTCGCCAATGAAGTGCTGACCTGTTTAGCATTTGTCATGCTAAACCTCTCCAACACTTTCCTCACATAAGTCTTTTGGGACAACCACACTTTCCCCGCTGACCTATCCCTGCGAATCTCCATTCCAAGTATTTTCTTCACAGCACCCAAATCCTTCATGTCAAACTCCTTTCCCAACAAAGCCTTCAACCTGTTGACTTCACCCATACTTTTTGCATCAATTAGCATATCATCCACATATAGTAACAGAAAAATATGGGAATCATCCTCAAGACTCTTAACATAAACTCAACAATCATACTCACACCTTGTGAACCCAATCCGGATCATAAAAGAATCAAAATTCTTATATCATTGTCTTGGAAACTACTTCAGCCCATATAAAGATTTCTTCAATATGCAAAACATGTGCTCAGTCTTTCGCTGCTTGAACCCCTCAGGTTGCTCCATGTATATCACCTCCTCCAAATCACCATGAAGAAAGGTTGTCTTCACATCGAGCTGCTCTAACTCTAGATCATAGCTTGCCACCAATGCCAATATAATCTTGATTGAAGTATGCCTCACTACCGGAGAAAACACTTCATCGTAGTCAATCCCCTTCCTCTGTGAATATCTTTTTGCCACTAACCGAGCCTTGAACCTTTCCTTTTCCTTTTCTGATACAGCTTCCTTTTCTTGTATACCCACTTGCACCCCACTGGTTTCATTCCCTCAGGCAATTCTTTTAATTCCCAAGTCTTGTTCTTATTTAAAAATTCCATCTCCTCCACCATGGCTTCCATCCATCTGTCTCTTTCAGGACTACAAATAGCCTCCTAAAAAGTAGACGGATCCCCACTAGTGATAGAGAGTGCATATGCAACCATGTCATCAAACCAGTACCTCTCCGGTGGTTTGATAGTGCATCTGGGTCTCCTTGCGGCTATGCTCTCCTACTGTTGCTGATCAACCTGTTCTTCTAGCGGTTAATTGCTAGAGTCACAACTTTCCAGCTCAACCTGTATGTCTTACTGCTGTCTGTTAGTGTCTTCCCCAACTGCATTTTTCTGAACTTCTTGATGTGCCTTAACCATAGAAGCTTCATCAAAAACAACGTCCCTACTGATCACCACCTTCTTTGTTTTCGGATCCCAAAGCTTGTACCCTTTCACACCTTCTTATACTCAAGAAAGATACACTGTTTGGACTTCGGATCAAGCTTTGACCTCTCATCACCGGGAACATGAACGTAGGCTGGACATCCAAAGATCTTCATACCAGAATAGTCTTCCTCTTTGTCTGTCCACACCTCTTGTGCTACCATATTATCCAGAGCAGTACTCGGCCACCTGTTTATAATGTAAACTGACATACTCACTGCGTCTGCCCAGAAATCCTTTGAAAGTCCTGCATTCAAACTGATGCATCGTGCCCTCTCTGCTATAGTCCTGTTCATCCTTTCTGCCACCCTATTTTTTTGTGGTGTCTTTCTAACAGTCCAGTGCCTCTGCATCCCATACTCCTCATAAAACTTCACAAATGGCTCATACTTGTACTCTGTTCTATTGTTTGATCTGAGACACTTTAATTTCTTCCCTGTTTGATTTCCACTTCAGCTTTCCACACCTTGAATTTCTCAAAAACTTCAGATTTGTGCCGCATAAAGTACACCCAAACCTTACTCGAATAATCATCGATAAAAGTCAAGAAATACAGTGATCCTGCTTTTGAAGCTACCCTCACTGGTCCCCAAACATCAGTATGAACATAGTCAAGTATCCCCTTAGTTTTGTTCACCGCACGCTTAAATGACACCTTACACTGTTTCCCCATAACACAAAACTTGCAGAAATCAAGCTTGCACGATTTCACCCCTTTTAACAGATTTCTTCTATGTAATTCCAGCATCCCATGTTCCCCCATATGCTATAACCGCATATGCCATAACGAAGTATCATCAGTATCATCAGCTGTAGTGGTTGCAGCTCTACCTACAACTATGCTCCCTATCAAACGATAGATATTTCCATTAACTTTTGAACCTTTCATTATCACTAGCGCACCCTTTGTCATTGTGACACCCCCAAATCCGGTATCTTAATTTTCACAAAATTTGGTGTTCACTGTTCAAATATCATATGACTATCTACCCATAAATAATGAAATCATTTATTAGATAAATAATCCATCATCTCCCTATAATAGGGTTACAACATCTAAAATAATAAATACATAATCAATCCCAGGTTATACTTAACCTTAAATCTCTGTTGCGAAAACGTAAACAAATAAGTCTTAATCATTACACATAAGTGTTGAACTTTAACATTTCAATAACACCACAAGCCTTCAACACTTGTTAGCTTTTCCTTTGCCCTTGCTACTAGAAGGTTCATCACATCGTTCATTCTTAGCTGTAATGTTATTATGCAATAGTGAGCAAGAATGCCGGTAAGTATAAAATATGACAGAATAATAACATGCGAGTGAAAGAATTCTAAATAACAGATAGCTCAACTTTTGAATCAAGAATAATAATCGAGAATCAAAATTACTTCTGATGGTCATAAGACCTTGAACTATGTCCTAGGTTGTCAAGTATATTAACCTTTAAACCTTTAATAGTCATAAGACTATGGACTTCACTTCTCGTACTTAGGGGGATCAGCCCTTCGTACCAATACTGTGCACAATACCTCAACGCTTAAAGCATCATCAATCCCCTATATTAGGGTTGTTCATCTCAGTTTGACATTAGAGTCCGCACCAAAGAAATTTTGGTTTGGATAAACTCAATAATAGTTTTAGAATTTAGAACGTTTATCAACTATGGACTAGTCGAATCAATAAGGGTTCCCTAGCCTTACAAAGTTCAACAATAAATGATATTCAATTTGAATAATAACTTCTCAAGAGTATACAATCGAATAAGTATTGTATAACTGGAATCATGCTTTATAAGATATTATAATATCTCATATGGAATCTCAACTTGATTAACAAGTATAAGAACTTGCATCATGATAGTATTTCAAGAATAAAAACTTGCTCATTAAAAGTAAAGTTTTAGAACTTGCTTAACAATAATAAGTTAGGGATAGAATACTTGCTCAATTTAAAGAGTATAGTTAGGAAACTTGCCTCTTGCGCAAGCTATAATTATAACTCACGTTCTTTAATTATTCTTACCTATCAATACATTCACAATACCAATTTAATTATTAGTTCGACATACTTCTCGAATCTTAATATCGATCTTTGAACACGTTATTTAGACTTTACAAATAACAGTTTAAGTCATGTAATTAACTTGCTAATTACTCACATAATATAGTCATTAAATCAGTTTAACATTTCCTTACATATTTAATAATCTACTTTAATCTCTTGAAATATTCTTGTCACATTATCATGTTAATTAGGTTAATGTTTAAACTAACATAACTTAATTAAAACTTTAAACAACAAGGTTGTTTATTCTCTGCCATACGCGCCGGGGTGCGTTTCCCATATTAGATATTCGCAGGGGCGAAGTTCGCCGGGGCGCGCTTTGCATGAAGGATAATTTGCAGGGGCGAAAACCCCCTGGTTCGAATTCTGCAGTTCGCGAAGAACACAAAATCAAGCCAATAAATCCCAAATCAAACTAACTTAATGATTTTTAATGTTGTTCATAAAGTACAAACTTCACAGAAATATTCTATAATGTTTCTGGCATGATTCTCATACTTTATATTACAAAATTACACAGTGTAAAATATTTAATTTCACCATTTTCCATTTTTGCAAAGTTTTAATGAAAAACATGAAATCTGTCATTACGGATTCATTATAACTCCGAATCCGTTCATTCCAATTCTATTTCCTTTATTTTAATATGTAGAATCATATTCAAGTGTCAATTTTAATTTAAACATACTATGAAAAGCATTTAATTTACCCATTTGAGTTATTCATACGATATTCAAACTCTGTATTTCATGAAACCCAATTATCATCAAAATCCCATGGTGTGATCACTGTAATTCATGAATATATGGCATAGCCCATGATATTAACATACACAGATCTCTATATGATCATATCTTACTTTAATTCTCAAAATAATTCATAACAGATAACTTTTGAAAATACGTTAATGAAACTCTATAACTTTCTGAAAATTCAATTAAGGCATATACATATGAAATTGATTACTTTAAAGCATGATTACATATTAGAAAACATGTTATGATCACACACACACACACACACACACATATATATATAGACATATCATGTCTTAATTTCAAAAACTAGTTTTTCACAGAAAAACTTTAAAGTACGTAAATGAAACTTTGAGAAATCTTAATTTTGAAAACTTTAAGAGAAGGGATTACCCTTTAGTAATGAAAATGATACAATCAAAGATCACACAGTGTTTTTCTCAAATTCTTCTCTCCCTATCTCTCTCAATTTCTTCTTCTCAATCTCCTTTCTCTCTAAGTTTAAAAAATGAAAGTATATGTTTGACAATCAATATACATATACGTATATATATAATCTGTCATTTTAATGTTAACTGACCAACCTCTACAACGGTCTTGTTTGGCTAGCACAACTAACCCCTTTTCCATTTATTTTAATAGTTTCCTTATTATATAGTTAATTGTCACACTTCAATTAAATGAATTAATTTATTTAAATCAATTAAATAAAATATAATAACTTTACATTAAATCACATTGTCACATAATTAATATTCTCCTTTATTAATCATTAACTCTCTAATTAATGATTAAATTAATTAGAATAATATTATGCTTATTTAATTAATTTATTTAATCAAATAAACTCAATTAAATATATACTTTGAACTATAAAATTACCACACATTAATTTAATTAATGTAACACATATAATTAAATTAATCTACCACAATTTCATGAATTAATTATTTAACTCAATAATTAAATCATCAAAATATTTATTTATTTCAATAAATATTCAAATAACTTTACAAAATTCTCGGTCGTCACAGTCACTCTCATGGCTCCACCACCTGTTTTAGTCTCACAACCATTAGAGTCTAAGGTTCCCAATGAAACTAGATTCTTCCTTAAGCCTGGTATGTTCTTCACCTCAGCCAGAGTTCTCACGACACCATCAAACATCTTGATCTTCACTATGTCAATTCCAATGATATTGCACGAAGCATCATTACCCATCAAAACGGTACCACAGTCCACAGATTTGTATATGTCAAATCACTCCTTGTTAGGTGACATGTGAAACGAACATGCTGAATCCAGAATCCAAGAATCTGCCACGTCTGTGTTTGTTGAAACTGACAACATATCCCCATCTTCAGATGACTCTTCCCCAACGTTTGCCAATTTTGTTGATTATGCCTTCTTTCCAGTCTTCGTTCCATCATCCTTATTCATCGGATAGTCTCTCTTGAAGTAACTTGTCTCGTGACACTTATAATATTTATACTCCATATGCCTAGGAGTCTTTCCTCTAGATTTAGATTTCTTATGCGTTCCTGATTTTATCCTTTTCGATTTTCTGCCACGTTGCTCTCCCCCTTTTACCATCAGCCCTTCACCCAAAGCACCCTCGGTCTGAAGCCTTCGCTGATTAAACATCAGAAGAGCATATGTGACTTCTTTCAATTTCAGAGTCTCTTTCCCCCATAGAAGAATTGTAACATGATTCTCCATGGAACCCGACAAGGAACATAATAACATCAACGCTTGGTCTTCCTCTTCAAACTTCACCTCAATCCTTATTAAATCACTAATAATCTGATTGAACGTGTGAGTATGTTGAATGAGTTCTGAACCTTCACTCATCTTCAACCCAAACAACTTCTATTTCAGAAACATCTTGTTTGTCAGCAACTTTGACATATACATGGATTCCAGTTTACTCCATACTACCAATGACGATTCATCACCAATCACGTGATACATAACCTCGTCTGCAAGACACAGACGAATTGTACTCACCAGCCTTCGCTTCGAGTTCCTCCCAGTTTTACGATGTCAAAGCCTCTGGTTTCTTCTTCAACGCCTTCACCAATCCCTGCTGTACCAACAGATCTTTGACCCTCTGTTGCCATAACCCGAAATTCCCTGTTCCATCAAACTTTATCACGTCGAACTTTGAAACGGACGAACTTGATGCCATCAGTTCTTCGTGTTCAATCCAAATGAATCTAACAGATCTAACCTAGCTCTGATACCAATTTGTTAGAATAATGGATCACACACACGCACACGATTATAGAGAATTAACACAGACAGATTTACGTGGTTTCCCAATTTGGGTAGTCCACGAGAGAGGCATTTCTTTTCTTTTCTATTAATAAATTGGTTACATAGAGTTATACATTAGGTATTATTTAAATATAATAATCCTATTCCAACCCTACTACATATTATGGTCTTAATCCTCATAATACCCATTACAAAAAGACAAGAAATCGACTAAATCCTGATCACAAAAGGAAGCCTTGCGTCTGTGCCCCCACTCCCCCCCCCCCGCCCCAGCGGGGTCTCCCTGCCTAGCCGCCTCGCCCCAGCAGGGCTGGTCACTGTTTGGCAGTGTTTTCTCCCGCCCCGGCGGGTTTCCTCTCTTTCCTTGCCCCACCCAGACGAAGAATGAGTCACAAGTCCAACAATGCTGGCTACTTACGAGTTATGAATATTACTCAAAAAAGCCATCTTTATTAGGAATACCTTTGTCGAGAGAATGAATTTTTTTTAAATTTTTTATAATTCCATTATCTTGCAGATTAGTTGTATGAGATAGTGAGTATTGTTCAATGCTTGTAAAATTTTCTTATGGTTATAATTATATAATACTACCACCATCACACAAGAAGAGTCTCATTTTTTGACTTTCTAAAGTCCACTTGTGACATTTTGTATGACATTGATATGAATTCTTTTGATTTTACTCAATAAAACCGTGAACATTATGAACAACATAAAAATACTAGTAATTACAAAATTTATTGTTTTCAAAATTTGAATGAATTAACTTATTTGCATAATTCTCAAGTTTTAGAATTTTGGTAATTGGCTTCTAAAAGTCAAAATGAGAACTTTTCGTGGAACAGAGGGACTATTAATTAAAATCTTGATGACAACAACACTTGAGCAAAAGGTGGTTTAGATGCCTAATCGACTTCACAATATTAGGTAACAAACTGTACAGTTTCCTTTTCCAAGTGAGCTGAATAATCCTTTGGTAGTGGGTCAAAAGCATGAATCTCTTTCCTTTTGACGCATAAAACCAACTATTACGTAGAAACCTCTTGGATATACACTAGGGTATTTACAGTCAAACAACAATAAGCTTACATTCAATTCATTCAAAATTTGTAGTTGGTTACAAATTACGAGGTAACAAAACAGGTGACAAGCTAGTAAGTGGACAAACTGGTGACAAGCTAGTAAGTGGACAAACTGGTGACAACAACAAAGTTTCATCAAGGTTCAATAGTGCCCGGTTTAAGAAAACTAAAATTACCAAACACCTCCTATAAATGAAAAAAAAATACTCTAAATTATAGATATACATAAAGGTAACCCTGATGCCTGTATTGGAGAACTGTCATTTGACTTTGAATCTTTCTTGGGGCTTGACACAAAACTTGGTTGCTCAAGTTACGTAGACGTCTTGTAGAGGCTTAAATTCAAGTCTACTCGGGAACAGAGCAACATTACCCACTTAATAATCATTTTTTGGAAATTATATTTTTTCTTCTAATCTTCTTGTATGCCTCTGTTAAGAAATTTATATTATAATTGTAATCTTAGGGCTCAAAAGCCTTTAACATCTCCCCTGATTCATCTCCGTCTGAGTATTATCTCTATACAATTTTCAAAAAGTACTCTTGTCTTTAATTTGAATTTTAAAGTGAAGCAGTAGTTAGTTTTTCATGAACGTGTTGCTTGTTTTATGGTCAATCCAGGATGTTCCCGAAGGAAAGTGGTTATGTCCAACTTGTCAATGTGGATTATGTGGAGTGAGAGATTCCAGTGATAACTGCTTATTCAATGATGTTTGTCACCAGTGCAGCCGTCAATGTATGTTCACTCGAGAGAGCTATTTAGATTTATCATATATACTTCTGTAACTCGTATTTTTCTTTTTGGCTTTCTAGATCACGTGGAGTGCCTTAATGAAGCAGGATTTTTATTTCCTAGAAATCATCCATCGGAGACATTTTGCAGCCAAAATTGTTTTGAGGTATCAATCCCTTTTCAATATAGAAATACTAATATTAATTTATCTAATAATTATCTTTTTCCACCTTAAAATTGAGGCTTAAGGTATCAGTTTGGAGACTGCGTAAGTTGGAACTTCCAAGAAAAAAAAAGCACAACAAAATAGCAAATAATGGCCTGTAAATTATTTGATGCAAATTTAAACTTAGATGGTTGGTGCTTTAGGTAGATATCTTGAGTGTGATATGCTGACCATCTTACTTTTCTTTTCTAGATTAGAGTTAAATGTTTGTTTATTTAAATATTACCTCAAATTACATTGCTGTAATATTTTAGTCATGCATGAGAACCATGACTAGAAAAGCTGATATCAATGGAAGTAATTTGGAAAGGAATACAGTTACACAGAGCTGTGTCGATGCATTCCGACTTTGGCGTGTAGATTGATTTTGTGATGCCCAACCTGTTCTGGCATTGAAGAACTCTTGACGCAAAGCTTGAGCTTCTTAAGAGCACGTGTAAAACATAAAATCACATACAACACGATGATTTATCTACAAAATCAACTAAACTCCGGCCTGATTGGTGTTTTATTTTAAGTGTGTTTCATAATGAAGACCATGTATTCCAGGTTTGGAATTTGGTTTACTTGGCAGACTAAGCCACGATTTGTTGCAATGTATTAAGAGTTAAATTTGTTAAAAATTTCATAGTGTAAGTCCTGAGTTAAATGAGCTGGAGAGATGAAAGATCCACATAGGCTGGGATAAGCTGTGAAATAGGAGCTAAGGGGAGGAAAACAAGCGAGAATGGCACAACTATAGGTAGACAAGTATTTCTCTCTCTAGACTAGGTAGACTGTGTAATATTGTCCATTGTCAAATCATGACATCAATTTATAGTGGGTAGAGGTCTAGGTCCACGAGGCACACTCGGTTGGTGCCATGTGGCAGGTTATACGTGTGTTTGACGTCACACGCCCGAGTGGGTCTCACAGTACTGTTACTTTTATTACTGTCATTCTCGTTTGAGAGGGTCCTTGCCCTCTCGGCAATACTGCTCTTCTAGTCACCAAGCCAACCTTAGACAACTTTCTCAATGTTATATCCGAATGTCCCAAGATTCTCTACCAGAAGACTAAGTAGACAAATTAGGTCTTTTATTACGGATATTATATGAACTAGTATGCATGTGTCATGTCTTTCTCCTTAATAAAAGTACTAAATGGCCAAGCGTGGGCCCTACATGGACAGTTACGAGAACCCAAAAGTGGGGATCGAGAGGCCTAGGTGGCCGGGCCCACAAGGCCAAATAACCTAACCCGTGAGCGTCGAGTGATGGGCTCCACAAGTGCCACGCGGCAACCCGTGGGAAGTCTATGTGTCGGTGGGAGATGGGCCCACATGCGTACATGGTAAACCCGGGCCCACAAGTAGCAATGATATCTTTTTGTTTCAAAAATTTGAGGCTTACTACAACGCTATCAAATATAGTTACCATTATACTCTACTGCCTTCATGATTTTCATTTTGGAATGTATGATACGCTTGCATTTTTGTTTCTGAGCAATGAACATTCTGCGACCCCAGACATTTTCATTGTAGCTTCTCTTTTCGAGAAATAAAAAGTTAAGAATTAAGAGTATCAAACAAAGATTCTGCCCTCTTGAAAGTTGAACTTGCTAATAATCTTCATTGTACGAGTTCAGCATATCCAGTGGCTGCACTACCTTTTCTTATGTTAGAATAATTAATGCAGGATAATAACTGTTACACAGGCGCCAACGAACTAACTTCACATGAAAAAGTAGCTCCAATCTGCAACTTGTAGCTACTCATGATGTAGTTTATCCATATATTTTATTTGCAGGTTATTTCTGTTTTTTTCTTTTTACTATATGAAACATCTGTGGAATCCTTATTCTATGTATATGTTTTGAATCTTAATTTGTATGTGGGATAGAAATTGGTTTTAAACAATCAACTTTCTCATAATTTATTTCTTTCTAATAGATTACTATGGTTGTCATGGCTTATGGTTTATTTTTCAGTTATGCGCATGTCTTCATCGTATGCTTGGAATTCCTAATCCAACAAATGTGGAAGGCTTGACCTGGACCTTGATAAGATCTGGTGAAAATGATTGTCATATGCATGAAACAAAGACTAATAATAACGGTTGTCTATCTCATGCCAGCAAACTTATGAAAGAGTGTTTTTTACCGGCTATCGAGCCTCACTATAAAAGGGATCCGGTGAATGATGTTATCTTCAATTGAATGTAAGTTTCTCTTATCTTTCATTAACATATTAATTTAATATTGATATAGACTTAAAGATTGTAGCTGTAATTGAACACGTAGATTATTCTTGAGTGACATGATTTGAATAATTAAGTTTGAAGAAATAATCCCTAAATTTTTTATTACGTTCCACATCAGAGGTTTTACTTTTATGGAGTCCTTTTCATAATTTGAATACCATGCTCTTAGGAGAAGGCGGGGATATAAGTTTTTGGGATTCAGTAGTAATGGTAGACGCTTTAAGTTATCTTATGATCCGCAGAGGTTGGATCTGGTGATTCTTAAAGAGCGCAAAGTTTCTGAACTGAACTTGCAGAGTATTAACAATGTGATTAGTTCATGTCCCTTGAATGAGTGCACAGTTAGGGAATATGTTTGGTCATCAGGAAACAAGTCTATTTATTTTTATTTTTTTCGGGGGGGGGGGGGGGGGGGGGGGGGGTAGATGTAAGAACTGAGCGATGTTTGCTGTTTTAGTGACAACTATTTTTCTTTCGCCTTGTTGCTGGATATGATTATTTCCTTGCTTTGCTATGGATTTTCAGTGTCAGGCCTTTAAGGACATTTCTGTTTCTGATCTCTGTATAAATTAGACTATTGCACTTTCTTAAATTTTTGCAGTTACACTTGTGCTAGGGTTGGTGGGTTGGTTGTTTGTTGATCCAAAGTCCACATTAGTTATTGTAATTCCGTAAATAGACACATCTAGAGGGGGGGGTGAATATGTGTTTAAGCTAAAAGTGATAAACGATGGTCAAT
The DNA here is from genome assembly GCA_020205555.1 of Panax stipuleanatus. NCBI lineage: Eukaryota > Viridiplantae > Streptophyta > Magnoliopsida > Apiales > Araliaceae > Panax > Panax stipuleanatus. The sequence continues at coordinate 39,398,475 of CM035120.1, forward strand.
TTTTAAAAACTATGTATGCAGATTATAAACGGACATCTTAACACTGTCCGTATTAGTGTTTGTTCTTCACCTGCTATAAACGGACGGTTAATGACTGTCCGTATTAGTTATAATTTCAAGAACGAACTAAATAAAAAATTTGCAAAATGCTCAATCAATCAAACTGTGAATGCAGAATGTAAATCACACTAGGATTTTTACGTGGTTCTGCCCTTAACCTCTAATGGCTTAATCCACGTCCAATATCAATCGGTATTGGAGACTCTTTTTATTAAACTTAATATTCAATTAAAGACAATAAAAAGAACTCCCTGTTCAAATAAGCTTTCCACTGTGATGGACACCTCTGCCCCCTTTGCACCACTTCAACCTTTCTCACCACTGAGACCTTTGCACCTCTGCAACCTTGAAAGCTCTTTTTGAACAGATCATATCTACTGCTAGATAGACCAAGCCTAACAAGACTAGAACTTGAAATATAATAGAAGAAATTTGAATAGACTTCTTATTTTCCAGCCACAAAGAATTAAAGACGATACAATTAATAGCTGAAAATAAACAATGAAAGCTCTCAATAGGATTCTTCTCTGAATAGCAACGTGAATTAGCTTCTTGTATTCTGCACTGCTTAGCCGTGAAATAAGACTATATATATTGAGAGACCCAACGACTATAAAATAATTGATAACAAAACTGCTCAGATCAAGGAAGGAATAAAGAATAATGTCAGCAGTAATATATGTAGGAAATAAACTAACGGCTATAAAAGATTTGTTTAAAAGAAATAGTCCAGATGAAACATCACTTAATTCAAGCACTTTGTTTTACCCAACGGAAATAAGAGATTCAATATATATATATATATATGGTATATCACAATATTTTATCCACAAAGAAGTCCAACGAATATAATATACCACCTATTAAATTGTTAGCTAAAACTTTTGAAAAAGTCACAATCTCAACATTTTGAATTTAAAGGCTAATGAATATAATATAATATTCACAATAGCCATATAGATTAGAAAGCAAACTAAATAACTTAATCTCACGGAAAGAAAAAATCTGATCAAGCCAGTCAGCACCTTAATTCAAGAAGAAGGAGAAGTTATTTGATAAGATTTATTTTTATACCAACTCTATAAAACAGATCCTTATATGACTCCTTTTCAAATAAGATTGTATATTATAAAGGAATTCTTCACATGCAATATTTAAGGAATAACTTCCAACAACGAATAAGAATATATAGTGTGTTATTTCCATGCAAATATAAAAGACTTGATCCATTAGGAAGATTCACGTGGACTATAAATACTTTAGGGTTAATAAAGAAAACCACATATATCATTTTAGACCAGCCAAAAAGAACAACCGTGCTAAAAGATCACTCCATGCAAAATATAATATTTTCATGCAAAATATAATATAATGATATATTGTCATTATTAAAATCATCAACAGTTATTTCCTTTAGTCCGAGTTATGTCTTGGCTTACAACATTGTCACAAATATTGAGTACTCTCTCTCCAGCTCAATATTTAAAAGGCTGGATTTTCGCGGGTTTTATATCATGGTTTTACAGAATCGGGATGAACTTATCTCTGCAGCCACAGTGAGGTAAATATTCTGAATTTGAATTACTTTATTTAAACTATCGTTTTCCATATTTCAGATTTAATGGCTCTATGACTCAGGGTTCATGGACAGAAATTAGCAGAAATGCCTCTTGCTGGTATTCGGTTCAAATATCGTAGGCAGGGCATGTTTGGACTTCTTTTGCTTGAACTACAGAAAGTAGCACGTCACTATTATCCTTTTACTGTGTATAGAACTTTATGCCTCACAACTCACAAGATCATGACTTCCTGCCCTGTTACAAATGCAAAATTTTAATCCCTTTGTCCTTAAAAGGATGTCCAAGGTACATATTTTACACAAATTAAGAAAACTAAAATAGAGAAAAGATAATATAATAAATACCACTTTTACCCATGGTGGACCCGTGTAACTATACTAATGAATCTTTTTCTTTTCTAAACCTATTAGACCCCACTTAAGTATACTTTTGAGAGTAAACTGGTCGTTATGCATAATTTTTATTTGACTTGTGTACTTCTAAACATTCTTTTGTGGACAAAAATTTTTGTACTTGAAGACATGCTTTTAAGGATGGAGGGAATAACTTGCAACAACACAGTCTTTATAGCAATATGTTATTTCTCTCTTTTTGTTGCTTGATTTGCAGATGCTTACTCAGCTGAGAATTGAAAGATTGGTTTTGCCTGCCATTCCTGCACTGCAAAACACTTGGAGAAATTTTGGGTTTACACAGCCGTCACTGTTGGAAAGGCTAGAACTCCTAAGTTATCCTTTGTTGATCTTCCAAAAGACCATGATGTTTCAGAAAGTTCTTAACAAATCCACCACAGCACATGAAACAACAGGTACATCCTTTAAAACTTAAAACGGAATACTAAACATTAGCTTTGATTATGTTTTTATAAATCTATAGTTTTAGTAATATATATTCACTATCTTCAAAATGTACTTTAGCATAGGTTATGCACAAGAATTACAAGAGAAAGGAGGAGACACTATTGGAGTAGAATTGGTACCTTCTTGCTACTCCCTCCGCTCCACAAAAAAAGTCACATTTGTTTAAATTTTCTAGTCAATTTGTAAAATCCTAGAATTCAAATTGATGTGATTTTTTTTTTTTGATTAATGCAATAGTTAATATTGTAAACTTCATAAAAAGTATTATCACCAAGAACAAAGTTGTTATATCAAAAACTAAAATAAATTCACACCACAATCTACAATTTAAATTTTAGAATTTTGCAAATTAACTAGGATCAAAGCCAAATGGGACTCTTTTTGTTAATCTTTACTACAATCTACAGTGTGTTATACTTGATATGACACACTAATTTCATTTGTTGGTATTTGCAAGCATTATGCTCTCTTTTTTCATTTCTTTTTTTAGTATAGCTTTAATGAAGTTTTAAATCAGTCATGAATGTGGTAGTACACATGGTTGAACAGATATGTGAACAGATATGCAACCCCAATTGGGTTTCCTTGCTCTCATATTTTTTATTAAAAAGAAAATACTAAAAACTTCAAAGCATCATGTGTATGTATGTATAGCATATCCAAAGCCTGTGTCGTCTTCTTTGGTTCAATAACATTACATAATCATTTTGGTTAAGGTTTAGTAGATAATTCCTGCTATCCAAGAAAAGAGTCTGCATTTAAAAGTAACAACTTTTAAAGAAATTACTTTTATGTTTATATTTACCATCATCAATTTAGAGCATTAAAAGCCACAAGTACATGTTAGTGACACTTCAAATTAGATACTCATTCCGTTCCATAAAAAGAGCCTCATTTGACTTGATTCTAGTTAAGTTGTAAAATCCTAAAATTCAAATTGCTATGTAAATTTATTTTTTATTTTCGAAATAACAATTTTGAGTTTCGTAATACTTTTTTAAGTAGTTTACAATATTAAATATTTCATAAATCAAAATTAAATATATTCTCAATAATTTTGAATTTAGGATTTCACAAATTTACTAGGATTTCAAATGAGACTCTTTTTGTGAAATGGAGGGCGTAATATATTTGGAGTGATAATATATGGCATCTTATTTTCCAAAGGAGACATATCTGGTCATAGAAAAACGCATCGTTTTATTCTACCGGGACAAAACGAATAACTTTCTGACCATTTGCTAAGATATAAAAAAATTTAAGATGATTTATATCTCAGGTTTCTAGTTTCCTATATCTTGTCCTAAATTGTTTTTTTTGTTACATATTGATTACAGCTTAAGAATTACCATAATTTGTCCAATTTAATCCTTGGTGCATTGTACTACAGGATAGTCAACTTGAGTTTGATTTGGATGAAAGCATATGCGATTTCATATTATTGTGCAAGTCGCAGTCAAAGATTACCAAGAAAAAAAGAAGCATAAGAAAGCAATAAAGTGAAGATACAGTGATAGTCAAGTGAGATATATACATACAGAGAAAGCATACATTTTGTCCATGGAATATATGTCAACTTTCAAAATCTTTTGTTGTGAATTGTACAGAAAAGCCCTTTAATTTCTCTGGGGTAGATGCCTTTTTTGCTTGTGGACACCTTTTAGTTTAGCATTTTTTGAGTTGAATATGTTGGGGCTTTTGAATATGAGGTTATTCCTTGCTCATATTGTATGTTTATGAATTGTAAATGTTTTTGGGGCTTAATGAATGAATGAAATTTTTGCATGCAGATTGCGTGAAAAGTCGCTCTGTTTCACTTGCAGCTTGGTTGAATAATTTACACAATTGTTATAAATGCAGCTAGCAATTTTATAAGTTAGCTTATTTGATTTGGAGTGTGTTGATCAATTGGCATTCTCAAGCTGGAACATCAGACCCTTTAAAGCTTGATACATGCTAAGGTTAAGTTGGTCAAATTCAGTTGGGTTGGATTGCAGGAAACCTCTATAAAATGCAGAGCAATGTTATTGTTATCTAAAACTTTTATTGCTCTGACATTATAAATAATGCTCTAATGTTCAAGTAAATATGTTACTGACAATCTTGCACTCGAGAAACTTCTTCACTTTCAATAACATTTATTGCTCAGATATTTTCAACAACATTTTTATTTTGTAAATGTAAGTATTACGAAATATTAAGGCCCTATATGTGATTTGTTCTTAATTTGTCATTAAGAATAATTTTGTTCAAATTTTACTTCAAAATAATTATTCTCCCGGTCATTTAGGCCTTTTAATAATTTTTTTGTTTTTCATATATTCAAAAAAATAAATCTCCTGTTAAGCTTCTTCAAAAAATGCTCATTAACCTATGATTATGATGCTATTAAATTTCGTTGTCCTCTAATAAAAGAGTTAAATATATTTTTTCCCACTATACTCGACATCGGTTTACAAATATATCACTGAACTGAAATTTTTAACGATCAACTCATTGAACTACACTTTATTTACAAAAAGTGATACAACCATCTGTGTCCGTCAACCATTTAATAGAAAATTGACGTGGCAATACGCGACAATCGATTACATTTCTTGCGTGGATTAAATATATAATAAAAGACTATTTCCCTAAATCCCCAAAATCGTTTCCAATTAAGCTAGATCAACGTTTCCAACTCCTTCCTTCACCATCAGCTAAACTGACGAAGAAGAGAAATTTAACGGAGGAATCAAAAGCCCTAAATCCCCAAAATCAGTCTCAAATCGATTCCAACTCCTTCCTCCTCCTTCTAGACCGACGAAGAAGAAAAGCCAATTAATAGAGGAACAACGAAGAAGAGAAGACAATTAAGAGAGGAACTAACATGAACTCCAGCGAAACTAACATGAGCTCCAGCTCCACAAATCGCGTCGATGCTTGGGAGATGCCCAGAACTCCGGTGACATGCCGACGTGGGATTGTTGCACCGACGTGGGTAGCTTGGAAAGAGAGAACTTCTGATCCGGGAAGAAGGTTCATCGATTGTCTTTGTTTCAAGGTATATGGCCTAATTTCTTTTAGCTAGGCTTCTTGTTTGATTTTGTTATTCAAAATTTGTCCCCTCTTTTTTATCTTTTTCCCTAATTTATGTTATCTATTTGGCTTTGAAGTTTGATTACTGCCCAAAATTAGCTCCTTACTGTATATACTAGTGCTAGCTATGGGAGCCTAAGATTCAATAACTTTAACTTTTTTTAGAAAAAGTTTATTAATACATAGAGTGACATGGAAGATTGTTATGTTTTTGGCACTTTACCTAATTAATTTTGTTGACCAAAAGAGCATGAAATTGGCATGACATATCTGTTGTATGTTGTAAAATCATATCTATTGTAATTAAACTCTTATTTGCTATATGGGCTTGATGGTAGGCTTTGTGTGTAACTGAGTTAATTTATGGTTGGATAAAAGGTTGTGTTGTAGGTTCTTTAAATGGTGCGATCCTCCATTTACAACGAGATCAAGGGAAGTGATATTGATGCTAAAGAAAAAGATAGACAGAAACAATGAAAAAATTAAGAATTTGATGGAAGTAATAAAAAAGATGGAAAGCGTGAACACATTAATGAGCAAAGGTGAGATAAATAATGAAGAAGAAGAAGAGGTTTTGGTGCTGCAAAGAGAAGTACTGCAGTTGAGGAAGAAAAATGACAAGTAAAGTTTGGTGGAGAAGAAATTATAAATTGGTTTAGTAGTTTCTTGAATTTTGATTTTCGTTGTATTGCAACCAAATGTGTAGATATGTTTATTTGAATGTAGTAAAGGTTTAATTTATGTATTGAAGGTTATTTTGGCAAGTATCTATTGAATGCTTATGGTTGTTTATAATTTTTTTATTGAAGACTATTTTGGCAAATATGTATTAAATGTCGATTTGGCTTAAATCTGAATGTATGTTTGGTGCGACGCCCCCAAAATAGGTTCAAAACTCAACCCATTCTGAGTCGCCAAATACATGGTACATAATCCAAATATAATCTTTTATAACATACGATCGTGTAAAATACGACCACACAAACTATGAGCTTCAATACAAATCGTATATAATACGAAATATAAACACTCAAATTCATTCCTTATTCATTACAATTATTGTCCCACTATTTTATAGAATAGTGAAGACTTCTACAGATCTAACTCTAATCATCACACTGTTCCTTGACTAGTCCTCGCGATATTCTCATTTCCTGAAGAGAACAATGGAAGAAAAGGGTGAGCTCAACTAGCCCAGTAAAGAATATTATGACTAAGATAATGGAAAATAAATTATCGTTAGTCTTCAACGAATCAGATAAAATATTATGAACAATAAGTTTTAGATCAACAACTGCAGTGAAAATAACAATTCATTAGAAGAGTTAAGTAGAGAATGAAGTCTACTATCTTCTATGATTTAAAAGTCCATCATCAATATTTTATCCCTGTAACATCAATCAATATACATCTTGAATCAAATATTCATCTTTGCACTACAGGCCAAAGATATTCATTTGTATCACCAGTTGGTCATATTCATCTCAACACCTGTCCATCTTTGCACTACGGGCCAAAGATATTCATCAGGTAATCATTCATCTTTGCACTATAGGCCAAAGATATTCATCAAGTAATCATTCATCTTTGCACTACAGGCCAAAGATATTCAGTTATATCACCATTTAGGACTAAGGATGATGAAAAACAATACGAATAACGAATCCAGTGAGATAAAGGACAAATATTAAAGATTCGTAATTTAGTTTATTCAAGTTCAAGAATACTCCATAATAATCCATTATGGAGCAAAATTCAAGAATGAAGTTCAAAACTTGGATCCAATCAAAGATAAAAAAAATTATTTTTTTACCGTGAATAGTAACTCGTGAATAGGAACTCGTCATGAAAAGATGAATATTTCACGAGAAAGTTCAAAAAATTATTCCGGTAAAATGATACTAGATGAAACGCAAAACTCAATAAATTTCTGATCATTTCAGGAATTATAGAAGCAATACTTACCGTAAGTTTAAGTTTAAGAATATGAAATGAAATATTATCACTTTCATAATATAGAATATGAAAGAAAATAATATTCACTATGGATATTGAAAGGAAATAACATCATTTACGAGAAAAATAACATCCTTTACCTCAGTATAATACTCGATCTGACTGGAATATCGGATATAATGATGAGGAAAACTTGCACTGTTATCAACACTCAAAGTATCTAAATACTCGCAAGAAATACGCTCGATATTATAGAGAGAAAATTTTCTGATTTTGGTCTGATTTTCATTTCTTAACTAAGCATCCTATTTATAGGAAAATGCCAGAATACCAATGTTGACTAATTTACCATCAACACACCACGGATGAATTCAAAATCCACCAACTCCACCCACCACTTTTGAAAAATTCAAACCACATATTTATTTACATATAATATATATATATATATATATATATATATATATTAAAACATTATTAAAAGAATTCTAATTCTATTTTTTTCTTCCACCTCATTTTATTTTTGTATGAATTTATTATAAAAATATTACTATTTAAATAATAATATTATATTATTATATTATCACATTATACTATTATAATGTAATATTATAATAATATATTTAAAAAATATTTTATTGGAGAAGATAAAATGCCAATTTTCAACAAACGTCACATGCTAAAAATTCTCCCATTTATATCAAAATTGGACAAATATTTACTCATCATATTTATCAACAATTTAATTATTCACAAATAATATTACAGAACTACAATATTAACAACCAGGTCGTTCCCAGGAAAGAGAGGGCCTTCCGATAAGGATTTCTCTTTACTGGCGCACAATTAACTAACCTTTTTCCTAGACAGAACTTCCTTAGACATTGTCAATAATGCTATCTAATAATATTATTCAAATAATATGAATTATTGATTTGATAATGTGAAATACTGTGCAGTGACAATTATTGAATCAATAATACAAAATATCAACGGTAGCAATTATTGAATCAATCATATAAAATTTCAACGTATCAATTATTGAATCAATAATATAAAATATTGAACAGTAATTACTGTAACAATAATTGAGTAAGTGCCTTCTTACGTAAGAATCAATAATTCGAAATACCGTGCAATACCTTGTGCTACTGTGCAACAACGCGTATTACTGTATTTTTATCACTGGGTATTTTAACAGTTTAACGGTAATAATTTTACCGTTATTTTATAAAAATATTATTTCTGTCGCCTTCTATATCCGACAGTTATTCCATTGTGGGGCCCACAAATGGCTGCGCCGTCGTACGAATATTCCCCGACAACAAGAATATTCCTTGACCAAACGAATATTTCCTGACAACAATGAATATTTTATTAACACTTGCTAACTTTGTAAAATTTGCACATTCTACCCATAACTTATCACATTTATCAAATCATCCTTTACTATTTCAAAATAATATATATAGAGGAAATTAAATCTTATTCATTAAAAAGTTGGGGTCTTACAACCTCCCCTCCTTATGAAATTTCGTCCTCGAAATTGACGTACATACCTGATATGTGAAAAGGTGAGGCTTTCATTTCTGATTCTAGCTCCCAGGTCATTTCCTCGATTTCATGGTTTCTCCATAAAACTTTGACTTGAGGTATAACCTTTGAGCATAAGACGTGTTCCTTCTTATCCAATATCTTGACAGGTATCTCCTCGTACGTTAAATCTTCGGCTATCTCGTCTGGTTCTAACTCAATAACGTGGTTTGGGTCTTTCACATATTACAAAGCACGGATATGTGAAAAATGTTATGAACACGAAACATGCTTGGAGGTAAAGCGAGTCTACAGGCCACATTTTCTACTCGGTCAAGGATCTCAAATGGACCAATGAATCGTGGGTTGAGTTTTTCTCTCTTCCCGAATCTCGTAACTCCTTTTCATGGAGCAACACGTAACAATACATGGTCCCCAACATTAAATTCTACGTCCTTCCGATGAAGATCAGCATAACTCTTTTATCGATCTTGTGCGGTTTGTATACGTTGTCGGATCATTTGAATCTTTTTCGTAGTCATACGTACTAACTCCGGTCCCAACAATGTTGCTTCACCCACCTCATCCCAGAATACTGGAGAACGATATTTTCATCCATACAATGCTTCGAATGGAGCCACGCCTATACTTGCCTGATAACTGTTGTTGTAGGAGAATTCCACTAATGGTAAGTATTTATCCCAACTTCCTTTGAAATCAAGAGCACAGAGTCTCATTAGATCTTCAAGAGTTTGAATAGTCCTTTCCGATTGTCCGTCCGTTTGTGGATGATATGCCGAACTGAATCGTAAATCCATGCCCATAGCTTTCTGCAAACTGATCCAAAATTGTGAAGTAAATCTGGGGTCACGATCCAAAACTATGGATACTGGCATGCCATGCAATCTCACAATCTCATTTACATACATACGAGCAAGACGTTCAAGTGAATAAGTCTCTTGTATAGGCAAGAAATGAGCAGACTTGGTTAATCTATCGACAATAACCCAAATCGCATCTATGCCTTGAGGAACCTTGGGAAGACCTGTAACGAAATCCATGGTAATGTGTTCCCACTTCCATTTTGGAATCTCAAGTGGTTGCAATGGACCCTTTGGCACTTGATGCTCCGCTTTGACATGTTGACAAGTTAAACACCTTGAGATGAACTCCGCGATCTCTCTTTTTATATTGCTCCACCAAAATGTATGTCGAAGATCATGATCCATTTTGGTACTTCCAGGATGGATTGCAAACGGTGTGTTGTGTGCCTCCATCATGATTCTATACTTCAAGTCAGAATCGTCGGGAACACAAAGTCTGGAGTTGACTCGAAGTATTCCTTCTTCATCGATTCTTGCTTCTGGAATAGCACCTTCTTGCACCTTTTTCTTCATCTTCATTAACTCCGGGTCTGTAGCTTGAGCAGCTTTAACTTTATCAATCAAAGCTGGTTCTACGCGTATACTTGACATCATCATGTGGGTCCTCGGAGTCTTGAACTCTATCTCCATCCTTTGTAAGTCACACAAAATGGGTCTTTGTGTTGACATCATTACACTCATTCCCGCATAAGATCTTCTACTTAGCGCGTCTGCTACCACGTTCGCTTTTCCAGGATGGTATTGGATGGTATGGTCGTAATCTTTCAACAGCTCAAGCCAATGTCGTTGCCGCATGTTGAGTTCCTGCTGGGTGAAGAAATATTTAAAGCTCTTATGATCCGTATAGATCTCCACTTTCTCCCCATACAGGTAGTGTCTCCAGATCTTCAACGCAAAAACGACTGCTGCCAACTCTAGATCATGAGTAGGATAATTCCTCTCATATTCTTTGAGTTGTCGCGAGGCATAGGCTATGATTTTCCCATGTTTCATGAGAACACATCCTAACCCTTTGCCCGAAGCAACGCTGTAGATAACAAATCTATCCGAACCAGATGGTATTGTCAGAACAGGTGCCAAAATGAGTCTCCTCTTGAGCTCTTAGAAGCTCTTCTCGCATTTCTCGTTCCATACGAATTTTGTATCTTTACGAGTCAGCTGAGTTAATGGAGTAGCGATTCTAGAAAATTCTTCCACGAATCTCCGATAATAACCAGCTAATCCCAGAAAGCTACGTACTTCGGTCACCGACTTTGGTTGCTCCCAACTTTGTATTGCTTCAATCTTCGCCGGGTCCACAGATACTCCACGTTTTGATAATACGTGCCCAAGGAATGCTACCTCCTCAAGCCAGAACTCGCATTTCTTCAGCTTGGCATATAGCTTATTTTCACGAAGCCTTTGAAGTACTAGCTTCAAGTGGTTCTCATAATCTTCATGGCTTTTGAATAGATGAGGATGTCATCAATAAAGACAACCACGAACTGATCTAAATATTTCTTGAATACACTGTTCATCATATCCATAAAAGCAGCAGGAGCATTAGTCAATCCAAAAGACATGACTAAGAATTCATAATGTCCGTATCGAGTTCTGAAAGCAGTCTTTGGAATATCCTCAGTTTTAATCTTCAGCTGATGATATCCAGAACGAAGATCGATCTTTGAGAAGAATTGTGCTCCTTACAACTGGTCGAACAGGTCATCAATGTAAGGTAACGGATACCTATTCTTGATGGTGACATGGTTTAACTCCCGATAGTCAATACAAAGTCGCATACTCCCGTCTTTCTTCTTTACAAATAAAACGGAAGCACCCCAAGGAGATGTACTAGGACGTATAAAACCGATGTATAACAACTCCTGTAGTTGGACCTTTAACTCCTAAAGTTCAATAGGAGCCATTCGATATGGGGTTTTAGAAATGGATTTTGTACCGGGTTCAAGGTCAATAAAGAATTCAACTTCACGTTCTGGGGGTAGACCAGGAAGTTTTTCAGGAAATACATTAGGAAACTCATTAATAACAGAAATATCATTCAAACCTAATGTATTCTACTTTAGATCAGTGACTGGGCTAAGAAAGCTTGACATCTGTTTTTGTAATAAACGAATAGCTTTATGACTTGAAATGACATTGACTGATTTTAGTGGTTTGGTGGTTTGAATTCGCACAACAAGTTGGTTAGGAATATGAAAACTAACAACCTTACGAAAATAATCAATTTTGGCATGATAAGTGGTTAACCAGTCAATTCCTAAAATCACATCAAATGCAAGTATTTTCAAAGATATAAGATCAACATTGTAGGAGGGTGAGGGTGCCAATTTGAATCAAGCAAGATTTGTAAACTGTAGATGTAACGAAAGTTTCTCCTAACGGAGTTTCAACAGATAAGTCAAAGTCTAATTTCTCAGGTGTCAAGTTTAAACGTTGACCACAAGCATGTGAAATAAAAGAATGGGTAGCACCAGTATCTAATAAGGTGTAAACTTCGCAAGAGTTTATTATCAGCTTACCCGTAATAACCTTGTTCGAGTTCCTTGCTTATTGGGCAGTCACGACAAAAGCTCTTCCAGGAACCACCGACTTTGACTTGTCCGGAACTGCCTTAGGAATCCCCCGCTGGACTTGGTTTCGCTACAGGACACACTCGAGCTATATGTCCTTTCTTTCCACAGTTTTATCACACTTTGGGTTGCTGTGTACAGTTGGGACTAATGTGTCCCTCTTGCCCGCATTTATAGCATACGACCGGCAGTCGTTCTCCTCCCCTAGAAACAGTTGATGTTGGTGCTGTTATCGATGTTTTCACGTTCTCATTGTTGTACCTTCTCTTCTTGAAATCTTCCCCCGACTCACTCCTTTTATTATCATGGCCACGATTACCACCGAAGTGGTTACCGCTTCTATCATGATACTTTCCTACCTGCTGGTTGTCATTGTTCCGATGATTGCTGCCACCGGTACGACCTTGGTTGTTGTCCCTTGGTTGAACATAATCATTATCTCGTTCTAATAACTGGGCCCTGTTCACTACATCCGAATATAGAGAAAATTTGTGAGAAATGAGGTATTGACAAATTTCTAGTTTCAAACCTCTCAAAAACATCCGCGTCATACGTTCCTTATTCTCCACCAAATGAGGTGCAAACCGGGATAACTCCGCGAACTTAGCCTCGTACTAGGACACCGTCATGTTGTTTTGTTTCAGTCTGATAAATTCTATCTCCTTCATATAACGAATACTTTCTAGAAAGTACTTGTCATTGAACAGTTTTTGGAACTCTTCCCAAGACATCTTGAGTGCGGTAGGCTCGGTACGCTTCGCAGATTTCCACCAATAATCTGCCTCTCCACGGAACATAAACGTGGCGAATGGAACCTTCTGTTCCTCCGTGCATCCCAAGACATCAAATATCTTGGTAATTTGCTTAATCAAATTTTTTGCCTTGATTGGATCTGGCTTTCTCTGAAACTCGGGTGGTCCCAACTCTTTAAACTGCTTGGCAGTGACAAGCCGCGAGTTGTTATTTCCACCTGTATTATGAACACGAGTCTCCCTCGTCTGATTTTGCATGAACTGCAAAAAGCTTCTAAACATCCCATCGTTCATCGTTTGATCGATGGTGTCGTTTCCAGAAGGAATATTGCCTTCTTGTTGCACGTTCTCCTGGTTGGTGATTAAAGGTGTCTCAACGGTCTCATTCAATCCATTGTTTAGATTTTCAGCTGCCATTCTCAAATACTGCCACAAAACAAGGGATAATCAAATAAATTAACAGATCACATAATAATCCTACGTTCCAAATGACCAATTAAATACCAAATAAGCTTAGGCAGGACACACAATAGCGAATGATTTACTCGTCTCTCCCCTCCTAGTTCTATTCCCAGATCTCCGCCAGAGATCATATCCCTAAGCTCTGATACCAACTGTGATGCCCCCAAAATAGGTTCAATACTCAACCCATTTTGAGTCGCCAAATACATGGTACAGAATCCAAATACAATCTTTTATAACATACGGTCGTGTAAAATACGACCACACAAACTATGAGCTTCAATACAAATCGTATATAATACGAAATATAAACACTCAAATTCATTCCTTATTCATTACAATTATTGTCCCACTATTTTATAGAATAGTGAAGACTTCTACAGATCTAACTCTGATCATCACACTGTTCCCCGACTAGTCCCCGCGATATTCTCATTTCCTGAAGAGAACAATGGAAGAAAAGGATGAGCTCAACTAGCCCAATAAAGAATATTATGACTAAGATAATGAAAAATAAATTATTGTTAGTCTTCAACAAATCAGATAAAATATTATGGACAACAAGTTTTAGATCAACAACTGCAGTGCAAATAACAATTCATTAGAAGAGTTAAGTAGAGAATGAAGTCTACTATCTTCTATGATTTAAAAGTTCATCATCAATATTTTATCCCTATAACATCAATCAATATACATCTTGAATCAAATATTCATCTTTGCAATACGGGCCAAAGATATTCATTTGTATCACCAGTTGGTCATGTTCATCTCAACACCTGTCCATCTTTGCACTACGGGCCAAAGATATTCATCAGGTAATCATTCATCTTTGCACTATAGGCCAAAGATATTCATCAAGTAATCATTCATCTTTGCACTATAGGCCAAAGATATTTAGTTATATCACCATTTAGGACTGAGGATGATGAAAAATAATACGAATAACGAATTCAGTGAGATAAAGGACAAATATTAGATATTCGTAATATAGTTTATCCAAGTTCAAGAATACTCCATAATAATCCATTGTGGAGCAAAATTCAAGAATGAAGTTCAAAACTTAGATCCAATCAAAGATAAAAAAATAATTTTTTTTACCGTGAATAGTAACTCATCATGAAAAGATGAAAATTTCACGAGAAAGTTCAGAAAATTATTCTGGTGAAATGATACTAGATGAAACGTAAAACTCAATAAATTTCTGATCATTTCAGAAATTATAGAAGCAATACTTACCGTAGTAAGTTTAAGTTTAAGAATATGAAATGAAATATTATCACTTTCATAATATGGAATATGAAAGAAAATAATATTCATTATGAATATTGAAAGGAAATAACATCATTTACGAGAAAAATAACATCTTTTACCTCAGTATAATACTCGATCTGACTGGAATATCGGATATAATGATGAGGAAAACTTGCACTTTTATCAACACTCAAAGTATCTAAATACTCACAAGAAATACGCTCGATATTATAGAGAGAAAATATTTTGATTCTGCTTAAATAAGCACCCTATTTATAGGAAAATGCCAGAACACCAATGTTGACTAATTTACCATCAGCACACCACGGATGAATTCAAAATCCACCAACTCCACCCACCACTTTTGAAAAATTCAAACCACATGTTTATTTACATATAATATATATATATATATATATATATATATATATATATATATATTAAAACATTATTAAAAGAATTCCAATTCTATTTTTTTTCTTTCACCTCATTTTATTTTTATACCATGAATTTATTATAAAAATATTACTATTTAAATAATAATATTATATTATTATATTATCACATTATACTATTATAATATAAAATTATAATAATATATTTGAAAAATATTTTATTGGAGAAGATAAAATGCCAATTTTCAACAAACGTCACATGCTAAAAATTCTCCCATTTATATCAAAATTGGACAAATATTTACTCATCATATTTATCAACAATTTAATTATTCACAAATAATATTACAGAACTACAATATTGATAACCAAGTCGTTCCTAGGAAAGAGGGGGCCTTCCGATAAAGATTTCTCCTTACTGGCGCGCAATTATCTAACCCCTTTCCTAGACAGAATTTCCTTAGACATTGTCAATAATGCTATCTAATAATATTATTCAAATAATATGAATTATTAATTTGATAATGTGAAATATTGTGCAGTGACAATTATGAATCAATAATATAAAATATCAACGGTAGCAATTGTTGAATCAATCATATAAAATATCAACATAGTAATTATTGAATCAATAATATAAAATATTGAACAGTAATTACTGTAACAATAATTGAGTAAGTGCCTTCTTACGTAAGAATCAATAATTCAAAATACTGTGCAATACCTTGTGCTACTGTGCAACAACGAGTATTACTGTATTTTTATCACTGGGTATTTCAGCAGTTTAATGGTAACAGTTATACCGTTATTTTATAAAAAAGTTTTTTCTGTCGCTTTCTATATCCAACAGTTATTCCGTTGTGGAGCCCACAAATGGCTGCGCCATCGTACGAATATTCTCCGACAACAAGAATATTCCACGACCAAACGAATATTCCCTGACAACAATGAATATTTTATTACCACTTACTAACTTTATAAAATTTGCACATTTCACCCATAACTTACCACATTTATCAAATCATCCCTTACTATTTCAAAATAATATATAGAGAAAATTAAATCTTTTTCATTAAAAAGTTGGGGTCTTACATTTGGTATTAAATTGAATGCTTATTTGGCAGAACTGAATGTATGTATTGAATTGATGTTTGATATTGAAGGTTTAATATGACTTCATAGTTTAATGCGACTTTGACTCCTCCAAATTTGGGTACTTCAATCCCATAGATTTGGTGCTCACTATTCATCACAATCATATCTAACTACCCACAATAAAGGATAATAGTAAACTTCATAAACCATACTCCCATTAAATGGTTACATAATCAATACAAAATTCCAGGTCATCTAACTTTTAATTATTACATCATCAGCGAAAATAAAACATAAACATAATTAAGTTTGATTACACAAGCTTCTTCAACAAAAGTAAACTAAACATCATTATCTACTTATGAATTTTACCTTTTCCTTTGCTCGTCGACGGCTCCACGGGTTTCTCGGGCTTAACTGAAATGTTTTATGTAAGAGTGAGCAAAACAATTTCTCACAAGGATAATAATAAATGATAATCAACATATGAATAATTAATGGATAAACTTTAACTGAATAATATAGCCTTTAACTAAAAACAGTCAATGATAATCAAGAACTGTAAGCTCAATAGAAAATTTGACTTTTGAGTCAACAATAGAAACCAATACCAGAGGTTTAACTGAGGGTCACAAGACCATAAACTATGTCCTAGGTTAGCAAGTATTTCTACTGTAATCTTTAACAGTCTTATAGACTATATGGACCATCCATCTCGTACTCCGGGAGATCAGCCCTTCGTACAATGTATTATGCACAAATATTTTAATGATATCACGTAACATAATCCCCTTCTTAGGATTGTTCATCCCAGCTTTGACATTAGAATTCGTACCAAAGGAAGTTTGATTTGGAATAACTTCAATAGAAATTCTATATTTTAGAACGCTCATCAACTAGAGACTAGTCGAATTAAAAGGATTCACTAGCCATACAACAGCCTGATATTAACAACAATATAATCTTTTTAACATGAGACTTCAACAAAAATAGAATACAATGATTGCAAACGAATAAGTATCATATATTGAAGTAATGCTTTCGAAAAAATTAGAAAGCTTAATTAGGAATCATAGACTTGAACAATTTAAGAAACCTCGCTTGGAATAATAAACAAGCAAAGGTTAGGAAACTTGCTTCGTGCGTTCGTTACAACTTACTATTCACGTTCTGCAAATATCCTACATATCATTTGTTAGGTTTGTAAGATTCATGAACGCAATCAAATTGCATAAAATAAGCGGAAGCATGATAAATCAGAGTTTTAAAATTTTACAAACCATATACCCGGATCATCCTTTATGCACAGTTATTAATTAAACTAAATAGATAGAGATTAAATTCATACCCTTGTAGAACTAAGCTTCCACAAGTACGAGTTCAACTCCAAATCCTTCGCGCTCTCCTTGAGTTCTCCGGGTTTGATTCCTTCTTTTGATCAACGTTAGTCACCCAAGTGTTTGGCCTCTAGAGGTGATCCACCAAGGAAGAAGAGTTATTTAAGAAGGTAGGTGTTTGGCTAAACCCTAGTTTCTATCTCTATAGAAATTGTATACTCTCCCAACTCTTGGAAATAAGTGTGTTACCTTGTTTCATAATAAGACTTTCTTATTTATAGATCTAGGCAACCCTCCTAAACCATTTAAGATTAGGGTTTCATATTAATTAATTAAACCCTTTTAATTAATTAGGCTTCCCAATCATATTTGAAATAATTAAACTCTTTTTAATTAATTAGCCTCCTAATCTTATTAGGAATATATATATGAGATAGTATTTTATTAATTAATTCACAAACTCCTTTAGGAATTAAATAATAATAATAATAAGACTCCCTCTTATTAATTTATATTTAATATTTTCAAAATATTAAATAATAAATATTAAGCTATTTAATTTATTCTATCACCATAGATTAAATTAAATATACTTAACCTATTATTACGATTATGTCATTAGCTTCTTTAATAAATATTATTCCTTTTATGGTGTGACCATTTAGGTTTTTTATATTAAATCGGTTGTAAATAAATCAATTAGAACAATTCTAATCTTATTTAAATAAATAAATTTAAAAAATAATTTATTTAAATAAATAACATTTATTCTACAATAAGGGTAAACCCCCTTAGCGATCAACGATTTTCCAGATAATATAGATTTTAACATTAATCATAAAAGAACCTTTGAGTAAATAGTTACCGTATAATTCATTCATTCCACCATATAATGTTCTAATTAAATATAAGACATAGAATTACTATCAAGTCTTATTTTATTTAATTATATGTATTTTGATCCTAAAATGTAAAATTCCAAATAATACAAATTAGAAACTCTTTTCTAATTTTTTTCTGCCTTAGCCAAGGACTACTGGTTGTCATTTATCATATCACATAGGACATTCTCTTCTTTTACTAGAAGAGGTAGATTCTTTATTGATCATTCATTATCTCTATGTATAAATTATTATACCCAAGCATACCCTTTGATATACCCTTAGGGTCTTAAGGGACATGTCAAAATATAACTTATCATACACAAGATACTATAATGATCTCAAGTCTAAGAATTATTTGTACTACTATCACTAAAAGAATTCCTATTGATAGGCAAGTAAAACTCCATTAGGTATTCCTTAGCGAGCCACGTTCAGTATACTTATTCTCCAATAAGCACATACATACTTGTTTTAATGTCTCAACACAAATGATTACGAGATCGATCATCCTCATCCAATGAGCAAACAACGTATGTACCAACTTATTCCAGATTCATTAATCCCCTTTTTAGTAATCCAACGATTGGAAACTATTTTAGTTTTAAGCTATCTAAGAATTTAGATATCATTAGTATGATCATCATCATGATTCTAAAAGCATTGCTTAAAACTATGGGTTTATCACATATTATAAAAATAGCATCATGTAGATAAATAAATGCCTTTAATTAAATAACACTTTTATTAATAAATGAATAAGATTGTTACAAAGTATAGGATTTATCATCAAACATGATTGGCTTGTGTGCATATTACTTTCAATCTCCCACTTACACTAAAGTCAATCGCCATGGTATCTCATACCCATCTTCTCTAAGTGACGAACAAACTGTTGTTGTATTAAAGCTTTAGTAAATGGATCTGCAATGTTGTCTTGAGAGTCCACAAGCATCAGGGTGACATCTCCTCTTTCAATGATCTCTCTAATCAAATGAAAGCGCCGCAACACGTGTTTGGATTTCTGATGAGACCTGGGTTCCTTAGCCTGCGCAACAGCTCCGGTGTTGTCACAGAATAAAGGTACTGCTCCTTTAATGCTAGGAATCACACCAAGTTCAGTTATGAATTTCTTCATCCAAACAGCTTCCTTTGCAGCTTCACTTGCAGCTATGTACTCTGCCTCTTTCATTGAATCAGCAACTGTTTGCTGCTTGGAACTCTTCCAACTTACTGCGCCACCGTTTGAGGTAAATACATACCCTGAAATGGATTTACTGTCATCTTGGTACGTTTGAAAACTTGAGTCTGTATAGCCCTCTAGTTTCAATTCAGACGCACCGTAGACAAGAAATACATCATTAGTTCTTCTTAAGTATTGTAGGATATTTTTCACTGCCTTCCAGTGCTCTTCTCCTGGATTCGATTGATATCTACTTTTTACACTAAGTGCGTGAGCGACATCCGGTCTAGTACATATCATACCGTACATGATAGATTCTATCGCTGATGCATAAGGAATCTTACTCATACGGTCTCTTTCTTCATGTGTCTTTAGGGCCTGTTTCTTGGAGAGATGTATTCCATGGCTCGACATCCTCTTTTGGAATCTTCCATGCTAAACTTCTTTAGCCGAGTCAATGTACGTTCCTCGGAACAAGTCAATCATCCTTTTAGATCTATCTTTATAGATTTTTATCCCCAAAATATAGGATGCTTATCCCAAATCCTTCATGGAGAAGTGTTTAGATAACCAAATTTTGATCGACTATAGCATAGGAATATCATTCCCTATCAGTAATATATCATCAACATATAATACTAGAAATGAAACAGTGCTCCCACTAACATTCTTGTCCACATATGGTTCATCCTCATTTTTGATAAAATTAAACTCCTTGATTGTCTCATCAAAATAGATGTTCCACCTTCGAGAAGCTTGCTTCAATCCATAAATGGATCGTTGCAGCTTACAGACTTAATTTATTCCAACTGTTGAAACAAATCCCTCTGGCTGTGCCATATACACATCATCCTCATGGTTCCCATTGAAGAAGGCCATTTTTACGTCCATCTGCCAGATTTTGTAGTCATAATAGGCTGCAATCGCAAACAAAATCCGAATGGACTTGAGCATAGCTACTGGCGAGAAAGTTTTATCATAGTCAACACCTTGTCTTTGTTTAAAATCTTTCGCAACCAGTCGGGCCTTATAGGTCTCTACCTTGCCGTCTGCTCCAGTCTTTCTTTTAAAGACCCATTTTCACCCAATAAGCTTAATGCCCTTAGGTGATGAAACCAAAGTCCATACTTTATTTTCATACATGGAGTCCATCTCAAATTTCATGGCTTCTAGCCATTTCTATGAGTCTTTACTACTCATAGCCTGTTCGTAATTCCAAGGATCATCATCATCTATGATACGCACCTTATCATCATCCTCTATGAAAAATCCATACCTGTCAGGTATCTTCGGTACTCTCCCAGATTTATGAATAGGGTGTGTTACAGTAGGTTCTTCCACTTGGTCAGGTGTGGCACTCCCAAATCTGGGTACTTTATTTCCATAGGATTTGGTGTTCACTGTCCAAATATCACATTCTAACTACCCACAATAAAAGATAACATTAAAACATAAACCTTAAATAATTTAAATAATAATCTTCCCTATTAAAGGGTTACAACCTTTAAAATAATCCCATGTAATCTCTAACCTTAACATCATTCAAATGCGGAAAATGAACCAAATAGTTCCATTACATAAATAAATCAATTAATATAAACAAGTCTTCAACACTTGTTCATCTTGCCCTTGCCCTTACTCGTGGACGGCTCGTCGACTTTCTCGACCTTAGCTGAAATGTTATTTTATGCAAGAGTGAGCAAAACAAAGCTCATTGGAATAATCATGAATAATGACAATGTGTGAATCATAATAAATAATAAATATTTTCCCTATCAATAATAAATATGAATGAAAAGCTCAACATAAACTTAACTTTTGAATCAAGAATAGAATACAAGTTCAAAAGGATGTCTGAGGGTCATAAGACCATGAACGATGTCCTAGGTTATCAAGTATTTCTACTTTGAACCTTTAACAGTCATGAACCTATTATGGACCTTACTCCTCGTACTCAGGGGGATCAACCCCTTGTATCATGTATTATGCACAAACATCTTAACGCTAAGCGTAAATAATCCCCTATAATAGGGTTGCTCATCTCAATTTTGATATTCGAGTTCGCACCAAAGAAAGTTTGGTTTGTATTAACTTCAAAACAGTTATAGAATTTTAGAACGCTTCGTCAACCATGGACTAGTTGAGTCAATAAGGTTCACTAGCCATATAAAGGTTTTGTAGGACATAAGAGAATTAAATAATGATATCATGCTCAAAGATCATCAATAGTTAATTATAACTGAATAAGCGTTTGAAACTAAGTAATGTTCTTCAAAGAGTTGCTTCCTTGGAATAATCAAAGATACTCTGTTTAAAATAGAGAATCGAGGCTTACAACAATAATCAATGTAGAAACAATGAATTGCTCAAGGAAAGCTTAAGTTAGAAAGCTTGCGTAATATCAAACAAGATTAAAGATATGAACTTGGGTAATCGTAATTAAGTTAGGGTAAGGAACTTTGATAGTTCCCAGGGGGCACACAATAGATCTAGAAGAGGGGTTGAATAGATCCTTTTGAATTTTAAAAGCTTTTTCATTTTATTTTGTATAGCTAAGTAATTAACAGATGACGAACATAAGAATCAGTTTAGGCACATCAGAATAAGTTAAAGATACCCTTTAAAGATATATTGATAAACATTGTTCTAATGTTAGTTTAGGTGTAAGTGGATATAGCAGTTATAGTGCATAATGTAAATGACATAAAGTAAATGACACAAGGGATTTTAAGTGGTTCAGAGACTCAAGCTCCTAATCCACTCTTCTGCTTCAACAAGTAGGAATTCCACTAAGGAAAGGGTAACTCTTGAATCACTAGGATTCCTTCAAGGCCAACAGCCTTGGAACCCTAGTTCACTAAGAACTCTTCAAGCCCAGCAGACTTGGAACTGTAGACTAAGCCCAGCAGACTTAGAATCTCTTGTACCCTTTGGTACTCAGCAAGCCCAAGCAGACTTGACTTTGATTTAGTCACGAAGACAAGGACCCCTCAGACCCTGGTTGTTGGTTTGTTGTTGTTGGTGCTGAGCTGCTAAGATGAATTTAAGCTTGTTCATCTTCTGGTACTTAGCATCTTGGTGTGATCTTCTGGCATTCTGCATCGAGACTGGATCACCACTGATGGACTGCTAAGTTGTACATTAAGCTTGACATCCTTGGGTACTTAGCAGTCTATCACATCTCCTTGGTGCAGCTGATCATTGTTGTTGATGCTTGACTTCATCTGATTTTAGCATAAGACACTATCACCATTGAGGATTTGCTAAGTCTTTGCACTTCAGGTAGACTTCTTCTAGTACCCAGCATCCTTTGAACACTGGTTGACTTGTGTACAGATTTTTCTCTGCAACTACTTCTCTTTAGATCAGGTTGTCCATGGTGAATTATAGAGTGTCTTTGGAGATCTGCTTTTTGGTCTACCACTCTATCTCGTGTCTTCTTGGCCTTCTCGTCTCTCAGCTCAGATGCCATTCTAGTTGACGTTCTCTTTCGTGTTGAGTGAAGCCTTTAGCAGTTAAGGCCTTTCATCATAATTGCTTCACTCCTACTATTGTAGTCTCACTGCCACTGAGACATTTTCTGTTAAGCTCTGTAGGACTCTCGTCGAGTCAATAACTTATCACTTTTGAAGCTTCAGCTGTTATATACTCCTCCATCAGCTTCCCATTAGAATATAGTCGTTGGAAGCTATTTGAATTGCTTCATAGATTCTGAGTTATTCGATGTAGACTACTGACTTGACGTGACAACACCTTTTTGACTTTCCTAACACAGCAGTCTGCTACTTCACCTACCACCTCTGAGATGTCACTTTCACAAGTCAGGCAGGTAGTCACCTTTACTACTCCTTTTTGTTTCCTCGATCTGAACCAAAGGAGTTGACTTACTACATCGATGTTCTCAATCAGCAACGTTCGATTGTCAGTCTTCATATTGAGACATTGCTGAGACTCAATTATCAGACGACCGAACTCCATGATTCTGATGTAGACGTCTATGTGCTTGATCGTAGTTTGTCTATGGATGTTACAAGATAACTGGCTTTGACAACACTACGATTTTAAGAGTGTTCTTTGGATTGACAATGTAGAACCTCTCGCTCTTAAATCTTGCAGTGCTTCTACGATTCTGCTAGCCTTGACTTGCATCACGAACTAATAACTTAACTGACTACTTTGGCCCCTTCTGGTTTACAAGACTCTTTTGATTAGTCATGCTCAGCTCTCTCAACTTTTTGCTCTGTGATCTCCGCTCACTCTTCATGATGAGGCTAAGCATAGACAATCCTTTACATCTATTCTGTAGGTTGGCCAATATATCTGTATATGCTTCATCAGTTTTTGCTGCTCGTTTGGCAAACACCACGATTGCAGTCATCACTACGATCGTTGTTTTCTGTTGGTTTAATAGCTGCAGTCGTTGTCTTCTTTTTGACAGTCACTTCATTCATTGTCTTCTAAAGATCGCTTGTAGAAGACTTCTCCTAAATAGCTTCACTTCTCAATCAGCCTTGCTGATAGAGTTGGTGCTTCGATCTTCTGTTTGCTTGCAGGCCATTCAGAGAGTGCTCTTTGATCTTCTTCAGGTAGACTGTTGTCTGAACCTCGACTACTCCTACCAGAGTGAGGTCTTTGTGTATACTTCAGGAATGCTCTACTGTTCAAAATAGTGTAGTCTCTACGATTCTTTCTTGGCGTTGTGAGCATTAGACTGACTACGTTTTGGCCTTTGTTCTATAGACTTCAATCTGGCTCTGGCTCTAGCTCTGCAGACACTACGACTCCGAGTGTAGTCTGTAACTCTGAGAGTAGATCATATGATAGACTACGATCTCTGCCTTAACAACTGCAGTCACTTTACTAATCTGGCCAACTATAATTTCTGCCTTGGTTATGATCTGCAGACTCCACGTCTTCGAGTGAAGCCTACACGTCTTCGAGTGAAGCCTATTATACTTGACTTGGCTCGATAGGTGCTTCGACAGGCTGTCTCCATAATTCTGAACTTGGCTTCCTCGACAGACTACGGTTCCGAGAAAATTTTCCTCGACACACCACGATTCTGCCTTATCTTTTCTTGGCAGACTTCAAAGGCTGGTGCAGTGCTTGACGATCAGACTGGCATATCTATTACATTTTATAAGATCAACCTAACAAGCTTGATCTTTCTGTTCATAGTCCTTGTACATTATAATCTTTTGAAGGACTTCACAAAGCTGTTTGTTCATGTAGGATCAACCTAACATATTTAATCTTTTCAGTCTAAGTCCTTGTACATATGTCTATCATCTATTAAGGACTTTACAACTTTCATCAATGCAGATATATTTGCATATTCATTCATTAAGTTCATAATCAAATCTTTTATAAATAGGAATAACATTCTTATGTATATTCCTAACAATCTCCCCCATTTGATTATGACAAAATATTAAATGCATATGTATGAGTAAATGAATATTAATATACAGTGAGCTGCTGTATTACTAAAACAGATAATTATGAATGTCATTAATGAAAATTTAACTTACAAATGTTATGACACTCTATATCCTGTATCCAGAACATACTATTATAATTAGAGATGTACTTTCTCTTTTTCATTGTCTACTCCTTGTATGTCTTCTGGATGTCTTATCCGATTCAACTACTCATCTTATTATTCCTTGATTCTGCTCCCCCTCAGATGCATGCTCCATTGCTTCATCTTGCTTTGGCTCCCCCTCACTCTTTGTCTTCATAGAGTCATCTTCTTTCAGCTCCCCCTCAGATGATGACTCCACTGCTGCTTCCTTCTTCTGCTTCCCCTTTAGGTCATTTGCTTTGTTGCTTTGGCTCTTGCTCTTGCTCTTCTCTTCTTTCTTCATTCTTCTCTTCGAGTGCCTCCTTGAGTGCCTTTTTTTCTCCCCCTTTTTGTCATCAATCACTTGAGAGAGATGCTGGAAATTAGACATAAGCTGCTCCATCAGGTGAGATAGTGTTGCCAACTTCAATCTTGAGTTCCTGTTGGCTGAGCTCTAGCTGTAGGGAAAGAGACTGATTCAGAGTGTCTATTTTCTCAGAGAGAGACAGAATAGATTCTTCACTTTTCTTCTGAGCTAGCAGAGCTTCTTCCCTCTGATCCCTTATGGACTTCAGATAGATTTGATCTCTCTGTTGAAGATTGAGAGATATATCTGCGATTGTAGCTTGAAGCTTGTTGTGAGACTCACTGTCTTCTCTTCCCAACAGGATCTTAGCTTCTTTAGCAATGAGAGAGAATTTCTCAACCAATTCTTCAGAGTTTTTCAGTAACTCTTGCTCTTAAAGAATTTGGACATTTGGTTCGGTAGCCTTCTAGTGAGCAGCTGGTTGGACACCACATTTCTCACTCTTAGAGAGGCTTTTAAAAGTAGTGAGAATCTCATAGAGATTTGAATACCAGTCGCTGTTGGAGGAAGAGGGGATATCAGATAGCATTAATGGAGCTAAGTTTGACTTCTCAGGCTAAGCTAGATCACTTCCAATGGTAGAGTGCAGAAGCTCTACGATCATGGAATTTGATGTGATCATTCCACTTTTTAAGCTTTCTCGTAGATAGCAGGGAATGTAGATGTTGCTAGCTTGTCGGTAGACCTTGAAGTGAGGCTGGTCTCTGATCAGCTTGGTAGGAAATGACTTAACCCTTGGAAAGTTTTGTGAAATAAGCTCCAGGTTGAGAAAGTTTGAGTAGCACCATCTAAAGTAGCTTTTATCTCCATCAGTGTAAGCCTTCAGCTATGGAATTAACGGGTAGAACCACCTTATATGATTCTCAGAATTATATAGCACGGTTGTAAGGTCCAATTCCATATCTTGAAGATTGTTGAGCAGATCGAACATCCTTACCATGTTGAGTCTTTCATTGCCATGGTCTACCCATCTACCTGGTAGCACATTTTATGGTTCATCAAATACTTCCACCACTATTCTTGTTTTAACATTTGCAGGAAAGGGAACATGATAGTCATCTGGTTCCTGATCTTTAAAACTAGAGTCTTTTTCCCTTCTTTCATGTCCCGATCTAGAGTCAGACTGGTGCAAGCTCCCTTCAACCGGCTCATCAGTATATATTCCTCTTCTGATTCAGATCCATTTGCAGTCTTTTCATTCTCATCACTGCTGGAACTGTCAGACATCTTCCTTTTCCCTTTTGAATCTACTTCTATAGTCTCAGGTTCATCATCATTATCATCACTGAGCTCAATGATCTTTGTAGAAGATTCTCCTTTCTTCTTTAGGCCTGGTTGGGCAAGCAGTCTGTTGCTCTTTCTTCTCCTTGGAGGTTCAACAACAAGAGGTTCAGTTATTTCTTCTTCTTTGGATTCTGATTCCTCTAAATCAGTAGAAGGACTCCTTGGGGGCTCATCATCTGGAGATCCAGATTCTTTCTCCTCTTCGGATTCTGCTTCCTCTTCTTCAGTAAAAAGACTTCTTTGTGGGACCTCTGGTGACTTTCTCACCACTTTAGCTCTCTTCTTTGATGGCTTCTCCAAAGTGGACTCTGGAACTTTGGAATTGTTAGAGTGAGTTAGCTCATCCACTATATTGCTTGCTTTCCTCTTCTTCGTAGTTCTCTTGCTGCTGCTGCCATACGTCATCAACTTCTTGTTCTCCATGGGATTCTTCTTCCATTTTTCAAACATCTTGGGAGACATCACCTTGTGAATATTAAGGGGTTCTCCCTCTTCATCCCTTATCTTGTTCTTCAATTTCTTCTTCAAGATGATTCTTAGGAATCTCCCATGGAAAACCTTTGTGAGCGGTTTATCTGTTGACTTCTTCTTCTCTGCCTTTTCTAGCCATTTGGACATCAAGTCGAACAGAATAGCTCCAAAGTTGATTCGCTTCTTTAGTACAATGGCAGATATGATTCTCAACTGTTGATTGCTCATAGTATCATGTGCAGTATCCTTGCTCAGTATACACTTCTCTATAATCTCAGCAAGGAACTCAAACTCTTCAGGGAACTCTTTCTTCTTCATGTCCTTTAGACTAGGGTTCCTTTTGTAGCGCATGACCCTTTTTCCTTCTTCAATGTCGACTTCTTCAAGGCTCTTCAGACCCTGGTCAGAAAACCCTAGACATTGGTTAATGTCTGTAGGTTTTATCTTCAGGTTTAGTCCTTTGACCTTTGTAGATAGAAGCCCAGAACTTGTCGTTGCATTTGAGTAGAACTCTTTAACCAGGTCGGCATAGATAAGGGTATTAGATTCAAGGCATTCAAAAAACCCAGCCTTTTTCACTAGTTCAAGAATGTCTCTGAACTTCTTTTCTTATTTCTCGAATCTCTTAGTGCAGAGTTGAATATCCGCGACGACACGCTAATCTTCCATTTGAAGGGTTAGGAGTATTTGGGTGTTTTGATTTTAGGAGTATTGCAGGAGGTATCTGAGAGCAATTTGATAATGGCTAGATGTTTGAGAGTTTTAGGCTTTTGAAGAGTGTTTAGGGTTTCGGTTTGAGAGAGAAAAGATGGACTATAGAGGCTTGCAGGTTTTGGTAGACTCTTATAAGTGTAACTGCTACTAATTTGAATTTTCCTTTTGTAACTGTTCCCTCTTCTTTTCAATGGGACATGTGTAAGAGCCCTATAGGTTACTTATCTATAACTGCTCATAACAGATCAGCTTTTCAGAGTTGATTTCCCCTTAAGTTGACCGTTGACTACTTCAGTTCGTAGAGTAGCCTGATGACTTAGATTAGTACTCCACGATTTCTTTGTCTGGTTGACGATCTCTTTGTCTACTCGAAGATCGTCGTCTGTAGCCATACTTCGACTGACAATTCTTCATTAATCTTCAACAAGGAGTTACATGATTCATCAGCAGCTTGTATTCTTTTGAGGGGTTACTATATGCTTCTGCAGAGGTCCTTGTGATGCATTCAATATCAGCACTTCCTCTGGGTTAAGGTTGCTCAGAAAGGGCTGGCCTCTTAGAATAAAACTTAGGGCCAAGTTTGTCTCTAAGGTGCTTATCAGAAGAAAGGCTTCTTAGACTAGGTGGTTACAATGTCATCACAGTGGGCAACTCTGCCAAGAAGTTCACTTTCTAACTCTAGATATTTTTGATGTTGGTATATATATAGGCTGCGATCGTGGGGTCAACATGCTCTTACACTACGATCAGGTGTTTGATCGTAGGTACTTCATGATTGGAGTGGATGGTTGATATGGTTACCAGTAGCATATTTTGGGACGATACTACTGGGGATGAAGATTTATTTGGTTCACCAGTCACAAAGTTTTGAAACTCTGTAACTGAGATGTGGTTGTTTGGATAAGCATCTATTTAAGGAACTTATCAGAAGTGGACTTGATATTTGTGGAGTGGTCAACAGACACGCAAGAGAGGTTGTCCTGTCTTCTAAGCTTCTCTCATGACTTCTAGCGAGAACCACACTTCTTCATTTACTCCTTAAACTCCATTACCTCCATATCTTCAGTTGTCCTTCCATAATCTTTAGCACCTCCATCTCTTCAGTTGTTCTTCCCTTGTCATTAAGTATAGCTATCTTCATTGTTTGGAAGATCTAAAGGATTTGCTTCACTGTGCTCCTTTGTCAACATTAGTGCTGCTACACATGGCAGATCACTTCTCTCCCATAGTTGATATTATTATCTTAGAGAAAGATGGACTATTCTTCTATACATACATAAGTAAGGTAGCCTTGCATATCCCCTTCTGGCTAGAATATTTATGGTTGAATAAGTTCCATTGGATCATAGAGTGATTTCTTCAGAACTGGTCACTCCACGATTGCTGACTAGACACCACGAATGTAGTTTTTATCATTCAGACTTTAGCATCATCTTTACTCGTGGAGCATTGCTCCTATGATGCATACTTCATAACTATTGGTTGGTGATCCCTTGATATGAACTTCCTTGATGTTCCTTTTGAGATGATATGCTTTGCATGGATAAGCATGGAAGGTCTCTTACATCTTGACATGAATAGCCAGCTTCCTTATGATGATCAACAAAGGATTTTGGAATCCATTTAAGTTCATGTGATCTTCATTCTTGGGGACTCAACAAATCTTCAGGAGCAAGCTTTGGCATTGGATGACCTTAAATTTGAGCATTATTGAGATATCTTTGAACTTACAGCTTGTTGAGTCTTTGTAACTAAACTCATGTGCTTCAATTTTCCTTAGTGAGGTCAGATAGACCAAGTACCTGCAGGTTAAACGAATTTCTATCTTGGTACCCATGGTTACTTGGGTCCTGCTAGGTTAGTTTTCTTAAAATCCTAATTTCTCATAGTCTTGGATTTATATCATATAAGCATCAACAATCATATTCACACATATATCAAATTTAGATATGACAGTTATAATGCATGTTTGTGAGTGTGTGTATGATTGAACATTTTGATATGATATTCTTTTTCTTTGGTTGGTACACCCTTTGCTTTGCCATGTTCACAGATTTTGAATGTTCACAGAGTAAAGATCATCTCTATTACTTATTTGCATATGGTTGGTTCGTGGAGTTGATCAGTTTCTAAGAAACTTCAAGATAAATTTGTAGTGTTGATCATACTCTACGTTTTATCAAAAATACAAAACATTGGCTTGTATGAATTTACATACATACCAACCCATTAGCAAAGGTTGAGTAACTTAAACTTCTTAGTTTGTAATATACTTAAGGCATATGTCAGATTTCTTTCAAAATGTTATCTTCAACCTAAAACATGGGTGGAGAGAAAGTCTGTTAACAATTAGTTTCCAACTACAAATGTACTTTCTCTCTTTCACTTTTTAGGAAAAACATGATCTCTTGATAGAGTACTGTTATAGCGCATAAGGTGATGCAATATGATGCATGTGTATAATAATGAGGAATCATACCTTGACACTGTCAGTTACTTGACAGTCATTTGTCCTGCTCATTTACACAATGATATGAGGCGTTGTTGTGCAAATCTTTGCATTGTCAATGATGCCAGCTTTTTTTGCTTCGTAGGGCCTTAGCTCAATCAAGCAGAGTCTTAGAGTTATGATTAGAGGAAAGTCTTGGCAACTTGAATTCTTTGACGCCCTCAAACCTCAAGGTTCAGATACATGGATTTAGCCAAATACATATTTGAGAAATTCTCCTATCTCCTCTGGATAAGCATCTTATTTCTTGTATAGGCATCTCATCTTTCAGAACAGTGGACGTCAGGCTTTTAACTCTTGATGCTTCTTGACTTCCCATCACTGGGCTGCAGATTGCTGATTGACTATGGGCAAGGATTGACCTGATTGTAATAGCATTTAAGGACAGAGACCAATCTGGACAGCTTCAGGTGTATATGTACATTTACCTATTCGTATAATTTTCAACGTGTGAGCTCATCTACATTCACAAGTGACTTACTACTAAAACTAAGTTTAGAACTTTGTTTGTGCCTAGGACTAAACTCAAAGCGTTAGCTTTAGGATATAGCATGAGAACTTGCTCTGTTACCAATTATTAGTTCCCAAGGGACACACCATAGATCTAGAAGGGGGGGTTGAATAGATCCTTTTGAATTTTAAAAGCTTTTTCATTTTATTTTGTATTGCTAAGTAATTAGCATATGACAAACATAAGAATCAGTTCAGGCACAGCGGCATAACTTAAAGATCCCCTTTAAAGATATATTAATAAACATTGTTCTAATATTAGTTTAGGTGTAAGTGGATATAGCAGTTATACTAGTTATAATGCATAATGTAAATGACATAAAGTAAATGACACAAGGGATTTTAAGTGGTTCAGAGACTCAAGCTCCTAATCCACTCTTCTGCTTCAACAAGCAGAAATTCCACTAAGGAAAGGGTAACTCTTGAATCACTAAGATTCCTTCAAGGCCAGCAACCTTGGAACTCTAGTTCACTAAGAACTCTTCAAGCCCAGCAGACTTGGAACTGTAGACTAAACCCAACAGACTTAGAATCTCTTGTACCCTCCAGTACTCAGGAAGCCCATCAGACTTGAATTTGATTTAGTCATGAAGACAAGGATCCCTCAGGCCCTGGTTGTTGTTTTGTTGTTGTTGGTGCTGAGCTGCTAAGATGAATTTAAGCTTGTTCATCTTCTGGTACTTAGTAGCTTGGTGTGATCTTTTGGCATTCTGCATCGAGACTGGATCACCACTGATGGACTGCTAAGATGTACATTAAGCTTGACATCCTTGAGTACTTAGCAGTCTATCACATCTCCTTGGTGCAGCTGATCATTGTTGTTGATGATTGACTTCATCTGATTTCAGTATAGCACACTATCACCATTGAGGATCTGCTAAGTCTTTGCACTTCAGGTAGACTTCTAGTACTCAGCATCCTTTGAACACTAGTTGACTTTTGTGCAGATTCTGCTCTGCAACTACTTCTCTTCAGCTCAGGTTATCCATGGCGAATTATAAAGTGGCTCTGGAGATCAACTTTCTGGTCTGCTACTCTATCACTTGTCTTCCAGGTCTTCTCTGCTCTCAGCTCAGATGCCATTCTGGTTGGCGTTCTCTTTCGTGTTGAGTGAAGCCTTTAGCAGTTAAGGCCCTTCATCATAATTGCTTCACTCCTACTATTGTAGTCTCACTTCCACTGAGACATTTTTTGTTAAGCTCTGTAGGACTCTCGTCAAGTCAACAACTCTTCACTTTTGAAGCTTCAGCTATTATATACTCCTCCATCAGCTTCTTGTGACGCCCCCAAATTTGGATTCCCTAACCTCGGAATTTGGTGCTCACGATCCATCAGACATAATACATCTAACTACCCATTCATTAATGAAATGCATCATTCATTACATTACTTAATACAATCTTATAACAATATCCCAGGTTAACTAACCTTAACATAACTTACATATCCTTAACTATTCAAAAGGTTTACAATTATTAATTTACATAACGTAACATAACCATTATAAGTTGACAATAACTACTCCTGAGCCTTGCCTTTGCCTTTATCCCTATTAGAACCTTCTGCTACCTTGGCCTTAGCTGAAATATTTTATTTAAGCAAGGGTGAGCAACGAGTTTGCTCAGCAAGTTAAAGTATACAATAAATGATATATATATCATGAATAGAAGAGTCTAGCTTCTATAGAACTTCAACAATAATCAATGGATTTCGAAGTAGCTGAATAATAATTCAATCTCAATATTAAAACTTTCTCAAATTTTATGCTGAATAACATATCAGGGATGAAAGAGTAAAATTCTTTCAAAGATTCAATAATATTCAATTGAATAAGAAGAATTAACAATACTGCAACAATATTCAATAAAGTGAGATATACCTAGATTTCATGCTGAGTGATCACCAAAAGGATCATGAACTAATAGAGGAATCATTAGTTATTAAAACTAAATTACCACAGGAATATAAGTTAGTTATAAAAACTAAACTATACTCCTCTGCAAGTACCTGGAGTGGCCAACTCCTTTGTACCCTATATTATGCATAATACTCAATAATAGCGCATAAGTCAATTTACGACAATAAAGTTTGTTCATCTCATCTTACATAACGAGTCCGTACCACAACAATATGGTTTGGATTGCTTTTAAAGAAATACTATGATTTCAATAAATAAAATCAATATTGATCTAGCCGAAATCAATGGCGTAAATCTTCCAACAATAAATCAGTTCATAAGATATAGAACGTTTCATGCTTTAACAAATATTAGTCTCGCCAAAACAATTAGCTGAGACATGACTTATAAACAGTTCAAATACTAGAACAAGAATCAATTGCACTATGTGCTAACAACAATAATCATTA
Organism: Panax stipuleanatus; assembly: GCA_020205555.1. Classification (NCBI taxonomy): domain Eukaryota; kingdom Viridiplantae; phylum Streptophyta; class Magnoliopsida; order Apiales; family Araliaceae; genus Panax; species Panax stipuleanatus. The sequence continues at coordinate 39,432,137 of CM035120.1, forward strand.
TAGTTGTGAATAACTAACAATAATTATTCACTACCATGCTTGAAAAATAATAACTCAAGTTGAGTTAGGAAACTTGCCTGATTTGTTGACTACTGCTACGCAATTTAAGTTAACTTCTTTTGTAAGACCTATCATTAATAAGATCGATCTCTTAATTAGCATCATATATCTTACTCATAATAATTTATCTAACATGTAAACACATAATCATCATTAGATAACACCATACGAATACACAAGTCTAAACCTAGCACACATCGAGTCTTTAATAATATTCAGTATAATATACTGAGTGGTTTTCCACAAACAACTAACAAATTAGTTGTTGTCTTGTCTACACTATTTTCACAGTGAGTTAGATCGGTTACTAATTTGTAGATACATTCCCTATATGAAGGAGTCGTTTAGCCCAGCTACTGTACATCAACCATTAAAGAGTACGATTGTACTACCTTAGACTTAGCACTACTATATCATACAACTTGTGAATTAACACTTAGTCTTTTATTTTATTAGTCCTTTATAATTAAGTAAGCCGAATACCTAATCCAGCAACCTAGATTCAAATAACTTGTTATTTCAAAACTTACTTAACTAATCCAGCAACCTGGATTCAGATTGAATTTAAATTTAGTAAACTATTTTCCAATCCAGCAGACTGGATTCAACTGACCTCCAATCCAGCAAGCCTGGATTCAACTGTCATCCAATCCAGCAAGCCTAGATTCAACTAACATATAATCCAATAACCTGGATTATCTAACAGACCAATCCAGCATCCTATATTATCCAAACATCTCATCCAGCAAGCCTGGATTCATTAATCCTTCAATCCAGCAAGCTGGATTCCCCCTTTTAACCAAATCATCTTATTATTTTTTTATCTTTTGTCTACACATAAATACATGTATTCCATACACAAAAATAATTTTTCAGGAATTTTTTAATTTCCTTTAGTATTTTTCAAAAATCCATTTCTAGTTAATTTCTTAAGAAATTAGCTACCTCACGCTTAACTTCAGAAATTTCTAACTCTTGGCGGGATCTTACACATGTTAAAGTGAGCCTCCAGTTTAAATTTCGTGGCCATCGGAGTTATACAACTCAGGTTATAGAGATTTTTGTCGGAAAAATGCAAATATTAAAATAGTCATAACTTGCTCATTTTAAGTCGGAATGAGCTTATTTTTGGACACAAGCTACTTTATCTCATATATTTTTCTGTCCCAAAAGATTGGAGTTTATTACATTAATTAAGTTGCCGAAATTGCCGTTGAAATATCCGGACAGCCTACTTTTGTCATTTTCCAGATTTTACATCCTTTACTAAAATCAGTCCACACGAAAATCTAGAACATATTTTTCAGTGATTCCACTTGGATCTATTAGAAAACTTATAGATCTAAGTTTAAAAATTGACCACACTCAAAAATTCAAAATATATTGAGAGATATGCTTGTTTTAATTTCATGTATCGTTTTCTCAAAAAATTTAATTTCTTAACTTTTGTGATTTCTAAGAAATCTTTCTTGATCTCTCATATTAACCAACATTAAATATCATAAATCATCTTAATACATACTAATAGCCCTTAAGACCAAGGATCTACCATGATCCATTATCTATTTCATTAAACCTTCACCAAAACCCAAACAAAACATAATCAATTCCAAGAAATACAAACTAGGTTTTTTCTAGTTTTCATTTTCTTACGTTAGATCTAACTTTTGACACTCAAAATAGTTGGATATACACATAACACACTAGAAAACTTGTAGATCTAAAGTTTTTGAGTTTAAAAAACATATATCCTTTATTTTGGAAAACAACCCAAAACCATAAATCAAAAGCTCAAAGATAGTGTGTTTATACCTTGATTTATGCTCTTCTTCTTCTTAGGTTTGAACTAAGGATTTAAAACTCACCAAAACCTCTCACTCTCTCCCCCTTAAGGCTGCTGAGCCTCTCTTCTTTCTCTCTCTCTTGCTTTGTTTTGGCTCGCTTAGAAAATGAGAGAAATAAGAGGTGAAAATGAAATAACATTTTACTTAATCAATTGTATAGTAAAAGTAGATAGATATAAAACATATGTATCTAAATTATCTCCCAATATCTCTAGCTCTTTATCTCTCTTAATGATTAGAGGATTGCTTGCAAGATTGTGCATAAGTGTTGGTTGAATAAAAAAGTGACACCTAAGGAGAGTTATTAGGATTAGGTAGAGAGTAGGTAAATTCAATGATCACATCCATTCCCCTTCTATTCTCCTCTCCACCACCGCCCATGTGGCCATTCATTTGTCCAAATTTTGTTTTCTTTTAATGCCTTAATTAGTTTATTAAATCTCCAACATGCCCCTCTTCCACTAGCAAAAAGATTGGGCTATAATTTATTTCTTTTGGGCTTCCCAAGCAATTATTTGAGCCATATAAATTAGGTTAGATCCAATGCTTTTAATTTTTGTCTTTTCCTAATCATTTAGTTAGGGTTTTCTTACACACATTAGTAAGTTAATTCCTTACTCATATATCTTTAATTTCATAACCCAATTAGACTTGCTTTACTTAGGTTATAAAATTAATTAATTGAGATGTATAAAATAAATCTCTTAGGGTTAGTATATATTTTAAATGCTAACATAATTCCATATAATTCATAACACATTTATCATTATTGATAAATTCTTTAAATACCCACATACTCATATAATCATTCACTATAGATAATTCATATTAGTAATTAATTACTTAAAGATTATAAATCCTTTTAATATAATAATCAAGGCTAACATTCAAGCTATGTTAATTTCTAACATAACTTATATTACTCTCCTTGAAAATGATTAAGTACACTTCTTAGTTAATAAATTAACTTTCTAGCTTAATTCACATATACACTTATATGGTTCAAATACTTTCTTAATAAAAAATTATTCGTAAAAATTACACATATGATGATGTGAAATTCTCGGTCCTTACATTCTCCCCTCCTTATAAGGATTCCGTCCCCGGAATCACTATATCCTTACACTCAAATTATGTCTATCCTTAGACATTCATTTATTAATCAATTTTTATTGAATTACTTTCCTTGTATTTATTATTTCATTCATTATTTCCTATCCCAATACAGGGCGAAAAAATTGTAGCTTACTTCAAGTCTCATTTGACTTGGCATAGCTCATATTTACCTATTGTATTTAGGTATCAACATTATATTCATAATGGCATTCCTTTAATATATTATGCAATGTGTGCTTTTTCTCACTCTATTTTGGAACATCTAAGGGTTACCATAGACCATATAGATATACTCGTGTTCTAATAATTTTTTTAAAAGTTGTATCATCAATTCCTTCAAATTTATATACGCGATACGAACCTATAACTCATATATCAACTTGTGACTCGTAATGGAATAGTACCTCGCAGTGATATCTATCAATTAAATCGTATACGGTTAAATTATTAAGAAAAATCTTTACCTGTCTCCACTTCTTTTGCAGCCACTGCGTCTTGAACCGTCATGTTAAACGTGCGCGCCGTCGGTCTTCCCGGCTAAGCAGGTCCTTTGATTGTCAGTGTCCCACTGCTGTTTTCTTTATTGTTGCTTCCTTTCTCTGCATTCTTCTTTGGACAGTTACGAATTTGATGATCTAATGTGCCACACGAAAAACAACCTTGTATCTTCTTTGGACTGGAACAATTGGGAGAGATGTGTCCCTCTTGTCCTCAATTGAAACACACTCCTTTTCCCCTCAAATATACTCCCGGATGCTTTTTATCACAATTTGCACATGGCTCACCTCTCTTCCTATTATCTCCTGACTTGTCTCCAGATTCGATATTGTCCTTCCACTTACGCTTATTAGAGTTACTTCCTCCACTGCTACCTCCTTCATTCGTCTTTTTCTTCTTCTCTTGATGATATCTTGACACAGCTTCACTTCCTCCTTCGGCGATGATTGCTTTTTTCAACAAGGCCGAAAATGTCTTAATCTGCAACACAGCTACCTTGTTATATATCCCTGGCTTCAGTCCATTCTCAAACCTTCGCGCCTTTCGTACCTCAGTATTCACCTAATGCGGAACAAATCTGCGCTAGTTCGTTGAATTTGGCGGCGTATTCTGCAACCGACATACTCTCCTGTTTCAACTCCAAAAAGTTTACCTCCATTCTTGCTTGCATACTTTCTAAGAAATAATTTTCAAAAAATAATTCCTTAAACCTTGTCCAGGTTACTACTGTTGTCCCTGCTCTAGCCTTGTTTGTCTCCCACCAGTAATTCGCCTCACCCTTCATCAAATAGGTAGCAAAATCTGTCTTTTTCTCCTCTGTTACTCTAGCAATAACAAAAGCTTTCTCCATCTCCTTTACCCATGTTTGGGCTTTTATAGGGTCAGTAGTTCCCTTGAATTCTGGCGGTCCTACAGCCTTAAAGTCGTTAAAGTTAGACAATCGATTAGCTGGTTGATTTCTTGCTGCTGGGGCTCTAGTTTTCATAGCTTGAGCTAGCATGTCTACGAAGTTCTGCATTGGATCTGCTTGATCTCCTTCATTATTCACGGACCGTTCCTTTCTTTGGTTACGGTTTTGTCGTCTTGGCGGCATTATCTGATTAAATAAAGAATTACATTAATCCTTTGTCTTTATGCCACTTCTTATTAGTAGTATAATAAGACTTTAATACAAAATTTTAAACTTATACCAATTCAGTTTGCTGGATTTACGAATTCAGCTTGCTGAATCTACGAATTCATCAGATAAACATCTTAATAGTTTAATTCACAAAATTTAATTACTTATTCAAACATATAATCATATCATTGCATTTATATTCATAGTCATGCAAATAGTACATAGTACTTTTCAGTACATAGGGCATACTGGTACAAACAGTTACTATCCCTTTGTGACATAAGTTGGGATTCATTACTACAACTTTATGCAAAAAGTTGAAACATACAAAAGTTATCTTGATATTCATATAAAAGTGAATATTATACTAATATATATATATATATATATATATATATATACCTACTCATCGTCTAAGATACTATATCCTTAACATATTATCTTACTGTAAAAGATTCTACTCCTCACACTTACTCTTTCTTCTGTCCACTTCCTTCACCTGTCTTCGTCTTAGGACAATTCTTAACCCTATGACCCATTCCACCACATGAAAAACATCCTCCTTTCTTTGGTTTAGGACAATTTGGTGATATATGTCCTTCCTGACCATAATTGTAACATACATTCTTACCCATCATACATTCCCCCAAATGGTTTTTTCCACACTTGCCACATGCTTGATTCTTCTTTGAATGCGAATTCCCTGAGTTGTTGTCACTGTCGTTGTTCTTTTTCCTTTTATTATTATTTCCCTTCTCCTTCTTGCTTACAACTTCAGACGATACATTGCCCTCAACTCTCATACCATCGATTTGTGCCTTCAGATCATTTCGTTCTTCTGTCATCTCGCTTAATGCTTTTATCAACTGGTCATTTAATAATCTTTTTGCATTCCACATTTCCTCCAAGAAAAACACCTTATCTTTTAAATCTTGAACTTCCACTGATGCTTGACCTTCTTCGATTACTACTCTGCCTTTTTCTCCATCTTCAATCTTTGTTTCTGGCTTCCACCTTAGTTTCTTTGGAATATACTTCTTCTTCTTCATTCAACTCCATCTCGGGGTATTCGTCATGATCACTTGCCAGATTTATCATAGGTTCGTCTTTTAAAACTTCCTCAACTGATTCACTCTGAGATGGCACCTCGGCTAATGGCATTGGTGCAACTGCTAACATCTCCGTAACTATCCCATCATCTCCTGACATCTTGTCACCAGTTTTAAATAACTTAATTAGTACATCACAATTAAACACAATCTATAAACACTAAGTGTCCATATATCTTACTATTGATGAATTTTCCTAATCCATCACTTAGAACTCTAAATGAGTTTTCTCTATCCTATTTATGGTTATATTCCTAAGGCTTTCCCCCCACCTAAGATTTATAAACTACAACTTTGATACCAACTTGTGACGCCCCCAAATACGAATTCCCTAACCTTGGGATTTGGTGCTCACGATCCATCATACATAACACATCTAACTACCCAATCATTAATGAAATGCATCATTCATTACATTACTTAATACAATCTTATAACAATATCCTAGGTTAACTAACCTTAACATAACTTACGTATCCTTAACTATTCAAAAGGTTTACAATTATTAATTTACATAACGTAACATAACCATTAAAAGTTGACAATAACTACACCTGAGCCTTACCTTCGCCTTTATCCCTGTTAGAACCTTCTGCTACCTCGGCCTTAGCTGAAATGTTTTATTAAAGCAAGGGTGAGCAACGAGTTTGCTCAGCAAGTTAAAGTATACAATAAATGATATATATATATATATATATATATATATATATCATGAATAGAAGAGTCTAGCGTCTATAGAACTTCAACAATAATCAACGAATTTCGAAGTAGCTGAATAATAATTCAATCTCATTAATAAAACTTTATCAAATTTCATACTGAATAACATATCAGGGATGAAAGAGTAAAATTCTTTCAAAGATTCAATAATATTCAATTGAATAAGAAGAATTAACAATACTGCAACAATATTCAATAAAGTGGGATATACCCAGATTTCATGCTGAGTGATCACCAAAAGGATCATGAACTAATAGAGGAATCATTAGTTATTAAAACTAAATTACCATAGGAATATAAGTTAGTTATAAAAACTAAACTATACTCCTCTGCAAGTACCTGGAGTGGCCAACTCCTTTATACCCTATATTATGCATAATACTCAATAATATCGCATAAGTCAATTTACGACAATAAAGTTTGTTCATCTCAGTCTTACATAACGAGTCCGTACCACAACAATATGGTTTGGATTGCTTTTAAAGAAATACTATGATTTCAATAAATAAAATCAATATTGATCTAGCCGAAATCAATGGCGTAAATCTTCCAACAATAAATCAGTTCATAAGATATAGAACGTTTCATGCTTTAACAAATATTAGTCTCGCCAAAACAATTAGCTGAGACATGACTTATAAACAGTTCAAATACTAGAACAAGAATCAATTGCACTATGTGCTAACAACAATAATCATTATAGTTGTGAATAACTAACAATAATTATTCACTACCATGCTTGAAAAATAATAACTCAAGTTGAGTTAGGAAACTTGCCTGATTTGTTGACTACTGCTACGCAATTTAAGTTAACTTCTTTTGTAAGACCTATCATTAATAAGATCGATCTCTTAATTAGCATTATATATCTTACCCATAATAATTTATCTAACATGTAAACATATAATCATCATTAGATAACACCATACGAATACACAAGTCTAAACCTAGCACACATCGAGTCTTTAATAATATTCAATATAATATACTGAGTGGTTTCCCACAAACAACTAACAAATTAGTTGTTGTCTTGTCTACACTATTTTCACAGTGAGTTAGATCGGTTACTAATTTGTAGATACCTTCCCCATATGAAGGAGTCGTTTAGCCCAGCTACTGTACATCAACCATTAAAGAGTACGATTGTACTACCTTAGACTTAACACTACTATATCATACAACTTGTGAATTAACACTTAGTCTTTTATTTTATAAGTCCTTTATAATTAAGTAAGCCGAATACCTAATCCAGCAACCTAGATTCAAATAACTTGTTATTTCAAAACTTACTTAACTAATCCAGCAAACTGGATTCAGATTGAATTTAAATTTAGTAAACTATTTTCCAATCCAGCAGACTGGATTCAACTGACCTCCAATCCAGCAAGCCTGGATTCAACTGTCATCCAATCCAGCAAGCCTGGATTCAACTAACATCTAATCCAGTAACCTGGATTATCTAACAAACCAATCCAGCATCCTATATTGTCCAAACATCTCATCCAGCAAGCCTGGATTCATTAATCCTTCAATCCAGCAAGCTGGATTCCCCCTTTTAATCAAATCCTCTTATTATTATTTTTTATCTTTTTTCCACACATAAATACATGTATTCCATACACAAAAATAATTTTTCAGGAATTTTTTAATTTTCTTTAGTATTTTTCAAAAATTCATTTCTAGTTAATTCCTTAAGAAATTAGCTACCTCACGCTTAACTCCAGAAATTTCCAACTTTTAGCGGGATCTTAAACATGTTAAAGTGAGCCTCCAGTTTAAATTTCGTGGCCATCGGAGTTATACAACTCCGGTTATAGCGATTTTCGTCGAAAAAATATAAATATTGAAATAGTCATAACTTGCTCATTTTAAGTCGGAATGAGCTCATTTTTGGACACAAGCTACTTTATCTCATATATTTTCATGTCCCAAAATATTGGAGTTTTTACATTAATTAAGTTGCTGAAATTGCCGTTGAAAAATCCGGACAGCCTACTTTTGTCATTTTTCAGATTTTACATCCTTTACTAAAATCAGTCCACACGAAAATATAGAACATATTTTTCAGTGATTCCACTTGGATCTATTAGAAGACTTATAGATCTAAGTTCAAAAATTGACCACACTCAAAAATTCAAAATATATTGAGAGATATGCTTGTTTTAATTTCATGTATCGTTTTCTCAAAAATCTAATTTCTTAACCTTTGTAATTTCTTAGAAATCTTTCTTGATCTATCATATTAACCAACATTAAACATCATAAATCATCTTAATACATATTAATACTCCTTAAGACCAAGGATCTATCATTATCCATTATCTATTTCATTAAAACTTCACCAAAACCCAAACAAAATATATTCAATGCCAAGAACTACAAACTAGGTTTTTTCTAGTTTTCATTTTCTTACTTTAGATCTAACTTTTGACACTCAAAATAGTTGGATCTACACATAACACACTAGAAAACTTGTAGATCTAAAGTTTTTGATTTTAAGAAACATATCTCCTTTATTTTGCAAAACAACCCAAAATCATAAATCAAAAGCTCAAAGATAGTGTGTTTATACCTTGATTTATGCTCTTCTTCTTCTTAGGTTTTAACTAAGAATTTAAAACTCACCAAAACTTCTCACGCTCTCCCTCTTAAGGCTGCCAAGCCTCTCTTCTTTCTCTCTCTCTTGCTTTGTTTTGGCTAGCTTAGAAAATGAGAGAAATAAGAGGTGAAAATAAAATAACATTTTACTTAATCAATTGTATTGTAAAAGTAGATAGATATAAAATATATGTATCTAAATTATCTCCCAATATCTCTAGCTCTTTATCTCTCTTAATGATTAGAGGATTGCTTGCAAGATTGTGTATAAGTGTTGGTTGAATAAATAAGTGACACCTAAGGAGAGTTATTAGGATTAGGTAGAGAGTAGGTAAATTCAATGATCACATCCATTCTCCTTTTATTCTCCTCTCCACCACCGCCCATGTGGCCATTCATTTGTCCAAATTTTGTTTTCTTTTAATGCCTTAATTAGTTTATTAAATGTCCAACATGCCCCTCTTTCACTAGCAAAAAGATTGGGCTATAATTTATTTCTTTTGGGCTTCCCAAGCAATCATTTGGGCCATGTAAATTAGGTTAGGTTCAATGCTTTTAATTTTTTTCTTTCCCTAATCATTTAGTTAGGGTTTCCTTACACACATTAGTAAATTAATTCCTTACTCATATATCTTTAATTTCATAACCCAATTAGACTTGCTTTACTTAGGTTATAAAATTAATTAATTGAGATGTAAAAAATAAATCTCTTAGGGTTAGTATATATTTTAAATACTAACATAATTCCATATAATTCATAACATATTTATCATTGTTGATAAATTCTTTAAATATCCACATACTCATATAATCATTCACTATAGATAATTCATATTAGTAATTAATTACTTAAAGATTATAAATTTTTTTAATATAATAATCAAGGCTAACATTCAAGTTATGTTAATTTCTAACATAACTTATATTACTCTTCCTTAAAAATGATTAAGTACACTTCTTAGTTAATAAATTAACTTTCTAGCTTAATTCACATATACACTTATATGGTTCAAATACTTTCTTAAAAAAAAATTATTCGTAAAAATTACACATATGATCATGTGAAATTCTCGGTCCTTACACTTTCCATTGGAATATAGTCGTTGGAAGCTATTTGAATTACTTCATAGATTCTGAGTTATTTGATGCATACTGCTGACTTGACATGACAACACCTTTTTCACTTTCCTGACACAGCAGTCTCCTACTTCACCTACCACCTCTAAGATGTCACTTTCACAAGTCAGGCTGATAGTCACCTTTACTACTCCTTTTTGTTTCCTCGATCCGAACCAAAGGAGTTGACTTACTGCATCGATGCTCTCAATCAGTAACGTTTGATTATCAGTCTTTATATTGAGACATTGCTGAGACTCAATAACCAGACGACCGAACTCCACGATTCTGATGCAGATGTCTATGTGCTTGATCGTAGTTTGTCTATGGATGTTGCAAGATGACTGACTTTGACAACACTATGATTCTGAGAGTGTTCTTTGGATTGACAATGTAGAACCTCTCGCTCTTCAATCTTACAGTGCTTCTACGATTCTGCTAGCCTTGACTTGCATCAGGAACTAATAACTTAACTGACTACTTTGGCTTCTTCTGGTTTACAAGACTCTTCTGATTAGTCACGCTCAGCTATCTCAACTTTCTACTCTATGATCTCCCGCTCACTATTCATGATGAGGCTGAGCATAGACAATCCTTTCCGTCTGTTCTCTTGGTTGGCTAATATATCTATATGTGCTTCATCAGTTTCTGCTGCTCGTTTGGCAAACACCACGATCGCAGTCATCACTACGATCATTGTCTTCTATAGGTTTGATAGCTGCAGTCGTTGTCTTCCTTTTGACAGTCACTTCGTTCATTGTCTTCTAAAGATCGCTTGTAAAAGACTTGTAACGACCATGAATTTTAAACTCCTTATTAGTTTAATATGTGATTTAAATTTTAATGGATTAGTTTTGCGAACCTATTTAAACCTTATGTGATTATGTGGTTATGAGAATTTATGCCTATGCGAATAAATGCTAGGATTTTATTAAAGGAAATCACTAATGGTTATTTAAATTAGTAGATTAACCTTGAGACTTTTATATCGGAGTATTGATAAAAGTGTTAGTAATTACATATTCAAATTTACTTGAATATAATGTAGAGATTTAATCGTGATTGATTAATTGATATTTGAGTAATTAATTGATAACGTATGAAATTTATTGTTGTTGAGAATATTAAAGCATAAGCATGTAATATATTTAATAAATACAATGAGTTTATATTTAATCGATTAATTATTTTAAACAAGCATACAATATTAAACCTTTATTATATGGTAGTTATCTATATGGTATATTATACAAGGTGACTTTTGATATGGCCATGTATATTATATAGACTATATAGTAACCTTAATTGTATTATGTGAGATTGATAAATTTAATGTGTACATAAGAGCATGTGACAATGTATGGATAGACATTAATATGTATACCCTATTACCTTATATTAATATCAATAACATTATTAATTGATAAATGATCTCAATAAGTTATTATAATAATAACAGTTATTATGATAAGCAATAATAAAACCCAATTGCTTTATATTCGGTGTTAATATAATGTACATGGATTATATGATTGGAGTATATGTACCTACTTGATACATTATATTTTTGCTAATTGAAATAATATGGTAACACCCATTTTAATGTATAACTTAAATATATATTATGTGTATATATATTATATAGCCTAGTGTATTTATTATATAACTAAGTGTTGGGTGCACTATTAGAATACTGAGATTGCTTTGCTTGTCCCATAATGTAAGGCATTCTTTCCCTTCACGTGCATAGCCATAAGGCCTAAGCCTACTCTCCTCCTCAAACTCAATAAAGCTATAGCAATCATCAATGGGGGAGTAGGAATAATGATTTGATTCACCAACTAAATACCTACCATTCTATAACCCTCATGCAACCCTTCAATCCGTTAGTTTGATTTGGGAGAAAAAAGCTTGGTCTGGACATTAGCTTCTCTATATATATAAGCTCTTCTCCTTCTCAAATTCATTGCCGAGATTTTGCCTTAGTTAAATTGAGAACATATATACATTAGTGATATCATTGAGAGGGTTCAGTAGCAGCAAGTTCAATTAGCTAATTACAGAGGTATAATCCCTCTTCCTTGTTCTTCATTTTTCTGTTTTTGAGATTTCTTGAATTCTTGATTTTGATTACAATTCATGCTAGATTGTATTAGGACATGTTCTTAGTTGCTATATAGACTTATAAGTATAATAGAAGTACTATGTGGCTGTTTAAAACTGATTTTGTGAAAGGAATTTGGCATTTGGCCCAAGTCCTGCCAAAGCAGGAAGATCACTGGCATGAACTACACATAGCGCAGCTGCGCCGGGTTTATACCTAGGCGCTGCGCAGCTGCGCCAGTACTTGTTTCCTGAAATTTTGCTTCTGCTCCAAATTGTTATGTACTAGCATATGGCATGTCCTTAGGCAAGTATAGGAACATGATTAATATACATATATGAGTCTTAGTATGAACAAGTATAACTATGTTAGTACACTCAATTGATTAAAGGATTTAAAGATTACAAATAAACTTAAACTTGTTAAAGCAAACTTTAACATACATGAACCACGACCCTATTCTGACTTTGAACATGTTAGTGTGACTTAAAAACACATGAAATGTATGTTAACTTGCAGATATAAGTTTCATAATGAAATATGAACATGCAAACCTCACTAGTAACAGAAATGTAAGTTTTTTTTTACAAACGAACTTTGACATGTATGTACCATATATGAATTCTAATTTTTTGAACATGTTTATATGACCTTGAAATACATGTCAGATATATTGACTTATGTATATAGGTTCCGTAATATAATATGAACATGTGAACCTCGCTAGTGCACATTCCTAACGAAAATGGAAGTTTTGAGAACAAACTTTGACATGTGTGTAACACATTGAGGTACTGATTTTGCAAGCATGTTAGTGTGGTTTAGAAATGCATGAATAACCCGTTAACTTGTGTTTATATGATTCGTAAGGAAGCATGAACATGTTGGACTTACTAGTAAGCTTTACTAATGAAAATACGAGCTTTAAACATGAATGTTAACATACTACTTTGAGAGTTAGAATCTGATATTTATGAACATGTTTGATAATACTTAGACTTGCTAAGGTATCATACTTATATGCCTACTATGTTATAAGTTGTAAAATCAAGTTAAGACTAAATAAAGCATGTTTTCAAAACTAATAACTATGGTAGTTACATGTATGCGATGTGAATACTCATAAGCATGCCTAATATGAGTTATATGACTACCTCATATGTTTACAAGATGAGCATGTTAGACTTTGTAATTTCATGACCTTGAATGACTGTAAGTTGTCAAAAGTGTTAACTTAGAACCATATCATGAAAGAGAGAACTTAGATGGACTTGGGAGGCATGAAGGTGTCCTTTAATATGCATATATGTTATGTGATACTTGAATCCAATTTGATGGTTAACTTACAATAATGCTATAACGTGCTAAAAAGAGTATGTTTACTATTTGTTGTGATCTTATGTGATAGAATTATATGATGACTTGATTCTTGTAAGTGTAGACCCATATTAGTTTACACATGCTAATTGAAAGACCGACTTGATAATGATAGGTTGTTTCAACGAGTTTAATTAAAGCTAAAACTTAATTGTAGCTGAGCAAACAGGCAAGTTCCCTGACTTACACTCCTTATTTGTGCAAGTTCTTTAATTCTTACTCTTCTATTTGAGCAAGTGTCCTATCCTTGTATTTACTTTACTCAAGGAACGTTGTAAGCAAGTTCCCTACCTTACACAACTTTGAATATTGTGCAAGTTTCTTATCCTTCTCATATTGTATTGAGCTGATTACTATCGTATTGACAGTTAATTATTTTACGCTTGAACTTTATTTCCAAGCATGCTATTGGGTGGTTTAATTACTTTACAATTATTCCACATCGATATTATTGATATTTGCACTTGGTGCATTTGAGTTCGTACAGTCTTGGACTTGTACATTATTTAAAGTTCTATAATTCTTGAATTGTGTCAGATAGAGTCTGAACCTTTGTTTCGGTCAGACAAGTGTATGAAGTTTTCTTTAAAGCTATCCAAACCAATTGATGGTAAGGATTCTTAGACTGAACAGAACATCCCTCATATAATAGGGGTGTGCCTAGGTATCTAATATATGATACGTAGAGCAGATATAAGTGTTATGCGTATACATTGTGTACGCGAGGCTGATCTCCTCAAGTACTGATTTCTGTAGCCAGCAACCAAAGGGTCAATTAGCTATTAAATCCATTGGAGTTTTATAGTTCAAAGTCTACTTGACTATCAGTTATTCTAAAAGCAATCATTATCTTTGCTTCTAATATTCATATTGTTGAATCCTTCTAATACTCATATTGTTGAATCCTTCAAATATTCATATTGTTGAATTCATTGTCAGATATTTTCCATTCATCATAATATATCCTTTATTATTGTATTTAATCTTGCTGAGCAAACTTGTTACTCATTCTTGCTATATCATGAATTCTATTGCAGTGAAGCCCCAGACGTCAGGGAAGAACAAGGGAAAAGGAAAGATGTAGGATAGTTTGCAAAGAGCAGACTTTACTTTATGCTTAATTTATTTACTATTATTGTAATTTAAACCCTAAAGACTATTATAGGGTTTGTTTGTAAGATTGTATTAAGGTTATCGAATCTTGGGACTAGTAACACCTTCTGAATAAACGACGTACATTTATTATATTCCGTATTTTAGTTATCTATGATGTTTAGAGGTGGATGTTAGTATTGTATCGTGGCGACCGGATCGGGGTCAGAGGACCCGAATTCGGGGGTGTCACAAGACTTTCTCCTAAATGTCTTCACTTCTCAATCAGCCTTGCTGATAGAGTTGGTGCTTCGATCTTCTGTTTGCTTGCAGGCCATTCAGAGAGTGCTCTTTGATCTTCTTCAGGTAGACTACTGTCTAAACTTCGACTACTATCTAAACCTCGACTACTCCTACCAGAGTGAGGTCTTTGTGTATACTTCAGGAATGCTATACTATTAAGAATCGTGTAGTCTCTACGATTCTTTCTTGGCATTGTGAGCATAATACTGACTACGTTTTGGCCTTTGTTCTATAGACTTCAATCTGGCTTTGGCTCTAGCTCTGCAGACACTACGACTCCGAGTGTAGTCTGCGACTTTGAGAGTAGATCATATGACAGACTATGATATCTGCCTTAACAACTGCAGTCACTTGACTGATCTGGCCGACTATAATTTCTGCCTTGGCTATGATCTGCAGACTCCACGCCTTCGAGTGAAGCCTATTATACTTTACTTGGCTCGGGAGGCGCTTCAACAAGCTATCTCCACGATTCTGAACTTGGCTTCCTTGACAGACTACGGCTTCGAGAAAGTTTACCTCGACACACCATGATTATGCCTTATCTTTTCTTGGCAGACTTCAAAGACTGGTGCAGTGCTCGACGATCAGACTGGCCTATCTATTATATTTTATAAGATTAACCTAACAAGCTTGATCTTTCTATTCATAGTCCTTGTACATTATAATCTTTTGAAGGACTTTACAAAGCTGTTTGTTCATGTAGGATCAACCTAACATATTTGATCTTTTCAGTCTAAGTCCTTGTACACATGTCTATCATCCATTAAGGACTTTACAGCTTTCAGCAATGCAGACATATTTGCATATTCATTTATTACATTCATAATCAAATCTTTTATAAATAGGAATAACATTCTTATGTATATTCCTAACAAATTTGCCTCGTGCGTTAGCTACACAATTAATACTCACGCTTCTCGAATACCCTACACATACCATTAGAATTATAATATCGATTAGCTACATCAACACTAACTTAACAAGTTAAATCCCATCTTAGTTGAACTCGTTATCTTAGTTCAAGTTCTGACCATAAACATCATACATTACAAATATGAAATCCTTATTAACAACCATTACGATACATTATTAAACCACATTATTAAACTCATAAGCAACACGTTTGAATTCTCATACACTTTAAAATTTTTAAATTTAAAATCATCACTTGCATGTTCACAATCTGTTAAAACATCTTATTATATGTCAATCACATTATCATGCTCATTAATCTATGTTAAGTTAGGTTTCAAAGACTAAACACATAATAGTTCATAACTATCTCTGGTCAGGTTTTGGCGCAGCTGCGCCCTACAAAGCTATGGCACCAGCCCATCTGCACTGGCGTAGCTGCGCCTTTCCTATCCTTGACACATGTGCAGCTGCGCCGGTGGGCACACAGAAACTTGCAGACTGCTTTCCTGCGCTGTTCATCATCCCAACTTCACGAATTTAACCATATAAACAGTAAATTTAACAAACCCAGAAGTTATAAACTTATTGACAACATCACCAAGCATGCATATCATGATTCTAACAACATAAACATCTCAAATAATCAATTTAGAAGCTTAAAACTCAAATTTTGACATATTTACCGAATCATATCACCACAACTTTGTTAATTCTCCAAATTAATCCATATAACTGGCATTACTTTTGTAATTCAACATACTAACATATTCTACCTTTAATTTACAGATTAATACATGGATTGAATATGATTTTTACTTTAAAACCAACCAAACCCATATATTCCTCAAGAACACAAATTCTCCATTTAAAACTTATTTTATGAAGATTTGATTTCTAAAAATCATTATAACATACATACAATAAATTATAAACATCTACCAATTCATATAACAATTTTCTAACCAAATCATCAACCACAAATTCCAATTCCATGAAACTCAAAAACTCAGAGAACTAAGAACAAAAGGGTAAAAATTACTACCTTAATTCCTGATTTAGCTTTAGTTAGATGATGAGAATAGCTCTGATAACCCTTCTTGATTCTCAGAACCTTCAATTTTCTCTCAATCTTCCACTTCCAAACTCACAGAGTATATTTTTCTCTCTTTCAAACTCTCTATTTTTCTCTTCTCTCTCTCTCTATACTAACTTAGCTATATTACGTAACATATAAAACTGATATATGATATAATGTATAACCCAAAACTGATAAAAACATAATACGTACTTATGATTCAACAGTTACAAGAATTTAAAAGCCATAAGACTTGTTTGGCAAAATACCTTAAACCTTCTTTTAATTTATTTTAATAACTTACATAACATATAGTTTATTTGTCACACCTCAAATACAATATTTAAACTCAAATAAACTAAAGTCAATATTAACTCATTAATTAATTTGCCACATAATTATAATTCCCAATTAATCACTTAAATTATAATTTTACATAACAAATTATTAAATCCCTAATTTAATTATTAAATTAAATTAGAACAATCATTACAATTATTAAACAATTTGTTAGTTCCTAGAGGCACAATAGTTATCTCGAAGGGGGGTTGAATAGATATTTTAAAACTTTTTACTTTTTAAAATACTTATCAGATTTGTTAATTAAATAAATTAATTAACCACAGCGGAATATATGATTTGTTTGTTCCCCTTAAGATAAAGCAAGTTTATAGTTAGCTAAGCAGTTATAGTAGTTATGGCAGATATAGAAGACACAGTGATTTTAAGTGGTTCAAGAGCACTCAAGACTCCTAATCCACTCTTCTACTCCACGAGTAGGAAATCCACTAAGGATATCTTTACAACTTTGAATCACTGAGATTCATTCAAGACCAGCAGTCTTGGAACTTCTAGTTCACTAAGAACTTTTCAAGTCCAGCAGACTTGACACTTCTAGTTCACTGAGAACTCTTCAAGTCCAGCAGACTTGGAATGAACCGTAATGAGAGTTGAGTTCTTTGGTGTGCTACTCAGTTGCCGTTAAGCATAAGTTCTAAAGAACTGAGTAGCAAAGCAAGCTATCTTTCAGGATCGTAGTGTTTGGCTTTAAGTGTTCTTGAGATTTTTTCGTTCTTGCTTGCATAAATGAATCTTCAATCTGATTTCCTTATAAAGGAGCCTTTGAAAACTTCCTGTTGAAAGGCTTCCGTTGGAGCATTTAATGTTTCAGACATTTCTGAGCACTGATGTTGACTTCCTGGGAATATGGTGTTTTGCTGTCTGACTCGCCTGACACAGCAGACTGCTTTCTCAACAAACACCTGAAAAGGTGCTTTCAGCAGATAAAAAGTAGTCTCTTTAGATTTTTCCACACGTTGCTTTGATTCAAACTAAGGATTAGTGCTGGAGCATTGGGATTCCTGAAATGTCAATGATCACAAGCCATTCTTCATTTGTTAGACATCCTCTTTCATCAGATAGGCGAATCTTGATATTCTTATGCTAACTGAAGAAGCACCACGATCGTTGTCTTCATAACACGATCATTGTGTGTTGGTGTGCTCGTAATTGATTCAGTCTTGATCGTAGAGAACACTACGATTCTGCTTAAGCTTTGGTTGACTATGATCTCTACTTGCATCATCTTACAGACTCCACATTTCTGAGAGCTGACTGCGATTCTTGACTTGGCTCGACAGGCGCTCGGACTATCTCCACTATTCTGAATGTGGCTTCTTGACAGCCTACGATTTCGAGAGTGACTTCATAGACACTCCACGATTCTGCCTTGGCTACTGCAAACTCTTAGCTGGCTCGACAGACTACGAATCTGCTGAGGCCTAACTATTACATTTCAAGAGATCAACCTAACAAGCTTGATCTTTCTTCGATACATTCAATTACAGAATGACAAACGTTTTAGTTTAGATCAACCTAACAATTTTTGATCTACCATCTAAGTCCTTGTACATGTGTTCTATTAAAGACTTTACATACAAGCACATTTATTTAATTTCAACATCAAATTTGAATATACAATTCCCAACAATCTCCCTCTATTTGATGTTGACATAACCAATGAGATTTGCATCATATCATCAAATTCTAATGCATGATGCTAGAAAGTAAATATGACTTAGTGTTTCAGTGAGCAACTAAAATTCTTAAAGAATAATCAAGAATTTATTGATGATGTTAAACAGATATTATAATTCATAACATTTACATCAATAAAAACAAATGGAAACTTAACTCTATCTTCTTTGCCTCTTGCTCCTCGGAGGATTAGCATACTCTTCAGCTCTCCTTCTTCTGCTAGCTTCATCTCGCCTTTCAATCTCTTCTAGCTCACTTGGACTGAGAATTTCATTTTGATCATGTTTATTCATAAAGGCAGGATCTCCAATGGGCATGCTCTAAAGGATGGGCCTTAGCTCCTCAGAGGGGTCTCCATAATAATTGGTTGGCGCTGCCGTTCTAATCATTAAGGCTGATTACGAGGCTGCTGTCTTGCACGAGGCTGATTACTAGGATTGCTCCTTGAAGACTGTACAAGTTGTTTCCCTTTGCCTTTTCTCCCCTTCCTCGTTATTCTCCCCCTTTATGTCAGCATCCAAGGTTCGAATGTCTTCGGACAGACAATTTACTTCTTACACCAGCTCGTGCATTTGGGAGCGTGACTGGGGAATGTTATTACGATTCTCCTCAACCATGGCTTCAGTATTTCTCTCTGTTGATGTAGCATGGCCAGGGCATTGTCTGTCTACTTTACTTGAGTTAAAGAATACTCTTTGAACTCTCGTAGGGAGGTACTCAGGTTGGAATCTGATCAACAATAACATTATTTTGAGATTCTTGAGTCTTCTAGAGAAGGAGAACTGCTTCCTTGTGTTTGTTGGAAGCCTAAAAATGGATTTCATCCCTTTTTTCAAACTGTCGATCATCTCCCTTATGATCTCCTTTAGTCATTTTGAGAGCTCAGTCCTCAAGTTGCCAGGAAAAGAGTTGGCAGACTCGATCATATGGGTGAAGAGTTAATGAATCACCAGGGAGTAAGCTTCAATGATCTCTTCCGTCTCTTGGACCACCCTCTTTGTGACTTCAGACAGCTCTTCTTTGGTGGGGAGGACAGAAAGATGGTCGATGATTTTCTAAAAGTTAGGAGGGGAGGTCATAGTTTGCACCCTTGGCATGCTTGTAAGAGCAAGTGCCATATCAAAATATTCATTATTTGAGGATGAGGGAATATTGGATTGAGTGAGTGGTGCTTGGGTTTGGTGTATGGGTGAGGAGGCTGGTTCAGTGTTTGGGATATTTGGCTCGACGATTTGGTTTGGTGGCTTAATGGTCGTGGTGTCATGTTGTTGTTCGACGATCGTAAATCGTTGCTCGACGACTATAGAGTCACTGACAGAAGATGGAACTGTGATAGAAAGTTGGTCATTTGGTTCATCAGTTACAAAGTCATGGGACTCTGTAACTGGAAACTGGTTAAGTGGGTTAAGAAACACTTCCATCCACCTTGGCAGTTCATTAAACTGATAAAAGTTTGGTAGAGGACAGTAATTAACCTTGAAAGAGATAGGAATAAAGTGTACCCTATGCTCAGTCTTTGAAGACGAATGATTCGTGATCAACTTTCGAGCAAAGTTGAAGTTGCTTGGGAATCCCTGGGCTAGCACAAAAATTACTGGATAAGCTTTGTATGCCTAGAACATGTGATCCCAAGAGTTGAGAAGTGACCTAGAACTTCAGTGCCAGAACCTTGGGGCACATCTGTCGTTGAGCCTTGAGGTTCTTCTGCCATCTAAACAATCTCCTTTAATCTCCTCTTCCCTTTACTCTTTCTGACCAGAGCAGAGGATTCTTCTTGATTCACTTCTTCTTCATCAGCTTCCTTTAACATTGACAAATTTCCCTGCAGATCAGATTTCTTCACATCACCAGTCCTTCCACTAGACTCAGACATCATCTTCACGTTCTCTGCAGGATTCCTCTTCCAGTTTTCAAAGAGTTGTTGGGTCATCCTTCTGTTGGCATTGATGACAACACCTTCTTTATCTCCAATTTTATCTCCCAGAGCAGATTGGAAAATGATGCTGATGAATCTCCCATAGGGCATCTTGCTTGTGCTCTTTTCTTTCTTCGAGCTGAGAATCCACTTCCCAATCCATGCCATGAGTAAAGTCCCATAGTTGAGTTGGGCTTTGAAGCAGATTGCTGTAATGAACTTCAGTTGGTTCTCATTTATAGAGTCGTGGCCAGAGTTCTTGCAGCAGATGCACTTCCCAACAATGTCAGCAAGAAACTCGTACTTCTGGGAAAATTCTTTCTTCTTGTAGCCCTTGATGTCTTGATTCTTCTTGTGGTGCATCTTCTTCAGTCCTTCATGGAAGTCTATGAAGCTCAGAGATGCAAGGCCCTTTGATTTAAAACTTCCGCTTTGAGCCAAATCTGCATACTATTGACCTTCGTGGTGGTGACATCATTCTCAAAGACTCCGTTGTAGTAGAACTCTTTCACCAGCTTTGGGTAAATCTTTGTGCTGGTGCTCAAAGCTTCTTCAAGACCTGCTCTCTTCAATAGATATAATATCTTGTGAAACTGTGGGTCGACAATCTTGAACTCGTCAAAGCACAGTTAATAGTCGGATACAACATTAGAAGAAGCTATTGATTTCTTTGATTTTCCTGAGACGAATAAAATTAGCTTAGCGTACTTGAATCTAGGGTTTCTTTGAGAGAGAGAGAGAGGTAAACTCTTGAAATTCAAAGGTGAACTGATAAAAGGACATTTCAAAAGTATTTGTAACTTCCCTCTTCACGTTCTACAGAGTAGGGCACGTGTCGTGTTATGAATGGATCCACGATTTTAAATCGTATGAAAAAGACTAAGTTGCCATTAGCTCCCCCTGAGCTAGTGTATCCTTCTGGAGGACTACGATCGTCGGGACTACTCCACGATCGTTGATTTTATTGTTAAAACTGCTCCACGATAGTTGTCTATTCCCAAGCTTCTGCACTGGTCCTTGTGATGCATTCTATATCAGCACTTCTTCTGGGTTAAGGTTGCTCAGAAAGGGCTTGCCTCTTAGTATAAAACTTAGGGTAAGGTTTATCCCTGAGGTGCTTATCAGAAGAACTGCTTAGTCTTGGTAGTAAATGTTGTCATCATAGTGGACTTCTCTATCATGTCGAGACTCATCCACGATCATAGTTTCACTCTGTCATCTCTACGATTTTGACATAGCCTTTTTATCTGCATGGTTAGCACCAACTAGAGCATAGAATTTATGGTTGTAAATTTAACATTCCTAACTCACTTATTAGTTTATTAAATTTGGATTCATCTAATGGTTTTGTAAAGACATCAGCAAGTTAATTTTCAGTAGGGATATACTATAAAGATATAGTTCCATTTGAACATAATCCCTAATAAAATGATATTTTATTTCTATATGCTTAGTCCTAGAATGCATGACAGGATTATGTGTTATTGCTATGGCACTTGTGTTATCACAGTGAACAGGTATAGATTTGAAATCAAACCCATAATCTGCTAGCTGGTTCTTCATCCATAGTATTTGAGCACAACAGCTGCCTGCAGCAATGTATTCAGCTTCTGCTGTTGAAGTTGATACTGAGTTTTGCTTTTTGCTAAACCAGGACACCATTCTATTTTCTAGCAGTTGACAAGTGTCACTGGTGCTTTTTCTATCAATTTTGCAGCCTGCAAAATTAGCATCTGAATATCCTGTCAGTTCAAAGGAAGACTCCTTGAGATACCAAAGTCCCAAGTGAGGTGTGCCTTTGAGATACCTGAAAATTCTTTTTATAGAAGTTAAGTGTGATTCCTTTGGATTAGCTTGAAACCTAGCACGTATATATGTAGCAAACATAATGTCTGGTCTACTGGCAGTTAAATACAGAAGAGAGCCTATCATACCTCTGTATTGAGTAATGTTAATACATTTACCTTTCTCATCTTTGTCAAGCTTAGTTGCTGGAGCAATTGGTGTTTTCATGGGAGAGGCTAGTTCCATCCCATACTTCTTAAGTAAGTCTTTGATGTACTTGTCTTAGTTAATGAAGATACCTTCATTAGTCTGCCTCACTTGAAGTCCAAGTAAGAAATTCAGCTCACCCATCATGCTCATTTCAAACTTGCTATGCATAAGCTTGGCAAATCTCTTGCACAGATTTTCATCAGTAGAACCAAAGATAATATCATCTACATATATTTGTACCCGTAAAACTTTCTCTTTGTGCTTCCTAAGGAATAAGGTGGTGTCTACTCTACCTCTAGAGAATCCTTTTTCAATAAGAAAGTTTGTTAGTGTTTCATACCATGCTCTAGGTGCTTGTTTAAGTCCATATAAAGCTTTGTCTAATCTATAGATATAATTAGAGAGAGTTGGATTGATGAAACCTGGAGGTTGCTCCACATATACTTCTTCTTGAAGTTCTCCATTCAGAAATGCACTCTTGACATCCATCTAGAAGACTTTGAACTTCATGTGAGCAGCAAAGGCAAGGAATATTCTGATTGCCTCTAGTCTGGCAACAGGTGCAAAGGTCTCGTTGTAGTCGAAGCTTTCTTCTTGAGAATAACCTTTGGCCACCAGTCTTGCTTTGTTCCTTGTGATCACCCCATCTTCATCCATCTTGTTTTTGAAAACCCATTTGGTGCCGATAACTGGATGATTCCTTGGTCTAGGAACTAATCTCCAGACTTTGCTTCTTTTAAACTAATTCAGCTTCTCTTGTATTGCTCCTACCCAACTTGAATCTTCCATGGCATCTTCTATCTTCTTTGGTTCCATTTGGGACAAAAAACTCAGATAGAAACATTCATTTTGGGTAGTAGATCTGGTCTTGATTCTTGCATTTGGATCTCCAATAATCAAGTCTTGAGTGTGATCGCTTGCCCATCTGTTCCCTATTGGAACATCTGTTCTGGTACCTTCTTGTCTGAATTATTCAAGATTAACTTCTACTTCTTATTGCAGAGGTTCGTCGTCTGGTGTAGTTCTCTCCAAGTTCTCTCCAAGATCTCTTCTTCTGGCTCAATAATTCCATCTTTTGGGTCTGCGATCGTGGTGTTGGGATCGACCACCTCAATTGTAGTGTCTGGATCGACAATCGCAGTGTTGAGTGGTTCAGACTTGTCTGAGTCTGTTTCATCAAAAAGGATGTGAATCGAGACTTTAACACTTGGCGTCTTCTTGTTGAACACTCTGTAGGCTTTGCTGTCTGTGGTATATCCAAGAAAGATTCCTTCATCTGACTTCAGTTGGAAATTAGTCAGATATTGTTTTCCATTGTTGAGAATGTAGCATGCACAGCCGAAAATATGGAAATGGCTGACGTTTGGCTTTCTTCCTTTCCACAGCTCGTATGGAGTCTTCTTCAGTGTAGAGTGAATAAGAGACCTGTTCTGAGTGTAGCAAGCAATGTTGATGGCTTCTGCCCAAAAGTATTCAGGCAGATGAGCTGCTGCTAGTAGAGTCCTTGTAATACCCGAGAATTTCCATATATTATTAAATAAATATATTAATGAAAATGAGAATTTATTTGAATATAAATGATTTTGTGTTATGAGATGAATTAATTCAATTATATATAATTGAATAATTATAATAATTGAGAAATTGGTGGAGTTTGTGATAAACTCGTTGATTGCCTTGTGTGGCACAGTGACGTAATATAAGAATGATTATATTAATTTAAGCGAACAATTAATCTATATTAATTGTTAATCGAAGAATATTAGTTAACTGTTATAAAATACTAATGAGGATTGATTAATAATATGTGATTATTATTATTGCAAGAAACATAATAATAATGAGCAACGTGTTTATAAATATAATAAGATTTATATCAAAGTGATAATTAATCATATAAGGGTTAATTAAATTGTGATGGAGGTTAACAATTATATTGATTGATGTAGGATATGTGTATATTATTAATTAATATTCAATTTATAAGATGAGAAATTATATGTGCAAGCATGCGAATTAAATGTGTAGCATATATTAGCTGACTATGTATTATGTGAAGTGTAATATGACACTATTATATGGTAAGGCTTCTTAAACCATGTAAGCTACTTGATTAATAACTTGTGTGACAATAAATATGTGGGTATACATTGTATAATATATCATGAACATATTGTAAACAATTAGTTTTAATAAAGGAGACAGTGTAATGTGTTAACATCTGATTAGATTATATCCGGTATTAACAAAATGTACATGGATTATACGTGTCAATTTACACTTAATACAGTATATGAATTATTGTGACATTTCAATTAAAGACCTAAGTGTCTAAATATGTGTGTGTATATAACCTAAGTATTAACACTAGTTTGTTTACAAATTGGAAATGGTGAGATTTTTATGCCTTGTCCCATATTAATAAGACACAAACCTTGTACACGTAAAACACTCATGAAGCTAGCCTACTCCTACCTTCTCAAACTCAGCATTCTAGCCATCATGATCATGAAGGGAGTGGGTGGAATAGTGGAGATCACCAACTAATTACCAACTCCCTCTTATCTAGCAAACATTCCTATAATCTGTTAGTTTGATTTTGGATGTAATTGCATTGCCTGGTTATGAAATTCTTCTATAAATATAACCCATCCTCTTCCTAATTCATTTGCTGAGAATTTTGGCTAAGTAAGTTAAGAGTTATATATATATATTTATCAGTGTTCTTGAGTAGCAGCAAGTTCAGAATCTAACAGAAGGTATAATACAGTTTCCTTGTTATTCATTTTCGTTTTCTGTCAAAAGTTCTAATTTTTGATTATGCCAAATTGGTTCATGATTGGTTTGTAGAACCCTTATATTGTTGTTATATGAACATACATACGTGATGGAACCACTATATAGCTTTCTTGACTTTCCTTTCCATTATTGCTCTGTAATTTCTGTAAAGCATCAAATTCGTGAAATAAGTTGGAGTTCATCAAATTGGGAATCGTTTGGGTGATTGACTGTTATATAACAATATATATGTGTTAGTAAGGTAAAAAGTTAGTCTAATAGCATATGGGTATGTCGAGATCGATAAAATGGGAGGTTTTGGGTCGGTTTCGCTGCAGTCTGAACTGCAGGAACTGTCCCCACGCCGCAGCGCCGAAGCCCGCGCTGCAGCGCCACCCGCGCCGCAGCGCCAGAGTATGCTACTGTTGCCGCGCCGCAGCGCCGGCCTCTGTGTGCAGTTTTCTGCATTCTGCAACAAAACTGTTATGTACTAATTGGTTGATTTTTGTTTAAACAAGCATGGAAGCATGATTAATACATATATATATAAACCTAATGAGGCAATGTAAGCATATTTTAGTATATTAGCATGCATGGTTAACCAAACGACATATAGTTTGAAAACAAACTTAAAGTTTCATAAACGAACGTTAACATTATAAAGCATGTTTACATACTGACCTTGCAAGCACGTTAGTACCACCTAGAGACACATGAAGTGCATGTTAGCTTATCTATATTGGTTCCGTAATAAAATATGAACATGTGAACCTAACTAGTGCTCATTCCTAACAAAAATATAAGTTTGAAGGTGGATATGATCATGTAAATGCTATATAGTCATTTTGATGTTATGAGCATGTTTAGATAACTTTGAAATATATGAATGAAGTCTTAACTTGTGTTTATATAGTTCGTAAGGAAGCATGAACATGTTAGGCTCTATTAGTAAGATTCACTAATAGAAATACAAGCCTTGCACATGAGCATTAACACGATACGTGGATATTTAAATTCTGATATTTATGGACACATGTGATAGTACTCTTAGACTCATTCATGTGTCATGCATATATATATACCATGATTGGTTGCCGTGATTAAGTTTAGCATAAACAAAGCATGTTTTCAAGATAATAACAATGCTAGCTACATATATGCAATACGAGTACTCATGAGCATGACTAATACAAGTTATATGAATATCTTATGTGTTTAAAAACGACCATGTTAGACCATATGAGTTCGTGTCCTTGAATGGCTTTGAGTATTAACTTAAGAACCTATACCATGTACGATTGGATTTGGAAAAGTTATACAAGCATGTAAAGTATCCTTTAAATATGAATACATGCTACGTGATATTATATGATGTTACTTGAACCCGATTTTGACGGTTAACTTAAGGAGATGCCGTAACTTGCTAAAATAAAATATATTTAGTATTGATTGTGGTCTTATGTGATATTAATAATATGCAAGCATGTTTGCTAATTGTTGAGATCTTATATAATATGAGAATGCGTTTAAACTCTAAAGAAGGAACGTTAAGGATAGAAATTATATTCTATATAACTGTGTAACTAGGTAAAACTTACCTTATGTGATGATCGTATATTCAAAGAGAAAATGTGAAGTTAAATTATATGACTAATGAATATCATATATATACGTAACTGTATTACGATAGGAATTCGAAAGTGTTGATTGCTTTTCGTGGATAAACTACGCTAAAGGCAAGTTCTCTTACTTACACTCTCTTAAAGTGCAAGTATCCTAACCGACGCATTTACTTTATGCAAGGAAAGCTATGATTGTGAAAGTTTCCTAACTTATACTCTTTTACTATGCAAGTATCCTATCTTGTGTATTGCGAACTAGTTTCCTATTTAATCGGTTGAATTGAATTAGCATACTTGAACTCTTATTTCATTAAAGCTATTATTCATGTTGAACTTAGTATTGTTCTTGAATATTGTGAAAGTGTCTATGCCATTTGATTCGGCTAGACTTATATTATTGAAAAGCGACCCAAACTAATTGATTGGTGCGGGATCTTGAATTTGACTGAGAATAACAACCTTCTTTGAAGGGAATATATAAATTGTCGGAGAACCGACGTGCACGCTTGAGTATGATTGATTGTTATGCATAACGACGGTACTTTAGGCTGATCACCTGTTGTACCTGTTTTTTGTTGGATTTTCAGTTTATTACTGTCAATTCTAGTAGAAGTTCATAGTCCTTAGTGACTGCTCAGTATTCAATTATTTGAAATCTTGAATTGACTTATTATTGAATCATATTGATATTATCCTGTCCTTAGCGACTGTTATTGAGAACTGTTGATATTCTTGTTATTCTTGAGCTATCAAATCTTGCTATACCCTTTCGAGAATTGAGAATCTTATTATTCACCCTTATTGTATATTACTTGCTGGGCAATTTGTGCTCATTCTTGCTTTCCCTAAAACATTTCAGTTAAGGCAGAGCATGGCGAACCTTCGGGCATTGATAAGGGCAAGGCTACCAACTAGCTTATGTCTGTTATGTTTCAAATATATTAATATTGTGTGAAGATGATGTAGTAAGACTGGATTTGTTTATGTTTAAGCTTAAGTTAGATTATATAACAAGTCGTTAATTGATATTGCTATGTAATCTATTAAGTACTGTAGGTTGCGAGACTTGGGGGAATAATTATAATAAATCATTGTAAATTATTCTAGAATAGATTTTCCGCTGTGGTTGTGTGATATTTAGTTATCATTATTGCGATGTATTACCATGAGCACGTGATGAACCAAATTCGAGAGACCAAGTGGCGGTCCTGGAATTTGGGGGCGTCACAGGTTGGTATCAAAGCGGTAGTTATAAACCTTAGGAACGAGTGTCCTTAGACTATAACTTAGGCGAACTTAGAAGTTAGGATGGAGATAAAACTCATGTAGAGTTTTCCTTGAGAGGCTTAGTCTGTTATGAAATGTAACTTCATTCTATACAATGAACTTATGTTTTATTTAACATTCTAATGGAGTTGCTGTTTGTTTGTCTTGTGTTTGTGAGTATAGAATGACAGACACAGGAGTACCTAGTAGAGTGGCCAAGGAGGAGCCCAGGGATATACATGTAGTGTACGAGGCACCTCTAGAGGCTACACCAGTGCAGGCTGTTGCACCGTTCGAGTCCGACTACGAGGACGAGATTGAGATAGAGTCTGATCCAGAGGAGGAGCCGATGGAGGATGAGCCAGTAGAGGACTCTGATGAGGCTACTATAGAGGAACAGATGTTAGGCGAGTACGAGGAGTGTATTCTAGAGTTAGACTGCAGAGTCCAGGAGCTGGAGGCAGAGGCCCACGAGAGAGAGTCAGAGTTCCAGATGCTGAGGGACGAGGACCACCAGAGGAAGCTGGCTATGCAAGAGTTAGAGGTGGAGATTGCCTACCGTAGGGAGGCAGGGATCCAGATGGGGACTCTATTTCACAGGTCAGTGGCTAGGAATGTAGATTTGGAAGAGAATCTAGAAGAGGTTGAGCAGAGGGAGCTGAGTGAGAAAACTGAGAAAGAGGCACTCCGTACTCAGCTAGAGTTGGAGGTGATGGATAGGTTACACTTCGAGGAGAAGTGGGAAGCGTCCAATGAGAGAGCTGACGACCTTGAGGACGAGGTCAGGTGCAAGAAGAGAAAGATGAACAAGATGGGGTATGTGTTCCGTTCAGCTTTTGAAAGGGTGATTGATGGTGTGTACCACTACCCGGCAGAACAGGGACAGACTCTACATACCTTGAGCCGAGAGCTGGTTGCGTATATAGCACAGTTGGAGTACAAGAGCGCAGTGGAGCGCGGGATGATGGGATGAGATTTCCTTAGTCAGTCTAGTGGTAGTACTAGTTGTGTCTTTATGTGTTGTATATACTATGTTGTAATCCCGATCTTTTGTATAAGATGTGGGATGATGATGTAAACCCCGAGTTAGCTTTTGTTAGAGGGGTAGTATGGTAGTAGGTTGGTATATTCCCCGTCTTTTGTGATATTAGGGGATATATGTGATAACATTTATAGCAGTATGCTAGGAAAATCATGTAATGAAATGAAATGGCATATGAATATAAATGGAGTTGATTTTAGAAACGTGTTATAAATTTATTCTTTTAGTATTAAAAGAAATACTTAAGTGATATACTTGAATAATAATAAAATGAAAATTTGTGATGCAGATAATGCCGCCCAGACGTAGATTGACTGCACCCGAAGAATCCGTTAACAATGAGAGAGAACAAGTAGACCCGATCCAGAAACTGGTAGACTTGTTAGGAGAAGCCTTAAGGGGAAGGAACAATGAACCCGTTCGCCCGAACCCTCAAACTGTGCCAGTAACAACCTTTAAAGACTTTAAGAGTGTAGGACCCCCGGAGTTCGAGGGAACTACCGACCCAATCGTCGCACAAACGTGGATCAAAGAGATCGAAAAAGCTTTCACTATAGCTAGCGTAGGCGAAGATCAGAAGACGGTGTTTGCCACGTACATGATGAGGGGAGAAGCGAACTACTGGTGGGAGGCTAATCAACAAAGAGCTGGAGAAGGGATAATAGCTTGGGATAAGTTTAAGACACTGTTCTTCGAGAATTACTTTCCGAAGAGTATGAAGAATAGGATGGAGGTGAAATTCCTAGAGTTAAAACAAGGTGAGATGACGGTGGCGCAATACGCGGCTAGGTTTAACGAACTAGCGCGATTTGCGGAGCACCAAGTTGGTGATGAAGAGAGGAAGGCTAGACGCTTTGAACAAGGGTTAAAGCAATGGCTGTTCAATAAGGTATCAGTTCTTCAAATTGATTCCTTTGCAACATTACTGGAGAAGGCAATCATTGCGGAAGGCGGCAGTGAGGCCTTAAGTCTGTATAACAAAGAAAAGAAAGGAAAGAATACTGGAGGAGAGAATCGTACGGGAGGAAGCAGTAGCGGAGGAAGCAACTTGGGAAAGAGAAAGTGGGAGAACAACAACAACAACAAAAACAACAATAATAATCAATCAGGGAATTTTCGTGGAGGTTTCAAGAAGAGGGCTGAAGGATGCCCGAAGTGTGGGAAGAATCACCAGGGCGAGTGCTGGAAGGGACGTGGCACTTGCTACAACTGCGGACAGGAAGGGCACATCTCGCCCAACTGTTTGAAACCGAAAAAGATACAAGGGTGCTTTGCGTGTGGCTCGACGGAGCACCGAATTAAGGACTGCCCAAAGAAGGGAAGTGGCGGGGGTAGTAATCAGCAAGGAGGCAACAAGCTGATGATCGGTGAACCGGCACAATCCAACCGCCCAACCGCCAGAACCTTTAACATGACCGTCCAAGACGCAGTGGCTGCGAAGGATGTGGTGTCAGGTATAATCCCAATCAATGATATAAATGCTTATGTATTATTTGATTCGGGTGCCACCTGTTCTTTTGTATCTGAAGAATTTGCTAGTAGACTTAGTACACCCTGAGAACTTTTAGAAAATCCTTTGATCATAGAAGTTGCTAATAAGGAAGTGATCCCTGTAGAATACGTTTATCAAAATTGTCGCGCAAGTATTAGTAAACATGAACTGAGCGTAGACTTGATTCCTATTAGACTGGGAGAATTTGACGTAATACTGGGAATGGATTGGTTGTATAACCATGCTGCGATAATTGACTGTCAGAACAAATGTGTGAACCTTCAGACTCCGAGTAAGTCTAAGGTAGTGTTTTATGGTAGCTCATCGCTTAAGCAATCGTGTTGCGTTACGATAATGCAGGCCAAGAAATTGTTAAGGAAAGGATATGTAGGATATTTAGCTTACATCGTTGATACTCGGAAAAAGGGAGTAGAAATTAAGGATATAGACGTAGTTAATGAATTCCAAGATGTGTTTCTGGACGATCTGCCTGGTCTTCCGCCAGACAGAGAAATCGAATTCGTAATAGACTTAGCACCGGGAACGGCACCGATTTCAAAAGCTCCATATCGTATGGCGCCAGTAGAAATGAAGGAATTGATGATACAATTACAAGAATTGTTGGATAAGGGTTACATTCGACTGAGTGTTTCTCCTTGGGGAGCACCAGTACTATTCGTTAAGAAGAAGGACGGATCGATGAGGCTCTGTATCGATTATCGAGAATTGAACAGAGTAACGATCAAGAACCGGTATCCGCTACCGAGGATAGACGACTTATTTGATCAACTGAAGGGAGCAAAATGTTTCTCAAAGATCGACCTACGAACAGGATATCATCAACTGAAAGTGAGGGATGAGGACATACCAAAGACTGCGTTTCGAACCCGTTATGGACACTACGAGTTTTTGGTAATGTCATTTGGATTGACTAATGCTCCGGCAGCATTTATAGACTTGATGAACCAAGTTTTCAAGCCATACTTGGATAAATTTGTAGTGGTTTTTATCGACGACATTTTGATCTACTCAAAGACAGAGGAAGAACACACCGAACATCTGAAGATTGTTTTGGAGGCACTAAGGAAGGAGAAGATGTATGCAAAATTTTCTAAGTGCGAATTTTGGATAGAGAAGGTTCAATTCTTAGGCCACGTGGTGGATAAGAATGGAATCTCAGTAGACCCTGCAAAGGTCGAAGCAGTAAGTAATTGGGAACAACCGAGAACACCGACGGACGTGAGAAGCTTTCTAGGGTTAGCTGGGTACTATCAAAGATTCATCCAAGATTTTTCTAAGATAGCAACCCCGTTGACCAATTTGACTAGAAAGACGGTGAAATTTGTATGGACCGACAAATGCGAAGAAAGTTTTCAAGAACTAAAAAGGAGATTGAGCGAAGCACCTGTGTTATCCTTACCAGATGATGCGGGAAATTTTGTGGTGTATAGTGATGCATCGCACAAGGGGCTTGGCTGTGTGCTTATGAAACATGGCAAGGTTATTGCATATGCGTCACGACAATTGAAGGATTACGAAAAACGATACCCTACTCACGACTTAGAGTTAGCGACAGTAGTTTTTGCGTTAAAGATATGGAGACATTATCTATACGGAGAAAAATGTGAGATATACACGGACCACAAAAGTCTGAAATATATCTTCACACAGAAGGAGTTAAACATGCGGCAGAGAAGGTGGTTAGAATTAATCAAAGACTATGACTGCGATATTCTTTATCACTCGGGAAAGGCAAATGTGGTTGCCGACGCTCTGAGCAGGAAAGGAAGGGAGAAGTTGTTTAATTTGACGACTCAGGAAGAGTTGATAAGAGAGATGGAAAAATTGGAGATAGAAGTGAAAGGACCAGAAAAGTCTGGTGAGAAGCTAATTGTAATGGAAGCTTGTCCGACGTTGTTGGATAGAGTAAAGGAAGCTCAGGAAAAGGATGAAGAGTGTGAGAAAATCCAAAAGAGGATCACAGAAAATGAGGAAGAAAAATTTCGAATGGATAAAGACGGTATTTTGAGATTTGAAGGGAGAGTGTGGGTACCAGCGGTAACCGAGTTGAGGGAAGAGATTTTGCACGAGGCACACAATACGACATATTCCGTTCATCCGGGAGGCACAAAGATGTACCAAGATCTAAGGCAACATTTTTGGTGGCCCAATTTGAAACGGGAAATCGCGGAGTGCGTACTTGCCAACGCGTTAAAGCAGAGCATCAGCGGCCG
The DNA here is from genome assembly GCA_020205555.1 of Panax stipuleanatus. Taxonomy (NCBI): domain Eukaryota; kingdom Viridiplantae; phylum Streptophyta; class Magnoliopsida; order Apiales; family Araliaceae; genus Panax; species Panax stipuleanatus. The sequence goes on from CM035120.1 coordinate 39,465,568, forward strand.
AGTGGTTTACTACAACCGTTAGAAATACCAGAGTGGAAATGGGAGCATATTACCATGGACTTCGTGGTAGGACTTCCAGTTACACAGAAAGGTTATGATGCTATTTGGGTTATCGTGGATCGACTAACGAAGACCGCACACTTTCTACCAATCAAGATCCGCTACAGTTTGAACCAATTAGCAAGCCTATATGTAAAAGAAATTGTTTCACGACATGGAGTGCCGGTGTCAATTGTCTCTGATCGAGATCCGCGCTTCACGTCCAATTTTTGGAAGAGTTTGCAAAAAAGAATGGGAACGCAGTTGAGGTTGAGTACAGCTTATCATCCTCAAACAGACGGACAAAGTGAGCGAACAATACAAATGCTAGAAGACATGCTTAGGACTTGCGTGATGGATTTTAAGGGAAATTGGGATGACCACCTACCCTTAGTAGAATTCGCATATAATAATAGCTACCATGCAAGTATCGACATGCCACCGTACGAAGCTCTTTACGGGAGAAAGTGCAGAACGCCGTTATGTTGGGACGAAGTCGGAGAACGACGAATACTCGGACCAGAGTTAGTTCAACAAACCGCAGACGTGGTGACAGTGATAAGAGCCAGACTTGTAGCAGCTCAAGATCGCCAGAAGAAATACGCAGATTTGCATCGGCAGGACCGTGACTTCAAAGTCGGCAGTTTCGTATTCTTGAAGGTATCTCCATGGAAGGGAAAAATCCGTTTCGGCAAGAAAGGAAAATTGAGTCCAAGATTCATAGGACCGTTCGAGATACTGAAGCGATTGGGCGAAGTGGCATACAAAGTTGCGTTACCACCCGAGCTGGAACACATCCACAACGTGTTTCACATTTTCGTATTGCGACCGTACAAGGCCGAGTACAAGCACGTGATTTCTTACGAGCCCATTCAAGTGGAGAAGAACTTGGCGTATGAAGAAATTCCTGTCCAGATATTAGATAGGAAAGAACAAACTTTGAGAAATAAAGTTATTTCATCTGTAAAAGTACTTTGGCGTAACCACGATGTCGAGGAGGCAACGTGGGAGTTAGAAGATAAGATGATGAGGGACTATCCCCATCTATTTGTGTAACCTTGTAGCAATTCCGGGACGGAATTTTTATAAGGGGGGGAGGATGTAATACCCGAGAATTTCCATATATTATTAAATAAATATATTAATGAAAATGAGAATTTATTTGAATATAAATGATTTTGTGTTATGAGATGAATTAATTCAATTATATATAATTGAATAATTATAATAATTGAGAAATTAGTGGAGTTTGTGATAAACTCGTTGATTGCCTTGTGTGGCACAGTGACGTAATATAAGAATGATTATATTAATTTAAGCGAACAATTAATCTATATTAATTGTTAATCAAAGAATATTAGTTAACTGTTATAAAATACTAATGAGGATTGATTAATAATATGTGATTATTATTATTGCAAGAAACATAATAATAATGAGCAACGTGTTTATAAATATAATAAGATTTATATCAAAGTGATAATTAATCATATAAGGGTTAATTAAATTGTGATGGAGGTTAACAATTATATTGATTGATGTAGGATATGTGTATATTATTAATTAATATTCAATTTATAAGATGAGAAATTATATGTGCAAGCATGCGAATTAAATGTGTAGCATATATTAGCTGACTATGTATTATGTGAAGTGTAATATGACACAATTATATGGTAAGGCTTATTAAACCATGTGAGCTACTTGATTAATAACTTGTGTGACAATAAATATGTGGGTATACATTGTATAATATATCATGAACATATTGTAAACAATTAGTTTTAATAAAGGAGACAGTGTAATGTGTTAACATCTGATTAGATTATATCCGGTATTAACAAAATGTACATGGATTATACGTGTCAATTTACACTTACTACAGTATATGAATTATTGTGACATTTCAATTAAAGACCTAAGTGTCTAAATATGTGTGTGTATATAACCTAAGTATTAACACTAGTTTGTTTACAAATTGGAAATGGTGAGATTTTTATGCCTTGTCCCATATTAATAAGACACAAACCTTGTACACGTAAAACACTCATGAAGCTAGCCTACTCCTACCTTCTCAAACTCAGCATTCTAGCCATCATGATCATGAAGGGAGTGGGTGGAATAGTGGAGATCACCAACTAATTACCAACTCCCTCTTATCTAGCAAACATTCCTATAATCTGTTAGTTTGATTTTGGATGTAATTGCATTGCCTGGTTATGAAATTCTTCTATAAATATAGCCCATCCTCTTCCTAATTCATTTGCTGAGAATTTTGGCTAAGTAAGTTAAGAGTTATATATATATTTATCAGTGTTCTTGAGTAGCAGCAAGTTCAGAATCTAACAGAAGGTATAATACAGTTTCCTTGTTATTCATTTCGTTTTCTGTCAAAAGTTCTAATTTTTGATTATGCCAAATTGGTTCATGATTGGTTTGTAGAACCCTTATATTGTTGTTATATGAACATACATACGTGATGGAACCACTATATAGCTTTCTTGACTTTCCTTTCCATTGTTGCTCTGTAATTTCTGTAAAGCATCAAATTCGTGAAATAAGTTGGAGTTCATCAAATTGGGAATCGTTTGGGTGATTGACTGTTATATAACAATATATATGTGTTAGTAAGGTAAAAAGTTAGTCTAATAGCATATGGGTATGTCGAGATCGATAAAATGGGAGGTTTTGGGTCGGTTTCGCTGCAGTCTGAACTGCAGGAACTGTCCCCACGCCACAGCGCCACAGCCAGCGCCGCAGCGCCGAAGCCCGCGCTGCAGCGCCACCCGCGCCGCAGCGCCACCCGCGCCGCAGCGCCAGAGTATGCTACTGTTGCCGCGCCGCAGCGCCGGCCTCTGTGTGCAGTTTTCTGCATTCTGCAACAAAACTGTTATGTACTAATTGGTTGATTTTTGTTTAAACAAGCATGGAAGCATGATTAATACATATATATATATATATATAAACCTAATGAGGCAATGTAAGCATATTTTAGTATATTAGCATGCATGGTTAACCAAACGACATATAGTTTGAAAACAAACTTAAAGTTTCATAAACGAACGTTAACATTATAAAGCATGTTTACATACTGACCTTGCAAGCACGTTAGTACCACCTAGAGACACATGAAGTGCATGTTAGCTTATCTATATTGGTTCCGTAATAAAATATGAACATGTGAACCTAACTAGTGCTCATTCCTAACAAAAATATAAGTTTGAAGGTGGATATGATCATGTAAATGCTATATAGTCATTTTGATGTTATGAGCATGTTTAGATAACTTTGAAATATATGAATGAAGTCTTAACTTGTGTTTATATAGTTCGTAAGGAAGCATGAACATGTTAGGCTCTATTAGTAAGATTCACTAATAGAAATACAAGCCTTGCACATGAGCATTAACACGATACGTGGAGATTTAAATTCTGATATTTATGGACATATGTGATAGTACTCTTAGACTCATTCATGTGTCATGCATATATATATACCATGATTGGTTGCCGTGATTAAGTTTAGCATAAACAAAGCATGTTTTCAAGATAATAACAATGCTAGCTACATATATGCAATACGAGTACTCATGAGCATGACTAATACAAGTTATATGAATATCTTATGTGTTTAAAAACGACCATGTTAGACCATATGAGTTCGTGTCCTTGAATGGCTTTGAGTATTAACTTAAGAACCTATACCATGTACGATTGGATTTGGAAAAGTTATACAAGCATGTAAAGTATCCTTTAAATATGAATACATGCTACGTGATATTATATGATGTTACTTGAACCCGATTTTGACGGTTAACTTAAGGAGATGCCGTAACTTGCTAAAATGAAATATATTTAGTATTGATTGTGGTCTGATGTGATATTAATAATATGCAAGCATGTTTGCTAATTGTTGAGATCTTATATAATATGAGAATGCGTTTAAACTCTAAAGAAAGAACGTTAAGGATAGAAATTATATTCTATATAACTGTGTAACTAGGTAAAACTTACCTTATGTGATGATCGTATATTCAAAGAGAAAATGTGAAGTTAACTTATATGACTAATGAATATCATATATATACGTAACTGTATTACGATAGGAATTCGAAAGTGTTGATTGCTTTTCGTGGATAAACTACGCTAAAGGCAAGTTCTCTTACTTACACTCTCTTAAAGTGCAAGTATCCTAACCGACGCATTTACTTTATGCAAGGAAAGCTATGATTGTGAAAGTTTCCTAACTTATACTCTTTTACTATGCAAGTATCCTATCTTGTGTATTGCGAACTAGTTTCCTATTTAATCGGTTGAATTGAATTAGCATACTTGAACTCTTATTTCATTAAAGCTATTATTCATGTTGAACTTAGTATTGTTCTTGAATATTGTGAAAGTGTCTATGCCATTTGATTCGGCTAGACTTATATTATTGAAAAGCGACCCAAACTAATTGATTGGTGCGGGATCTTGTATTTAACTGAGAAGAACAACCTTCTTTGAAGGGAATATATAAATTGTCGGAGAACCGACGTGCACGCTTGAGTATGATTGATTGTTATGCATAACGACGGTACTTTAGGCTGATCACCTGTTGTACCTGTTTTTTGTTGGATTTTCAGTTTATTACTGTCAATTCTAGTAGAAGTTCATAGTCCTTAGTGACTGCTCAGTATTCAATTATTTGAAATCTTGAATTGACTTATTATTGAATCATATTGATATTATCCTGTCCTTAGCGACTGTTATTGAGAACTGTTGATATTCTTGTTATTCTTGAGCTATCAAATCTTGCTATACCCTTTCGAGAATTGAGAATCTTATTATTCACCCTTATTGTATATTACTTGTTGGGCAATTTGTGCTCATTCTTGCTTTCCCTAAAACATTTCAGTTAAGGCAGAGCATGGCGAACCTTCGGGCATTGATAAGGGCAAGGGCAAGGCTACCAACTAGCTTATGTCTGTTATGTTTCAAATATATTAATATTGTGTGAAGATGATGTAGTAAGACTGGATTTGTTTATGTTTAAGCTTAAGTTAGATTATATAACAAGTCGTTAATTGATATTGCTATGTAATCTATTAAGTACTGTAGGTTGCGAGACTTGGGGGAATAATTATAATAAATCATTGTAAATTATTCTAGAATAGATTTTCCGCTGTGGTTGTGTGATATTTAGTTATCATTATTGCGATGTATTACCATGAGCACGTGATGAACCAAATTCGAGAGACCAAGTGGCGGTCCTGGAATTTGGGGGCGTCACAGTCCTTCCTGCTTCGATCAGGGTACTGTTCTTCCTTTCAGCTACTCCGTTTTGTTGTGGAGTTCGTGGAGCTGAGAAGTTATGACTGATGTCGTTTTCTGCATAGAACTAATCCATCTTAGAGAAGTTAAACTCTCTTCCATGATCACTTCTGATGGCCTTGATCTTCTCTCCTTTCTCATTCATCACCAGCTTGAACATCTTGATAAGTTGGGAGCTCGTTTCATCCTTAGAATTTAGAAAGAATACCCATATAAATCTGATGTAGTCATCCACTACGACCAGTGAGTATCTCTTCTCTCCAAGGCATACAGTTGGAATTTGCCAGAAAAGATCCATGTGAAGTAATTGTAGGGGCTTATCAATTGAATTGACTACTTTGCCTTTGAATGAGCGCCTTGTTTGCTTTCCAAGCTGATAGGCGTTGCATGGATTTTCTTTGACGAAGCTAAGTTTGGGTAAGCCTGCTACTAGATCTTTGGAGGCCAGCTTTGACATGCTCTTGAAGTTGAGATGAGATAATCTTTTATGCCACAACCAGCTCATCTGAGGCTTTAGCAAGAAAACATATTATCTCATAAGAACTCAGTTGAGCAAGATTGACAATGTACACGTTCCCTTCTCTGGTTCCAGACAGCTTTAGAGAAGAGGTCTTCAGATCTCTGACTTGACATTAATTGTTGAGGAAGGTGAGTTGATGACCCTTGTCGCATAGTTGACTGATGCTCAGGAGATTATGCTTCAATTCTTCTACATAAGCTACTTTGTTGAAGGACACTGCACCATTTCCAGCTGAACTATATCCTCTTGTCTTGCCAGATCCATTGTCTCCAAAGATGACTATTGGACCCTCCTTCTCTGTGAAGTTAGATAGGAGAGCTTTGTTCCCAGTCATGTGCCGTGAGCATCTACTATCCAGATACCAGGTTGTGACCATGGAGCTCTGTTCTTGCAGTAAGATTAAGCTTTTATTTTGGTAGCTAGACTTGCATGGGTTCTACTTTGTTATTTCCCTTGGGGACCCAAATCTGTTTGACTTTGGGTCTATCATGTAGAGGGTTATAATAGCATGCTGCAGCCTTATGACCATATCTATCACATACAAAGCATCTAGCATGATGCATGCTTATGTGTGTGTGTGGATTCTTTCTCCATTTGGACGTGTGTGGATACTTAGTAGCATTTCCCTTATACTGATTCTTCTTTTTCCATGCAACTTTGTGATTCAGGGTTTGTGTAGAGTGTACCTTAACTCTACAATTCCTTCCTGGTTGGTTCGTGGAGCCTATTTTACTTAACTCCACGATCCTTCGAGGCTGGATAGTAGTGACTGAGTTACTCTTTACTTTTCTGAATCGCAGGTCAGCATGGGATCCGTTATGTCTCGGGACATGACTTGGATCAGAAGAGCAAGGATGCATTGGCTCTTCACTTTGTGTGGATTTCACAAATGTAATGCTTCTATTAAAATTTGAAGCACTACTAATTTTAGTTTCCTTGGGCTTTTCCACACATGGTTCTGAGGTAGATTCCTCAAAACCTATACCTGTTTTGTCAGATGCAATTCTCTGACTAGAGATCAGGGTGTCCACGGATGAAGAAGACCTGTTCCACATTAGAATAGTCTTTTCTAGCTCCTCAATCTTAAAAGTTAGATTTAACTCTCTTTGTGTATTGAGTTCATTGGTCTGTCTTAAGATTTTATTCTCAGCTTTAAGTTTAGAGAGAGAGACAGTACTGAGTAGAGTTGTCTCTATTTCTACTTAAACTTTCTCTTTCTCTTTTTAAAGAAGAGAATAATCTTTTGACAGAACTTTGAACCACTTCATATATTGATGCAGATCAGAAGTTATGTCATATAATGCAGTTCTTAGATCATCCATATCTACATCAGGAGAGTTAAAGTCAAATACCTCATCAATACTTACTTCGTGATGGACAGTGCTCTTCTTGTCTTTGACTTCTTTGTCCATTAGACATATATTGGCTACTTGAGTTCTTCATCATCTCCTGACTTAAAGTTTGTGTCGTTGTTTGAGTCACTCCACGATCCTCCAACTACAAGACCTTTGTCTTTCTTCTGGAATTTCTTGTAGCCTTTGAACTCCTTCTTTGGATTTGTTCTCCTCTTCAGCTCTTCTCTAACAGGCTTGTTGCAGTTTACAATGAAGTGGCCAGGCTTCTTGCAGTTATAGCATAGGTCGTTGATCTGCTCCTGACTGCTGCTGTGTTGAATCTCTTTGGTCTGTTGCTTCTGCCTTTTGTATGAATCTCTTAAGTCTTTTAACCAGCATTGCAATGTCCTCATCATCATCTTCTTCAGAGTCAGATTCATATTCAACTCGAGCTTTGGAGGTGGCTTCTGTTGCCTTGAGAGCAACTCACTTATCCTTCTTTCTTCCTTCAGATAGAGTTTCTTCACGTTGAGTCAGCTCTAGTTCGTAGGTAAGAAGGTTGCCATAAAGTTGTTGAACTATCATTTCATGGAGGTTCTTTGATTCTCTGATGGCAGTGGTTTTTGCATCCCACTTGCTTGGTAAGGACCTCATGAACTTTATGATAAGATCTTTGTTCGGATAGATCTTTCCAAAAGCTCGAAGAGAGTTTAGCAATACGTTGAATCTTTCATAAGTGGAAGTGATATTCTCTCCTGGTACATGGGCGAACATCTCATACTGTTGAGTCAAAAAAGATTGCTTGTTTTCTCTGACTTCTTATGTTCCTTCGTGCATAATGAGCAATGCTTCCCAGACTTCCTTGGCAGTTTTGTTGTTGACTACATTCTCAAACAGATCGTCTTCTAAGGACTGGAACAGAATGTTCTTGGCCTTCTTGGCCAGCTGGACAGCTTTCTTCTCGTTGTCAGTCCATTCTAATTTGATCTTGATTTGTACTCTGTTAGGATCTTCTGGAGTTGGTGCAAGCTTTGTTGGAATATAGGTCCCACTCATAACGATTTCAAATAGATCGTCATCTATTAAATCCATGTAAGCTTGCATACGAACTTTTCAGTTGGAAAATTTATCTTTGTTGCACATTGGTGGCTTGCTGCCTCCACCGATCTTGGACTCGCTTATTATGTGTGCCATCAAATCTACTCAAGATTTGTAGGCTAGTTGAGAGAACCTGCTCTGATTCCAATTGTTAGTTCCTAAAGGCACAATAGTTATCTAGAAGGGGGTAGAATAGATATTTTAAAACTTTTTGCTTTTCAAAATACTTATTAGAATTGTTAATTAAATAAATTAATTAACCACAGCGGAATATATGATTTTTTTGTTCCCTTTAAGATAAAGCAAGTTTATAGTTAGATAAGCAGTTATGACAAATATAGAAGACATAGTGATTTTAAGTGGTTCAGAGCACTCAAGACTCCTAATCCACTCTTCTACTCCACAAGTAAGAAATCCACTAAGGATATCTTTACAACTTTGAATCACTGAGATTCCTTCAAGACCAGCAGTCTTGGAACTTCTAGTTCACTAAGAACTCTTCAAGTCCAGCAGACTTGGCACTTCTAGTTCACTGAGAACTCTTCAAGTCCAGCAGACTTGGAATGCACTTTAATAAGAGTTCAGTTCTTTGGTGTGCTACTTAGTTGCCATTAAGCATAAGTTCTAAAGAACTGAGTAGCGAAGCAAGCTATCTTTCAAGATCGTAGTGTTTGGCTTTGAGTGTTCTTGAGCTTTTTTCGTTCTTGCTTGCTTAAATGAATCTTCAATCTAATTTTCTTATGAAGGAGCCTTTGAAAACTTCCCGTTGAAAGGCTTTCGTTGGAGCATTTAATGTTTCAGACATTTCTGAGTACTGATGTTGACTTCCTGGGAATATGGTGTTCTGCTGTCTAAATCGCCTGACACGGCAGACTGCTTTCTCACCTAACACCTGAAAAGGTGCTTTCAGCAGACAGAAAGTAGTCTCCTTAGCTTTTTCCACACGTTGCTTCAATTCAAACTAAGGATTAGTGTTGGAGCATTGGGATTCCCGAAATGTTAACGTTCACAAGACATTCTTCATTTGTTAGACATCTTCTTTCATCAGATAGGTGAATCTTGATACTCTTATGCTAACTGAAGAAGCACCACGATTGTTGTCTTCATACCACGATCGTTGTGTGTTGGTGTGCTCGTAATTGATTCAGTCTTGATTGTAGAGAACACTAATATTCTATTTAAGCTTTGGTTGACTACGATCTCTACTTGCATCATCTTGTAGACTCCACGTTTTCGAGAGCTAACTGCGATTCTTGACTTGGCTCGGCAGGCGCTCGGACTATCTCCACGATACTTGAATGTGGCTTCTTGACAGACTATGATTCCGAGAGTGACTTCATCGACACTCTACGATTCTGCCTTAGCTAGTGCAAACTCTTGGCTGGCTCGACAGACTACGAATCTGCTGAGGCCTAACTATTATATTTCAAGAGATCAGCCTAACAAGCTTGTTCTTTCTTCTATACATTCAATTACAGAATGATGAACGTTTTAGCTTAGATCAACCTAAAATTTTTTGATCTACCATCTAAGTTCTTATACATATGTTCTATTAAGAACTTTACATATAAGCACATTTATTTACTTTCAACATCAAATTTGAATATGCAATTCCCAACAAAATTCATTTAATTTAATTATCCCAACTAAATTAAAACTTCAACTATAAAATTATTCCACATTAATTTAATTAACACATAACACTTAATTATATTAATCTACAACAATTCCATCAAATATTTATTTAATCCAATAAATAAATTAACTAAAATATTTATTTAATTCAATAAATATTTAAAATCACATACAAAATATGAAAATCTCGTTCGTTACATCCTTCCCTCCTTAAAAAGATTTTGTCCCCAAAATCACGACTCAATTAATTCATTCGTCACATCCTTCCCTCCTTAAAAGGATTCTGTCCCACAGAATCATGACTTAATTAATTAAGCAAATAACTGAGGATAGTTTTTCATTATAACATCTTCGAGTTCCCACATAGCTTCTTCAGCATTGTGATTCCTCCAAATTACCTTAATAGAAGGTATCACTTTGTTTCTGAGAACTTGCTCTTTCCTGTCAACTATCTGAACAAGAACTTCTTCGTATGTTAAATCTTTATCAAATTGCAATGGTTCATACTCTATAACATGTTTGTAATCATGTTTGTACGGTCGTAACACCAAAATATGGAAAACATTATGAATATTGTCTAATTCCAAAGGTAACGCCACCTCATAAGCTACCTCCCCAACTAGGACTGATTATTTGGTTATAACCGAACCGAATATCAAAATTTTCATAATTTAACTATCTGAACTACTAACCAAATTTGGGTAATAACCGAATTACCGAATACTGAATTACCGAATTATATGTTCGGGTATTCGGGTAATAACCGAAACTAAAATGGTTGGACAAAATTTACAGAGACTCAAAACTCAAAAGAAATCAAGAATATTCAACCCAAAAGAATGTCTCTTTTACAAATGTAACAAGCTCAATAGACAATTATTACCTGAAGAGCATGTACAAGAAGCAAAACAAAGAGATCCTAACCTCTCAGTTTCAAATGAATTCAGCAAAATTCAGCTCAAAAGACAAGTCACACGGAAGAAGAAAAAAGATCTCAGCCGAGTTAGTCCAATTTCCCAATACGCCTAGCAATCAACAGCCATAAGGGTTCTGAAATCAATCCCCAAAACATCTCAATTGAAATCTCCACCAGCCCAGAAATCAAATTCTCAGAAAATATAAAAACCCCCAAATTTAATTTTCAATCCCGTGAAATCCCAACAGCAATCGATGCCCTAAATATGGCTCTTTATTTGGGTAAAACATTATACATAACTACATAAGGCTTAAAATCTTTAGCTCCTGAAAATCATAACACTAAAAAAGTAAAAATTTATACAAAACAAAGTACAAAGGTCAAAGAGACGAGGGTTAAACAACATGCACTTTAATATTGAAGAACTCGGAAGAGGTCGAGCCGTCGAGGTTGAAGAACTCGGAAGAGATCGAGCAGTAGAGGTTGAAGAACTCGGAACTCGAAAGAGGTCGCAACACGCAGGGGCTGGGAGATAGCTAGAGTCCAGAGAGGCAGAGAGCTGGAAAGGGAGAGAAGAGAGACAGAGTATATAGAGGTGCGAGAGGCAAGATCTGAGATTTGGAAATTAGGGGCTGCGAATATATAAAGACAAGACACAACACAATTATAAAACTATTATTTTTTTAATTAACATTTTGGTTATTCGAGTTTCTGAATAACCCATTTTTAAAAACTGTATCCGAAATCGAATACCGATTATTAAATCAGATATAACCGAAATTAGAGAAAAAACCAAAAAACCAAAATAATTCGGTTTAAAATATTCGGTTGTGTTCGGTAATTCAGGTTTTATCCGTGTTTTGCTCACTCCTATCCCCAACCCTTCGCAATATCTCAAAGGGTTCAATAAATCTGGGACTCAGTTTCCCCTTCTTTCCAAATCGAATCTTCCCCTTCCAGGGAGATACTTTCAAAAAAACGAAGTTACCCACTTCAAACTCTTGATTCTGAGGATGATAATCAGCATATTTCTTCTGTCTATCCTGAGCAGCTACCAATCTCGCCCTGATCACCTTGACGATCTCGGCATTGTTGTGCCAATTCCGGTCCTAACAGTTATCGCTCACCGACCTCATCCCAGCATAATGGAGTCCTGCATTTTTTGTCGTACAATGCTTCGTAAGAAGACATGCCAATACTTGTATGGTAACTGTTATTGTAAGAGAATTCCACCAACGGTAGATGGTCATCCCAACTTCCCTTGAAGTTCATGACACAAGCTCTTAGCATATCCTCCAAAGTCTGGATTGTCCTCTCGCTCTGCCCATCAGTTTGAGGATGATACGCCATACTCATTCTCAATTATGTTCCCAAACATTCCTGTAGTCACTTCCAGAAGTTCGATGTGAATCGTGGATCTCTGTCTGACACAATTGATATCGAAACACCTGTGTCTAGAAATAATTTCCTTAACATACAGCTTTGCCAATTGATCCATATTGAATTTGATCTTGATCGGTAAGAAATGTGTCGATTTCTTTAGTCTATCCACAATAACCCACACCGCGTCAAAACCTTTCTGAGTCGTTGGAAGACCAACTACATTATCCATCGTGATATGCTCCCATTTCCATTCCGGAATCTCCAACGATTGTAACATCCACTTGGTCTCTGGTGTTCTGCTTTTACTTTCTGACACGTTGGGCATTTCGTAACACACTCAGCAGCATCTCTCTTCATGTTTGGCCACTAGAAATATTGTCTGAGATCCTGGTAATCTTCGTACTCCCAGAGTGAATCGAATATCTCAAACTATATGCTTCACTCAAAATTTCCTCCTTGATTTTCGGCACTAGCAGAACCCAAATCCCTCCTTCAAAGTGCAGTAACTCCTCAATATCTACTTTAAATTTTGTTCCTTCACCCTCAGACACCCATTTCCTAATTTTGTCACACTCGTCATCCCGGAGTTGTGCTTCCTTCACCTTATCCACCAAAGTTGGGTCGGTTCCTATTTGAAACAGTTTTTCATCCGACTCCTTTGGACTCTTAACTTCCAACTCCAACTTAGCAATTTCATCCACTAGTTGTTCCTGAGCAGTTAACCACATCAACTTCTCCCGACCATTTCTACTTAAGGCATCGACAACGACATTTGCTTTGCCTGGATGATACAGTATCTCACAATGTAATCTTTGATAAGCTCCAACCATCTTCTTTAGCGCATATTCAAATCTTTTTATGTAAAGATATACTTCAGACTCTTATGGTCTGTATATATTTCACACTTCTCCCCATATAGATAGTATCTCCATATCTTCAGAGCAAACACCACTGTCGCCAATTCTAAATCATGGGTCAGATACCACTTTTCATAGTCCTTCAGCTGACGTGACGCATACGCAATGACTTTGTCATTTTGCATAAGCACACAGCCTAGTCCTTTATGTGACGCATCATTGTATACCACAAAATTTCCTGTGCTATCTGGCAAAGACAACACAGGTGTCGTACTCAACCTTTTCTTCAATTCTTGGAAACTTTCCTCACACTTCTCTGTCCAAATGAACTTCACCATTTTCCTAGTCAAATTCATCAATGGAGTCGCGATTTTGGAAAAATCCTGAATAAATCTCCTGTAGTAACCTGCCAAACCCAAGAAACTCCTTACCTCCAACGGTGTCTTCGGCTAATCCCAATTTATTATAGCTTCCACTTTAGATGGATCCACCAAAATTCTGTCCTTATCAATTACATGCCCAAGAAACTAGAGACGCTCCAACCAGAATTCACATTTCAAAAATTTTGCATATAACTTCTCTCGTCTTAGTGATTTCAACGTCAGTCTCAAATGTTCAGTATGCTCCTCCTTGGTTTTAGAATACACCAAAATGTCATCAATGAACACCACCACGAACTAGTCTAGAAACGGCTTAAACACCCTATTCATTAGGTCCATAAATGTAGCAGGTGCATTCATTAGACCAAATGACATCACCAAGAACTCGTAATGACCATACCGAGTCCTAAATGTCATTTTCAGTACGTCCTCTTTTCTCACCTTCAATTGATGATACCCACTTCTCAAATATATCTTCGAAAAATATCTAGCTCCCTTCAACTGGTCAAACAAGTCATCGATTCTTGGCAACAGATATTTGTTTTTAATCGTGACCTTATTCAACTCTTTATAATCAATGCAGAGGCGCATTGATCCATCCTTTTTCTTGATGAACAACATCGGCGCTCCCTGTGGCAATACGCTCGGCTGAATATACTTCTTGTCCAGCAACTCTTGCAACTGCACCATCAAATCCTTCATCTCCACTGGAGCCATTCTGTACGGGGCTATAGATATCGGGGCAGTCCCTGGCGCTAAGTCAATCACAAAGTCGATCTCTCTATCCGGCGGAAGTCCTGGCAAATCACCCGGAAACACATCTAAAAATTCATTAACGACTAACTCTCCTTCCGAGTATCAACTATGTAGGCTAAGTACCCTACACAACCTTGTTTCAATAACCTCTTGGCTTGTATAATTGTCAGACAACTCGCTTGTCTAGGCGACTTGCCGCCATAAAATACTACCTTTGATGGAGTCGTACGATTTACAGATTTCCTCTGGCAATCAATTACCGCCCCATGGTTGAACAACCAATCCATTCCTAATATAACGTCAAATTCCCTAAGTTTTATCGAAATTAAATCTACCATCAACTCGTGACCCCTAATATCCACCCTACAGTTCTTAGTGTACAAACCTAACAAGAATCACCTCCCTATTCGCAATCTCTATGTTCAAAGGATAAACTAATTCCTCCTTAGGCAAATTTAAATTTTTAGCAAAGTCATCAGATATAAATGAACAAGTAGCACCCGAATCAAATAATACGTAAGCATTAATACTATTGACCGGAATGATACCTAACACCACATCCTTTGATTGCATAGCATCCTGCACGGTTATATTGAATGTTCTGGAGGTGGGTCGGTTCGTCTGCGTTAGTCCAGCGATAGTCAAAGTGTTGTCGCTGTTAGTTCCTCTTCCTCCACTTGACCCTCTAGTTGGCTTCTTAGGGCAATCACGAGTCATGTGATCCTTTGACCCACATATAAAACAAGCTCCCATTTTCGGGTTAGGACAATTTGGCATAATGTGACCTTCCTGACCACAATTAAAACACACTCGCTTACCCCTCAGGCACACTCTTCCTCCCACAAGTAGCACAGGCTTCAATCCTTCTTTTCTGGCTTCCCTGCTGATTTCTAGTAGACGCACTGTCACTACACTTCCTCTTTTTGAAAGTAGTATGCATACAAGCCAATCATGTATGATAATAAAGCATATACTTTGGAGACGATCTTATTTATTTATTAATAAAAGTATTAATTTATTAAAGGCATTTAATTATCTATATGATGTTATTTTTATAATATGTAAATAACCCATAGTTTTAAGCAATGCTTTTAGAATCATGATATTGATCATGCTAATGAGATCTAAATTCTTAGAAAGCTTAAAACTAAAATAGTTCCCAATCATTGGATTACTAAAAAGGGGATTAGTAAATCTGGATAGATTGGTACATACGTTGCTTGCTCATTGGATGAGGATGATTGATCTCATAATCATTTGTGTTGAGACACTAAAGCAAGTATGTAGGTGCTTATTGGAGAATAAGTTCACTGAACGTGACTCGCTATGGAATACCTAATGGAGTTTTACTTGCCTGTCAATAAGAATTCCTAATGTGATAGTAGTACAAGTGATCCTTGGACTTGAGATCATCATAGTATCTTGTATGGAATGAATTATACTTTGACTTATTTCTTAAGACCCTTAGGGTATATCAAAGGGTATGCTTGGGTATAATGAGTTACATATGGGGATAATGAATGATCAATAAAGAATCTACCACTTCTAGTAAAAGAAGAGATATGTCCTATGTGATTCGTTAATTGACAACCCAGTAGTCCTTGGCCAAGGCAGAATGAAATTAGAAAGGAGTTTCTAATTTGCATTATTTGGAGTTGTGCATTTTTTAATCGAAATACATATAATTAAATAAAATAAGACTTGACAGTAATTCCAAATCTTATATTTAATTGGAACATTGTATGGTGGAAGGATTTAATTGTATGGTAACTATTTACTCACATGTTTTTTTATGATTAATGTTGAAATCTATATTATCTAGAAAGTCGTTGATCGCTAGGGAGGCTTATCCCTATTGTAGAATAAATATTATTTATTTAAATAGATTATTAGTTTAATTTATTTATTTAAATAAGATTAGAATTGTTCTAATTGATTTATTCACAACCGATTTAATACGGAGAACCTAAAGGGTCACACCAGAAAAGGAAGAATAATTATTTAAGAAGGTAATGGCATAATTGTAATAATGCATTAAGTGTAATTAATTTAATCTATGGTGATAAAATAAATTAAATAGCTTAATGTTTATTATTTAATATTTTAGAAATATTAAATATAAATTAATAAGAGGAGTCTTATTAATATTATTATAATTATTATTATTTTAATTTCTAAAGGAGTTTAGGAATTAATTTAATATTAGTACTCTCATTTATTCTTAATGAGATTAGGAGGCAAATTAATTAAAGAAGTTTAATTAATTAATCCCAATATGTTGGGAAGTCTAATTAATTAAAGGAGTTTAATTAATTAAATGAAACCCTATATCTAATAGGATTAGAAGGGTTGACCAATATCTATATAAGAGGAGTCTTATGTTAGATATCAGTTGATGCAATTCCAATTGTTGGATTGTACTCCTTTTCTATAGAGGATAGAAAACTAGGGTTTAGCCAACCAACCTCCTTCTTGAAGAATTCCTCTTCCTTGGTGGATCACCTCTAGAGGCCAAACACTTGGGTGGCTAACGTTGATCAAAGGAAGGAATCAATCCCGGATATTCAAGGAGATCGCAAAGAACAAGGAGTTTAACTTGTACCTGTGGAAGCGTCGTTCTACAAGGATAAGAATCTATTCTCCTTCTACTTCGTTTTAATTAATAATTGTGCATAAAGAATGATCCGAGTAATTGTTTTGTAAAAAAATTTAAACTCTGATATAGCCATGTGTCGACGTTGGAAAATTTAAAAATCCCGCGGGTCGGGTCACAACCCGGGTTTTCTTAAATCGCTTTTCCTAAGTTCTCTCTACCCTTATTCTTTTTATTTAGGAAAAAGGTTTTGAAGGATTTTTTATGAAAGAGGCCAACATGTATCATGTCGATGATTTGAATATTTTAACAGAGTCGTCAGTTGGTAGATTTGAAAATGGTTGTACCAACTCAACCGAGTTTGATTTGAAAAGAGGCCCAATTACTGAACACTGTCGAAACTTGATCTTTGAAATCGGAGTTTTGAGTTCGGGGGCTTGGTTAAGTGTGGGGAATGTGTAAGGCACCCCACGACTCCCGTGTAAACATGGTACCGCATCTTTTCAATTTTTTCCTTAAAAACTATGAATGCGTGAGTGAATGCTGTTTGAAAATTGGGCCTATTGATTGATTGAAAGTTTTGACAGGCTTCGTTGAACCTATATACGAAGGGTTTAATTTGATTTGAAAATCAGTCTTTGATTTGATTTGCAAAAGCATTTAATTTGATTTGCAAAAGCTTTTCTTTTGATTGAATTGAAAATGATGTTTTGAAAGCTGTTTATCAAACCCTTACGCTAGCATAGGAATTGAAGTGTAACGTTACTTTCAATTTTTTTATCTTTATAGCCTTAAGGCTGCATATGAATGGTGATTTATCGGGCTGCGAAGCATCCTCGATTATAGAAATATACAAGTGTCGGTCTCTGTGACACCCCCAAATCCAGGTACTTCGTTTCCACATGATTTGGTGTTCACTTTCTAATATAACATACATCTACCCAATGAATAATGCAAAATAACCTACAATTTAAATTAAAATAAATAAATCTCCCTTACAACAGGGGTTACAACCTTTTTAAAATAATCCCGGGTTACTCTAACCCTGACATGAATATAATAAGTGCGGAAATAAAAATATAACAGTCAAGTCTTTGTACAATCATTCTCAGTTAAATAAAAACAAGTCTTCACTTGCTTTGCTTTCCCTTTCCCTTACTTGTAGACAGAGCATCAGTATTATCAACCTTAACTGAAATTAGTTATTTAATGCAAGAGTGAGTAAACCACAGCTCACTGGAGTTTAACAATAATATATACATGAAAAGATATCTTTCAAAGAATCTGAATAATATGATTCGCTTCATCAATAAAGAATTGAATAATAATTTTTTCATCGCAATTACAATTCAAAAATAGAATTTATCTGAGTGTCATAAGACATTTGAACTCTTGTCCTAGGTTATAAATATTTCTATTTAAACCTTTAACAGTCAATAAGACTATGGACCTTAACTCGTACTTAGGGAGATCAGCTCTTTGTACCATGTATTGTGCACAAACATCTTAACGCTATGCATAGTAACCTCCCCTAGTACATAGGGTTGTTCAACTCAGCAATTTGAATTCAAGTCCGCACCAAAGAAAGTTTGGTTTGGATAAGCTTACAATGGTAATTTAGATTTTACGTTCATCAACTAAGGATTAGTTGAATCGACTATCAATAATTCGTAAAAAACAGAATTATGAACTAACATATGCTTTAGAATCAACTTAAAGCATTTAAAATAATAATTGGATCTTACTTGAACAATAAGTTAAGATCATTTCAATTAAATAAACAATTGTCCAATACAGAAATGGAAAGGACATTCTCAACAATGAATATATGAATTCAAGAATTTGTATATAATTAACAAGTTTAGGGTTAGAAGACTTGCCTTAAGCGCAAGCTACTTAACTCAACCACGTACTTAAACACTTCCTATATACATTCAATTGTAATAATCTAAATCAGTTAACACATAACTAATTTACATAAGTGGTTAACCTTCATGATTAACTCACTCTAATTAAATAAATAATAATAATCAACTATCACATAGTTAATTACATCACATCCGTAGTCACATAATTAAATTAATTATATATTCAGTTATATTATAATTAAACAATTATAATTTAAACACTTAATCAAATTATAATTACTTAAATTATAATTACCTTTTAAATTATAAATATTTTATAATTTATAATTAATTAAACTATATCATGCATTTATCATTACATAATTTAATCATGTATTTATCAATTATAATCAATAATTAAACATTCATTATAATTACACAATTTAAAATCCACAATTAAACATGCATTTATTAAATTATAATTACTTAAATTATAATTTAAATTAACATCTAATTGATTAAAATAATCAATTTCTATACATTACAATTTCACAATATTATACTTTAAATTAAACACTTACCCTTAATTATAATTAATCAAATTATAATTAAGTAACTCATTTACAATAAAATAATTATAGTTTATAATTTATATACTATATTAGGTTTTCAAAACTTCTTTTTTCTCAAATATGAATTTATCACAGTTATATAACAACATGCTATATCATTTAAATATATGTCCACTATAAATGAATAATTAAACTAAGGCTCAAAAATAATCTGCACAAATAAACTAAACTCACTGCCCAAGCACTGTGCATGGCGCAGCTGCGCAGCCAGCTGCTTTAACATCGGCGCAGCTGCGCAGGGGTTGAATTTGGGACAGGCCAGTGGCGCAGCTGCGCTGCTCCTGGCCTTGCTGCCGGCGCAGTTGCGCAGTAACTCGGCCAGACGCAGACAGCCACGGCTCTCTACTTTACCGAAAAACCCATACAAGCCAACAAACGGAGAATTACAGTAACGTAGCCACTGTAACTCCATACACATGCAATAATACATAACATAACATGTTTCTACAATATAACAACCATCTAAATAATGATAATCACAAGTTTTAAAAATCCAATTTGGCCATTTTCATGAAAACTCATATTTTTCCAAAATAATCCACTGTAAGAAATTTTTTTCCATCAATTCCACTTTATATACATACACTATATACGTAATTACATGTAATCATCAAACAATTTCCCAATAAGCATGTTAGCATATTCTAATTCATCAATTTTACTTTATCATCAAAACATATAAATTCCATGTGAACACAGTTTTCAATTAAAACTTATTTTGACAAAACTTTATTTTCTGACAATCCTTCTTATTGAATATAATTCATATATAACCCATTATAAGCACACTATATATATATATATATATGTACACCAAATTTATACAACTCTCATGCTAAAATCATACACAGAGAATTCATACTCAAGGATAACATAGAAAATATAAAAAATAAAAAGGGAATTAAGACATACCCTTTAACTTATGTTTGAAGAAGAAAATAATGCCAATTGCTTTGATTCTCACGAGTTCTCCCTTTCTTCTTCCTCTTCTTCTTCTCTCTTTCTCTCCTCTGTGTTCCTCCTTTCTTTCTTAGTTCTTAGACTAACTTAGCATAAACTAATCTAACGTATAATATAATACGTAGTAATAGATATAGGAGTAATTATATATAATATAACTGACAATTATATTAAGTATAATGTCAGTTACAAATTTCAAAAGCCACAATGCCTTATTTGGCAAAACAAGGTTATTTTCAAAAACAGATTATTAATGCTAAGGTATTGTTTGGTAACAGTTTATTTAAAAATAGCTTTTTGATAGTTAGGGCCCTGTTTGGTAGAAATAGGTTTAAAACAAATACAAGGGCCTTGTTTGATTAAAATTATTTAAAATCCTTTTTCTTTTATTTTAACAAATCATTAAACACCTATTTTAAATGTCACATTTTAATTAATTAAATATTAATCATCTAATTTAATCAATTAAAATCTAACATCAATAAATCACATAAAATTGCCACATAATTATAATTACTCGCTAATTATAATTCATGTAACATTTCATCACATATCTCATCTAATTTAATTCTCTCAATTAAATTAGAACTATAATATAAAATTAATATACATCAGTTAAATTAAATTTTACACATTCATTTAATTAATATGTACACTTAATTAAATCACTTCCATAAATCATATAATTTATTTATTTAACTCAATAAAAAAATCACATAAAATATTTATTTAACTCAATAAATATTTAAAATTAAATATAAAAATCTCAATCGTTACAGTCTCCTCATGGGTATGAAAACCATCGGAGGGACGCTGACACGATAATTGACATTTTTTCATTATATTGAGACCTTAAATCCGGATAACCGTTTTAAGGTCTGTGTATGTATATTTTACAGAAAAACTGGCAGGGTACATCTGTAAATTAGAGTTTGTCCATCATGGGAATCAGATCCCGATCGATTTGATCGTGAATACCATGATTCCTAGACTCACACATGAGTAGCCCATAAACCTGCACAGTTCAAATTTGTACAGAAACAGATAAATATCCCAATATTTCCAGAACCGAGGATTCATTCAGTAAATCTTGGTTTGCACGGCTGAAGCATCTTGTTCCCACTAGATAGCGATCTAAGGGACGCGAGTTTGCTTTCAAAACTGAAACTATAAAAATAATTAGATTTAAAGAAATCTCAGCTATTATAGCTTCCAGGTTCTGCCAGAACCTGTTTGAACCGCTGAAAGCTAGAATTGGTGAGATTTGGATAAATCTAGTCCACCTGCAGATATATCAGTGTAGATTCATATACAAATAAATATTAAATGCAACAGTTGAATAAATTAAGTAAAGCAATATATATATATATATAAGCTGTAAAAGGGCGATGGGTTTTCACTCGCAAGCCCGGACTAGAATTGAAATATATATATTTATAAAAACTGTATAAAAGCCACAGAATTAACCAGGCTGGACAGAAATGAAATATATATATAGAAAAGTAGTAAAAAGGGCGATGGGTTTTCACGCCGATGCCCGTACTGGAATTGAAATTGACATAAAAGTAGTCAACCAGTGACTAGGGAGAGCACCCAGTATGGCAAAATGTGCCAAAGCAGTAAAATGGCCACGAAATGATCCAGGTCGGACTGAAAATATATATATATATATAAATATATATATATATATATATATATATATATATATATATATTGACAGAAACATAGTCAACCAAGTCTGATGAGATAACCAGAGATGGTGAAAGACGCTTATATATGCGTAAATATATATAAAAGCAGTAAACTACCTCGGATTTAAAATCCGGGCTTGACAGAATTGAAATGTTAGTACAATAACAGTCAAATATATACAAAAAAGGGCCAAACTCGGACTGGGAAGATAACCCAGTCCAGCGAAGTTGCCAAAACGTGTGTGCTAGTGCATTAAAGCTGCTGGCGCTGACGGATCGTCAATCCGAGTTTTAAAAATGCTAGAAATTGAGTTTATGTACAAAAATGTACCAAATTTTAACGAAAATGGCCACAAAACTAAGTTCCGGGCATTTTTAGAAAACGAAACTTAACGTGCAAGTGAATAAAAGTACGAAGAAGTAATATTCACTTTCTGATCGTGCAAATACTTACAATGGACTGCTACACGGGTTTTTTGCCAAATAGTAGGCTCTATACATCCAAATCTACCTGTTATTTTCTGATATGTGGCAGTATATGGGTATATCTACGTGTTAGAGTGAAAATATTTGGGTTTGAAAAGGGGTGTAAAAGTCAGAAAATCAAACTGGCAGAGCTTCGCTACATTTTGGAATTCTTGAAAATAAAGGGGGCACATTTATTTATAGGCCAGAGAGCCCTAGCTCTACCTGCAGGCTGCCGCAGGTAGAGGTGAGGCTCCCCTAGGTGGGGCCCACGTGTCGGGTTCCATCATCTCGAAGTACGTGCACTTCGGACAACACGCAGTCGAAGTCGGAACTTTTAAACTTTTGATCGGAGCGTCCGTTTGAGGCGTGCGATACCTTTTCGGAAAGCCCTCGCCGAGAGTGTTGCAATGACATGGGATAAAACATTTTTTGGGTCCAAGAAGACTGGTTCAAAACCAGGTCTTCGATTCCCCGCAGTTTGTTCGTTGAGCTGTCTTGCGTTGTTGGCACTCAGGATCGTTATTGTGGTTTATTCTGACTTCGATGGCATCAATTCGGCTTGAGTTTGACTGAATTGGCTGAGATTTGGTAAAATGACCATTTTGCCCCTCTCAGGGGTTGCCTGTGGTGTCGGCACGGCCTTTGATGGATCTGGCTTCCCATGGTTGTCTCTGGGGCTGAACTGTACTTCCCGAATTGACACCGGGGATGACTTGAAATGTCCTGGGTTGATGTCCAGGTTGACCTATACTTCTCGGGTTGAGACCGGGGCGGTCTTGACGGTCCGATATTGTGATCGGGATTGATCGGTATCTCCCGGGTTGATTTCAGGGCTGCCTTATACCTTTCAGGTTGCTGCCGAGGCTAATTTTAAGGCCCGATATTGAGATTGAGGTTGGACTTGACATCCCGATCGATGATCGGGGTTGAGTGGATAGACCGATATTGAGATCGGGGTTGATCTGACATTCCGATTAGAGATCGAAGCTGGATAGACGGTCCGATTGGAGATCAGAGCTGGATTGACTGTCCGATTAGAGATCAAAATTGGATCGACGGTTCGATTAGAGATCAGAGCTGGATCGTCGGTCCGATTGGAGATCGAAGCTGGATCGACGGTCCGATTGGAGATCGGAGTTGGATAGACGGTCCGATTGGAGATCGGAGCTGGATTGACAGTCCGATTGGAGATCGGAGCTGGATAGACGGTCCGATTAGAGATCGGAGCTGGATATACGGTTCGATTAGAGATCAGAGCTGGATAGACGATCCGATTGACTATCGGAGCTGGATTGACGGTCCCGTTGACTATCGGAGCTGGATTAACAGTTCGATTGACTATCAGAGTTGGCTGGAGTACCGATATTAGTGATCGGATTTGACTGGAGTTGACTGACATTGGGGATCGAATTTAGGTTTACCGACATTGGGGGTTGAATTTAGGCTAAAGGACCGACATTTAGATTAGATGTCTGGTGTCGGGACTGGGGTTGAGTTAAAAAGACGGCTTTGCCCTCCTACAGTGTTAGTAATAGGAGAACAAAATTTTGAGTGTCTACACCATGCTTCCGCTAATTTTTGCCATTTGATTGCACCCACAATTTTGTACAAACCCAACACTTTTGGCTACCACCACCACCACTGCTACCACCCATTACGATGATCGCCTTCTGCGATGATCTCCTTCTCCAGTACTGCTGCAAACATATTCAGCTGAAACATTGAAACATTGTTGTACAACCTGAGCTTTAATCCATGCTCGAACCTCCTCGCCTTTCTCTCATCAGTGTTAACTTGATACGTCGCAAACCTTGCCAGCTTATTAAACTTTGCGGTGTACTCTGACACAGACATTGTTCCCTGCTTTAGCTCCAAGAACTGAACCTCCATCTGGTTCTACGAGCTTGTTAGAAAGTACATCTCAAAGAACATTTCCTTAAATTGGTCCCACGTTATTATACCTTCTCCTCCCCGAGCCTTATTTGCTTGCCACCAGTAGCTAGCTTATGACTTCAACATAAATGTCGCGAAAGTAATCTTTTGGTCGTCATTGACCCTGGAAATATCTAAGACTTTCTCCATTTTCATTACCCAAGTCTGGGCCTCGATCGGATTCACGGATCCCTGGAACTCCGGCGGTCCTACTGCTTTGAAATCCTTGAAGGTTGCAGCATGAACTTGCGGCTGATCGCAAGTGCTCTCGTTAGTAGATTTACCAGTTGCTGAACTGGATTAGCATTAGCCTCGTTGTTGTTGTTATTTGTAGACCCCTCTTGAGCTTGCTGACGTGTTGGTCTTCTTCTAGGAGGCATCTTTGTAACGATTGAGATTTTATATAATAATTTTAAATATTTATTGGGTTAAATAAATATTGTATACGATTTATTTATTGAGCTAAATAAATAAATTATATGATTTTGTGGATTGATTTAATTAAGAGTAATATTTAATTAAATTGATATGTTGTAGCATAATTCTAATTTAGTTGAGAATAATTTAATTAGATTTAATGTTATGTGCTAAGTGTTAATAATAATTTGTTACATGAATTATGTTTAATAAAGGAATTACAATGGTGTAACAATTTGGTATTATGTGTTTTATTAAGTTATGAATGTTAGCTTTTATTTAATTGAATTAGAATGCGGTAATTTAATTAAATAAGTGTAGTATAAATCTATGGATTAAAGATTTATTAAAAGAATAGAAAAGGATTTTAAAAGATCTTGGCCAAACGAGGCCCTTGCACCTCTTTTAAATCTATTTTATCCAAGCAAGGCCTTAGCTAATAATCTGTTTTTAAAAGATAAAGGGTTTGCCAAACATGGCCTTACCTTTCAAATTATTGTAACCTATATAATTAGTAATAATTATTATGGTAATTAGTATTATACTTATTACTTATAATAATAATATAGGTTACATATATATTATATATGTATATGTATATCATATGTATATACATTATACGTTAAGTTAAAGGTTAGTTAGTTAAAACAAAACAAAGAAAGAAAAACAGAGAAGAGAGTAATAGAGAGTTAACAGAGAATAAGAAGAGGAGGAAGAAGAAGAAGGAAAAGCTTGAGAAAGCAAGAGAAGAAAATCATCATCTCCATCTTTTCTCTTAGTCCAACAAGTAAAGTTATAATCTTAACCCTTATAACCGTAGAATCAATTCATGTGTGTTATAATTCTTCTTTGTTAAATTAGATTTTCATAATCATGAATTTATATATATATATATATATATATATATTGTATTCATATGTTCTTCATATGTAACTGTATGCCATGAAAGGATTTTCAAAATTCAATTGTTGTAAAAACAAGTTTTAAAAGTTATGTTCTTCTACATGTTCTTGGTTTAAAACTTCTCTATAAAAATCTCTTTGTGAAAATTTTTGATTTTGATGTATGTATGGGATGTGTATATATATATATATATATATAGATATATGCTTACATATGATTTTTATAAGTTGTTTAAGTGTTTCAATTCACAAAGATATGAGGAACATGAAAAAATCATGTTCATAGTGTTTTATTATGAAGTTAATTTGAAAATAGTTCTTAAATTGTTAAAGAAATCGATGAAAGCATGAAGTTATGTGTAATATGTGATATAGCATGATTATATATGAGTTATATGGTTGTTTTAACAATTCAATTCATGAAATTTTGATAAACAAGAAGAATGGTGTTTATAGTGATTTTCTGTGAATTGATTTCTGAAAAATGGCTTTTGAAACTATCAAATTGATGTTTGATTTTGAGTTATTGTTAAAATTGATTATGTATTATGTTAGTATGTTAAGAATAGAATTAATTACAATTGGAATTACTTGAATTGATTGAAAAACGAATTCGTAATAGCAATTTCCGTCAAGAACGCTTAATATTGTTTTTTTCTTCGAAAATCATGAAATCTTGGTTTTGATTATGTGATGTATGGATTTTATATGTTATAATCATTTTAAAGAGTTTAAAATATTGTTTGTATCAAGTTTCATGTTTATCATGTTGGGAAAAATCGAATCGGTGTGAAGGAATAAGCCAAATTGGCTTATTTCTCCACCAGTTCGCGAACCAGCCCCTGTGCTAGAGGGAGGACCCGCCCCAGCGGGGCTTTTGCCCTTGGGGGACCCGCCCCAGCGGGTTAGGTTGCTGTCCAAAAAAGTTGGTTTTTGATTTTTGAGTTTTCATGCTCCATTTGTTTAGCTAACTTATTTCTATGACTTGATAAGTGAAATAGGTAATAAGATAGCATATTTTTGATGTGTTTAAGATGGATTGAAGTTGTATATGAATGTGTTAAATGTGTGTGGGTGTGTTACTTTCAAAAGGTACACAACACGATTCATTGCGTTATAAGCTTATGAATGTATGTCGTGAATGTAGACTCACGTATTTGACTAGTTAGCAACCTATATTGTAAACAACGTTGTGAGTTGGACTTCAGTATGAAGTTCGACGGTTTAAATGTTTTAGTTGGATACTAATAGACGCTTTAAACGTAATGCAATGTGTAGGGTAATTGTGGAAGTGGTTATAGTTATTAAAGTGTAGCTTGCGCTTGAGGCAAGTTTCCTATCTCTAAACTTATTATTGTACAAGTGTTCAAATCTTTATTCTCTTACGTTAAGCAAGTTTTCTATTTCGAAACTTGTTACTTATATTGTACAAGCTTTGTTGTATTCAAATATTCTTATTGCATAAGTATTGAAGTGTTATTGAAGTATTGTGATCTTGACTTAATTGTTCAAGCAAGATCTACTTATTCTTTCAATTGCTTTAAATTATTTCTAAAGCATGCCTATTTACTATGAAGTTTATTGTCATATCTTACAATTGGTTCATGATTCTTATATTATTGAACTGTTAAAGTACTATGAGTCGATTCAACTACTCCTAGTTGATGATAGTTGAAACTCTAAAGTTCCCTTATCTATCCAAACCAAACTTTCTTTGGTGCGGACTTGTATTCAAATACTGAGAATGAACAACCCCAATTACTAGGGGACATTTATGCGAAAGCGTTAAGATGGTTGTGCACAATTCATGGTACAAAGAGTTGATCCCCCTGAGTACGAGTTAAAGGTCCATAGTCTTATTGATTGTTAAAGGTTTAAATAGAAATATTAATAACCTAGGACATAGTTCAAGGTCTTATGACCCTCAGATGATTCTATATTCGAATTCTACGTATTGATGAAATAATTATAATTCAATTCTTTATATTGGTGAAAGTAAAGTTATTCAAACTCTTTTGAAACTATTCACTTATGTCATATCACTGTTGTATTTCCAAGTGAGCTTTTTGTTAGAGTTTATGCCCTAGAGGCTAATTCTTTGATTAATTGCTTAAACATTTTTGATATTATATTTGATTGAATAAATAAATTATTTTATTATGGTTTTATTTACTGCGTTATATAAATGTTAACATAATAAAAGTACTTAGAATAGTGATACAAATTATATGGCTTCAAGTATGTGACTTGAACATGAGATCATATATTTACAATTAGTATCATTACTCTTAAATGTCCCTAGTCGAGTGTCATTGTTAATGGGACAACAATGATACATTGAGACTAGTATGTGGATTGACTGATGGCCAAATCTCATTGGTCATAAATATATGAGATATTGAGTCAATGCATAGTTACATGTTAGAGAACAATGTACTGGGCAGAGCCACCATGAGAATTCTACGTGGAGCATTATGCAAAGTGTCATAAGCAATTCTCATAGTGACAATGATGTAATGATCCTCCGACCTGAAATCACTATATTACTACACAAGAATTTATGTACGTTGATATCATCAAAGGCCACCTTTAATAGGTGGACGACAAAGGTGATTATTGGGTACATCATGAATCGTGTGAGGATTATGAGTGATCTAGATGGAATTTAACCCTCCTATATATTAGGGGTGATATCCATAGGCCTCTTGATTGAGTAGGACTATGAAATGCATGGCCATGCTCAAATAGTGATTTCTTTCATATAGTCTACTCATCGATCAAGAAAACTCAGATTAAATTATGAAGAGGATGACACATTCCATGCCTCGAGTTTAATCTAGGATGTCAAGGTTAAAAGGATTAAATTACATTGAAACATTGGTCACAAAAAGGTTGTATCGAATCACCGATCTTATTATTATTTGGGTAGCAGTGATGCATTACTAGATGTCGCTCACTGTTTATAATTTTATAATATGATTTTAAAATTATTGCCAACATAATAATAACCTATAGGGTCACACACTTAGAACGTAATTAAAAGGGAATTAATTTAAATTATATGGATTTAAATATATCAATATGATTGATAGTATTTAAATTATGAATTTAAATTAATAGGATAATTTGTATATATATATATATATGTATATTAATTAAGTAAGACTTAATTAAGATATAATATATATATATATATATATATATATATATATATAAATTCGGATTTTATTTTTTTAATTGGATTAGGTTTTGGTTAATTCCTTTAACTGCTATATATATGATATATCAGCCGTTTAGGGGATCATCGATATCAAAACCCTAGCCGCTCTTAGAGAGAGACTAGGGAGAAAAATTTTAAAATGTCCAGATCCTTGGCGGCTAGTACCGCAGCTTTCCTTGCCTCAGATCGTGTGACGATTCGCGGGACGTTCGTGTGGATACCGTAGAGGCGCAGTTCCGTTGGATTGCGTTGAGGATTCGAAGCAGTTCCAGAATCTCCATCGTCTCCTTTCAGGCTTGAATAATCGGTAAAACATATCTTAACCTCTGAATTAATATGCTTTTGCATGGATCCTGTTTTAGGGTTTCGAATATTTTTAATTTCCGCTGCGTTTATGTGCCGAAATCCCTACAGTGGTATCAAAGCTACTTGCGAAACGATTAATTCAGATTACGTGTTTTAGTTGTATTCGTTATATATGATATATGATGATGCATGTTTACCGATCTGAAATTGAATATATGATATTCTGCATGTATGCGTATTCTGGAAATCTGTAATATATATGCATGTATATGATGTTCTGATAATTGTATCCTAGAAGGTGGAATAACAATTCAACTTCTGTTCTAATTGGATTAGAAACATGAAGATTCGATTTAATATGATTAATCGAAACTGGACATATATGATATGTTCTGGGTGTATTGTTAGTATGAGTGTGTTAGCGGATTGTATATGATTCTGGAAGTGTTTCAGAGATTTGTATGAAAAATTCTACAATATAGATTGTAGTTCAAAAAAAATTTCCCAGGGCGCTGC
Source organism: Panax stipuleanatus (assembly GCA_020205555.1). Classification (NCBI taxonomy): domain Eukaryota; kingdom Viridiplantae; phylum Streptophyta; class Magnoliopsida; order Apiales; family Araliaceae; genus Panax; species Panax stipuleanatus. The sequence goes on from CM035120.1 coordinate 39,495,282, forward strand.
CCCCGGCCCCGCTCGCTGACCGGACAGCGAGACCACCCACCGGCTGATCGATCAGCCGGACCACCGCCAGGTGGGGAGCCCCCCCTTGGACCCCCCCGTCGTAGCGCACGATGGTCGTGACCCCAATATTTTGTATATAGTTTTCTTTAATTATATAAATTGTGTCATGTGATTATTGTGATATGCATGGTGCACAGTTATGGCCCTTTTGACCCATAGGTTAGTGGTTTTGGTTTTGAAATACGGCTTGCATGTCGTGCCTTTCTATAAATTCTGATGTAATATTCTCTTCTCATCTAAATCCCCTCGAATGTAACTCGAGGTTTCTTTATGTCATGTAATGTACAATTATAACCTATCAAGATGACAAGATGATGATGGAGAGGAGACACATGCATGAGGAAGGTCCAAGGAAGCTACTATTTTGAAGACCTTTTACCACCTTAGACTGACCTTCAATCTTTTCATTAGCTTGAAAAGATTGGCATAAGGTTGGGGCCATAACTGTGACACATTTAATTTTGCACTTTTTTTATGCTTGTATACGATATGATATGATAAATAATGTGCATGTTTAATAAGGTTAAAATTGGTGAGATCTAAATTAATTATTAAAATCCCTCATAAAATTAGTAAGTCTAAATCAGATGCCTTCCAATGAATAACACTCATCAAGACCTTGACCGATGGATGTAGGTTTGCCAAAGTAAAGTACCCCATTTATCTTGGTAAGATGCGATAGGATAATTGTGATATCCAAACTGTTAAAATCATTGGGTCAGACTTAACTAAGTTATCACAATAGGATTGTGGACTTAGAGGCATAGAGTTTGGTAGGTACCATTAGATGGACTAGAAACAAATGTTGTTCACCAAACTATCTAAGAGTTATATATGATATAATTGACAAAGGGTTGTCTACCTAAATAATTATGTTTTGAGAGAATAGCCAAAGCTAACTTAAGGCATAATGAAATATGGATCTTAGCTCACTAGAAAGATTTAATTGAAAAATGCTTTCCGAATTAATGGTGAGGGCTATTAATTTGAATAAAATAGTGGGAGGTATATTTTGAATGTACTATTATCAATTACATAATATCAAAATTCTGCAATTTGACTTATTATTTTTGCACTTATAAATTGTACATATCAATGGCAAACAACAACACAAATAGTCTTTCACTACGATCAGTCCTTGATAAGGAAAAGCTGAGTGGAGTTAATTTCCTAGACTGGCATAGGAACTTGAGGATTGTCCTCAAACAGGAGCGCAAGCTATATGTCCTTGATGGGCCCATTCCTGCAGCACCAGCTAACACTGCACCACGTGTAGAGCATAATGCTTACAAGAAGCATCAAGATGATGCTCTGGACGTGAGTTGTCTCATGCTAGCAACTATGAACTCTGAGCTTCAGAAGCAACATGAGTTAATGGATGCTTATGAGATGATCGAGCATCTCAAGAAATTGTTCGAAGGGCATGCTCGACAGGAGAGGTATGATACAAGCAAGGCGTTGTATCACTGCAAGATGGGTGAACGTGATCTATTTGGTCCACATGTGCTGAAAATGATTGGGTATATTGAGTACCTTGGTAGGTTGGGTTTTCCGATTACTCCGGAAGCCCAAACTGATCTTGTTTTGCAATCTTTGAACAGCAGCTACTCTCAATTTGTTATGAATTACCTCATGAATGAAATTGAGAAACCACTTACTGAGTTGTTGAGCATGTTAAGAACTGCCGAGAACAACATGAAAAAGGCAGGACCCGCTCCCATAATGATGGTGCAAAAGGGGAATGCTAAGGGAATGGGGAAAGGCAAGAAGAAGATAGGATCTAAATCTGCCAAACCCAATCCCAAAACTAAACAGGCTTTAAAACCTAAAGGTGGGGTGGCTAAATAAGGTGATTGTCACTTATGTGGAAAATCTGGACACTGGAAGAGGAATTGTCATGCTTATTTGGAAGAACTTAAGAAAAAGAAAGGAAGTATGACTTCTGATTCAGGTATATATGTTATAGAAGTCAATTTGTCCACTTCTACATCATGGGTATTGGATACTGGATGTGGTTCTCACATTTGTGTTAATGTGCAGGAACTCCGAAGGAGTAGGACTTTGGCGAAAGGCGAGGTTGACCTACGAGTTGGGAATGGAGCAAAAGTTGCTGCACTAGCCGTAGGAACTTATCATTTATTTTTGCCCACTGGGCTAGTATTAGAATTAGAGGATTGTTATTATGTGCCTGCTATGAGCAAAAACATTATTTCTGTTTCTTGTTTGGACAAGAAAGGTTTTTCATTTTTAATAAAGAACAACAGTTGTTCATTTTACTTAAATGAAATATGTTATGGTGTTGCACAATTGTTTAATGGTCTTTATATTCTTAATTTAGAAATGCCTATCTATAACATAAATACAAAACGATTTAAATCAAATGATTCAAATCCGACATATCTTTGGCACTGTCGTTTAGGCCATATAAATGAGAAACGCATATCCAAACTCCATAAAGATGGGTTTTTGGATTCATTTGATTTTGAATCATATGAGACATGCGAGTCTTGTTTATTAGGCAAGATGACTAAAGCCCCTTTCACTGGACACAGTGAACGGGCTAGTTATGTATTGGGACTTATACATAGTGATGTATGCGGACCCATGAGTTCGTTAGCAAGAGGTGGGTTTTATTACTTCATTACATTTACTGACAACTTCAGTAGATATGGATATGTGTATCTTATAAGACACAAATCCGAATCCTTTGGAAAGTTCAAGGAATTCAAGAATGAAGTTCAAAACCAATTTGGAAAAAGCATAAAAGCCCTTCGATCCGATCAGGAGGTGAATACTTAAGCCAAGACTTTGATGACCTTCTAAAGGAGTGTGGTATTATATCACAGCTCACTCCACCTGGAACACCACAATGGAATGGTGTGTCTGAGAGGAGGAATCGCACCTTGTTGGACATGGTACGATCGATGATGAGTCATGCAGATCTTCCAATAAGCTTCTGGGGTCATGCCCTAGAGACAGCTGCATTCACACTTAACCGTGTTCCTACAAAGACGGTTCATAAGACACCATATGAGATATGGACTGGGAAATGTCCTAGTATGTCGTTCATGAAGATTTGGGGTTGCGAGGTGTTTGTAAAACGTCTGGCTTCTGACAAGCTCGGACCCAAATCTGACAAATATAATTTTGTGGGATACCCAAAGGAAACAAAAGGGTATTATTTCTACAAACCTTCTAAGAACAAAGTATTTGTTGCTCGAACTGGTATTTTTCTAGAAAGAGAATTTGTCTCTAAAGGAAACAGTGGGAGGAAAGTAGAACTCGAAGAAGTTCGAGAACCACAAAATATCACTGAACCTGAGTTGGAACATGAGCAGGAACCACAAGATATTGTGGAAAGTGAACCTACTCAAATTACACGAGGCATTCGTAGATCTGGTAGGACACGCCAAGAGCCCGAGAGATATTATGGATTTCTTGTGACTCAAAACGGCGATGTGATGCTCATAGATCATGATGAACCTGCTTCCTACCAAGAAGCTATGAATGGACGAGATTCTGAGAGATGGCTTGAAGCCATGAAATTTGAGATGGACTCCATGTATACTAACCAAGTATGGACTTTGGTTGTTCCACCCGAAGGGGTAAAACCAATCGGGTGCAAGTGGGTTTTCTAGAAGAAAACCGACATGGATGGTAATGTACAAACCTATAAAGGTCGACTGGTAGCAAAAGGTTTCAAACAAGTTCAAGGTGTTGACTATGATGAAACCTTCTCTCCAGTGGCAATGGTTAAATCCATCAGGATCTTACTTGCTATTACAGCCTTTTATGATTACGAAATCTGGCAGATGGATGTCAAAACTGCTTTCCTTAACAAAAATCTCCTTGAGGATGTGTATATGACACAACCTGAGGGTTTTGCCAATCCAAAGGATGCTGGAAAGGTATGTAAGCTGCAGCGATCCATTTATGGATTGAAGCAAGCCTCTCAGAGTTGGAATCTTCGATTTGATGAAGCAGTCAAAGAGTTTGGCTTTATAAAAAATGAAGATGAACCTTGTGTATATAAGAAGGTTAGTGGGAGTCACATTGTATTCCTGGTATTATATGTTGACGACATATTAATTATTGGGAATGACATTCCTTCCTTACAGGCTGTAAAAACATGGTTAGGAAAATGTTTCTCCATGAAAGATTTGGGCGATGCAACCTACATTTTAGGTATCAAGATCTATCGAGATAGATCGTGAAAAATGCTCGGCCTAAGTCAAAGTACATATATTGATAAAGTGCTGAAACGGTTCAGCATGCAAGAGGCAAAAAGAGGACACTTACCCATGTCTCATGGTGTTAAGATCTCTAAGGCCCAATGTCCTAAATCACATGATGATGAGGAGCGTATGAGAAATATCCCTTATGCTTCGGCAATTGGATCTATCATGTATGCAATGATATGTACTCGTCCGGATGTCTCGTATGCTTTGAGCATGACGAGCAGATACCAATCGAATCCAGGTGAAGGTCACTGGACAGCAGTCAATAATATCCTCAAGTACCTGAAAAGGACTAAGGATTCATTCTTGGTATATGGAGGTGAAGACGAACTGACAGTAAAGGGTTACACAGATGCTAGTTTCCAGACTGACACAGATGACTATAAGTCTCAGTCAGGTTTTGTGTTTTGCCTTAATGGTGGTGCTGTTAGCTGGAAAAGTTCGAAGCAAGAGACAGTAGCCGATTCTACAACAGAGGCTGAGTATATTGCTGCTTCTAGTGCGGCCAAGGAGACTGTATAGATTAAAAAGTTCGTCACTGAACTTGGTGTTGTTCCAACCATTGTTGATCCGGTTGAGCTATACTGTGATAATAATGGAGCCATTGCACAGGCTAAGGAACCCAGAACTCACCAACGATCCAAGCATATACTTAGGCGGTACCATCTCATCCGTGAAATCATTGATAGAAGAGATGTACATATAAGCAGAGTGCCAACAGATGATAATGTTGCAGATCCACTGACCAAAGCATTGTCGCATCATAAGTATGAAGGTCACACTAGTTCCATGGGTATTAGATACATGAGTGATTGGCTCTAGTGCAAGTGGGAGACTGTTAGAGTTTATGCCCTAGAGGCTAATTCTTTGATGTAATTGCTTAAACATTTTTGATATTATATTTGATTGAATAAATGAATTATTTTATTATGGTTTTATTTACTGCGTTATATAAATGTTAACATAATAAAAGTCCTTAGAATAGTGATACAAATTATATGGCTTCAAGTATATGACTTGAACATGAGATCATATAGTTACAATTAGTATCATTACTCTTAAATGTCCCTAGTCGAGTGTCATTGTTAATGGGACAACAATGATACATTGAGACTAGTATGTGGATTGACTGATGGCCAAATCTCATTGGTCATAAATATATGAGATATTGAGTCAATGCATAGGTACATGTTAGAGAACAATGTACTGGGCAGACCCACCATGAGAATTCTACGTGGAGCATTATGCAAAGTGACATAAGCAATTCTCATAGTGACAATGATGTAATGATCCTCCGACCTGAAATCACTATATTACTACACGAGAATTTATGTACTTTGATATCATCAAAGGCCACCTTTAATAGGTGAACGATAAAGGTGATTATTGGGTACATCATGAATCGTGTGAGGAATATGAGTGATCTAGATGGAATTTAACCCTCCTATATATTAGGGGTGATATCCATAGTCCACTTGATTGAGTAGGACTATGAAATGCATGGCCATGCTCAAATAGTGATTTCTTTCATATAGTCTACTCATCGATCAAGAAAACTCAGATTAAATTATGAAGAGGATGACACATTCCATGCCTCGATTTTAATCTAGGATGTCAAGGTTAAAAGGATTAAATTATATTGAAACATTGGTCATAAAAAGGTTGTATCGAATCACCGATCTTATTATTATTTGGGTAGCAGTGATGCATTACTAGATGTCGCTCACTGTTTATAATTTTATAATATAATTTTAAAATTATTGCCAACATAATAATAACCTATAGGGTCACACACTTAGAACGTAATTAAAAGGGAATTAATTTAAATTGTATGGATTTAAATATATCAATATGATTGATAGTATTTAAATTATGAATTTAAATTAATAGGATAATTTGTATATATATATATATATGTATATTAATTAAGTAAGACTTAATTAAGATATAATATATATATATATATATAAATTCAGATTTTATTTTTCTAATTGGATTAGGTTTTGGTTAATTCCTTTAACTGCTATATATATGATATATCAGCCGTTTAGGGGATCATCGATATCAAAACCCTAGCCGCTCTTAGAGAGAGACTAGAGAGAAAAATTTTAAAATGTCCAGATCCTTGGCGGCTAGTACCGCAGCTTTCCTTGCTGCAGATCGAGTGACGATTCGCGGGACGTTCGTGTGGATACCGTAGAGGCGCAGTTTCATTGGATTGCGTTGAGGATTCGAAGCAGTTCCAGAATCTCCATCGTCTCCTTTCAAGCTTGAATAATCTGTAAAACATATCTTAAACTCTGAATTAATATGTTTTCGCATGGATCCTGTTTTAGGGTTTCGAATATTTTTAATTTCCGCTGCGTTTATGTGCCGAAATCCCTACACTTTTGTTTGCTCACTTTTGCATGTTTTATCACCACTTGCAGTTGAAACCAAGAATGTTGGCATATCGTCAACAAGTAAAGGAAAAGGAAAGATGAACAAGTGAAGGCTTGTTGTTTCAAGTTTTGATTGTAATAAGACTTAGTTGGTTATGTTTTATTTCTGCATTTATTTAATTAATGTTAAGGTTTAGTTAACCTTGGGATTTTATTTAGACAAGTTGTAATCCTTTATCAAGGAAGATTTTATTTAAGTATTACGAAGGTTGTAATTTACTTTGCAATTCTTTATTATTGGGTAGATGTATGTTTTAGTTAGAAAGTGAAATGAAGTACCCGGATTTGGGGGTATCACAATCTTTCTGTTAAGACATACGCTTATTAGATCATTACTCAACTCTTAAATATTTAAGATTTAACTTAAACATTTTAAGATTAACACTTAACCACACAACATTTCAATGAACTTCGGTATTTTATTCATTCATAGCTTTAAAACACAGAAAGGATAGCATCTCCGCTATTGACATCAACTTTTCTGAACTGTAAAAAGTTGCAGGATTACATCATCATCTTATCCCATTATTTATCTCAAACTCTGGGACTTACATTTATTTAATACATAAATAAACACGCATATTATTACTCTTCCTATCTAGGCATATTAAGATGTCGCACAGCCTCTCTGCGCTCCTCCTCTATGACACGAAACACTGTTCTACGATCCACCACATACCATGGTAAATCCTAGTACTTCATTTCCACATACCATGGTAAATCCTGACGCACATCCACCAGCTCCTTGAGCTCCCCGACTCTATCATGCAGCTCAATGTTGCGGTCATAAACCTCCTCATACATCCCAGCACTGATAGAGTTAGGTGGAAACTCTTCGGGATCCTCCTCTTCCTCTATCTCCTCCTCTTCCTCCTGGTCAAAGACAGGCTCATGCTCCTGACCCACAACAGTGAACAGTGGAGATGGCTCTCTCTGAACCAAATGCTCCCAGACAGTATGGATGTCTCGGGGCTTCTCATCCCTAGGCATCTGGGGTGACCCCTCCCTAGCCTGACTGGATTCTCCAACAATCGTCATCCTAACAACAAAATTTTAAGTTTTAATTACTAATCGATACCACTCGCGAGCACTTAAATTACTAACACATAAGCACATAGCACATAAGTATTTTATTATCTTGTTTATCACCACTATCTTTTCAATCTCCTATAAGGCTACTACCTAAGGTTTCCCCACCTAAGGTTCATAACCTAAAGCTTTGATACCAACTTGTGACACCCCCAAATTCGAGTACTTAATTTCCACAGGATTTGGTGTTCATTGTCCAAATATCACATTCTAACTACCCACAATAAAGGATAACATTAAAACATAAACCTTAAATAATTTAAATAATAATCTTCCCTATTAAAGGGTTGCAACCTTTAAAAAAATCCCATGTAATCTCTAACCTTAACATCATTCAAATGCGAAAAATGAACCAAACAGTTCCATTATATAAATAAATCAATTAATATAAACAAGTCTTCAACACTTGTTCATCTTGCCCTTGCCCTTACTCGTGGACGGCTCGTCGACTTTCTCGACCTTAGCTGAAATATTATTATATGCAAGAGTGAGCAAAACAATGCTCACTGGAATAATCATGAATAATGACAATGTGTGAATCATAATGAATAATCTCAACTGAACAATTAGATTTTCCCTGTCAATAATAAATATGAATGGAAAGCTCAACAAAAACTCAACTTTTGAATCAAGAATAGAATACAAGTTCAAAAGTATGTCTGATGGTCATAAGACCATGAACGATGTCCTAGGTCATCAAGTATTTTTACTTTTAACCTTTAACAGCCATGAGACTATATGGACCTTACTCCTCGTACTCAGGGGGATCAGCCCTTCGTACCATATATTGTGCACAAACATCTTAACGCTAAGCATAAATAATCCCCTATAATAGGGTTGTTCATCTCAATTTTGATATTTGAGTCCGCACCAAAGAAAGTTTGGTTTGGAATAACTTCTAAACAGTTCTAGAATTTTAGAATGCTTCGTCAACCAGGACTAGTTGAGTCAATAAGGTTCACTAGCCATATAAAGGTTTTGTACAACATAAGAGAATTAAATAATGATATCATGCTCAAAGATCATCAATAGTCAATTATAACTGAATAAGCATTTGAAACTAAGTAATGCTCTTCAAAGAGTTGCGTCCTTGGAATAATCAAAGATACTCTGTTTGAAATAGAGAATCGAGGCTTACAACAATAATCAATGTAGAAACAATGAATTGCTCAAGTAAAGCTTAAGTTAGAAAGCTTGCGTAATATCAAACAAGATTAAAGATATGAACTTGTGTAATCGTAGTTAAGTTAGGGTAAGAAACTTGCCTCATGCGTTAGTTACACAATTAATACTCACGCTTCTCGAATACCCTACACATACCATTAGAATTATAATACCGATTAGCTACGTCAACACTAACTTAACAAGTTAGATCCCATCTTAGTTGAACTCATTATCTTAGTTCAAGTTCTGACCATAAACATCATACATTACAAATTTAAATTCCTTATTAACAACCATTACGATACATTATTAAAGCACATTATAAAATGCACAAGCAACACGTTTGAATTCTCATACACTTTAAAAATTCTCAATTTAAAATCATCACTTGCATGTTCACAATCTGTTAAAACATCTTATTATATGTCAATCACATTATCATGCTCATTAATCTATGTTAAGTTAGGTTTCAAAGACTAAACACATAACAGTTCATAACTGTCTCTAGTCAGGTTCTGGCGCAGCTGCGCCCTACAAAGCTATGGCACCAACGCATATGCGCTGACGCAGCTGCGCCGTTCCTATCCTTAACACCTGCGCAGTTGCGCCGGTGTGCAGACATGAACTTGCAGACTGCTTTCCTGCGCTGTTCATCATCCCAACTTCGCAAATTTAACCATACAGACAGTAAATTTAACAAACCCAGAAGTTATAAACTTCTTGACAACATCACCAAGAATGCATATCATGATTTTAACAATATAAACATCTCAAATAATCAATTTAGAAGGATTAAAAACATTTTCATGCTTAAAACTCAAATTTTGACATATTTACCTAATCATATCACCACAACTTTGTTAATTCACCAAATTAATCCATATAACTGGCATTATTTTCGTAATTCAACATACTAATATATTCTACCATTAATTTACAAATTAATACATTGATTGAACATAAATTTTACTTTAAAACCAACCAAACCCATATATTCCTCAAGAACACAAATTCTCCATTTAAAACTTGTTTTATGACAATTTGATTTCTGAAAATCATTATAACATACATACAATAAATTATAAACATCTACCAATTCATATAACACCTTTCTAACCAAATCATCAACCACAAATTCCAATTTCATGAAACTCAAAAACACTGAGAACTAAGAACAAAATGGTAAAAATTACTACATTAATTCATGATTTAGCTTTAGTTAGATGATGAGAATAGCTCTGATAACCCTTCTTGATTCTCAGAACTTCCAATTTCCTCTCAATCTTCCACTTCCAAATTCACATAGTATATTTTTCTCTCTTTCAAACTCTCTGTTTTTCTCCTCTCTCTATACTAACTTAGCTATATTACGTAACATATAAAACTAATATATGATATAATGTATAACCCAAAACTGATAAAAACATAATACGTACTTATGATTCATTAGTTACAAGAATTCAAAAGCCATAAGGCTTGTTTGGCAAAACACCTTAAACCTTCTTTTAATTTATTTTAATAACTTACATAACATCTAGTTTATTTGTCACACCTCAAATACAATATTTAAACTCAAATAAACTAAAGTCAATATTAACTCATTAATTAATTTGCCACATAATTATAATTCCCAATTAATCACTTAAATTATAATTTTACATAACAAATTATTAAATCTCTAATTTAATTATTAATTTAAATTAGAACAATCATTACAATTATTAAACAATTCATTTAATTTAATTATATCAACTAAATTAAAATTTCAACTATTAAATTATTCCACATTAATTTAAATAACACATAACACTTTATTAAATTAATCTACAACAATTCCATCAAATATTTATTTAATCCAATAAATAAATCAATAAAAATATTTATTTAATTTAATAAATATTTAAAATCACATACAAAATACAAAAATCTCGTTCGTTATATCAGGTACCTGACTTTGATCCGTAGTAATTTGTGGTTCTTGATTTTTTCCAAGATATATCTTACTCTCACTGACCCCTTCAAGGATAAACTCTTTTTCTAAAAAGGCAGCATGTTTCACAACAAACACCTTTTGATCGGTTGGATGATAGAAATAATACCTTGATGTTTCTTTAGGGTATCCCACAAATCGACATTTGTCGGATCTAGTCTGCAGCTTATCATTCGCAAACTTTTTGACATAAGTTGGACAACCCCAAGTCTTAACATGCTTAAGATTTGGTTTCCTCCCTGCCTATATCTCATATGGAGTCTTTGGGACGGATTTGGTAGGTACCTTGTTAAGCCCCATAAGGAAACTAGAAGATCGATAAAATTCATCATGGAACGAACCATGTCCAACAATGTTCGATTTCTCCTTTCAGATACACCATTCAACTATGGTGTTCTTGGTAGAGTCCATTGTGAGATTATATCATTTTTTTTGAGACAATTGAGAAACTCACCATTTAAGTATTCACCACCTCGATCCGATCGAAGAATCTTAATACCCTTGTCACTTTGTTTTTCTACTTCACTTCTGAATTCTTTGAACTTTTCAAAAGATTCAGATTTGTATTTCATTAAATACACATATCCAAATCTTGAAAGATCATCAGTGAATGTAATAAAATAAGAATATCATCCTCGTGCACAAACGTCTGTGTGTACCAATGCTAACAACTCTGTAATTCTTTCTTCTTTTCCATTAAAAGAAGATTTATTCATCTTACCCATAAGACAAGATTCACAAGTTGGATATGATTCATAATCAGATAGCTCTAAGAGCCCATCTTTATGCAACTTGGACAATCTTGTTTCATTAATATGACCGAGTTTACAGTGCCACATAAAGGTATAATTAATATCATCTCTTTTTCTTTTCTTAGTTTATTCAATTTGAAGTATATTTTCATGCAAGTCAAGTACGTAAAGTCCATTCAGCAATTTTCCAACACCATATAAAACATTCTTATTATAAATAGAACAACTATTGATCTTTATTATAATATCAAAGTCGTCCATATCCAATACGAAAATTGAAATAATGTTTCTAATAAGTGACGAAATAAAATAATAATTATTTAAACTAATGGACTTGCCCGTAGGCAGTGCTAAACAATAAGTCCCTACAGCTAATGCAGCAACCTTTACTCCATTTCCCACTCGTAGGACGACGTCATCCTTGTTCAGCTTTCAACTTCTGACAAGTACCTGCATAGTATTACATATGTGAGAGCCACAGCCGGTATCCAATACCCAAGTAGAAGTTTGACTTTCAGAAAATTAATTTCAATCATGAACAAAGCTTGATTAGAAGTCGAAGATTCTCCAAGCTTCTTCTCTGCCAAAAACTTCTCGCAGTTCCTCTTCCAGTGGCCCGGCCTTCTTGGATTTCTTTTTTTCAGAAGATACCTTGGGCCTCTTCCTTTTCTTAGAAGAATCATCCACCAATAAGACTTGGTTCTTCTTGGATGGAAAGTGTCCTTCAGTAGTTTTTAACATGTTAAGTAATTCAGGCAAGCTGACATCCAACTTATTAATGTGTAAATTCACAATAAATTATGAGAAGGTGTCTATGATTGACTGCAAGATCAAATCTTGACTTAACTCCCCGTCTATGATGAACCCAAGTTTTCCAAGACGTTCAATCAAATTGATTATCTTTAGGAAATTAGTCCCAACAGTAGTTCCCTAGATCATCCGAGATCGGAAGAGCTCCTTAGATATCTCATATCTTGCAGTCCTACTTTGCTTACCATGCAACTCTTGGAGGTGAAACAATATAGCAGGAGTATCCATAGTTTCATGCTGATGCTGAAGCTCATTACTCATAGATGCGAGTATAATGCATTGAGCCACATATGCATCATCTTGCCACTTCTTAAAAGTAGCAATCTCTTCCTCAGAAGATGTTTCTGCAACTTTTGCAGGGACGGACGAATTTAGGACATAAGAAAGCATTTAGCAGTGAGAAGAATTCTCAGATTTCTTAACCAGTCCATGTAATTCGGTCCGGTCTGTTTGTTAGCATCAAGTATGCTACGCAGTGATAGTGAGTGTGACATTTTTAAATTTTGCATTGAAATAAAATAACATTTTAGCATACATTCATTTAATTAATTACCAAAATAAATTAGGTCTTATTTTAAATTGGTATCTCCCACTATTTTCTTCAAACTATATTACACTTATAGTATATAGTTCGGCAAATCTAATTAAATATTTGCTAGTGAGAATAAGGATCCTATTTCAAATGTATATAACCTTGTGGTAACACAACAAACTATATATAAATTAATAGGTAGACAACTCTTGTCAATTACATCATCATGTAACTCTTTTTGCCTCTTAGACTATTTTGATCAAGTGGTGACAAATTCGAATTAAAATTATCTAAGTTAAGTCCAACCTAGCACTTTCATATATTCAATACTGTATTGTTCAATTTCTTTATAAGCATCAAATGTGATAAATTAATATCTTAAATATTTAATGTTTGCCTTTTGGTGACACAACAAACTCATATTAAATATTTAATACTCTATTAAATTTATCATGCTAGAAGGCGATGTTTCGATATTCCAAATATCTTTGAAAGCTTGGGACTTAATATAAATTCTTTGAGGGGTTTGTTATTATTTGTCTCATCTTATTTAGCGCGCATGAACATATATATATATATAAAATACGCATCATATTAATTGACATGCGAAGCATGTTGCATAATATATAATATATATACAGTATAAGAATGCATATTGAATACTATATTCTACCCGGATTGATTATGGACTTTTATTCTGATTTGGTTAACTAGAGCCACTAAGTGAACCAAAAGGTCAAACCTAGGGGTACAAGAATTAAATTTAAATATAACTATTACATTTAAATCCCGGGCTCTATTACAAACAGGTCTTTAAGCGCTCCTTGCTCCTTGGTCTCCAATTCTTCAAGATAATTCTAACTAGTCCTATTACATAAACTATTTAATTTAAATAGAAACCTTGATCAGCAGTCAAGGGGAAGTACATAGGAGGGAGATAGAATTTTACATCAAGAAAAATTAGAGAAGACGAGGTACGCAGACCCCATTGAATAAAACTCATACATTCATGCATCCAACTAAAATAAAATCCAATCACATTGGTCAATAGTCCATAATCATCCCCATTTATTATCATACATATCATCATATGCATCAATAAATAACATTCATCTCATGAATAATAAAATCATTCCATATATGCATCAAAATCATTTAATGGGCATTTAAAATTGTATGTAATCAAATAAAATAAACTTCTTTATTTCATTCTGAAAAATTGCATAAAAATAAAAATCAAAATTTTCTGTTGGTCCAGCACGCCCCAGCGCCGCACCTACAGAAACATTCCGGATTTCTGCCTATCCGGCGCGCCCCGGACCGCTGCGAAATCTGGAATTTCTGATTCACCATTTTTGATCTTTTTCTTCCAAAATTTTGATTTTATACAATAAATTGTTCCAAACACATACCCATACATATATAGAATCAAAACAATTAATAACTCGCATAAAGGTTTAGCTCTAATGCCACTGTTAGGTTTGTAAGATTCATGAACGCAATCAAATTGCATAAAATAAGCGGAAGTATGGTAAATCAGAGTATTAAAATTTTACAAACCATATACCCGGATCATCCTTTATGCACATTTATTAATTAAAGGAAATAGATGGAGATTAGATTCAACGAAAATGGTACTATAAAATAGTACGAGTTAAACTCAAAAAAGTTGAAAAGGATGATGAGATACGGATTGAATGAAATTCGTATTGAGTAAAGAGAAAGCTAAGATTATGTGGGATTTCGACTGAGAACTCATGTGATAGTTGAGTTGTACAAACTTTTGTATGGGTGGGGGTTTTGTGCTTGGTCTAACGACTACTCAGTTTATCACATTGATAATCATTGAAATGTTGGTGTCGTGCTATTGATATACATATGACGAGAAGGTGATTCTTTTCTCATATTTATATTTGATAGTTAGAGAATATTAAGATTAGGTACGAGTTCTTAAAACTCATACTTATGGTAAGTTTGTGACTCATAATCGTATGGTATGTTTTTGAACCCCTAAGTGTATGGATAGTTCATGATTAGTTTTTGAACTACGTATTGCTAGGATAAGTTCCTAAACTCATATTATTGTGGTAAGTTCCTGAACTCATAACATGTGGTATGTTTGATGAACTATACTTGGGTATAGAAAAGTTGTGGATGAAGAATTGAGGATTTTTAGTGTAGTAAGTTTTTATGGTGATAGAATAGATATAATTATTAAGCAATGAATCATTGAAGAAAATTGGAGTTGATGGAGGAAGCATAGGTATTCCAAATCTTCTATCTATGTTAGACTTCGAAATTTTTGAAATCAAGCTAAATTTGCACTTATGTGAATTTAAAAATACAAATGAATTTTTATTATCCTCAACATCTGGTTACAATTGTGTAGAAGTGGGCTTCGAACCACTAACACATCGTTACCTGTTGCGGTATGATAACACCAAAAATGATTTTTCAATAGTTTTGAACTGTTTAAAGAAGAGTCTACGCTAATTGTTTCGGCTAGACAAAAATAATTTGAGATATCGAAATATATTTTATATATCATTAATGCATCATTGAACCTGGTGCAGAGATGATAAAAATGATGGCGTTATCAATACAGAATTACCTAGTGCTGGATATGATCTAAAGATTGTCAGCCACTTTGGGATGTTGTAGTATGACAAAGTCACAAAAATGACGGAATCCTCAAATGGGCTGTAAATACAGTGCGGTATCATGACGTCATAAAATGATTTTCAGAATTTTAAAGATAAGTAAGTGCCAATTGAATTGGCCTGAAAAATATTTTGATTGATATTCGAATTATTAGTATATGTCTAAGCTATTTGATTCAGCTAGACAAATATTTATGAAAATTCAATTATCTCTTTGAGATTTTATCCCAAACCAAATTGTTTTGGTACGGACTCTTATGCTAAGTCTGAGGTTAACAACACCGAAAAATGGGGATATACTAATTGGATAAAATATTCTGTTAGGAATATGCATGAGAATGTTATTCCTATTTATATAAGATTTGATTATGATCTTAAATGAATAAATATGCAAATATGTCTGCATTCATGAAAGCTATAAAGTCCTTAATAGATGATAGACATATGTATAAAGACTTAGACTAAAATGATCAAGTATGTTAGGTTGATCTTACATGAACTAACAGCTTTGTGAAGTCCTTCAAAAGATTATGATGTACAAGGACTATGAATAGAAAGATCAAACTTGTTAGGTTGATCTTATAAAATATAATAAATAAGTCAGTTTGATCATCGAGCACTACACCAGCCTTCGTAGTCTGCCAGGAGAGACAAGGAAGAATCGGAGTCTATCATGGTAGAAACGTAGTCTGTAAAGATAGTCACTCTCGAAGGTCGTAGTCTGCCAAAAGAGACAAGGCAAAATCGTGGTGTGTCGAGGAAGACTTTCTCAAAGCCGTAGTCTGTCGAGAAAGCCAAGTTCAGAATCGTGGAGACAGCCTATCGAAGCTCCTGCCGAGCACCTGCCAAGCCAAGTCAAGAATCGTAGGCCTCACTCGAAGTCGTGGAGCCTGTAAATCATAACAGAGGCAGAAATCGTAGTCGGGCAGATCAGTCAAAAGATTGCAGTTATTAAGGAAGGAATCGGAGTCTGTCATATAATCTGCCCTCAGAGTCGTAGTATCTGCAGTAGTCTGAAGCCAGATCGTAGTCTGCAGAACCAAAGCTGTAGTGTCTGCAAAACCTAAGCCAGATCACAGTCTGCAGAACAAGGCTTAGTCTTGGTTAGTCAAGTGCTCACAAATGCCAAGGAAGAATCGTAGAGCACTCCACGATTCTCAACAACTGAGCACTACTGAAGTATGCAAAGATCGTAGTCTCTGGGAAGAGCAGTCAAGGTTCAGACACAAGTCTTCCTGAAGAAGATCAAAGAGCACTCACTAAATGGCCTGCAAGCTAATAGAAGATCGAAACACCAACTCTATCAATAGTACTGATTGAGAAGTGAAGCCATTCAGGAGAAGTCTTCCATAAGCAATCTTTAGAAGACAATGAATGAAGTGACTGTAAAGGAAAACATCGATTGCAGTGTCTGATAAACCAACAGAAGACAGCGAACGTAGTGGTGACTACGATCGTGGTGTTTGCCAAACGAACAGCAAGAACTGATGAAGCACGTACAGTAACATTGGTCAACCTATAAAGAACAGATGAAAAGGATTGTCTATGGCTCAGCCTCACTATGAAGAGTGAACAGGAGATCACAGTGCAGAATGTTGAGAGTGCTGAGTATGACTAATCAAAAGAATCTTGCAAACCAGAAGGGCCAAAGCAATCAGACAAGTTTTCAGTTCTTGATGCAAGTCAAGGCAAGCAGAATCGTTGAAGCACTGCAAGAGTGAAGAGCAAGAGGTTCTATATTGTCAATCCAAAGAACACTCTCAGAATCGTAGTGTTGCCAAAACCAGTCAATGAGCAACGACTAACTAACAAACTACGATCAAACACATAGTCGTCTGCATCAGAATCGTGGTGTTCGATCATCTGATTATTAAGTCTTAGCAATGACTCAATATGAAGACTGACATTCGAACATTGCTGATTGAGAGCATCGATGCAAGAAGTCAACTCCTTTCGTTCGGATTGAGGAAACAAAAAAAAGTAGTAAAGGTGACTACCAACCTGACTTCTGAAAGTGACTACTCAGAGGTGTTAGGTGAAATAGCAGACTGATGTGTCATAAAAGTCAAAAAGGTGTTGTCACGTCAAGTCAGTAGTCTGTACCAAATAACTCAGAGTCCTTGAAGCAATTCAAATAGCTTCTAACTGCTATTTTCCAAAGGGAAGATGATGGAGGAGTATATAACAGCTGAAGCTTCAAAGATGAAGAGTTGTTAACTCTACGAGAGTTTTACAGAGCTTAACAGAATATGTCTCAGTGACAGTGAGACTACCAAAGTAGGAGTGAAGCAGATTTGATAAAGAGCTTTAACTGCTAAAGGTTTCACTCAACACGAAGGAGAATGCCAACCTCAATGGCATCTGAGCTGAGAGCCGAGAAGGCCAAGAAGATAAGAGAAAGAGTGGCAGATCAGTAAACAGATGTCCAGGGCCACTCTATGATTCACCATGAACAACCTGAGTTGAAGAGAAGTAGTTACAGAGTAAAATCTGTACAAAAGTCAACCAGTGTTCAAGGGATGCTAAGTACCAGATGGAGTCTACCTAAAGTGCAAAGACTTAGCAGATCCTCAATGGTGACAGTGTGTTATGCTGAAATCAGATGAAGGCAAGCATCAACAACAAAGATCAGATGGACCTAGGAGAAGTGATCGAATGCTAAGTACTCAAGGATGTCAAGCCTCATGTACATCTTAGCAGTCCATCAGTGGTGATCCAGTCTCGATGCAGAATACCAGAAGATCACACCAAGCTGCTAAGTACCAGAAGATGAACAAGCTTAAAGTCATCTTAGCAGCTCAGCACCAACAACAATCGATAAACAACCAGGGCCTGAAGGGACCTTGTCCTAGAGACTAAATCAAAGTCAAGTCTGTAGAACTTGCTGAGTACCGGAGGCTACAAGAGATTTTAAGCCTGATGGGATTAGTCTACAGTTCCAAGGCTGCTGGCCTTGAAGGAATCTTAGTGATTCAAGAGTTACCATTTCCTTGGTGGAATCCCTGCTTGTTGAAGTAGAAGAGTGGATTAGGAACTTGAGTCTCTGAACCACTTAAAATCCCTTGTGTCATTTACTTTATGTTGTTTACATTATGTACCTTAACTACTATAACTGCTATAATTGTCATAACCACTTACACCCAAACTAACATTAGAACAATGCTTATCAATATATCTTTAGAGGAGATCTTTAACTTATTCCGATGTGCATGAACTGATTCTTATGTTTGTCATCTACTAATTACTTAGCAATACAAAATAAAATTAAAAAGCATTTAAAATTTAAAAGGATCTATTCAACCCCCCTTCTAAATCTATTGTGTGCCCCCTGGGAACTAACAATTGGTATCAGAGCAGGTTCTCATGTTATATCCTATAGCTAACGCTTTGAGTTTGGTCCTAGGTACAAACAAAGTTCTAAACTTAGTTTTATTAGTAAGTCACTTGTGAATGTAGATGAGCTCACATGTTAAAAATCATGCGTACAGGTAAATGTGCATATACACCTGAAGCTATCCAGATTGGTACCTGTTCTTAAAAGCTATAGCATTCAGGCCAATCATTGCCCATAGTCAATCAGCAGTTTGCAGCTCAGAAATGGGAAGTCAAGAAGCATATAAAGCAAAGAATCTGACGTCCACCATTCTGAAAGATCAATGCCTATACATGCACTGAGATGCTTATCTAGAGGAGAAAAGAGAATTCTTCAAATATGTATTTGGCTAATTGCATGAATCTGAACCTTAAGGTTCGAGGGCGTCAAAGAATTAAATCTGCCAAGACTTTCCTCTAATTATAACTTCAAGACTGTGCTTGATTAATCTAAGGCCACATGAAGCAACAAGTTGTCAGCACTAAATGCAAAGATATGCACATCGATGCCTAATATCAGTGTGCATATAAGCAGGACAAATAACTGTCAAGAAACTGACAGTGACAAGGTATGTCTCCTCATTAATATACACATGCATCATTTTACATCACCTTATGTACTATAACAGTATTCTATCAAGAGACCATGTTCTTCCTAAAAAGGGAAAGAGAGAAAGTACATTTGTAGTTGGAAACTAATTGTTAACAAACTTTCTCTTCACCCATGTTTTAGGTTGAAAATAAATTATTATTTTTAAAAAAAAACTAAAATATGCCATAAGCAAATAATAATCTAAGAAGTATAAGTTGCTCTACCTTTGCTGATGGGTTGGAATGTATAAATTCATACAAGCCAATGTTTTATATTTTTGATAAAACGTAGAGTATGATCAACATTAAAGGAGTATCTTGAAGGTTCTTAGAAATTGATCAACTCCACGAACCAACCAAATGCAAATAAGTAATAGAGCTGATCCTCACTCTTTGAACATTCAAAATCTGTGAACATGGCAAAGCAAAGGATGTAACAACCAAAGAAGATGATTATCATATCAAAATGCTTAATCACACACACTCACAATCGTGCATTATAACAGTCATATCTAAACTTGATATATGTATTAATATGATTGCTGATGCTTATATGATGTAAATTCAAGAACATGAAGAATTGGGATTTTAAGAAAACTAACCTAGCAGGACCCAAGTAACCATGGGTACCAAAATAGAAATTTCGCTTAACTTGAAAGTACTTGGTCTATCTGACCTCACTAAGGAAAACTGAAGCAGATGGCTTTAGTTACAAAGACTCAACTAGCTGCAAGTTTAAATATATCTCAGTAATGCTCCAAGTTAAAGTCATCCAATGCCAAAGCTGTTTCTGAAGATTTGTTGAGTCCCCATGAATGGAGATCACATGAACTTAAATGGATTGCAAAATTGGTTGTTGATCATCATAAGGAAGTTGGTTGTTTATGTCAAGATGTAAGAGACCTTCCGTGCCTATCCATGCAAAGCATATCATCTCAAAAGGAAGCTCATATCAAGGAATCATCAGCTAACAGTTATGAAGTATGCATCATAGAAGCAAAGCTCCACGAATACAGAAGATGCTGAAGTCTGAATGATATGAACTACGTTTGTAGTGCCTAGTGAGCAAATCGTGGTGCAATCAATTCTCAAGAAAACACTCTATGATCAAGAAAAGCTGATTCCACCATGAAGATTCCAGCCAGAAGGAGATATGAAAAGAAATCTTACTTATGCATGAATAAAAGAATAGCCTAAAGATAGTATTAATTATGGGGGAGCAGTGATCTGCTATGTGTGGCAGCACTAATGATGACAAAGAAGCACGGTTAAGCAAATCCTTCAGATCTCCTAATCAATGAAGATAGTTGTACTAGATGATAAGGGAAGAACAGCTAAAGAGATTGAGTTGGTGAAGATTATGAAAGAACAACTGATGATATGGAGGTGGTGGAGATTAAGGAGAAAATGAAGGAATGAGATTCTTGCTAGAAGTCCTGAGATGAGCTCAGAAGACTGGTCAACCCTTCTTGCATGACTGATTGACCACTCCACGAAGAACCAGTCCATTTCTATCAAATTCCTAAAAACAGATGCTCACCCAAACAACCACATCCCAGTTACAGAGTCTTAAAACTTTGTAACTAATGAACCAAATAAATCTTTATACCCAATAGTAACGTCCCAAAATGTGCTACTGATAACCATATCAACCATCCACTCCAATCATGAAGTATCTAAGATCAAATAACTGATCGTAGTGTAAGAGCATGCTGATCCCACGATCGCAGCCTATACTTATACCAACATCAAAGAATATCCAGAGTTAGTAAGTGATCTTATTGGCAGAGTATCCCATTGTGATGATGTTGTAATCACCAAGTCAAAAAAGTCTTTCTTCTGATAAGGGCCTCAGAGACAAACCTGACCCTAAATGTTACACTAAGAGGCCAGCCCTTTCTGAGCAACCGTAACCCAGAAGAAGTGTTGATGTTGAATGCATCACAAGGACCTCTGTAGAAGCATACAGTAACCCCTCAGAAGAATACGAGTTGCTTATGAATCAAGCAACTCCCTGGTGACAATTAATGTAGAGTTGTTTGTCGAAGCATGGCTACAGAAAATGATCGTCGAAGTAGACACAGAGATCATCGACCAGTCAAAGAAATTATGGAGTACTAAACTAAGTCATGAGGCTACTCCACGAACTGAAGAAGTCAATGGTCAACTGAAGGAGAGTCAAATATGATAATCTGTCATGTTAGAGGAAGTTACAGATTGTGACCTATCAAACTCTTACAATTGTCCCATTAAAACATGAAGGGAACAGTTACAAAAGGAAATTTCAAATATGTGTCAGTTACACATACAAGAGTCCACCAAAACGCTGCAAGCTTTTGATACATCTTCTCTCTCTCAAACTGAAACCCTAAACACTCTTCAAAAAGTCTAAAAATCTTAAGCAGTTAGCCATTCTCAAATTGCTCTCAGAAACCTTCTGCAATACTCTCAAAAGCAAATACCGAGATACTCAGAAACACATAACCGTTCAAATGGAAGATTTGCATGTCGTCACTGGTATTCAACTTGGCACTAAGAGATTCAAAAAATCAGAAAAGAAGTTCAGAGATATTCTTGAACTGGTGAAAAAGGCTGGATTCTCTGAATGCCTGGAATCAAACACCCATATCTATACTAACCTGGTGAGAGAGTTCTACTCAAATGCAACTACAAGTTCTGGGCTTCTATCAACAAAGGTCAAAGGACTTATTTTGAAGATAAAGCCTACTGACATCAACCAATGTCTAGGGTACTCTGACCAGTGTCTGAAGAGCCTTGAAGAAGTCGACATTAAAGAAGGAAAGAGGGTTATGCGCTATAAGAGGAACCCTAGTCTGAAGGACGTGAAAAAGAAGGAGTTCCCGGAAGAGTTCGAGTTCCTTGCTGAGATTGTAGGGAAATGCATACTAAGCAAGGATACTGCACATGATACTGTAAGTGATCAACAGTTGAGAATCATGTCTGCCACTGTATTGAAGAAATGAATCAACTTTGGAGCTATACTGTTCGACTTAAAGTCTAAGTGGCTGGACAAAGTAGAGAAGAAGAAGTCAACAGATAAACCGCTCACAAAGGTTTTCCATGGGAGATTCTTGAGCATCATTCTGAAGAAGAATTTGAAAAACAAGATAAAGGATGATGAGAGTGAACCCCTAAATAGTCAAAAGGTGTTGTCTCCCAAGCTGTTTGACAACTGGAAGAAGAATCCCATGGAAAACAAAAGGCTGATGACGTATGGCAGCAGCAGCAAGAGCACTACGAAGAAGAGAAAGGCGAGCATTATGAAGGATGGGCTATCACACTCTGAAGATTCAAAAGTTCCAGAGTCCACTTCTAAAAAGTCGTCCAAGAAGAGAGCAAAGGTGGTGAGAAAGTCACCAAAGGTTCCTCAAAGAAGTCTCTCTGCTGAAGAAGAAGAAGAAGAACTAGAAGAAGAAAAAGTAACTGAAAGTCCCATGGCTGAACCCCCAAGTAGCCATTCTGCTGAAAAGGAAGGATCAGGATCTGAAAAGGGAGAAGCATCTAGATCTCCTATTGCTGAATCCTCAAGGAGTCCTTCTGCTGATGCAGAGAATTCAGAGTCTGAAGAAGGAAAGGAACCTGAACCTCCAGTTGCTGAACCCCCAAAGAGGAGAAAGAGTAATAGACTGTTTCTCCAACCAGGCCTAAAGAAGAAAGGAGAATCTTCTACAAAGATCATTGAACTCAGCGATGACAATGATGATGAGCCTGAGGCCAGGAAAGTTAATTCAAAAGGGAAAAGAAAGATGTCTTACAGTTCAAGCAGTGATGAAAATGAAAAGACTGCTAATGAATCTGAATCAGGAGATGAATATACTGATGAGTCGGTGGAAGGGAGCTTGCACCAGTCTGACCCTAAGTTAGGACATGAAGGAAGAGATGAAAACTTGAGTTCTGAAGATCGGGAACCAGATGACTATCACGTTCCATCTCCTGTAAAGGTTAAAACAAGAATAATGGTGGAAGTATATGATGAACCACGAAATGTACTACCTGGCAGATGGGTAGATCATAGCAATGAAAGGATAAACTTAGTAAGGATGTCCACAGCAGATATGCTCAACAATCTTAATGATATGGAGCTGGACCTTACAACTATGATATATTATTCAGAGACTAAGAATCATGATAAGGTGGTTCTATCCTTCAATGCCATGGGTAAAGACATCCACTACTAGACATAGAAGCTACTTCAAATAGTGTTTCTCACACTTTCCCAACCTAGAGCTGGTAGCACAAAACTTTCCAAGGATAAAGTCGTATGCAACAAAGCTGATCAAAGACCAATCTCACTTCAATGTCTACCGTCAAGCTAACAACATCTACATTCCCTACTATCTTCTAGAAGGCTTAGATGGTGGAAAGATCACATCAAAGATCACGATCGTAGAGCCTTTGCACTCTACCATTGGAGGTGATCGTGCTTAGCCTGAGAAGTCTAATCCTGCTACATCAATGCTATCTGATATCCCTTCATCCTCCAACAGTGACTGGTATTCAAACCTCTATGAGATTCTCACCGCTTTTGAAAGCCTTCCTAAGAGTGAGAATAGTGGTGTCTAACCATCTGTTCAACAGGAGGCTGTCCAACCAAATGTACAAACTCTTCAAGAGCAAGAGTTACTGAAAAACTCTGAAGAATTGGTTGAGAAATTATCCCTCATTGCTGCAGAAGCTAAGACCCTATCAGGGGGAGAAGACAATGAGCTTCACAACAAGCTTCAGGACAAAATCTCAGATATATCTCTCACGCTTCAACAGAGAGATCAAATCTATCTGAAGTCGTCCGTAAGGGATCAGAATGAAGAAGCCCTGCAAGCTCAGAAGCAAAGTGGAGAATCCATTCTATCTCTCTTTGAGAAGATAGACACTCTGAATCAGTCTCTCTCCCTACAGCTGGAGCTCAGCCAACAGGAACTCAAGATTAAAGTTGGCAGCACATCTCATCTGATGGAGCAGCTTATGTCTAGTGTCCAGCATCTCTCTGAAGTGATTAATGACAAAAAGGGGGAGAAAAAGAGACACTCAAAGAGGAGAATGAAGAAAGAGGAGGAGAGCAAGAGCAGAAGCAGCAAGGCAAAGGGCAAGAAAAAGAAATAGAACAAGAAAGCAGCAATAGAGTCATCATCTGAGGGGGAACCGGAAGAAGATAACTTCATGGAGACACAATGTGAGGGGGAGCCAAAGCAAGATGAAGATGAAGCAATGAGGCACTCATCTGAGGGGGAGCAAAATGAATAAGAAAAGAAAGAAGAGTAGCTGAACAGAAAGCATCCATAAGACATACAAGGACCAGACATTGAAAAAGAGAAGGTACATTTCTTTTTGTAATAGTATGTTCTGGATCAAGGATGTAGAGTGTCATGTCATGTAAGTCCAAATTTTTATTAATAACATTCATGATATATGTTTTAGTAATACAGCTGCTCACTGTATATTAAGATTCATTCATCTCATACATATGCACTTAATGTTTTTGTCATAATCAAATAGGGGGAGATTGTTAGGAATATGCATAAGAATGTTATTCCTATTTATATAAGATTTGATTATGATCTTAAATGAATGAATATGCAAATATGTCTGCATTGATGAAAGCTGTAAAGTCCTTAATAGATGATAGACATATGTACAAGTACTTAGAATGAAATGATCAAGTATGTTAGGTTGATCCTACATGAACTAACAGCTTTGTGAAGTCCTTAAAAAGATTATGATGTACAAGGACTATGAATAGAAAGATCAAGCTTGTTAGGTTGATCTTATAAAATATAATAGATAGGTCAGTCTGATCGTCGAGCACTGCACCAGCTTTTGTAGTCTGCCAGTAGAGATAAGGAAGAATCGGAGTCTATCAAGGCAGAAATGTAGTCTGTAAAGATAGTCACTCTCAAAGGTTGTAGTCTGCCAAAAGAGACAAGGTAGAATCGTGGTGTGTCGAGGAAGACTTTCTCAAAGCCGTAGTCTGTCGAGAAAGCCAAGTTCAGAATCGTGGAGACAGCCTGTCGCAGCGCATGCCGAGCGCCTGCCGAGTCAAGTCAAGAATCGTAGGCCTCACTCGAAGTCGTGGAGCCTGCAGATCATAACAGAGGCAGAAATCGTAGTCGGGCAGATCAGTCAAAAGATTACAGTCATTAAGGTAGGAATCGGAGTCTGTCATATGATCTACCCTCATAGTCGTAGTATCTGCAGTAGTCTGAAGCCAGATCGTAGTCTGCAGAACCAAAGCCGTAGTGTCTGCAAATCCTAAGCCAAATCACAATCTGAAGAACAAGGCTTAGTCTTGGTCAGTCAAGTGCTCACAAATGCCAAGGAAGAATCGTAGAGCACTCCACGATTCTTCACAACTAAGCACTACTGAAGTATGCAAAGATCGTATTCTCTGGGAAGAGCAGTCAAGGTTCAGACACAAGTCTGCCAGGAGAAGATCAAAGAGCACTCACTGAATGGCCTGCAAGCTAATAGAAGATCGAAGCACCAACCCTATCAGCAGTACTGATTGAGAAGTGAAGCCATTCAAGAGAAGTCTTCCACAAGCAATCTTTAGAAGACAATGAATGAAGTGGCTGTAAAGGAAGACATCGATTGTAGTGTCTGATAAACCAACAAAAGACATCGATCGTAGTGGTGACTACGATCGTGGTGTTTGCCAAACGAACAACAAGAACTGATGAAGCACGTACAGTAACATTGGCCAACCTATAGAGAACAGACGAAAAGGATTGTCTATGGCTCAGCCTCACCATGAAGAGTGAACGGGAGATCACAGTGCAGAATGTTGAGAGAGCTTAGCATGACTAATCAGAAGAGTCTTGCAAACCAGAAGGGCCAAAGCAATCAGACAAGTTGTCAGTTCCTGATGCAAGTCAAGGCAAGCAGAATCGTTGAAGCACTGCAAGAGTGAAGAGAAAGAGCTTCTACATTTTCAATCCAAAGAACACTCTCAGAATCGTAGTGTTGTCAAAACCAATCAATGAGCAACAACCAACAGACAAACTACGATCAAACACATAGTCGTCTACATCAGAATTATGGAGTTCGGTCATCTGATTATTGCAATGACTCAATATAAAGACTAACATTCGAACGTTGCTGATTGAGAGCATCGATGCAAGAAGTTAACTCCTTTCGTTCGGATTGAGGAAATAAAAAGGAGTAGTAAAGGTGACTACCAACCTGACTTCTGAAAGTGACTACTCAGAGGTGTTAGGTGAAATAGCAGACTGTTGTGTCAGGAAAAGTCAAAAAGGTGTTATCACGTGAAGTTGGTAGTCTGCACCAAATAACTTAGAGTCCTTGAAGCAATTCAAATAGCTTCCAACGGCTATTTTCCAACGAAAAGATGATGGAGGAGTATATAACAGCTGAAGCTTCAAAGATGAAGAGTTGTTGACTCTACGAGAGTTCTACAGAGCTTAACAGAATATATCTCAGTGACAGTGAGACTACCAAAGTAGGAGTGAAGCAGATTTGATGAAGAGCTTTAACTGCTAAAGGTTTCACTCAACACGAAGGAGAATGCCAACCTCAATGGCATCTGAGCTGAGAGCCGAGAAGGCCAAGAAGATAAGAGAAAGAGTGGCAGATCAGTAAGCATATGTCCATGGCCACTCTACGATTCACCATGAACAACCTGAGCTGAAGAGAAGTAGTTGCAGAGCAGAATCTGTACAGAAGTCAACTAGTGTTCAAGGGATGCTAAGTACTAGGTGGAGTCTACCTAAAGTGCAAAGACTTAGCAGATCCTCAATGGTGACAGTGTGCTATGCTGAAATTAGATGAAGTCAAGCATCAACAACAAAGATCAGCTGCACCTAGGAGAAGTGATCGATTGCTACGTACTCAAGGATGTCAAGCCTCATATACATCTTAGCAGTCCATCAGTGGTGATCCAGTCTCGATGCAGAATACCAGAAAATCACACCAAGCTTCTAAGTACCAGAAGATGAATAAGCTTAAAGTCATCTTAGCAGCTCAGCACCAACAACAATCGACAAACAACCAGGGCCTGAGGGGTCCTTGTCCTAGGGACTAAATCAAAGTCAAGTCTGCGGGACTTGCTAAGTACCGGAGGGTACAAGAGATTCTAAGCCTGCTGGGCTTAGTCTACAGCTCCAAGGCTACTGGCCTTGAAGGACTCTTAGTGATTCAAGAGTTACCATTTCCTTAGTGGATTCCCTGCTTGTTGAAGCAGAAGAGTGGATTAGGAGTTTGAGTCTCTGAACCACTTAAAATCTCTTGTGTCATTTACTTTATGTCGTTTACATTATGTACCATAACTACTATAACTGCTATAACTGTCATAACCACTTACACCTAAACTAACATTAGAATAATGCTTATCAATATATCTTTAGAGGGGATCTTTAATTTATTCCGATGTGCATGAACTGATTCTTATGTTTGTCATCTGTTAATTACTTAGCAATACAAAATAAAATTAAAAAACATTTAAAATTTAAAAGAATCTATTCAACCCCCCCCCCCTTCTAGATCTATTGTGTGCCCCCTGGGAACTAACGTATTCCAATCTAAGAACGCATATAGTCGTTCCGAAAACTAAGGTGCGATAGGCTGATCACCTAACGTACCCGGCTAGGTAGTTTACCTTCTTCGTGATTGTAAACATACCTAGTATAATATATTTTAGATTTGGTTACGGTGAATACAGTTAAACCTCAAGGCTTATGGTCTATATGACCCCTCAGCATGATATGAAAAGTTTTTAACTCCTTAGAGAGAAGTCATTGTAGAATGTGATGATAGAAGAGTTCCTCATAGAAGGAAGCCGTATATACTCATTAAATGAGAATGATATCAGATAAATGTTAAGTTGAAAACCTAGTTTTGATGTATAAATGGAGTAGAGATTAGTAGGCTGTAATTTCGAGGACAAAATTCTTAGAAGAAGGGGTGAATGTGATAATCCAAAAATTATGAAACTTGTCTCAAATAAATAAATAAAGGTTTAAAGAATAAACCTAGATTTGAAAATAGATGAATGATTAAAAATTTTGAGAAAAACCTATATGGGTTAATATTTGAAAAATGTAAAGAGACTTAAATGAGAATGATAAAAATTCTGAATAATAAGAATTGAGAAGATTGTTATATGAAGCTTTGTAATTAAAAGAATGTTAAAAAATAAAATTTTTGTATGAATTTATGACAAAGGAGGATAAAGATGTTAATACCTGAGAATAAGCAGGTAGTCATGAGCTGAAGAAAAATGGTTAAGACTTGGGCTAAGAATGGAATTTTGTCCATAGATTGGATAGAAAAGAATAAGAAAAAGAGATAATAAGATAATACCTATGATAAGTTAAAATGAGGACATGAGTTGTTAAGAGAAATTGTGTAAGAGTTTAGTAGTAAACTAAACTAGAATGTTGCAGTAATAGTGATTCCAGCCAAGAATCCTTGTAAATGTGGAAGAAAGTAATAACTAAATGATGAAAAATAAGTCAATATGATGAATTAAGTTAAGGATATGAGAATCAAGATAAAATTATATTATGAATTAACATAACTTGAATGTTGGCCTTGAATGGCAAAGGAAATGAATAATATTCAATAAATAATTAGCTCATATGATTAATCAATAATGAGGAAGTAAATTAAAACTCAAAATTTGAGTTAGAGATGGAATTTTTAAACTCAGACTGGTCGGTTGCGTCCGGAACGTCAAGATTAGTCAGAAAAGGCTGTAAACACAAAATGTGTCGGTGTTGACTTTTTGGTCAAAGTCAACATTTGACTGTTTCGAAGAAAAGTCAAACTTAAAATTCGGAGATGAATTTTGAAGAAACGGATGTGCCCATGACGTTGGAACCATCGAATTTAGTAAGAATCGACAATAAACTTGAAATTTGATTTTCGGGTCCGAAAATCAAAAGACGGAACTAAATACATAAAAAGAGGAATTAAAAGCGGGACCCACAAGGGGCAAATCTGCTGAAAATCAGCAGCACATGGGCGTCAACCACTCCTCACCAACTCCCAACCACTCCCATTAATGACTTGCCAACTCTCCCTCTCTCCTAAATAATTGGGCAAAAGAAAAGAAAGAACAAAAATCAAAGCCATTCTCTCTCTCATTTCTTCCACTTTCACTGACCAAGAGAGAGAAAATAGAGAGAGTGATCAACCATGTAAGAAGCAAAGAGAGAGATAAGTAGCCATGGAAGAAGAAGAGATGAAGTGGAAGAGCACACAAAAGGTATAAAATTCTAACAAGTTTATGTATTTGATTTTTGGTTATTTTAAACCATAAAGTTTATTGAGAAAAAATGTTGAATATATTGGTGAATCTTAAACTACAGATAAAATACCTGATTTTGGATATAGAGATGATGTCGGTTTGAGATAATATCAGTTTATTGAGAAGTATTCACAAACATCCCCAAGTCTAAAATAAATTCTTATTCACGTCCTATTGAATTGCGATTTCGCCACAAGTTTATAAATAATTTAATAAAATAACATTAATACTTTTGATGAATGAATTATTTTTATTAAAATTAATATGTACTAAATATCTCACCTTCCTAAACCCCTTAATTTCACAATCTAATTTTTTTTTTCTTTCCAAAAAATTAAAAATAAAAATTGTAAGACTTTTTTTTCTTTTTCTTCTTTTTTTGGCAATTTTTTGAAATTATATTGTTATTCAAATAACAATTCTTTCTTCTTTTTCTTTTTTAAAGTAAAGACCCTCTCTTTGTCTGGCTTTCCATCAAACACCTTCTCCAAAAAAAAACACCAGAGGGTTTTGATTTATGATAAACCCTGCAGGCTGCAGGCAAACGATAAATTGAAATGAAAATACTGCTACTACTCCCCTACGCTGTTCTTCAAAGCTACACCCCCATCTGATCTCTGCATTGCAACAATCATCTCGACCGGTATATTCTTTCTCTCTCTCTCTACATACATACATATATATATATATGGGGCTGCATCCACAGCAACTGGTTGCTGGAGCAACCACTTTATGCCAGCCGCTACTCCTTGTAGCGGCTTCTCCTCCAATTTCTCCCAAACCCAACCGTTACTCCTTGTAGCGGCTTGTCCAAACATTTTGTCATAAATTATATTATTATAATAATAATATTAATTGTTTGATTTATTAAATATAATAATAGCAATTATAATAATATTAATATAATTAATTGTTAGATTTAATAAGTATGATAATATTAATAATAACTAATAATAATATTAATTCTATAATAATAATAATAATAATTGTTTGATTTAATAAATAAAATTATAAATAATATTAATTAAATTTAATATAATAATAATAATAGATTGTTATTCTTTTTATTATTACTATTATTATTATTATAATTACTATTATTATTATTATTAATACTATTTTTTAATCACCAACCGCTACCCATAGTAATAATAGTAATAATTTAACTATTATTATTATTATTATTATTATTATTATTATTATATAATAATAATTTAATTATAAAATTATCTTTTAGTTAGTATTATCTATTAGTTAGTATTATCTTTTAGTTAGTATTATCTATTAGTTAGTATTATACTATAATAATTAGTATTATCTATAATAATACTATAATTTTAATTAGTATTATAAAATTATCTTTTAGTTAGTATTATCTATTAGTTAGTCTTATCTGTTAGTTAATTAGTATTATCTATAATAATTTAATTATAAAATTAGTATTATCTAACTAACAGATAATACTAACTAAAAGATAATAATAACTAATAGATAATAATGTTAGTTAGAGAATACTAACTAATAGATAATAATTTTAATTAGTATTATAAAATTATCTTTTAGTTAGATAATAATACTAACTAACAGATAATACTAACTAAAAGATAATTTTATAATACTAATTAAAATTATTAATACTAATTAACTAACAAATAATACAAACTAATAGATAATACTAACTAAAAGATAATTTTATAATTAAATTATTATAGATAATACTAATTAACTAACAGATAATACTAACTAAAAGATAATTTTATAATACTAATTAAAACTATAGTATTATTATAGATAATACTAATTATTATAGTATAATACTAACTTATAGATTATACTAACTAATAGATAATACTAACTAAAAGATAATTTTATAATTATTATTATTATTATTATTATTATTATTATTATTATTATTATTATTATTATTATTATTATTATTATTATTATTATTATTATTATAGTTAAATTATTACTATTATTACTATGTGTAGCAGTTGAGGATTAAAAAATAGTATTAATAATAATAACAATAGTAATTATAATAATAATAATAGTAATAATAAAAAGAATAACAATCTATTATTATTACATTAAATTTAATTAATATTATTTATAATTTTATTTATTAAATCAAATAATTAATATTATTATTATTATTATTATTATTATTATTATTATTATTATAGAATTAATATTATTATTAGTTATTATTAATATTATCATACTTATTAAATCTAACAATTAATTATATTAATATTATTATAATTACTATTATTATATTTAATAAATCAAACAATTAATATTATTATTATAATAATATAATTTTTTATAAGTTTAATATAATAAAAGTGACATTAAAATTGGGACAAAAGGTTTGGACAAGCCACTACAAGGAGTAGTGGTTGGGTTTGGGAGAAATTGGAAGAGAAGCCGCTACAAGGAGTAGCGACTGGCATAAAGTGGTTGCTCCAGCAACCGGTTATTGTGGATGCACCCCTATATATATATATATGTATATATGTATGTTTATGTATATATATATAATTATTAAAATTTTAAGCTTTTTAATTCGGATTTTGATTCTCACATTTCAGTATTGAACTCAGCTCCTCTGCAAAGCTATTTCAATTATTCAACAGTGGACACCGCAAAAACAAAGCAATCATGGATGGTATGCTAAAACTTTAATCTTTAATTTTCTTTGTACTAGGCTCTTATGTTTGACCTCCAGAAATTTTATGTGCTCAATTATTCTCTTGTTAGCAACTAAAAAGTTTTTTCATTAGATTTTATTTTTGTTTTTTGTCCTAAATTTGTTACACAATTATGAAAGTGCTTTCAAAATTAAAACAATTAAGTTGACCAAACTAAACTGTATTTGAGCCTCATTTTCCTTTCACATCTGGAGCAAGCAACTTATTTTGAGAATGATGTTTTGGTGGTCTTGTGGATGCGTAAGAATGTCGAATTTCTATGGACCTTAGTCTGTATATGACTTTGAGTTGTTAGTTTCTAATTACCTGAATATAGTTGAGCCAGGTTTACCGAAGGATATTCAAATTGTTAGGCATACTGAAGATCTCAGAATTTCTTAGTCTGATACCATACTTTGTTAAAACGTTGTGATTGAGTGCATGGCTTTCAGAGTCTTAGATAAAAACATGTCTATGCATAATATGTTGTCTAGTATTTATCCATGTATATGTGAATTAGCCAGTCAGGTGGTCAATATTAGAGTTCATTATATGAGAATTCTTTTTTTAAAAAATGAAACAAATTATAAGGTGAGAATCGTCTTCTTCTTTTTTTTGCTTATATTTCTACTGTAACATGTATGTTTGTAATGTGTTAGTCTAAATTTTAATAACATTTCAATCTTCAATTGAAGAATGTTATAGAGTGGGGTAGGGCTATGACCCAATTGCATAAAAATTGTTTCTTGGAGAAGTTTCAAGAAAATCCTAAAACTCCAGCCTAGAAATTTAAATTCATGAAACTCACTTTTGAGGACTATTTCTCAAAGTGTTTATTTTTGATTATTTGTACTATTAACCTATTGTCCTATGTCTGTAGGCATTGAAGGTTGAGACTTGAGATTGTTGAGTGACTATGTTTTGGCACTTATATTTTTTGTAATAGACTAACTTCTGAGGTTTCAAGAATTTCTCAAATCTTTGCTTTAAAGCACAATTTTTATTTCGGTTAATTCTTATAGAGATCTGAGACAAAATCTAGTGATAGAATTTGATAATCATCTGTCACAAATAAATTTTGTATGAAGATACCTGAGCTCATGCCTTGAAGTTTTGCCTCATTGTTTGAGATGTTATTCTTAATGCATCATATCACACATTTTACAGCATAAATCTGTAGAGAATTGTCTAGTTAAACTAGCTCGGTATATGCTAGATAAATAAATAAAATTAAAAAGGAAAAGCTAAAAGGGGCCTTTTGTTTTAATTTACTCATTTTTTTACTGTTTCTGGGTTTTTAGTTGATTCACAGCCAACGATGGAGGAAACTATTTTGGTTGGTGATGATCTGATGATGGGACCACCATCACCAATCATTCCACCAGAAATTGCATCGCATGTGCTTGAGGGTGTTGATATGTGTGTCAGGATTTTGAGAAACCTGTTTTTGTGTAAGTTTCCTTTGGCCTTGCTTGGCCTACTTCTCTTCTGTATCATAGATATTGGGAAACCGTTGTAGAGAATTGTAGAAAATGTATTATCTGTTATATTTTTTAGATTACATGAAGCTTATTTATACAAGGAAAAAGCATTCAACAAGTACAAGGAGCCCATGCTCCATTAGGTGTTGCCATACTCTACTAACAACTATATCAACTGACATACTCTACTAACAACTATTAACAATTGACATGACATCTGCTAACACTCCCCCTCAAGTTGGTGTATAGATATCTCGTATACCCAACTTGAAACACAATGGATGAAACATCTTACTATTAAGACCTTTAGTCAGAATATCAGCTAGCTGATGATCTGTTTTTACAAAAGGTAAGCAAATAAGATCACTAGTTAACTTTTTTTGATGAAGTGCCTATCAATCTCAATGTGTTTCGTTCTATCGTGTTGTACTGGGTCGTTTGCAATACTAATGGCTGTCTTATTATCACAAAATAATTGCATAGGCCTTTTAGTTGTAACACCCAATTCTTCTAACAAAGTTCGAAGTCACATTAGTTCACATATACCTAAGGCGATAGCTCAATATTCAGCCTCAACGCTAAATCTTGCCACCACAGACTGTTTCTTACTATGCTCAGTAACAAGATTATCTCCAACTAATGAACAATATCCTGATGTAGAACGACAATCCTCAATAGAGTCAGCCCAATCTGAGTCGAAAAAAGCTTCAACTCTCATATGACCATGTGGTGCAAACAATAATCCTTTTCCAGGAGCAGACTTGAGATACCTCAGAATTCTATAAACAGTTTCATGTGACAATGTCTAGGATCATGCATATACTGACTCATTATTCCCACAACATAAGATATGTCAGGTCTAGTATGAGAGAGGTATATCAATCATCCCACCAAACGTTGATACCTTTCTCTATCAACCGTAGGTCCCGTGCTTCCTTCTAGATGATGATTAACTTCAATAGGAGAATCAGCAGGCTTACATCCTAACATGCCAGTTTCTGTTAAAAGATCAAGGACATACTTCCGTTGAGATAGAAAAATCCCACTGGAAGATATTGCAACTTCAATACCAAGGAAATATTTCAAAGCACCAAGATCTTTGATCTCAAATTATTTAGCCAGACTCACTTTGAGATTAGCTATCTCTTCTTTATTATCCCCTGTCACCACAATGTCATCAACATAAACAATAAGAATGACAGTCTTACCATTTATATGTTTGACAAATAGAGTGTGATCTGCTCGACTCTGCTTGTACCCAAATCTTATCATTGCTTTGTAGAATCTACCGAACCAGGCTCTAGGAGATTGTTTCAGACCATATAAATCCTTTCGCAATTTACAAACCTTACCTTTGGTGACAGATGAAGCAAAACTAGAGGGTATTTTCATATATACTTCTTCTTCCAAGTCACCTTGAAGGAATGCATTTTCACATCCAATTGTTAAAAATCCCAACCAAAGTTCGCTGCACATGAGATTATGGTACGAACAGAGTTCATCTTTGCCACAGGGGCAAATGTCTCCTGGTAATCAATATCATGTGTTTGAGTATACCCTTTTGCAACTAGGCTGGCTTTGAGTCTTTCAACTGTCCTATCTGGCTTTTGCTTAACTGTATACACCCATTTGCAACCAACTGATTTTTTTTCATAAGGAAGAGTAACTAGTTCCCATGTATCATTCTTTTTTAGGGCATTCATCTCGTCAATCATAGCCTGTTTCCAATTCTCGTCACTGATTGCTTCTCTTCACCCTTGAGGGACAGATATTGAAGACAAGGACGAAACAAAGGAGTGGTAGAATGCAGATAATTTATTATAGGCTACGAATTTAGAGATAGGATGTTGAATACAAGATCTAACCCCTTCTAAGAGCAATAGGAATGTCAGTATCATCAGAAGAGCAAGTAGGGTTAGGATTCTCACCATTACCATTGTCAAGGCCAGGTTCGGAGCAAGGTTAGTGTAGTGGTGCAGCAGCAGTGACCTTATTCTTGCCTTTTCGAACATAGGTCCTCAATTCGGGCTCAGACTCATGTAATTTCCCTTGTGTAGATTTATCAGAGGCAACAACAGGAATATGGAAAGACTCATGTAACTCCCCATGTGTAGAATTATCAACAGAAATCGGGAAAGTAGAACTTGTAATACCAGCCTCAGAAGGAAGTTTTTCCTCATTAATAACATCATTCTCCCCCTGAGGAGAAGCTGAAGAAGAAAAAAAAATTCTAATTCCCAAAAAGTTACATCTCGAGTGACAAAGACTTTGTTAGAAGGAGGATGATAACATTTATAACCTTTTTGGGTTGAAGAATAACCAATGAAAACACACCAAAGAGCCTTGGGATCTAATTTGCTCTGAGTGGAAGATTTATCATGTACATAACACACACAACCAAAAACTCAAGGTGAAAGAGAAGGACTGGTTGGGTATTTGAGAAAAGAGATAGGACTATTGTTCCCAAGGATTCTAAAAGGAAGGCGGTTGATAAGAAAAGCAGCAGTCAGAACTCCATCTCCCCATAGAAGTTTAGCGGTGGTCATTGTGAACATAAGAGTGCGGGCAACCTCTAGTAAGTGTCGATTTTTTCTTTTCGTCACTCCATTTTGTTCTGGAGTTTTGACACAGGAGGTTTGAAAAATGATGTCATGCTGAGAGAGGTAAATTTTAAAAACATGATTATTACTATATTCACGACCATTATATCACTATGGAGAATTTTGATTTTAACATTAAATTGGGTTTGAATCATTTTATGAAAGTTCTGAAAACAATCAAACACCTCATTTTTGAAACGCAAAAGATAAATGCAAGTGACACGAGAATGACAATCAATAAAGCTAACAAACCATTTAAAGCCAGAACGGAAAATAACCCGAGAGGGTCCCCCACACATTAGTATAAATAATAGCAAAAGGCTCAGAGTGACGACTGTTAATAGCAGAATAAGTCGATCGTTTGTGTTTACCGAATTCAAATGGTTCACACAAAACTGAGTTTTGGTACATTTCTTAACTAAAGATGGAAATAAAGACTCCAATACGGAAAAAGAAGGATGTCCCAAACGACGATGCCATTGATGGAGAGAGAGGTCAGGCCGGAGTCTGAAGTAGAGTGAAGAGCCTGAGTAGAGAGCATGTTAGATGAGGGAATATCTAAATAATAGAGACCATCAACTGCACTACCACTGCCAATCATTTGCTACGTCACCAAGTTCTGAAAAAGACAGTGATTTGGAAAAAAGGTTACAGAACAGTGTAGAGATTCAGAAAAACGTTGAATAGATAATAAATTTGCAGTAAATGTAGGGATATGGAGAACAGATGATAATGTTAATGAAGGAGTACAAACGACAGAACCACTCCCGGAGATAGAAGACAGGGAGCCATCAGCTACCCGAACCTTGTCTTTTCTAGAGCGGGGCGTGTATAAAGTAAAGAGGTTGGAGGACCCAGTCATATGCTCAGAGGCACCTGTGTCTATAATCCAACCAGGACAAGTGGATAAAACATGAAAAGCACAAGGAAGTATACCTGACTGGGCATAATGAGAGGAAGTAGGTTTGGAACAAAATTTTCAAAAAATTGAGATTTCCTCAAGAGTAAGTGTAGTAGTATTGTCTGAATTACTGAATGCATCAACAGGAATAGGTGGAGTAGACATGTAAGCCTGGGATCCACGTTCACAACCAGACCAACCTCCACGTCCTTTAGGACGCCCATGAAGCTTAAAGCAGCGATCTCTGGTATAATTCTTTCCCCCACAATAGTCACATTCGCGAGACTTCTTCTCAACAGGAGACAGTCTTAGGATATGAAGCAACCATGGCTGATCGGTCAACATGATTTAAATTGGGTATCATTACCCGACGTCTACTTTCTTCTTGCTGGAATCTAGCATGAGCCTCTCGCAGAGATGGAAAAGGAGTTTGACCAATTAACTGTGCTCGAATTTGATCATACTCTATGTTTAAACCAGCCATAAAATCAACAACTCGATCTTCACTAACAAACTTCTGATAAGCTGCGGTATCCTCAGTACATTTGGCTGAAAAAACCCGGTAATGATCAAGCTCCTAGCAAAGGGCATTAATCTCCGCAAAGTACTGTGCCATAGGCTTCTCCCCTTGACCCAGCTCACAGATTCGTTTACGAATGTCATATACCTTAGACATATCACTAGAAACAGAGAAAGTTTGGGAAATAGCCTCCCAAAGCTCATAGGCTCCTAGAAACATGTAACTACTCCGCATACTTGGTTCCATAGAATTAAAAATCCATGTGTTGACCATGGAATGATCAGATTTCCATTCTTCTTGGGTCATTCCCTGTTGTGCAGGCATAGTAGTTGTTCCATTGATGAAATGTTGCATACGATTGGCCTCAATTGACGTACGACATGCTTGATATCATACCAAATAATTGGATCCATCCAATTTAAAAGGGCTGAGAGCCAACGCAGAGTTGAGATGATTTTTTCGAATTAACTGTCCTTTATTTGTTTATGTAGTATCAGCATTATGAATGGAACTAGATTCGGCCATGGTAATAGGAGTCACAAGAATTGTCAAAGGAAATATCAACAAGGATAATCTAAAGGCTCAACAAAAATGGCAGGGTTATTCCAAAAAATGCAACGGACTTGCAGTTACAACAGTAAACAAATGACAGTGAAACTAACAGGCTCAATTTAGTGCAATAAAGCCAACAAGTAGGCTTAATACAACTAATAGTGAACAAATAAGGCAGTACAGAAGCTTGAAGAACTTAACAGTGGATAAATAGGCCAAACAAACTAATCAGTAAGCTCGATACAAGCAAACCTGAATTTCACGCTAGACGACCACTATAGATAGCAAGAGGAGAGAAAACCGACCAGCCTAGAAGAGAACCGCATTGAAATAGTTGCTGGAAAACTCACTCATGCGCCGGTCAAAGAGGGCGTGTGGCGTCGACAGTTCGGCTAGTGGGGGGCGCGTGTGGCAATGGGTCTCGGAGATGCTTTTCTGGTGGTGGTCGCCTGGTTATGTAAGACTCTAATATAGCCTTAATTTCTCAAAACAAACTGTTTTTGGAAGGTTGCTAATCGAATTTGTGACTGGCAGCGGAACATAGGAAAAAAGGAGCAGGTCTGGTATGGACCATGCTTTGATACTATGTAGAGAATTGTAGAAAATGTATTCTATGTTATATTTCTTAGATTACATGAAGCTTATTTATACAAGGTAAAAAACATTCAACAAGTACAAGGAGCCCATGCTCCATTAGGTGTTGCCATACTCTACTAACAACTATATCAACTGACATACTCTACTAACAACTATTAACAACTGACATGACATCTGCTAACACCTGTTTTTGTGCACCACTTCCTCCCCCCTCGGCGTTTTATTATCTTTCTTTTTGATGCTCAACTATTAATTTCATCACACCATGGTTTCTTTCAACTATGAAATTATTTTATAGGTTTGCAAATAAATGACATTGAGCCATTTTGTCAAGATGAGATTGCTCTATACCGGCAGTGTGCTGAGAAAAGGGTGAGCTAATTACAAGTTTTGTGCTAAAATTTTATTTTCCTCTATTATTATTGTTTTTAAAAATCAGTTTGAATGCCAAAAAGGCGTGTAAAGTGACTTAGTCTCACACTCTTTTGCGGGAACTAACGCAACATTAGGGTTTATATACAAAGGTGCGGAAAGTGCGATTCATTTACTTATTGTTACTCTTTTTATTATAAGGTACTAAGGCAACGGCTTCAAGATAGTGAACGTAAATTGGGATTATCAATGCCCATTAATGAAGCAAAGGAACGAGCTTCTCAACTAGAATCAGAAGTGACAACGTTGGACAGGTATTTCAGTCAAGCACTCTAGCACATTTACACTCATCTAATGTGTTGTAACATGAACTTCATCTATTTATATTACTTTATAAAATGTGAAATGTCAAACAAGAACCCCATTTATTTAATCACGACATCATATTACCTTTGCTGATAAACATATATGGTGAGACTTGAGAGCCACTACAATTTTCAGTTTTATTGTTTCACAATTTTAGTTCTTAGATATAATCATCATATGTTGGTTAATTATCGCATTCACTTATTGGCCTAGTGTGCGATGCCTTAAAATTTAAGACTTGTTTCACTTGTAGAGATATGTGGACAAGTTTTTCAATTTGTTAAGTATGCTATAATATGATGTATTATTTTACCTTTTAGCAGCAAAGTTCTTATTGTTGTAAGGCTTACCAAGTTGCTTTGTTGATAGTTGAGAATTTATGGGTAAATAGAAAACTCAGATGCTAATGAACAAAGAAGAGAATAAGAGAAAAGAATAGGCATGGACAATTAAAATAAGGTTCTCTCCGTGAGGACTTCCTTCATCCATTAGGAAACAAAGTGTCACTGCTCATCCTATTTTGTGTTATGTGCTACTGTAGAGAGCCGAGAAATATTGTTCGTTTGCAGGGAAATTCTTACTCTCATTTGTGCTATCAAACCTTCCCCTTTTTGCTTTCTTGGAGCCATTCAACTATTTAGGGATGATGTGCGTTTGAAAGTGGGGTTCTTTGAACAGTGAGATGTTTTAGGATCCATTAATGGCTAGTATCCATTTTTTTACTGATCCTAGTCTTTCCTTGGCTATCAGACTGGCTTGTTAAAGGATAAGGTTCTTAATGCAGCACAGATTAGCAACCTCGCAAATTGAATTAATGATCTAGTCTCACAAAGTGAATTTTTTAAAATTAAAAGTATATCTTGGTTCTTGTAGTATAGTGTGGTATAGTCTTCTGATAATATCCCCCTTTACTTTGGTATATTATGCTAATAATATCTGCCTTTATCTTTAAAGAATAACAATCAGGTTACTTGTGGAAATTTTTTTCTTTTTTCCTTTGGATTATGTGGATGCAGAGTTAAACCGACTCCAAAACACTTTCTGATGTTTTTGATCCATGTGATCTAGGCGCTTGATTCTGGCTAGTGGAGTGGAAGGCATGGAAGGATTTCGGCAGAGATGGAGTTTGCATGGCCGCCTCATGGATACCAAGTAATGTTAAAACATGTCCTTGCATTTTCTTGGAGCAGGCATGTTAGGCATATTTGTTGCTGATCTATCATCCAGGTGGCTTATGTTTAGGCGTTATCCAGACCATCTAATTCAAAACCATTGTTTAATGTAGTTATAAGAACTAGAATGAAAAACTAGCTGGACTATATAACCATATAATGTATGTATGTTTCTGATTATCACTAATAGCTTCCGTGATGTGGACGAGGTCTTGAGGAATAACCCCAAAGGGATGGGACAAATGGTGAAGTCCTTGAAGAATAACCTCAAGGTCACTCCCCTGGTTCCAAGCCCCATAGTTGGGGTTAAACTTGCCTATCAAAAAAAATTGTGGACTTGATATTGGCTGCATGCCACGTCATGTGTTGTCCCATACAACAATATTATACAGCCCTCATTTCTCAATTTTTTATGTAGCGCCCGGGTCAGTGAATGAGCAAGTAAAGTTTTTTCTTCATTAGCAACTGAATAATCAAGACTTCTCTTACCCATTCTTTTTTAAAGTCCGATGCTTTTCTTGAACGATCAATTGTTTAATGTGTGTTCTCCCTTTCTTAGAACTTTACCCAGAGGTGTAACCTTTTGTTTTTGATTATGAACTGTTTTGTACTGAAATCAGGAGAAGGCTGGAGGGCTTGAAGCAGGGATTAGAGAAGAGGACAAATGAAGTGCCTGTTCAAGGTTCCACCCGCAAGAAATGGTTCTTTTGGTGAAAGTACTACATTGAACAAACACAGTTTTTGGAACTTCATACTTGTGTCTTTTGGAAATCAATCCTAGTAAAGCACGTGTTTGCTCCACGGGAGCTCAACTGTGGTGATAAGCTGATGCT
The DNA here is from genome assembly GCA_020205555.1 of Panax stipuleanatus. Classification (NCBI taxonomy): domain Eukaryota; kingdom Viridiplantae; phylum Streptophyta; class Magnoliopsida; order Apiales; family Araliaceae; genus Panax; species Panax stipuleanatus. Next base: position 39,537,350 of record CM035120.1, read on the forward strand.
TTCTTCAAGAGCAGAGAGAAATCTTTCAAGTAATTTAGCGGGAAAAAAAAATCTTTCAAGTAACAAGATGAATGACCAAACAACTGCTAGCTGTAAAACAATTTTTGAAGATATGTAAACTTTTGCTGTTTGAATTTCTCAATTCTTCTCTGTTACTGAGGTCGATTTGATGAACCTATATATCTTGTTACGTCAAATTCTATGACATCCCTTCCCTAGACCAGTTGAGAGAGACCACTTTTGTACCACATAATATCAGCTAAAGACGAACAGCAAATCTGGTTTTGCATTATTAAACTGGTCACAATTATAGGATTTTATTGAACTTACCAGATGATAAAGCATGCACTGAATGCTGAAAACAGAGATGGTTATCGTAATAGTACAGTCTCGACTGGTCTTTACAAGATCAGCACTCTTTAAAAACTACTGTTCCTTTGGCGTTAGTAGTACTGCAGATGATCCAGTAGTTATCCAACATATTAGTAAACTCAGTAAAATAAGAAATTTTCAATTCTCAAGGGAAATGGTTTGAAACTAATACAAGAATTTGAATAAATTCATTTAATTTACTCATTAATTTTATATACTAAATGAGCAAAATATGCTGCCCGTATCCCAATCATAGTTCCCAAAATAACCTAGGTTAAAAAGAATCCTACAAGTATGATTATCCGTCGACTAAAATTGCAAATTTATACAAATATACACGATGGGCAGGACCCAAAAAGCATAGCACCAATTCGTCTTGTTTATATCTTTGGAGTGTTATTTGAGGCAACCTATGGCCTTGTGCAAGTTTAGTCACTTCTGTATTGATGTCCAGAAATACCTTACTTGAACAGCTAACTGATTTCTAAAATCCACGAGGTGCATTCTTGGAGTAGTTGAAATTTCTGTTGAATAGCTATCTTCAAGAAAACCTGCATTTTGTTTCGGAACTCGGGTACAACTTCCTTGCATCTGAATGATCCTGCACATGCACAATGCTCAGCCAAGTGTGCAGCTTTAACCTGGTTGCACTTGAGGCACACCAGGTCTTGTAGATGGTAAAGGCGTTCTCTTTGTCGTACAATCTGGAGAAGATCATTCTCCATGACCTCACGGTCATATGGTTGCCCGCATTGAGGCACTGCACAGCGCCACTCTTGAGCCATTAAGGCTCTATCACGACACAAGTCTAGGTCTCTGCAATCGTTGCAGTAACTGACAACAAAATAACTAGAAATCAGCAGCTATCCATTGACGTTTGAAAAGAATAGCTTTAAAAAACTTGGATGGATGCAGATGTTGAACAAACATAAAGTTTAAATAAGAAGAGTTCCAACAATTTTCACAAAACTTAGCATAACCACCCCCCCCCCCCCCACCCCAACCAACCGAATATTTCAAAGCTGACACCCTCTCTCTCCCTAGGCCAAAAAACGTAGATCACCAACATCACAATTAGAGGAGCCATGCACAGTTGGGACAACAAACATCCATCTCGTTAGCTCCAAATATTGTGGTCTGAGCCATGAGGAGTGTGCATGGTATTACCTCTTTATCCTTCTGTATTCTTTCCTCCTTTCCTGTTGGGGATGTGGGGTTAGGAACAATACTCCAAGGTACAGTAGTGTCCCACCTGTACTAGCATATACCAACTCAGCTAAACCAAAAGCCTTCTTGTCAACTATGGCACTTAGGTTCAATTGATTATTTCCTACCACCATTGCTTTACCCAAAGCGGCCCTCGATTATTCAATACTTAATAAATAGCATGTAAAGCTTAACATATTAAAAATATCTGTTTGTTGAGCAAATAGGAGTTTATCCTAAAACCTAACTGCATAGGACTCAAAAAGTATCAGCAAAATTTTCAAGATGAAAGTTTCAAAGAAAATAAAATAAAAGTGGCCAACTCGGGGTGGAGTAACTATTTTATACATCAATTTCCATCCCCAACAGATCTAAGTAGCGATCACCAAAAGTGCTCAACTCGATAGTTCTACTGCCTACAAAATTTTGTATTCTCGTGTATCTAGTAAGCAAGCCTTCAACTCATTAAAGCTCAGATAGAGCGAGCACACATGGACATATAGCTATTACTTCATGCAAAATTACTTTCCAAAAAATAATATAGATATTTGATGCCGCTATTTTACCTGCAAATGACATTTGGTAAAGTAAAGGAGAGAGAATGATTGTGAAACTCTGCCTCCGGAGCAAACTCCCTTACACGCACGTACTTTAACAGATTCTTCCTCATGATCTGAATAACAAGAATGCCGAAGTAAAACTATCAATTTACTAGCCAGAACAAACTTGGTATAATTTACAGATCACTTTGTCACTATCAGTTTAGCTTCGGTAGGACAAAAGGAAGCACATAACCATAATAACTACAGTTCTTGTTAAATAAAAGACCAGAATACATGAAGATTGCATTACCAGAATATCATGCTGAACACTTTGGTCAAGAGCCAGAACAGCACAGACATGCTTGATGAACTCTAGCGCAGGATCCCCAGTAAAGATATTGCCGTCAAGTTGTGGATTCCCATTTGAGCTATCTTGGGCAGTTTGAGATTTGCTCATTCCCTTCATATGAAGATTGGCATCACGAACAATACTTAGAAGTTTTCCTGTGAAATAAGTGGTGACCTGTAGGACATTGAGTTATTTTATTGTGTATTGCAAGCAGTATAAGGTTTTTAAAACAAGCTTTGGCAACTATATCCTCATTCATACCTGTCCCCTAATATATTCAGCCATTTGTGACTCAAATGTTTCAGCAGTTGCAGCAGTGATTGATGGAGTGCATAAGCTTCCATCCCTCATGGATTCTCTCTTAGCATCTTGTTCTTTCCAAGGAAGATACATAAACTCAGAGACAACCAAGATGAAGTGATCCTGTATAAAAACCAGATGTAGTGGTATCAGTCATATATGAAAGCAAGAAAATCATAATACTTGATGTCTCAAGATATCTGTCTCCTCAAATACTTTAGGTTAACAAAATTATTGTTAAACCACTTACAGAAAAGTTCATAACCAGTGTTCTAAAAATCAATAGGACCTAAACTGATGAGGGGGCACCTAGTGCACAGGCATTAGAAACCGTGTTACAGTGTTTGTAACAGTGTAGTTTACCAATCCTTTTGTATAAATGTAGGGCTCAATATACTGAAAATTAATCAGAGAAATATAAGCGAGAATCAATTCTTAAATGGTATCAAAGCTGTGCTCCATTTTCAGAACATTGATCCTTATCAGAAAACCCAACTGCTTCTTCTTTTCTCTCTCCGTTCAACTGCCGAGCTTCGATTCTCATAGAAACCTTGTATGAGCAGTTTTTTTGGAGAAATTAAGGCCGCATTAGGGTTCGACGGTTACAGGCGAGTCGACCGGAGTTTTCAGTTTTCCGACCCGCCGCCACACGCGCCGCCCACTCGCCGACTGTCGACACCGCGCGTCGGCGCGTGAGGCCCTTTCCGGCCAATTTTTCTGGCGCGGTTTGTTCCCACTCTGGTCGGTTTTTGATTCTCTTGCCAACTACAGTGGTCGTATATGCAGCTATCTTGCAATACCTCGTAATCTCTCTCCAGTGATTTAGTCTTCCAACGTGCTCGGCGGTTCTAAAACCATATTGCAACCCGCCAAGGCTGCAAGCCTAGGTCCTTGGCAAGCTGAATTTTCCTATCAAGTTCAAGCTTGTTCTCTTCCTCTTCGTCTTCTCTTCGTGGTTCAGGTTCAAGATTTATGGTTAGCTTTGAGGATGTTAATAGGATAAATCACTTGTCGTTTTTTGCCTAGCTGCTTACAGTTGTCATTTTAGCTGCTTGCTTGGTATACTGTTTGCTTATTGCTTGGTATACTGTTTGGTTCAATTGTTATTGATTAACTCCATGCTCGGTTGATAACTAATCTTGCCAAACCTATTTTGGACTTTGAAAAATTGGGGTTGCACTCAAGATGCTCAACAGTTTGCTTGAGTGGGAATTAGCATCGTGTTTGGACAAGGTTTTGCTTGTAGCAACTGTTCCCTTGCTGCTGTTAGGATCCTTTGTTTTTTTTGGACCAACTCTGCTTGTTTTTGAGCCTTTACCCTTGTTGATATTCCTTGGGTATTCTTGTTGCTCCTTTACATCATTATGGCAGAATCCAGTTCCATCAATAGTGATGGTACTATTTCTCATTTAGCACAATCAGGTATAACCTCTTGTGCTCTTAATGTCTCATCTACTTGTTGGATTATAGACACAGGTGCCTCTGAGCATATGACTGGGTCCTCCAACCTCTTTACTTCATACACGCCCCGTTCTAGAAAAGACAAGGTTCGAGTAGCTGATGGCTCCCTGTCTTCTATCTCCGGGGGTGGTTCGGTCATTTGTACCCCTTCATTAAAATTATCCTCTGTACTCCTTATCCATTCATTTACTGCAAATCTACTATCTGTTCAACGTCTATCTGAATCCTTATATTGTTCTGTTACCTTTTTCCCAGATCATTGTGTTTTTCAGGACTTGGTGACGGGACAGAGGATTGGCAGTGGTAGTGCAGTTGACGGTCTACTATTTAGATGTTCCCTCATCTACTCAGGCTCTTCACTCTACTTCTCACCTATGCCTGACCTCTCTCCATCAATGGCATCGACGTTTGGGACATCCTTCTTTTTCAGTATTGGAGTCTTTATTTCCATCTTTAGCTAAGCATTGCAACAGAACTCAGTTTTTGTGTGAACCATGTGAATTGGGTAAACACAAACGTTCTACTTATTCTGCTACTAACAGTCAACATTCTGAACCTTTTGCCATTATCCATACTGATGTGTGGGGACCCTCTCGAGTTGTCTCTCGTTCTGGTCATAGATGGTTTGTTAGCTTTATTGATTGTCATTCTCGTGTCACTTGGATTTACCTTCTGCAGTCCAAAAATGAGGTGTTTGGTTGTTTTCAAGACTTTCATAAAATGATTCAAACCCAATTTGATGCTAAAGTCAGAATTCTCCATAGTGACAATGGTCGTGAATATAGTAATAATAATGTCTTTGCATCTTATCTCTCTCAGCATAGGATTATTCTTCAAATCTCCTGTGTCAAAACCCCAGAACAAAATGGAGTAACGGAAAGGAAAAATAGACACTTATTAGAAGTTGCCCGCACTCTTATGTTCACTATGTCAACCCCTAAATTTCTTTGGGGCGATGCGGTTCTGACTGCTGCATTTCTTATAAACCGCCTTCCTTCTAGAGTTCTTGGGAACAAAAGCCCTGTCTCCTTTCTCCAACACACGACCAGTCCTTCTCCTTCACCTCGAGTTTTTGGTTGTGTGTGCTTTGTTCATGATAAATCTCCCACTCGGAAAAAATTAGATCCCAAAACAATTAGGAGTGTTTTCATTGGTTATTTTCCAACCCAAAAAGGTTATAAATGTTGTCATCCTCCTTCAAAAAGGGTCTTTGTTACTCGGGATGTCACTTTTTGAGAGTTAGAACCTTTTTATTCTTCTTCCCCTTCTCCTCAGGGGGAGAATGTTATGAATATGAATGAGGAGAAGCTTCCTGAGACTAGTGTTACAAGGTCTACTTTCCCTGTTACTCCTTTCCCTGTTACCCCTCCTGTTCCTGTTGTTGTTTCTGATAATTTTACACAGCGGAAGTTACAGTGTATTAGACAGAATGAGCCTCCTGAGCCTGAGTTGAGGACCTATGCTCGAAAAGGTAAAAATAAGATTACCGTTTCTGCACCACTACACCAACCTTGCTCAGAACTTAGTCCTGAATCCTGATAATGCTAATGGTGAGAATCTTAATCCTACCTATCCTTCTGATAATACTGACATTCCTGTTTGTTCTTCTGATGATACTGACATTCTCATTGCCCTTAGAAAAAGGGTTAGAGCTTGTACTCAACATCCTATTTCTAATTTCGTAGCGTATAATAAATTATTTGCATCCTACCTCTCCTTTGTTTCCTCTTTGTCTTCAATATCTATTCCTCAGGGGTGGAAAGAAGCAATGAGCAATGAGAATTGAAAACATGCTATGATTGAGGAGATGAATGCCCTTAAAAAGAATGATACATGGGAACTAGTTACTCTTCCTTACGGAAAAAAACCAGTTGGTTGCAAATGGGTATATACACTCAAACAGAAGTCAGATGGGACAGTTGAGACTCAAAACCAGGCTAGTTGCAAAAGAATATACTCAAACTCATAGAATTGATTACCAGGAGACATTTGCTCCTGTGGCAAAGATGAATTCTGTTCGTACCATAATTTCATGTGCAGCAAACTTCGGCTGGGATATTCAACAACTGGATATAAAAAATGCATTCCTTCATGGTGACTTGGAAGAAGAAGTATACATGAAAATACCCTCTGGTTTCGCTTCATCTGTCACCAAGGGTAAGGTTTGCAAACTACGAAAGGCGTTATATGGTTTGAATAAATCTCCCAGAGCCTGGTTTGGTAGATTCCACAAGGCAATGATAAGATTTGAGTACAAGCAGAGTCGAGCATATCACACTCTATTTGTCAAACAAATAAATGGTAAGACTACCATTCTTATTGTTTATGTTGATGACATAGTGGTGACAGAGAATAATAGAGAAGAGATAAGTAACCTCAAAGCAAGTCTGGCCAAAGAATTTGAGATCAAAGATCTTGGTCCTTTGAGATACTTCCTTGGTATTGAAGTTGCAAGGTCTTCTAGTGGGGATTTTTTTTCTCAACGAAAATATGTCCTTGATCTCTTATCAGAAACTGGCATGCTAGGATATAAGCCTGCCGATTCTCCTATTGAAGCTAATCATCATCAAGTAGGAGGTACAGGATCTCCGGTTGATAAAGAAAGATATCAACGTTTGGTGGGAAGATTGATATACCTTTCTCATACTAGACCCGATATATCTTATGTTGTGGGTATAGTGAGGCAGTATATGCATGATCCTCGATATTGTCACATGGAAACTGTTTATAGAATTCTGAGGTATCTCAAGTCTGCTCCTAGAAAAGGTTCACTATTTGCACCAAATGGTCATATGAAAGTCGAAGCTTTTTCCGACTCAGATTGGACTGGCTCTAAAGAGGATCGTCGGTCTACATCAGGCTACTGTTCATTTGTTGGAGGTAATCTTGTTACGTGGCGTAGTAAGAAACAGTCCATGGTGGCAAGATCCAGTGCTAAGGCTGAATTTCGAGCTATCGCCTTGGGTATATGTGAACTCATGTGGCTTCGAACCTTGCTAGAAGATTTGGGTGTTACATTTAAAGGGCCTATGCAGTTATTTTGTGATAACAAGGAAGCCATTAGTATTGCAAACGACCTAGTACAACATGATAGAACAAAGCACATTGAAATTGACAGACACTTCATTAAAGAAAAGCTAACTATTGGCCTTATTTGCTTACCCTTTGTAAAATCAGAACATCAACTTGCTGATATTCTAACTAAGGGTCTTAGTAGTAAGATGTTTCATCCACTGTGTCAAGTTGGGTATGCATGACATCTACACACCAACTTGAGGGGGAGTGTTAGAAACCGTGTTACAGTGTTTGTAACAGTGTTTGTAACAGTGTAGTTTACCAATCCTTTTGTATAAATGTAGGGCTAAATATACTGAAAATTAATCAGAGAAATATAAGCGAGAATCAATTCTTACAATATATATATATATATATATATATATTGTGTATTTGTAAATATCATTTAAAAGATATATTATATGTAAATATTCAAAAATTGTACGTGAAATATTATCAAAAAACAATCTTCTAAGGAATAACAAATTCATTTCAAGTATTGTAGAACTTTGAAGCCTTCGTTACAAATACCATTACTAGTCATTATTTTAAATTCATACTTGTAGCCATTTCTTAGCCAATTCTTTTGACTTTAAGTCTCTTGACTGATTCCGGCTAGACGCATAGCCAAATCGAGGCGGTAGTGGACCAATTCTGCCTACGCGGGCACCTGGAAGAATTTTTAGAAAAGTGTTCCTAACCAATCTTCTAAAACAAAAACTTACAAAAGAAAGAACCCCTACCTGCATTTCCTTGGGTAAGTTTTCAGCAACATTCCAGCTAGATACAATTTCCACTTGAGAATCATCAAGCACGTATTCATCATTTTGTTTCGAAATATCTTCAGATGATCTGCCATGAACTCTAGCCTGAATTCCACCAGTAGTTGTACTATCACAGAAAAGGAAACTTCATAAGATACAAAATCAATGTTGATTTTCTTTTAATACAACTGAAAAGCAAACTTTAAATGAACAATGCCGAATCATCAGTTTCATATTGGCATTAAACTCGAAATTTTCTCAAACTAGAAGGCATCAAACGTTGAGTTTCCATAGCAGTCATAGGAATATTGTCAATTGTTAGAGAAACAGAGAACTTAGGTCAAAAATCTCTTCATAATTCCATAATAAAATAGACAGCTATGCTACCGATAAAATTCGCAAGTTTTGTTTTAAAATCACTTGGATTTTTCTCATAATTAAATATTCTTAAATAGAGAAATGGGAAAGAAAAGGTAGAGAAGTGTTGCAAATGTTCTTGTTACAATATTACGCTTAGAAACAACTCAACTAGTTTTAACTATATCTTTTTAGAAAGTTATTTCCAGCATACCACTTTGTGAATAAATGTATTTCGCCCCAAGTCCCAACTAAGTGATTTAAAGAAACTTACCCCTACCATACTTCATACCACGAAAAGTGATGTTTTCTATTGCCGATTTTGTTCCACGCAGCGCATTGAACCACAATAGGTAACATTGAAATGGATATACAAAATAAACTAGAAAAGGGACACAAAAATGAGTTACCTGATCCATGAAAAGTAAAGAATGCCAAAATTGCAGTGGTTCAAGCTCAATCCACTCGAATAAGTCTCTAATAAATAGCAAAGACAAGTATTAAAGAATATGAAACAAGAGTAAGAATCCACCTCAACTAAAACTCTTCAGAAATTTAATAAGCCCTACCTAGTTTGCAGAGCTCTGATTAAACTATCTGAATAAGCTTTGGCAGCAGATAGATCTGACTTCCCTGTGTCTATAATAATTTTTGCGAAGTTGGCAAATATGATTGCGGCACCCAATTTACGAAATTCAGCTAACAATAGTGCAAAGACCTTTTGCATAACCTGTCAACATACAAAAAACAAGAGAAATAAATTCCAGATTATTATGTCATGTGAAAACATATTAAGATGTGGCCTGTTAATTCACACGCTTTAACATACATAAATACAATTTAAAGATCATATTCTTGAGTTCTTGACACATGACCATTGTGTGGGGATTGGCTCATCCCGGTCTTGGTATTTACTAATGTTTTGGGCCTCATGGGTTTGAGCCCGTGTTATAGCAGCTAGGTTTTCTAGTTATTACTATAAAAGTTGTGGATAATGGTAGAAGAGTGTGTGAGACATCTAATGAATACATCAGATAAGTAGAACTAGCCAAATTAGCGAACCTGAGTATATTGTGTCTTCTATTTTCCATTCTCCTTCAATTTCTTGTGATTGTTTGCTAAATTTCAGTCTTAAATCTAACACATTGTGATAGGTCATTTCTTAGTCGTAGTTCTACAAATTTCATTTGTTACAAAAGTTGGTTTCATTGATTCAGAAACAAGAAGTTTGAACATAATAAAATTGAGTTAATCAATTGAGAGAGACTCCAACCTAAATAAACTCTTACCTTGCTTAAAATGACCATCAAAGTTTATATGAAATACTCCCTCAGAGCGATTTTGATTTTTTGAAATCAATTTGAAACATTTTTAAATTCAAATATTGATAGTACTTCTTAGATTCTTTATAAATTCATAATTATATCAACTAAACTTAATTGAATTCATATTAATTTTGAACCTAACAATGTCTCAAATTGGCTTTACAAGTTGAAGTGGATCTTATATTTTGGAACTAAGGGAGTAGTATTTACCTTATGAAGCATGCGGTGAAGAGCTGGGTCTTGAAGTTTTGACTGTGGGCTGCATTACTTAAAAAGGAAATGTTAATAAATATAACAAAAACAAGATGCATATTCAACTAGTGAACTTAAAACAACCTGCAAAGCCATCGATATAAATGTTGCAATATTGCATCAGCAAAAACGTTTCCAGAAGTAACTGCATCTGCAAGGCATCTTTGGATCAATTGTTTGAGGACCCGAAATGCAGGTGCGCAAGAGGTAGCCTCGTCAAAACAAGACTGTTCATTGATGTCATGTGGTCCTGTACTCGAGTCATAGTCAAATCCAAATAGAACACCTCCCTCCATTTCATTCACTTGGTTGCTCTTGAGAAGTGCATTGACAGCCAGGTTATGGATCTGTACAACATAAACAAAAAGTAAACCCATGGACTCATATGCCATCATCTTAAATAGAAAATAATATTGCCAGTGTGGCCAGAGGAATAGGTAGAAATTTCTGGACCTTAAACTCCACCGTAACTTTCCTATATGCTCCAGGATAATTGAGGACGGGTTGATTAACCTATTTAAAGATCACAAGTTTAGCGCATAGAGAGACTCAACAAAAGCTGAACTGCTTCTATGTAAGGATGAATGAAGGTGTATCATCCATAAAACTATACATGCACAAATCCAGACACTAACCTCGTTGGTATAACATGATTCTTCTTCGTTAGTGCCTCCTAGATCTGGAGTGCCATTATCAGATATCCAAAGTACCTGTGAGAACAAATCTGGCTCAGTGAATCAACCAATCATGAAAATAAACAAACCACATACTACACAAGACAGAAAAGCATCAAAAAGTTTAATTTTTGACAGCATCTTTACCAAGATATATACTCCCTTCATCCCAACTTAAGTATTTAAGTTAGCTAGTTCGACCGGCACGTACTTTTTCTTACAACTAATGGATAGAGCTATTATAATCTTTTGATAGAGATGAATGGATGGGATAGAATAAACTCACTGTTTCAGGACATCCCAAAATAGAAACGGGCTCACTTAAATTGGGATGGGGGGAATGATGTATATTCACATTAAGGAAAATATAAAATGATAGAAATGCAAAATCTGATGACAAAATAAATGAATATGAGAACAGTTTTTCCATCAATTCATAATGGTAACCAGCTAAGCATATGTTTGTATGTGAGCATCTACATGCAAATTCACAAATAATCAACCTAGAGACAACCTGTTGGTGATCACGTAATGCTCTGGCAAAGAAGATATCTGCTGTATGTATTAGCCAATCAAGCTCAAAATTGCCTAATGGAACCTGCTCCAATTAAATTATAACACACTAGTTAGCATATAAACATTACAGAGGTGAGAAAGATAGGCAGAGAACTAACAATATTACATGTGCATATCTTGAAAGAGAAATCCTCTCATTCAACCACTGAGATGATGCAGCACACCGTTGCATTCCAATTTTTGTTGCTATAATTTGCCATCCAAGAGCCTAGTGAATACGATGATAAAGCGTTAATGAGACTGCCAGATGCAGAGAGTAAATCAAAATATGAAGATAATATTTGAGGTAGCTAATGCCAGAATTGAACTACCTGATATTGACTGTCACGAGCATTGGAAGGGATACTGACACATGGAAATTCATTTAGAGCTCGTATACTCGATTTCATCAAATGAACATTTGGACACTCAATGACAGCAATTGTGGGTCCATGATGTCGTTGTCTGTCAAAACAATTATAAAAGGAAACTAATTGAAGCATGTCCAACAAACTGAAATAGAGCGAACTGGACAATAAAAAACGGATATGAACAAGTCCTCTCTCCTTGCCCTCAAAAACATCTACTGTTTCCATTCCCTCCAAATGATCTGCCAAATACAATGAAGAATTTTCACCCTTTGTTTCCTCAATCTCCCACCAACGTTCACACCATCTCATGCCTTCAAGAAGCTCAAGACAGATGTCTATATCACTCATATTAAACCAACAACGGAAAATACCAGACTCCAAATATCCCTACCAAACTCATAATGGATTAGCAAGTGATGTGGTGATTCCCATCTTCAAGTTTTACATTTTACTTCAAATAAGTTCAAGTAGATTAATAAATATAGAAAAAGTAAGTAATGTAAAGAAAAATGCCACATAAAGAGGACACTGGTATTGTATTTCCATGATGTAGTAACTAATAAGTGAAAAATGAAGATGAAAGTTCAGTTTTGATATATCCTAAGAATTTTAGCTATAGAAACTCACACCATAAAATATGAAAAAATTAGCATAGGGAACCTGAAGCATTCTCTTTTAAGTTACTATTTTTCTGGATATCATTGAATAACTTTTTTATAAACTTAAGGAACCTGGATATGAAGATGGGAAAAATACCTATAATCAATTATAGTTTTTTGTAGAATCTTCTCGGCATCCTTGACATATCCAACATAGTCCACCTGAATATTGATATGCACAATAATGAAATAAGGTAGAGTTATAAGGAGGAAACAAAGCAAAAAGAGTTATCCTTCCAATTGCCTGGCTCACCTTGAAACTGATACCATCTCTAGGAACAGAAGGTTCAACGGACAATGCATGACAAGCATCGCGGAACTGTTTCTCAAGAATATGTGGTGATAATTCCTTGTTCTGAAAAGGATTAACCACCACAACAGATATTGTTCCAGATGCAGGATAATATCCAACATATACAGCCCGTTCCTCAGATATGCTAGAAAAAAACAACAAAGTAATCCAGATTAGAAATTCTGCATCTTTTGATTTCTTATGATAAATGCATAGATAACTTTTATGAGCAGGATAAAACATGCTTCATTGAATGTGGCGTAGTTAGGCTTTTAATCCTTTACTTCTTGATTATACAAGGGCTAAAAGCGCAAAAGTAAATTTGCAACTTTTGTTAAAAGAACAATAAAACAAGTAGCCAATAAAAAAAACTTCCATTTGAGCTATCAACGAGTACAAATAAGAATACAGATGATTTCATTTCAAAATGCAAATAAAGAGCTATCTTGAGTGGCACCGAAGTAATGCAACTGGAAAGCATACACTACAAATTGAAATCTAGTTGTTCCTTTCTGTGTTTCTAGAGCCAAAATTAAGTACGCAAAAACAATGTAGTAGTTGTTTTTCAGGAAGCTGCTATCCCTTTATCTCAAAACTATGTTAGTCATTCAAATTGCATTGACATTTAACCTCTTCCAGTGTATTAATGTTCTTAGGAATCTACTTAATCTATATTTGGGTACCCTGCAACTTTTTACAGGAAAAAAGTACGGGGGAAAACACACACACACACACAGAGGAATAAGGATATTACATGATGTGACAACTTGCAGACATCCATAAACAAAATTCAGACCAATGAACTAAAAGTTAATACATAAAGATTAACAGATATACTCTTAACTCCCAAATCAATAAAACTAGGGCCTGATAGCCTTGTCCACCATTGCACAATCAATTGTATAACACGTAATCCCTCAAAACCTAATGTCCTATAACCAATAGGCAATAATATGAAAGAAAGAACAAGGACTATAACACTATTCAACATGAACTATCATTAGAGACATAGTACCATGATTTAGTAATTTACCTATGATACAAGTAGAAGAAGGAGAATGACTGTTCTAGGTAAGAGCACTCAGTTGTGGTCTTCATATGCAACTCACTCAGACTCCACCCATTTTGAGCATTCCATTTCTTAGCTGTTTTATCCACCTTACAGACGCAACCAATCTGGAAGATGGCATTAAGCTCCGATGGCACCTTGGTCTCATATATCCCCTGAGCAAAGAAATGTAGTGGAGTCAAATCAAAATTATTATAATTTAAGTAGTAACATATTACAATAAAACTAAGATAAGTTCTGAAAGATTCTCATGCTTTAAAATGAGAAATTCATTGGAAATGTTTGTTAGTGTAGGCAATAAAATGTTAACTGAAAATGAAATATGAATATCAAGAAAAGAGAAAATAGGTATTGAAGCTTTGTATATAAAGAAAGGATTATAATCCATCACTATGAAAATCACATCAAGAACCAAGTCTAGAGAGAGACAATAATTTCCCTGGCACATCACTCTGACAACAAAATTGCAGTTATCGTTTGTTGAAACATCAAATCATATTGTTCTCAGAAAAGCTCAGATATAGTGTAGGAATGGTATACATGCTACATACAATTCACATGGAATCATACCACATTTGCATCTAGTATTCTATCAAGTGTTCTATAGAGAGAATTGTTCAATAATTATGTCAAACAAACATAGGAGTTGTTGGACAGTGCAAATTAAAGGAAACTTAAATGGATTATCTTGATCAACAAATAGGCTATATTATCACTTGGTTAAAACCATTACAAAAATCAGGAGAAGAAGCTAAATAATCATTTCGTTTTGTGACTTGAGTGCAAAAATATCTGCGTATTAGTATTCTGACCTCTACTTCTGGATCAGCAAGGTGAGCTGCTAGTTTTTTGGTTTCTGCCATAAATTGATCTTCGTCAATTATGACCTAGTAACCACATGCAAAAGAAAACAAAAAATTCATTAAATATTTACCTCAACTGTTCTGCAGTATGACAATAGATACCTTTAGGCTTTAAGTGAACTGACAATGGATGTACCTCAATCAAATTATAGCTATGGTGGCCATGAGGAAGAACTTTGTTGACACGCCTACCAGGAAAATCTTCTGTTACAGGAGCTTTAGAGTTCAGGTAAAACACTCTGGGCACAGTGATGGGAATTTTACGCATGACTCCTTCTACAACTACCCATGCAGAAAATCGGCCATGTTGTGAAGTAGGTTCAATCTGGATTATCTATAACAAAAGAGAAATAGATTTAGCACTCGCAACATTTAAGATCCCATCTACATACTCTTGAAATGATTTGAAACCAGATCACCTGCCAGTGGCTTCGTGTAATGGCCAATTCCTGTCTCTCAAAGTATGAATTGACCCCAGATTTTCCCCGAGCTTGTCTTTGAATGACTACTCCACCAGTCACCCCAGCAAAATCATTATTTTGGTTTAGTTCCTTTGCATTGCTCAACCTGCCAACTCAAGTATTCCGAAGCAAACTATCAAAACAAATATATATTTATATATAACTGAATACATTATGACATGCAAACATACAACAAATGCAAATTACGAGTATAAGAGAACAGGATCCAGTTTGCACGGGAAGAGTAAGGATCGTATAAACTATTTAATAGAATCCCAAAAAATTCAAAAAGAAACTAAATAATAGACTTTCGTTGTGGGTTCTCTCAGTGCCAAGTAAAGTTTTTCTGGACCATCTGTATGGACAGTGTCGCCTACCTAAAGGACATTCAAACAATGTTCTAAAAGGTGCTAGGCGGACGGCCAAGAGGGGCCTAGTGCCTAGGGGACCTATGCGGAGTCTAGGCGGAATTTTTTATTCTAAGCCAATTTTAATATTTTATCTTACATTTATCCAAACAAAACAATAATATAAAGCAAAACAATGTATAATAAAGATAATAAAGGCATTTATTTAAAGTTCAAACACATCCATATTGTCAATGTCAAAGTTCAAACACAAACATGCAATTGTTCAAAGTTTAAACATATCTTTAGCGTATTAGTTTTATTCATAAACAAGATTGCTATTAAATAATAAAATTTAAAATTTCAAGAATTCATTTCAATATTAAAACTTAAGAAACTAAATATAAATTTAAGAATTATATTGAATTAAACCAAGTATTACAAATGTATCATCATTTATATAATTTGAAGTTGATACAATTTCAAAAAATTACAATTATAATAAAATTATCCATTTTAACTTGATCTTGTTCACTTCTTGTTGTGATTTGATATGCTACAAACTGCATTATGAATATGGTAAATCATTAGAAAAATAAGTATATCAAGATCCGGTTGGGTAGTTATTAAAATAAAAAAAACCTCTCCGCCTAGGCCGCTTAATTTTCTGGAAGGATTTTTTTGCCGCCTTAGGCCTAAGCGAGGCGCCAGGGGAGCCTATTGCCTAGGCGAGGAGCCAGGAAGGGGCCTAGCGCCTAGGCGGGGCTCCATGGGGGGGCCTAGCGCCTAGGCGGACCTAGGCGGGAATTTTTAGAACACTGCATTCAAAACTTATGTTGAGAAATCAGGCTCACACAAATACACTAAGATAAATACAAACACACTACTGTATGAGATATAAAAATAATAACACAAGAATTTTACGTGAAAACCCAACTGGAAAAAATCACGGGGAGAGATATCAGAAATTCACTATGAAAATAATATGGAGATTACAAACTCTCTACTGAGAAATAAACTAACTGTTTATTTCTCTCTACCTCTCTAGCTCTCTAATGCTCAAACTTAATCTTTCTCTCTCTAACTCTCTTGCTCTCTAATGTTGGTGTGGATTTTCCATTCCATTTGGCCTTCCTTTTATAACCAAAGATTGAGGGGGTGGGGCAAGAAGTGGAGGAAACAAACATTTTAGGCTTGGGGGGACAAGAAAATGTTAAGGCTTAAATGGGTGAGAAAGCCTTTGACCAAATTGGAGCCAATATTCAACAATCTCCACCTTGGCTCATATTTTTCAAATACTACGTATTGTGAACTTCTTCGTGTCGGTGAATGTATCCCTCTCCCTGGATACTCCACCACAAACTCAGTATTCGACGAAGTGAATTAAGTCCAAGCAACGCTTGAACTTTTTTGCTGTAACTGACTTTGTGAGCATATCTGCGGCATTCTCCTTTGTATGAACTTTGCAAACTGCAATGTCACCATTGTTCAGCCACTCATGAATCTTGTGATACAGAACATCTATATGTTTGGTCCTGGCATGGAACACATGGTTCTTTGCTAAATGAATAGCACTTTGACTATCACACTGAATCTGGATATTGCCCTGCTTGAAACCTAGTTCTTCAACTAATCCCTTAAGCCACAAAGCCTCCTTGCTTGCCTCTGTCAATGCCATATACTCAGCCTCTGTTGTTGATAATGCTACCGTAGACTGCAACACTGACCTCCAACATATACATCCTCCATAAAAGGTGTATACAAACCCTGTCGTAGATCTTCTTGCATCTAGGTCTCCAGCATAATCCGAATCAACAAACCCTGTAACCTCACTTCTTGCGGTATCACGATCAAACATAAGACCATAATTGGTTGTACCTACTAGATAACGAAAAATTCATTTGACAGCATTCCAATGCTCTTTTCCTGGATTTGTCATATACCTGCTAACCACATTGACTGCATATGAGATATCTGGCCTTGTACATACCATGGCATACATGAGACAACCCACCGCATTTGCATACGGTACTTTGGACATATACTCCACCTCATCCTCTGTCCGTGGGCTCAACTGTGAAGACAATCTAAAATGTGTGGCCAACGGAGTGATAACTGGTTTAGCATTGTTCATGTTAAACCTCTACAAGACCTTCTGCACATATCCTTTCTGAGTTAGCCACAACTTTCCTGCATGACGATCCCTATGAATTTCCATATCTAGGATCTTCTTGGCTGACCCATGATCCTTCATGTCAAATTCATTACTCAACAAATTCTTCAGTTGAAGAATATCTGACTTCCTCTTTGCTGCTATCAACATGTCATCGACATATAACATCAACAATACTAGAGAACCATCATCAAGGGATCTGAAATACACATATGGATCATACTCCGAACAAGAGTAACCATGAGCCACCATGAAGTTGTCAAACTTCATGTACCACTGTCTCGGGGACTGTTTCAAACCATAGAGTGACTTATTCAAACTGCAAACTAAGCCCTCTTTCCCTGGTTCAACAAACCCCTCAGGCTACTTCATGTAGATCTTTTCTTCTAAATCACCATGGAGAAAAGCTGTTTTCACATCAAGCTGCTCTAACTCCATATCTTGTGATGTTACAATAGATAAGATTTAACCGAATCGATGTGTGTTTCATAACTGGTGAGAAGATCTCATTGTAGTTGATTCCCTATCTCTGAGAGAATCCCTTTGCCATTAACCTGGCCTTGAATCCAATGTTCGAAATAGCGCTCGAGGCGCACGCCTCGAGGCGCGCCTCATAGCGAGTCGGAAGATCGATGTTGCGAGGCAGCCGCTTCACTGGAAAATAATGAAACTTACGCATCAGTTGACTGAGACTTAGGCCTCATGGCGAGACGGCTCAAGGCGTCGCGAGGCGTGGGATTGCAGTTAATTGAATGCTTCGAAGGCTTCATCGACTTCACCAGGTATGTCTTCTGACTTTCTTCTTCTTCCGACCGACGTCTTCTTCTTCTTCTTCTTCTTTCCAACGGACGTCGTATTCTTCTTCTTCTGAGTTCCGACCGACGTCGTCTTCTTCTTCTTCTTCTGAGTTCCGACCGACGTCGTCGTCTTCTTCTTCTGAGTTTCGACCGACGTCGTCGACTTCTTCTTCTGAGTTCCGACCGTCGTCGTCTTCTTCTTCTGAGTTCTGACTCTCTTGTCAGTCCTCTGTTCTTCTGAGTTCTAATATGTCATCCTCTGTTTTCTTCTTAATGGTAATATTTAATAATTTAAATATCCTCTCAATATTTACTCTCAATGTAAATTTTGTGCCTTTTTGGGTATTTATAATTTTGTGCCTTTTTGGGTATATTGTTTTTTTTTCGCTAAATTAAATTATTTTTTGAAATGAAGCCAGAATTTTAACATTCCTCTTTCACCACCCCGATGATGATGATGATGATGAATTGATGATGTAGCACAAAATGACATTCTTAGCAAATGGACCTGGAAACCCCATGGCTCGTAAGATGACGACTTGCTCCACCCGCCCTTGGGTATATTGTTGCAATTGGTGCTCTCGAATTTTTGGGAGGAGTTTTTCTCCAAAGATGTATCAAATTAGATTCTATTTACAATTTTTATTTAATTATTTTTTGTACATTTTTCCATTTGGTATATGTATTTTAATTAAATTAATAATGAAAAAAAGAGTATTTGGTATATGTATTTTTTGTATGTTTTTTCCATGTGTAGTGGAGACTTTTAGGTCTTCAAATCAAGGCTTCCGTCTCGCTCCGCCTCGAAGCTTACGCCTCGCCTCGTCCGAAGAAAAACGCCTCGTACCGCTTTTAGCTTTTTCGAACATTGCTTGACTCTTTCACCTTCTTTATCAGACTGAACTTCCTTTTTCTTGAACACCCACTTGCATCTATAGCCTTTGATCCTTTTGGAAGTTGAACTAACTCCCAAGTTTGGTTCTTCTGTAAAGACTCCATCTCTTCTGCCATCGCTATTGCCCATTTGTCATTATCCTCGGACGGAATAGCATCATGATAGCTAGTTGGATCTCCACTACCTGTAATCAAGGCAAAGGCAACCATGTCATCAAACCCATATCTCTGTACTGGTTTGCTGACTCGCCTTTCCCGATCTCTAACAAGATTATAGGACCTCTCTTGGGGATCCGAAGGATGATTATCTTCAACTTCTTCAGATTCCTTTGTATCTTCAGAAAGCTCCACCTCAACTGGGTGTTTCTGCAACTTACTTGCTACAGATTCTTCATTCTCAGACTTGTTCAACATATGTTTCTTATTGAACACCACATCTTTGATGACAACCTTCTTCTTGGATACTAGATCCCATAACCTGTATCCTTTGACTCCATCTTCATATCCAAGGAAAATACATTCCTTTGACCTTGGATCAAGCTTGGACTGTCGCTCCTCAACCGGCAAATGAACATAAGATGGACAACCAAAGATTTTCATCACAGAGAAATCAACTGGTTTCCCACTCCATACCTCTTCGGGGATTTGGTAATCAATTCCAGCTGAAAGAGATCGATTTATCAGATAACAGGCTGTGTTGATCGCCTCAACCTAGAAAGTCTTAGGCAAACCTGCATTCAACCTCATACATCTGGCACGTTCCAATAGAGTTTTGTTCATACTCTCTGCAACCGCATTTTGCTCTGGAGTTCTTTTGACTGAGAAGTGCCTGGTGATACCTTCATCCTGGCAGAACTGTAGAAATGACCTGTCCTTGTATTCCGTGCCATTATCTGATCTGAAATACTTCAACTTCTTTTCGGTCTGGTTTTCTACTTTAGCTTTCCACTGCTTAAAGATTCTGAAAACCTCGGATTTCTGCTTCATAAAATACACCCACACCTTTCTGGAGTAGTCATCTATGAAGCTGACAAAATAATGGGCTCCACCCATTGACATATGCTTGATCGGCCCCCAAACATCTGAATGTACATAATCAAGTACATTTTTACTTGTATGTGCTCCTGCCTTGAAGCTGACCCTCTGTTGTTTGCCGTACACGCAAAACTTGCAAAATTCCAAACTGCATGTTTTGACACCTTTTAGCAATTGCCTTTTGTGAAGTTCTTTCATTCCACCTTCACTCAAATGACCAAGTCGCATGTGCCATAATTCTGTGTTATCACTGTTGGAATTATCCTGCACAGAAATTGCTGCTCCACCAGCAACTGTGTCCCCTATCAACTTGTAGTGTACCTATTTTCTGACCTTTCATAATTACCATCGAACCCCTGGTAATTTTCATGACACCATCTTTGACTGAGATATTGCAGCCTATAGAGTCAAATACTCCAACCGATAGCAAGCTCTTCTTCAATTCTAGAATATACCTTACATCACCCAATGTTTTGACAACTCCATCAAACATTTTAACTTTGATGGTGCCTATCCCAGTAATTTTGCAAACTGCATTGTTACCCAATAAAATTGTACCACCATTGCAAGATGTAAAAGTATCAAACCAATCCCTGTGAGGAGGCATATGAAAAGAACCGAAATCCATGTACCAATCTGTAAGGCTACTACTGTCTCTAACGGATAAGAGATCACCTTGTGAAGCTTCATTTTCTGTCACTGTGTACAGCTCTCCTTCGCTGCACACATCTGCTTGCTCAGCAACATTAGCAAAATTTTCAATCTGCTTACCTTTCTTCTTGGGATCCTTCTTCAACAATGGACACTGATTTTTGTAGTGGCCCTTCTCGTGACAATGATAACACTCAACCTGATTTTATCCTTCTTGCCTGGTCTCGACGGAGGCCTTTCTCGTTCCTTGCCAGAATACTTCTTCCGATTAGGACCCCTGCCACGCCCATTTGAAAATGCAAGAAGACTGTCTCCTTGATCTTTGGAAGTAGTGCCCCTGAACTTATCATGGTCCAGGACTGCTGACATCACATCGTCAACTACAAGCTTTTCCTTCCCTACAAGAAGAGTAGTCTGGAGAGTTGAGTACGAATCTGGTAGAGAGACAAGAAGCAATAAGGCTTTATCTTCTTCGTCCAGCTTCACGTCTATACTGGTTAGTTGGGTCACCAATCTATTAAACTCATTAATATGATTGGTCAAATCTGACCCTTCTTCCATCCGAAGCCGGTACAATTCTTTCTTCAAATATAGCCGGTTTGACAGAGACTTTGACTTGTAAACTTTCTCAAGTTTCTCCCATAAGTCTTTCGAAGAGGATTCTGTCAAAACCTGATATTTGATCTGTGGCGTCAAACTCAATCTGATTGTTGCCACGGCCTTTGCTTCAAGTTCCATCCATTTTTCATCTGTCATAGTCGCTGGTTTCTTCCCTTCTAGTGCCTTTGCCAATCCCTGTTGAGTCAATACATCTTTGACCGTACACTGCCAAATACTGAAATTTGACTTACCGTCAAATGGTTCAACTTCATACCTCACACTTGTGCTTGTCATCTTCGTATATGTGACCTGCCTAATTTCTCTTTAAACGGATCGTACCAGTTGGCCAGGTAAGTGTAAGTCGAGTGGGAGTCTCTCCGTGCTTTGCAACGGTGAGTAATTAAATAACCACCTTTCTTAAAGGCGCTGCCTTTTGAACCACTTTCCTAGACACCAACGGCATGAACCAAAAGCTCGGATACCAATTGTTGAGAAATCAAGCTCACACAAATACACTAAGATAAATACAAACACACTACTGTATGAGATATAAAATAATAACATAAGAATTTTACGTGGAAACCCAACTAAAAAAAATCACGTGTAGAGATCTCAGAAATTCACTATGAAAATAATATGGAGATTACAAACTCTCTACTGAGAAATAAACTAACTGTTTATTTCTCTCTACCTCTCTAACTCTCTAATGCTCAAACTTAATCTTTCTCTCTAACTCTCTTGCTCTCTAATGTTGGTGTGGATTTTCCATTCCATTTGGCCTTCCTTTTATAGCCAAAAATTGAGGGGGTGGGGCAAGAAGTGGAGGAGACAAACATTTTAGGTTTGGGGGGACAAGAAAATGTTAAGGCTTAAATGGGTGAGGAAGCCTTTGACCAAATTGGAGCCAATATTCAACAGCTTACAAGAAAGAATGATCCCAAAACCAGCTCCAGAAATGAGTTAATTTTTTATATATAAAAAAAGGTTGATATGTAACCTCAAAATATTGTATAATGAGTTGCTCCAAATCCTCTAAAAAAGTCACATAATTGACAAGTAGACATTCCAATTAAAATGAAACTAAGAAAAATTCTTATGTGTAATAATCTCAAGCATTTCTAGACATCAGTCAGATAAGTACCTTCGCCGCTTCCTTTTCTCATGAGCCTCTTTCCATTTTCTCTTCCTTAGATCAAGCCATCCTTGATAATCCAAATTTCTGTCTATATCCTCCAAATAGACTGTGTTTTGTTGCAGGGTTGTTAACAGTTCTTGCACACTGTTACTATGATCAGTATGATGTTTAGAAGAATTTACTTGTGAATTTTTCTTAAGATGTTGTCCATTACTGACTTCATAACAACGAGCAATTGGTCGGGGTCCAACAGCAGAACCTTTTTCATTGGTCCTGAAGTCTTCCAAATCTTTAATGTTCTGTCCAGCTATTTCCTGATTGTTAGTAGGAGCAACAGTTCTCAGTTTTTCTGCACCATCCTTGTTCAGCAAACCGAATATATCAACCAATTTTCGTTGGCGAAATTTGTCTTCCTTCTCACGAACCTTCTTATGCAACCAATCTGGATGAACTACTCTAGGGACCGGATTTGAAACCTGAAAAAGTTTTATCAGTTGAAAAGGATATATTATTTTACTGAACAATGAATAAACATCAGTACCTTCTGCATGGCAGCAGGAATAGTAACAATTTTCTGAATTGCTGAACAAAGTCTTTGCTTATAATAGGACCAATCTATAATGGACCTGATGCCAACTTCTGATGAAATCTTGCACCACTTCTTTACATAAAACTTCATAATTTCTGCATTCAAAATACAAGCACTTGATCTCATTTGTTTGTAAAAACCCAAAATGCAATTTTAGGAAAATTATGCAGATTTTTACCAGCATCAGTTTCAAAAATTGCAACTGGAACAGCACGATCACTCACTGGAGTTCCCTGTTCCCATTAACATTATAACACTGAGATTCAAGTTTATCTTGGGAAATTACAAAAAATAATAAAATAAAACAAAGTTTATGACAATGACATGATAAACAAAAGCTAGCAACATGCATAACCATAGAAGCACACCACTGAAATGTTCAAACAATCAGTGTGGAAAATTCATATTTAAGGGTATGGATAGTGAGACTGCAATATTGATTTCTTCATGCCAATTAAGAAGGAAAAAGGAAGAGAGGGGGAGAGAGAAAATATTATTCCCTGTGGACGATGTCACGATTCCACATTGGCTTATTGGGGCCAATCCTGCACCAGCTGTATGCTAAACTTGGAGGGGGTTATATGTTCTTGAATCTTGGGTTCTCCCCCCATTACAGATAGCTTTTGGGGATAGGTTCCCCTAAAATCATACTCCCTCCGTCTCTTAATATAAGTTGTTTTAGATAAATGTTTTTGTCTCTAAATATTTGTTGTTTGAGAATTTCAAGTAAGTATTAATTGCTTAGTTCCAATATTACACCAAGTATTAAATATAACTTTGGCTCTCTCACTATTTTATGTCCAATAAATAGCACTCTCTTTTTCCAATATAAGGACAATATAGGCAATTGATATTATATTTAATGCTATACAATCATTTCCTAAATACTTGTGCACAACTCTAAAATGACTTATATTAAGGGACGGAGAGAGTAACAAATAGTACAGAGCAGTGTGGTCCGACAACTACCTTTTAAATGAAAAGGGGCTGCCTAGACCATTGAAAGGAGAACAGGGCTACATAACCAGAAAGAAGATGTTGGTAAGGTAGCGTGATGGCCTGTCATAATTCCATATTGGCTAATGGGGAGCCAATGCCACATCGGTTATGGTAACTTGATGTGGGTCGATATGGTCTTAAAATCCCCTCCTTAGCTAGCTTTTGGGGATGGGAACTCCTAAGATCATAATATATGAATTTCCAGAACAAAAAATTCAAAGCTTATTAATTAGCTTCATCAAGCACAAAGATTTAACCATTCAAATGTGATTAGCGTTTTCATGATATTTATAATTAGAATTATGATAGGTAACTCTATTTTTTGTCTTTCATATGTTAGGTACTTTACCAAAATATCGATTCTCTTCCTTCACTTCGGAAGGAAAAAGTGAGTGCAAGAGAGTCGTATGGGTAGGATTGAGCAAAAAACGGGTATAACCGAAAAACCGAACACAACCGAAATAAAACAACCGAATTTTTCTGATATTTCGGTTTTTTTTAATAATTCGATTATACCCGAAATTAATTACGGTGTTCGGTTAATTAATACGGATACCAAATTTGAGTTATTCGGTTAAACCGAATAACCGAATTAAATGGCTTACCAAGAAAAAAGAACACGAAATCTCTTGCCGAGTATAAACCCACTGACTATATTCATAATACTAATATTTTATAACTAATAGTCTCTCACAGCTGACTCATCACACTTAGTACTCTCTCACGGCTGACTCATCATCTCCCAGACTCCCACTATCCCACTAGTGCCTATCACGATGACAAGCAGTAAGCACCACGTCCACCAAACTTCTTCGGCTTGCACATCCTCGGATCGGCGCCTAACAAGTAACAAGGATGTCCTTGAATCTTGATCTCCTTCTTCTGTTGCTCACTTGCCCATATTTTTGGCGGATGTCGGATGGCGTAGTTCTGAGAGCCGAGAGGTGTGACCTCCACCCTTGACGCGGATTCCTCATGTCGACGCCGGCGAAACGGTGGCGACCGAGGAGGAAGATCGGCTCGAAGGCTTTGTACAGAGGATTTCCGACTGGACGAGCTCGATTGGCACACCGTTGATCTTAATCAATCTACGGCCGCGTTTGCAGTGATTCACGGCAAGTCAGCAACGGCGGTCTTCTTTTGGATGAGCTTCACTCCATACCTGATTCCCCTCTTTATGAAGGTTTACTTTTTAGATTGATTATCACTCTGTAACTATAGTCTCTGAAGTCTTAATAAAGGTTTATGAAGGTTTATTTTTTAGATTGATTTGAGCTTCACTCTATATTCCCCCTTTATGCAGTTCTATAAAAGAAACACAGAACATTTCGGTTATTAACCGAATTTACCATTCGGTTATTCGGTTATTCGGTAATTCGGTTATCACCTAATTCGGTTAGTAGTTCGGATATCAAAATTGAGTTAATTTCGGTGTTCGGTTATAACCGAATAAGCTATTCGGTTGGTTATAACCGAATGCTCAGCCCTACGTATGGGACTAAATTGGATGGAGAGAAGGGAATTAAATTCTAACTTCAAAAACAAAATGGAAACGCAAATCCCAATGCCTCGATCCATGTCTTTTTCATGTTCGGATAGGCTAAGATATTACCCCTTATTAAGCCATGTTTTCTATCATTAGGAAAATAAAATTGAATATGATTTTTCCAAGCTTATCAAGTCGTCGCCTAGGCGATGCTTAGTCGTCCGAGCGGTGGCCATCGACAAGGTAAGGCTACGCCTTAATGAAAGCAGGCAAAAGACTCTAGATTTTATGCATTTTTCAGAAAATTACATTTCACGACCCACAACGGTGCAAAGAACAAGGAGAAACTAGCACGCTGATATAACTCCGATAGAAAAAGGAGTTGTCACGCGCCGGCAACGGGAAATATACTTGTGAATCAACTGTGAATTCTCTGAGAAGTCGCGCTGATTTGTGCTTCGTTATTGTGTATTTGTGCTTGTAAACAAGTTCGTGATAATATTTAAGACTTGTTACAGTATCCACATGGGTGTGGGCCCTCATATGCTCTGGTTTACTACACATACCTATTGTGACCCTTGGTGTATGGATAATATACTTGTGTGCTCTCACAACCAAAATATACTTTTGTTATGTGCTCTAGTCATTTTATCATTGGACTTAGAACTGGTTTACATCTGTAAACCATATGGTTTATGATTGTGAAATAATATGCCCCACAATATTATTATATTTAAACCTTATATCTTTATATATATGTATATATTTTGGTGTATTTAATTGTAATATTTTGATATATATTAAAAAATATATTTAAATATATATTTGGTACCACTTAAAATCTATCACACACTAAAAAATTGTATTTAATATTGTTGATTGTAAACTATGAATATAATTGTGATTTATTTTTCTATGTTTAATGTATTTTTTGATGTACAAAATATACATATAATTATACATGTATAAATTGCGTATTGTAAATGACTTATCGCCTTGTAAAAGACTAGGCGGGCGCCTTATCGTTTAAGCGCTTAGTCACCCAGCCACCGACTCGCCTCGCCTTGTCGCCTTGATAACTATGGACTGTTCAAGTAGATGGGCATATATGAAGTCACAGTCAGTAACTGACGCTATTAGGATTGAAATAATTCATTGCTCTAGGACTAACATATTTGAAGGAAATAAAAAAGTTAAACAAACTGGGAATATAATCGTTGGTTGGAAAATCATATTGCTCGGACCTTAGCTTATTAAGCGTTTATGGGGAAACTATTAGTACTTCTTGGTGTTATACACATTACGTGGTGGATTTACAATATGTTGCAGTGGGAAGAAAGAATAGCATCAAAGGAAGTCAACTCTAAAAATAATATAAGAAGACAGGGCACATCAAATCTAAAATGGTGGGCAAGAAATCAATAATGTATACAATTCGGAGTTTAAAAAATTCCCATAGTTTACTTTAATTGGGGAGCGGCAATGATATAGTTGAAATGCAGTCAAAATATGGTCTTTGGGGTGGAATTTGTGGCTCAACCTATAGGGTTTATCATTTTCTAATTTCATCCCTAGTCGAGTGTGAGAGATTACCTTTTGCTTTACCAGAAGCATAAGAAGAATTGGTAGCAGGTTATCAAACTGAAAATTCAGGTATAAACAAATAAAATTTGAGTTCCACAGAGAAAAGCTAGCTGGATAAACAAGACAGGGATCGCCCGCTTGGCAATGCTACCTTGGGGAGGAGACAAAAAGACTTTAATATAAGTTTACTACAGGATTACCTGGTGTGTATTGTTGGTGGAATATTGTGTGCACCGATGATTTATCCACCTAAGGGTAGTGGTTGTGGATTCCAGCGTCATCACAAAAAGAATTCCTAAACATTTTACTATCTAGGATGCACATACAATTGTAAAAAAGTCAACATATTTGTGTCTGACACAAGTTGGACACCAACTCTTCATACACACTCTTAAACAATAACTGACACTTTTTGTGTTTAACATGTCTGGAACATGAACAATGACTACAACTCATTGTACATAACCTAGTAACTGAAAATGCACACCAAACCATCAAAAAAAGGTTCGTCTCATTCTTAAAATTTGATTGGTGTTTCCACAAGTGTCATGAGGAAGGATCGTCAAATTCAAATAGATATGAGCCTAAAATGAAGTTTTGTAAAAAAGTATGGAAATGTGCTATTACTTATTAGGTATAAACATATGAAAAGATCCATAATTTAGGTATCTGCTTGCTGAAACATATACATACCCTTGGTTCACATGCAACAATATACTGGCATCTCAAGCCTTTGTCTTTAACCATGGTATCACCAAGAAAATCCGCTAGGCGTTTTGCAGTGGTTACTGCACATGACTTCTGCACCCCATAGTCTGCTAAGGACTTGCTCATTGTGCTCGATTCTGATATATAATCAAGCAACTCGCTATCTGCAATATCTTTCCCTTGATTCTGGAAATTGGATACAATTCAAAATTTCTCATATTACCCTTGCATTGGTTATGAAACTATGACAAAAGGTTGCCTTTTCGAATTTCAATAGGAACTATGAGAAAATTGCAGTTGGTCAATATCAACATTGCAAAACATACTATGAGAATTTCTTTCACATACATCTAAAAGGTCAAGCCAACGATTGGCAACAGAAGCAACTGCTGCATAGCATTCCTCTAAGGTTGACCCATGAAGGAATTTGTCAAAAAGCTCAGCCTGCAAACAAGAGAGTATTCTAAGTTCTTAAATAATGCCTTTATGTGAGTTTGAGAACACAGTTTGAGGACACGCAATAATTAGAAAATAAGATGGTGATGACAACAAACTACAAAGCAAATGAGATCATCATTATTAAGATTATTTCAAATCTAGAAGATAGTTCAACATAATTTAGCAAGACTTTTGAGCACATAAATGTTTCTTCTGTTATCTACGAACACACCAAATAGAATATTAACAAAAACAGTAAAAATATCATGCACAATAAATCAAATATGTGCACTAGCCAAGCTGATTAATGACCCATCATTTAGTCTATTGATCAATGCCTCACTGGATGTGCCCGTATATAATTGTAACATTATGACAAATTTCAGTGTTGTCTTATTAATGGTTTATAATAATACAATCTCACATTCTAACAATATATTTACGTCTCTACTTGTGGGCAGTTTCAGATAGCCTCATTGCAGTTAAAAGTATATTTACGATCCTGGGTTCTATGAAAGGGATCCAAAAGGAATATAGCTCATATTTTTTACTTTAGTATATTAATGATAAATGTTTTGACATTTTAGCTTTTACCATAAATAATTTGTTTGGTAGTTTGCTATCAAGGATCCTGCTTCAAACAAGTATTGTAGCCCAAGATATAATCCTGAGTTTATGCCCTTGTGATCATATAATTCAATCTAGACTTCCGTTTTTGGAACATTGAAGAGATTATTACTAAATCACAAAAAAGGCAAGAAATACTCGGTTTACTGAAAAGGGGAAAAGAAAAAAAAACTCCTGGTAACTAAGGGGGTAGAGTTTCTAAGATAAATCTTCTAACACACTAAAAGCAAAAAGACTATTAGTTCACGTACAACACAGGCTATTAAACTTATAATATAATTGAAACTGCAGATGACAGTGAAGAAGTTCTCCCTATATTGAAAGGGAAATAATCTGTAGCACAATTTTACATGAGGAAGAGAATACCTGGAAAACTTTAATGAGCTTTAGCTCACCTCTTCGCTTAATTTCAAAACCTTTTAACTCCGCAAGGGTTCCATCATCATTAAAAACAGCATAACGTTTCTTAATTAGAATTCCTTCTTCCTTAGAAGCAGGAAGAATCATTGCCTGCATGCCAGAAACATACAGAGGCTGAAAGTGAATACCACGGGTCCATGACAAGCAACAGAATCCAGTTAGTTACAATCCAAAATTAGCTTATTGGGTCCATCCACTTCACCTTATAGGGTCCATCCACTTCAAATTCAATTGAGCATTCGCTATGTGTTGAATAGGTTCTGTTCACAGAATTTTCGAGTGTCTGTCACAACAGCAGTCAAATAGAGGGCTTTTTATACACAGAAAAGTAAATCTTTCGGAGGATATTACACGCCTCAACACAAATTTCAAGTAAAGCAGGTTTAATCGAAAGACGGAGAATCAGAAGAATGGAAAAGGATGAGCCCCATATCTAACCTGGTACTGGTCATTTGTATTGTTCATTGCCACATCAACATTGAGCATGACACATGGATAAGAAATTGTGAGCTTCTTTTTCAAATCTCTGAAATACAAGGCCCCCAAAACATGGTCAGAATTTTCATTTACAGTATTCTAAGTAGAGAAGCACTATAGCCTGAAGTTTTCAAACCAGAGAAACAACTAGAATCAGTCCGGACTTTGACCATATCATGTGACCCCTTTTTCTGAGTATTGGTACGTATGTTTATATTTATACCAGTTGAAAATAAATATGGATTTAAAATATAATATGTATTGTGAAATAATATACAGATACATGTGAGTTTTTTAAGTCTTTAAATCGATGCCAAACACCACTCAATTAAAATGGGTTAGAGAGAGTATCAATATTAATATTTGAAAAGGAAAAATCAAATAGGCCCATATTATCATGCAAGTACAGCATACCTTGTTTTAAAGGTGAAATTCTCTGGAAATGACCCAGGTAGTGCACACCAGATACCATCTGTGTCTAATTCAAGTGGTCTTCCAATTTTTTCAACCAGTAAGCGAGCATTCTGGATGATTTTTGCTCCAGTGTATGTAACAACTCCTGCCATCTCCATTGAGTACCATCTTGCACCCCTGGAATGAAACCAGGTACAGGGATATTGAAGGATGGAAGGAGAATAAAGATCCAAACAGAAAAGAAAATCCAAGTGCAAAAAAACCAGTTGGATGTCTCAGAAATAAAGATCCAAACCGAAATGAAAATCCAAGTGCAAAAAAACCAATTGAAAGTCTCAGAAACATACTTGCGCATGACGTATCCATAGAAGGAATTCAGAATACACTTATGAGCCAACTGCAATGAATCATAGAGAACTACCATATCCTGCATATATTAGTGAGAAAATCCAGTTGTTACAAATGAAAGGATACCGACTATCTAATAACCTAAAACTGGACTAATATTAAATGTCCCAGTACTCAAAACACACTCTAATAAGCCAGAAATACACATACTTGTGCTTCCTGGATCTTTATAGGATTGCCACTAGCCTTTGCTTCTGACAACTTCCCCTTCCAAACTTTATTAAGCCCTTTGTATTCGTATCTTCTATCTCGAAAGCTTAAACCAACAGAGAATTATACGTTATGTATTACAAGAAAAGTCTACCAATCAAAGATTTGCACGTGTTCTTAGTAGAACCAAGATCTTCGAGCTTGAACCTGTGTAAACATAACGAAAATGCACAATCTTAAGCTTCCTACCTGCACACAGTGTCAACATAAAATGGGTTTTCTCGCATGCAAACCCCTGCTTCTCGAAGCTCCATCACAGGCTTGTTAAGTACCCGTTTATATGCCTACCATGGAGAACGTAACATAGCATGTAAGTTAATACTAAGGCACATAGTTTAATTAGAGATGATAACAAACATACCTTCTGGCAGTATTTCTTCAGACGATCTTTGAGCTTTAATTGTTGCTCCACTTTAGGCAGGTCGAGAAAAGGTTTTGATATATGCCCATCCATGCTATCAACAAGCTCAGACTCAATTTGCCTCTTCAAATGATAGTAATCACTGCATAATTTTAAATTGGTGTGTAAACTTTACAGAATAAAGTCTACTAAAACAAAGACAAAGAAAAAAACAAATAAATAAATAAATAAAAATGGAGGAACACAAATTTTACCTTCTCTTTGCCATGTATGTCTCCCCACGCCAAACCCATTCAAGATTCCGTAGGCAAGTTTTCCCAGGCCGATTGAAATCACATGCAGTGCACACTTCATCTGAAACTATTGACGGTGGCTGGAAGTGCGGAAAATATATCATTCAAATGAACAAAAGAAATGCAAGTTACTGACTGGAAAGATATATTGCAAAAAATAAACCCTATGGGTGGGAGAAATGGCCAAGGCCATGAGGAATAACCTAAAGGCTCAAGGTCACAGGTTCCCAATCCCCGCCTATGAATTAGCTAAAAAGGCTTGTGAAGTGTTAGACCTGACAAGTAAGAAGGTCATTACCAGTATTAGTCTTGTTTATCTAGGGTGTTGGAAAGGATGGCCTCTAACATATTGCTGTACAACGCAGTTGCTATGAGACCCAAACTTCTGTTTCACGAACCAGTTCCCTAAAGAGATTCATAACAAGTGTGGCCCCATAGTTTACAAACGTCAACAAGTACCGTGAATAAATTTCTTTATCAAAATCCACCTCTAAAAGAACCCTTAGACCTTGGTTATTCAGTTATTTCCCTTGATTATTTTACTTATGGGTAACAAGCAAGCTTAGGCTGGTAATATAAGTTAAGCACCAAACAACATCATCTAATATCATAGCCCTATGACTATCATGTTTGCTGGCTCGAAATCCTCATGTGTACTTCCTTCGATTAAGAACAAGGGATGAAAATTCAACTCAAAGGTTGGGTCCCTGTTTCACCCTCTGCTAATGGGAGGATTTAAGTTGAAGAAAATTGGTAGAGGCAGGTCTATCGTGATTAATCTCAGGGAAGATTTAAAATATGAGAAACCCCAATCCTACCCGAACATTAGTATGTAATTATTTTCTTACAGGAATCGTAAGTATGCAGTATGCACATATTTAGGATATAGGAATTTTGGCTAATAATATGTCGACAACCATCAAGTGGAAACTTTTTGTTAGTATGATATACATTGTTGAGCCCTCCATGCTTAATCTTTTAGATGAGTTGGTTACTTAACATGGTATCAGAGCTCTGGGTGTGCAAAGTCTTGGGTTCAAATCTTCCCGGCTACACAATTGTCTTTATATTAATTTAATAGTGCAAATGCACTTTAATTTCTCCGTTCTCTATAAAAAGTTGCATTGAGGGGGAGTGTTAGCATGATATACATTGTTGGGCTCTCCATCTAACAGCTTAAGCTTTTAGATGAGTTGGTTACTTAACACTTTTTATTGAAGCTTCGAATTTTCAGGCAATATGTAGTATGACAACTATACTACAGTTCTGAGGCTTAAATAGATGATGAAATTCAGTTTATAAGCTCAAAAGTTCAGCAGTCTTTTTTGGCTCAATGCTAAGTATAATAAAAATGAATATAAGTTTTAAATATAAGTTGTTTAAGTAAGAACACTATTTGGGTTGAATGCTACAATAGTGCCTATACATACATCAGAGAATTGGCCTCTATCTTAGAACTAAATGCAAATGTATAAAGTACTCAACACACTCCTTTAGATGTGGGCCATGTGGCATGACTGAGCCAAACACATCAATACCAGGTGACAAGGAGAACGTGTGGGAAGGTGCAACAAACACTTTGACAAACCACCTGCTCTAGTACAAACTCAAAAACAAATTAACAATAAGTGGAGTAGCCAAAAGGTTTTAGATACCGAACTTTGAGGTTCAAGTTAACTTTGTGGGACATAATAGTGGCACAAATCGTTATAAAACTCTTATTCTACAATATGACAGAAGTTGCTACTTAACTTTCATACCTGAAGCCTATTTGTCAGAATAATGTTTGGATACATTGCAGCCACATCTAAATGATAGATGAGGGGGCATTCATCACGTAAAGGTTCATCTCTCAACCTAATAAGCTGCATGTTTTAAGATATATTAATAATAACAAAAATCAAATTTAAACAATTTCTTATACCCAAAAAAAACTTCAGCATAATTATTTGTCTTAAACTTGACAACTGAAAGAAGCAGCACCTTTTCCAGGATGGCATTCTTCACTTCTTCATAGTTTGAGACTAATTCGACATCCATCTTGCCCTCTACTCTGATAGCATATTGCAGATCACGGTCAAGGTTGTTGATTAGTTGCTGGAAAATAGGTATAACAAAATGTCAATATAAATTATTCACATGCAGAATGATTACAAAGAAGTAGCGATATCCAGGAAAAGATCAAGAAAGCAACCGGTAGGCAGTTGTTAAATCCAGGTTAAAGCCATGAGATGTTTTGAATAGTTAAATACATTGAATCTACAAGATATTCATATATGGTGAACAACTAAATTTTCTGCCCATAAAAACATGCCATGATTAAAAAAAATCAGGAAATGAAATGTACAGATAAAATGCACCAACTGAAAGAACCCTATTTGACATTTTGTAGAAGCTGTAACATACAGAAAGTCACCCACGTCTCTGGAGCTTGGATGACAAAGTCAAATTGCAAGTACAACTTTGAATTTTGAAGTCCCAAGATGACTCAACTATTTTGTTCCCTCTAAGTTTTGTTAATTCATTGAACTTTATTTCTAATAACTAAGAATTTTTATTTTTATTTTTTTTGGCTAAATAATACATAAGAATTTAATCGAACCTTATTGCATGAGCCTAGGAGTTTCCCAATTGTTAACAATTTTTTGACTATAGAAAAATCTGGCACTTTTGAGTTTTAACATTAC
Organism: Panax stipuleanatus; assembly: GCA_020205555.1. Lineage (NCBI taxonomy): Eukaryota > Viridiplantae > Streptophyta > Magnoliopsida > Apiales > Araliaceae > Panax > Panax stipuleanatus. The sequence continues at coordinate 39,571,609 of CM035120.1, forward strand.
TCAATAAAAAACATACCAGCCGAACCATGTCAACAATAAATAAATGTTTAAATTTTCAAATTAAAGAACTCCTCAATACCAACTTACAACAAAATTTGAACTACATAAAAGTATATAGGCTTACACTGAGCAGGAATTCTGCATGAGTTACTAGAAGAAAAAAAACTGAGGAAATACATCACAAAATTTATAACTAGTACCTTTTTGTGCTAGGTAAATGTATAACTATTATTATGCAAGGTATACCAAGCTGTTTAGTTGACCAATAACATTCTAAAAAAACTGCAAGGTTCTATTACCATCCCAATATACCATTGGTGCGAAAGAAAAGTTTGTTTGACTTGCTGCTGATTATGTAACGAGGCATTAGAGCCAAAGGGGGGAGTTGGTTATCCGAAACACTTCTAAATAATAATATAAACTCTAAGTATCTCATACAATTATGACAAATGAAGTGCTATATGTTTCATTATTCGAAAAACTACAGTATTATAAAACTCAACAAACAAACTTCAAAGTTGAAAAACTAGTGATACATGTAAAAATAGATGTTTTGTCCACTGCAAGTGGGTGTGACCCAGACATATGCCAAAGCAAACAAGACATGTATCTCCTGTAAGATGTGATGATTGAAGTTAAACAATGCACCCTATATTGACGAATGATTTCATTATCAGTTTACCAGAACAAATCCATCCGAGATTATGATAGACACTTTTGAAGACTAAAAACAAAAGAATGCTAAACTATTGGAAGTTGAAAAGGATGAATATAGTTTTAGATTACCTCATAAGCAGATGGATCAAGTTTGAAACTAGTTGGAAGATCAGATCTAAAAACACCACTCTCTAGGCATTCTACATGGCCACCAATGTATGTCTCACTCTCAAGGAGTTGATTACCAAAGAACTTCTCCGGATCAGATTGGTGTTTATTGGGACATATAACATTTGCCATATATGCCTGCAATTATTAGGAAAACCAAAGAACTGGTAAAACAGGCGGGAAATAATAAATTCTATTAACCTATAGAGGAAAGAGACGTTGCGCATTATAGATGTGTCAGCATAGAATTCATAATTCAAGGAGAGAACAAATCAGTAAAGAATAACAAATCAATACAAGAAAAGAAAAATATCAAATTAAAATCATGTATGTTGAACCACCTACCTGGACCATGAGAAGCATTTCACAAAGGGTTCCACTTCCTTTACGCAAAACCTCATCTGGGGGCATGGGTATTATTGTTCCAAGGGAGAAAATGAAGGGATGAACATAGGTCATATATAAATAGTACGTCGAGACAGCATCAGATACAGAATAGGAGGCCATCATCTGAAGTAACATTTACCAACAGAAGGAAAATAAAGAAATATAAGAATTATTACAATAAGGTGATGCGCAACACATGATGATATACATAATTCACAAACCTCTTGAAACAGTAACAGCAAAAAAGCTTATCAATAAATTCTTCATTCATTCCCATCAACCCGTAAGACACTTGGTGGTGATTAGGATGATTTATACTAAGAAATTTTGTCTTCGGTAATCCCAGTTACCCAAGATGTGATCTGTTTTTAAGCATTTACTAGAGCTGAGCAATTATGCTAATTTTCATTCTTTAGCAATCATCTATTGATTTATTTATCTATTCCATGATTGGAATAAGAGACTACACTTTACACCATTATTTGAATCAGAAAACAAATTTCAAAATGTGTTCCTCTTATCAATAAGGAGCCATATCGTGCATCATAAAGGTTCTTTTCTGCGCATTTGTATAATATTTAGTTATAAAAGATGCACCAACTATGTGACTAAAGAATGTCTCAAGACATTCCTACCTGGGGCTTTTCCTTAGCAAAACGAACCATATCCTCAGGATTCACCTCCAACGGATCATAACCCAGTTTAGCCTTTGTAACAGCCTGAAACATGAGCAAGAAAGAGTAAACCTCATCAAATATAAGTAGAAGCTTTGAAGTTTGAACAACATACTTCTGAATAATTGTTAAAATAGAATATAAATAATATGTACTTCCTAATGATTGGAAGAATAAAAAATATGTTTGACTGCAGTTGATTAGTTGATGTCTAAAGCAAAAAAGTGTTTTAAATATTAAAAGTAGTAACAACAATCTTTACCATCAGAGTTTATTTAATGTTCTAGGTATAAGGCAATTCGAAACAATTCTAGCTAAGAAGGTAATTCGTAACAATTCTGGCTAAGCTATCCAATGTTCTAAAAATCCCTGCCTAAGTTCTAGGCGCCTAGGCCTCACTTAATCAAAATTAGGTAGTGTTTGAAGTGTAATAAGAGCTTATTAAAGTAGAGACTGTATAAAATAGAGGCTCTTTTTAAAACAAAGTTTAAATGTTAAGAAGTTGTTTGATAATCAGTCTTTATTGTATGTATGAATACAATATTTTACTATTTTACCCTTATACCAGTTTATTAAAAATATAATAAATATTAAATAATTAATTCAAATAAAATCTTCAATAATGTATAACTAGTAAAATATTTTAAGTCTAATAAAACATAATAATAATTATGACAATTTTACATAATTACTATAATATACGGCGGTGGCGGTGGCGGTGGCGGTGGCGGTGGATGGCGAGCGATAGTGGTGGCGGGTGGTGGTCGTGGGTGGATGATGGTGGGTGGGGGTTGGTGGTGGTGGTGGTGGGTGGTCGATGGTGGATGGCAGTGGTGGTGGTGGTGGTGGTGGCGGTGGCGGTGGCGATGGCGGCGGCGGTATAGTGAGAGAAGTGAAGTGAAGAATTAAAAAAATATAATTATAATAGTGAAGGCCAAAGAGTAATAAAGAGACTCTTTTTTAAAAAAAAGACTTGCCCCATTCTCTTTTTTTTTAAGAGGCAAAAAGAGGTTGGCTAAATTTTTATCAAACAAGATTGCCTCTGCGCGAAAAAAAAGTGAGACTAAAAAAAGGTAAAAAGAAGCAATCAAACACTACCTTAGATTGTGTTTGATAAAACTGAATATTAAGATCTGAACAATTTAGACATCTGAATAAAATAGAGCATCTGTCTAGATTTGTATCGGAATGAAGAAATGTTGTTTGATAATTAATTTTTTCAAAATGTCTAAATAATAGTACTTTACTATTTTAACATTTCCTTCTCTCCTTTCCTTCTCTCTTCAACCACCAAACTTCTTGTCACCTCTATAATCAAAAGTTCTGATCCAAAAGATCCAATTTTGTTCTCTCCTTCTCTCTTGAACCACCCAACTTCTTGTCTCCTCCATAACCAAAAGCTCTGATCCAAAAGTTCCAATTTTTTTCTTGATTTTCTTGTCTCCTCCATAACCCAACTTTTTGTCTCCTCCAATTTTTTCCGATCGGTATGCTTCTTGATGAAATTCTAGTCCGCGAATTCCCTTCTAAAGAATATCGATCCCTTGTATTATAATGGCTTGCCGGACTTGCCGATTCCCATCTCACCGGTGTAATATTTTCAGATCTTGCCATTTTTTCAGATCTTTTCTTTTGGTCTATCAGAGACGGAATTGTGCTTGGATGATTTTTTTTATTATTTTTTAAAATTTATTTATGGTGGAATTGTAGATTTGGTTTATTCATGGTGGAATTGTAGATCTTTTCTTTTGGTCTATCAGAGACATGGATTTGTGTTTGGATTATACCGCCAACGATTCTAATGTTTCAATCGACAGGGATGATTCTAATGATTCTAATGTTTTAAATCAGATGGTTTCAATCGGCAGGGATGATAGAATTTGGGATACAAAAGGAATTTTGTAATATTGTAGAAGTTATTTTTGTCCAAAAATAGTCAATTTCGTTCAGACTCACCTCTGGATGGTTTAGAATTAGATTTGAATCTTACCGATTAAGAGGCATTAAGACAAAAAAAAATTACCAAACAAATTTAGCCTCTGAGACTAAGCCATTCAGAGCTATTCAGAGCTAAACAAACACAGCCTTAGTCCTCTACTGCATCTATTTAATGAAGACTTTGAAGCTTGATCCCCTTTACGTAAAAAAAGGTACTTATGATGAAGGAGGGGCGTGTGACCATTGATTGGACCCTAGTGACCCAAATGGATTTGACCCAAACAAGATAAACGAAAAAACATTGAAAAAAGTAGGGTTTCCCCATGAGCGGTCAGCCTAGGTCTCCCATGAGCGGTCGACTAGTCTACTCCCCCTTTGGAGGGTCTTTTATATGTTCTCTCAACTAGGGTTCCATTATACAAATTTTCATTGTGGTTTTAATCATAATGGCAACTATGTTAATATCATGAAGCTCTAAGTTTTAGTAGATAAAAATGTGATTGGAAGGTCACTACTACATGAGACGTAATGAAAACAAAAATATGTGACGATCATTGTTCACAAAATATGAAAAACAAGTAATCCAACAGTTACAGAATATAGAACACGTGAATCTGACTTGGAATTTGCACCTTGAGGCCTTGGCTCCCTTGAGGCAGATAACTATCACGTTTGACCCAGGCAAAACAATCAAGATGGCAAGCAAACTTAGCACGACATTCCCCTTGATTCTTATCACATTGAAATCCTAGCTCCTGCAATTCAAAGGAACGAAGAGTTTACACAGTCTCATGAAACATGTGCCTCCTATTAATCTTTTCAAAGACATGCAAATAATTGAAGTAAGCTATCGAAATTAAGTTCAAAGCATAAACCAAAGTTCAAGGTAACAGCTTTAGAAACTATAGCAGCAGAAGAGCTTCTTGATGATTGAAAACTAAATGCAATCGTAATTAAGGTAAAAACAGCTCAAAAATCCACATAAGTCTTATAGTTGTTTGTTTATATACATGTAGTGGGTCAATGACAAAACAAATCAGTACCCAGAACTACACATGTTCTTTTTCCAATCACATATAAAAACATAAAACACAAGGCATGTAATTTACCATGTTGTAGCTAATGCTAGTCATAAAGCAGTTAGTTCATGCAAATTAAGTCATCTATTACTATTGAAGTTAAATGTTCCTGCACATTGTATGCTCCACAAACAATACATGCGTAGTATTCCCATTATTATTTAATTCCTTCAACTTAACAGTAGCAACAACGGCTAACGGACAAAGAAGAGAAACGTAAAGAAACCTAGGCACATGATATATGGATGAAAGTGAAACTTGCTTGGTAAATAAACTTTATGATTTCGAAAAGAGTCATCTTTGTGCCAGTGCCAACAAACGAGCTTAAATGACATTCGTATATGAAGAATGTGTATTTTCTATATATTTTCATATAACAAGTACCTACATTTATACACAAAATGCTAGCCTAACTTTTTACAGAAAAACAGAGGGAAATGTTAAGTGTGAAGACAACACTAACATCTGCCATGTTAGTGTACTAACATTACTAACATCTGCTAAGTTAATGTACTAACATTACTAACATCTGCTAACATGCTAACACTCTCCCTCAAGCTGGTGTATAGATATCTCGCATACCCAACTTGAAACACAATGGATGAAACATCTTACTACGGAGACCCTTAGTCAAAATATCAGCTAGCTGATGATCTGTTTTTACAAAAAGTAAGCAAATAAGACCACTGGTTAACTTTTCTTTGATGAAGTGTCTGTCAATCTCAATGTGCTTCGTTCTATCATGTTGTACTGGGTCGTTTGCAATATTAATGGCTGCGTTATTATCACAAAATAACTGCATAGGCTCTTTAGTTGCAACACCCAAATCTTCTAGCAAAGTGCGAAGCCACATTAGTTCACATATACCCAAGACGATAGCTCGATATTCAGCCTCAGCACTAGATCTTGCCACCACGGACTGTTTCTTACTACGCCAAGTAACAAGATTACCTCCAACAAATGAACAGTAGCCTGATGTAAAACAATGATCCTCAATAGAGCTAGCCCAATCTGAGTCGGAAAAAGGTTCAACTCTCATATGATGACCATTTGGTGCAAACAATAAACCTTTTCCAGGAGCAGACTTAAGATACCTTAGAATTCGGTAGACAGATTCCTAGTGACAATGTCGAGGATCATGCATATACTGGCTCACTATACCTACAGCATAAGATATATCGGGTCTGGTATGAGAAAGGTATATCAATCGTCCCACCAAACGTTGATATCTTTTTCTATCAACCGTAGGTCTTGTGCCTTCTTCTAGATGATGATTAACTTCAATAGGAGAATCAGCAGGTTTACAACCTAATATGCCAATTTCTGTTAGAAGATCAAGGACATACTTCCGTTGAGATAGAAAAATCCCACTGGAAGATCTAGTAACTTCAATACCAAGGAAATATTTCAAGGGACCAAGATCTTTGATCTCAAAATCTTTGGCCAGACTCACTTTGAGATTAGCTATCTCTTCTTTATTATCCCATATCACCACAATGTCATCAACAGAAACAATAAGAATAACACTCTTACCATTTATTTGTTTGACAAATAGAGTGTGATATGCTCGACTCTGCTTGTATCCTAATCTTATCATTACCTTGTAGAATCTACCGAACCAGGCTCTGGGAGATTGCTTCAGACCATATAAAGCCTTTCGCAGTTTACAAACCTTACCCTTAGTGATAGATGAAGAAAAACCATAGGGTATTTCCATATATACCTTTTCTTCTAAGTCGCCATGAAGGAATGCATTTTTCACATCCAATTGTTGAATATCCCAGCCAAAGTTCGTTGCACATGAGATTATGGTACGAACAGAGTTCATCTTCGCCACAGGAGCAGATGTCTCCTGGTAAGCAATTCCATGAGTTTGAGTATACTCTTTTGCAACTAGCATGGCTTTGAGTCTCTCAACTGTCCCATCTGACTTCTGCTTGACTATATATACCCATTTGCTAACTAGTTCTCATGTATCATTCTTCTTCAGGGCATTCATCTCCTTAATCATAGCTTGTTTCCAATTCTCATCACTGATTGCTTCTCTACACCCCGGAGGAACAGATATTGAAGACAAGGAAGAAACAAAGGAGTGGTAGGAAGCAGATAATTTGTTATAGGCTAAGAAATTAGAGATATGATGTTGAGTACAAGATCTAACTCCTTTTATGAGAGCAATAGGAATGTCAGTATCATCAGAAGAACAAATAGGGTTAGGATTCTCACTATTAGCATTATCAAGAACAAGTGCGGAACAAGGTTGGTGTAGTGGTGCAGAAATGGTGACCTTATTCTTGCCTTTTCAAACATAGGTCATCAACTCAGGCTCAGACTCATGTAACTCCTCCTATGTAGAATTACCAGAAACAACAATAGGAGCAGGGCTTATACCAGCCTCAGAAGGGATAATAGGAACAGGGCTTGTAACAACCACAGAAGGGAGCTTCTCCTCCTTATCAGTAGCATCCTTCCCCTGAGGAGAAGAGGAAGAAGAATAAAAAGGTTCCAATACCGAAAAAGTTACATCCCGAGTGACAAAAACTTTGTTAGAAGGAGGATGATAACATTTATAACCTTTTTGGGTTGGAGAATAACCAATGAAAACACACCGAAGAGCCTTGGGATCTAATTTGCCCCGAGTGGGAGATTTGTCATGTACATAGCACACACACCCAAAAACTCGAGATGAAGGAGAAGGATTGGTCGTGTGTTTGAGAAAAGAGACGGGACTTTTGTTCCCTAGGATTTTAGAAGGAAGACGGTTAATAAGAAATGCAGCAGTCAGAACTGCATCTCCCCACAGAAACTTAGGGGTTGTCATGGTGAACATAAGAGTGCGGACAACCTCTGGTAAGTGGTGATTTTTCCTTTTTGCCACTCCATTTTGTTCTGGAGTTTTGACACAGGAGGTTTGAATAATGATGTCATGCTGAGAGAGGTCAGATTCAAAAACATGATTGTTGCTATATTCACGACCATTATCACTATGGAAAATTTTGACTTTAGCATTAAATTGGGTTTGAATCATTTTATGAAAGTCCTGAAAACAATCAAATACCTCATATTTGGAACGCAAGAGATAAATCCAAATGACACGAGAATGACAATCAATAAAGCTAACAAACCATCTAAAATCAGAACATGAAACAACCCGAGAGGGTCCCCACACATCAATATGGATAATAGCAAAAGACTCAGAATGTCGACTATTAATAGCAGAATAAGTCGAACGTTTATGTTTACCGAATTCACATGGTTCACACAAAAACTGTATTCTATTACATTGCTTAACTAAATATGGAAATAAAGACTCCAATACCGAAAAGGAAGGATGTCCCAAGCGTCGATGTCATTGATGAAGAGAGGTCAGGCTAGAGTCAGAAGTAGAGTGAAGAGCCTAAGTGGAGGACAGGTTAGACGAGGGAACATCTAGGTAATAAAAACCATCAACTGCACTACCACTCCCAATCGTCTGCTCCATCACCAAGTCCTGAAAAACACAATGATGTGAAAAAAAAGTTACTGAATAGTGTAGAGATTCAGAAAGGCGTTGAACAGAAAATAAATTCGCAGTAAACAAAGGAATGCGAAGAACAGATGATAATGTTAATGAATGAGTACAAAATACAAAACCACGCCCGGAGACAGAAGACAGAGAACCATCAGCTACTCGAACCTTGTTTTTTCCAGAGCACGACGTGTATAAAGTAAAGAGGTTTAAGGACCCAGTCATATGTTCGGAGGCACCTGTGTCTATAATCCAACTAGTGCAAGTTGATGAAACAAAAAAGGCACAAGAATGGATACCTGACTGGGCATAATGAGGAGTAGATTTAGAACAGAATTTTTGAAAAACTGAAATTTTCTCAAGAGTAAGTGAAGTAGTAGTTTCTGAAATATTGGGTGCATCAACAGAAAGTGGTGGAGAAGACATGTAGGCCTGAGATCCACGTCCACGACCACGACTTGACCAACCTCCACACCCTTTAGGACGCCCATGAAGTTTAAAGCATCGATCCCTGATATGATTCTTTCCCCCGCAATAATCATATTCGTGGGACTCCTTCTCAACAGAAGACTGAATGGGGAAGCTAGGCTTAGAATTCAAAACAACCATAGCTGATTTGTCAACAGAATTTAGATTTAGAACCATCACCCAACGTCTACTTTCCTCTTGTTGGACTCTAGCATGAGCCTCTCGCAGTGATGGAAAATGTGTTTGACCAATCAGCTGTGCTTGAACTTGATCACACTCTGTGTTTAGACCAGCCAGGAAGTCAACAACTCGATCTTCGCCAACAAACTTTTGATAAGCTGCGATATCTTCCGTACATTTGGCTGAAAAACGCGGTAATGATCAAGCTACTGCCAAAGGGCATTAATCTCCGCAAAATACTATGCCACAAGTTTCTCCCCTTGACTCAGTTCACGGATTTGCTTACGAATGTCATAAGCCTTAGACATATCACCAGAAATAGAGAAAGCCTGGAAGATAGCCTCCCAAAGCTCATAGGCAGTGTTTTAAAACATGTAACTACTTCTCATAGTCGGTTCCATAAAATTAAAAATCCATGTTTTTACCATGGAATTATCAAATTTCCATTCTTCTTGGGTCATACCCGGTTGTGCAGGCATAATCGGAGTTCCATTGATAAAGTGTTGAATACGAATGGCCTCAATTGACATACGACATGCTTGAGACCATGCCAAATAATTGGATCCATTCAATTTAAAAGGACTGAGAGCCAGAGCAGAGCTGAGATGATGGTTTCTAATCATCTGCCCTTTATTTGTTTCTGTAGCACCAACACTATTAATGGAACTAGATTTGGCCATGGTAATAGGAGCAACAAGATTTATCCAAGGAAACATCAACAAGGATAATTTAAAGGATCAAAAATATGACAGTTATTCAAAAAAATGCAACTGAGTCTACTTTAGGATCCTTGGCCATAGTGAACACTAAGGCAACAGTAGTAGTGCAACTGACTTTCAATAACAACAGTAAACAAATGATAGTGAAACTAACAGGCTCAATTAGTGCAATAAGGCCAACAAGAATTCCCAGTACGGAAGCTTCGAAGAACTGACAGTGAGCAAATAAGACCAAACGAACGAACAGTAAGCGTAATATAAGTAAACCTAAATTTCACTCCATACAACCACTGTGGATGGAAAGAGAAGAGAGAATCGATCCGACTGGAAGAGACCGCGTTGGAAAAAAGTCGTTGGAAAGTGTCTCACGCGCCGGTCAACGATGGTGCGTGGCGTCGGAGGTCAGGCAAGTGGGTGGTGCGTGTGACAGTGGGTCGAAAATTTGAAAACTCCGATTAGGTCGCCCTGGCACTGTAGAACCTTAATATGGGTTCAATTTCTCAAAATAAACTAATATTACAAAGTTTCTACTGGAAGAGATGATCGACAGCAAGAAACAGAACAAGAAGAAAGAAAAAACGCAGGTCTGTCATGGACCTTGCTCTGATACCATGAAGAATGTGTATTTTCATATAACAAGTAGCTACATTTATACACAAAATGCTAGCCTGACTTTTTACAGAAAAACAGAGGGAAATGTTGAGTGTGAAGACAACACTAACATCTGCCATGTTAGTGTACTAACATTACTAACATCTGCTAAGTTAATGTACTAACATCTGCTAACATGCTAATAGTATACTATTTGAGCCAACAGAAAATAGGTTGCCTACATCACTCATTCTAAACCCATGATGAGCTGCTCTGCATTCAAGGAATGGCCAATCAAAAAAGTCACCATTGTATGTGACATAAATACCAGGCTTCAACTCTTGCATGTGGTTAAACCACTGTCGAAGAAGCTCTTCCTGCAACAAAAAATAGAATATAAAGCAACCTAAAATAATTATCCATCTCAAAATCTACCAAAAAATTGGATTAAGACCCCCTCCATTACACATATCCCCCAATTTCTCCCAATACACATTTAGCGATACAAATATTGCTTTTAGCAACACTTTCAACGACACAATTATTTGCAACAAATTTTATTTTGTAGCTAAATGTAATATTTGTGTCACTGAATGTGTATTGGGAGAAATTGAAGGATATGTGTAATGGAGGGGATCCTAATCCTAAAATATTAATAGAAACTTTTACCTCATTTTTAACATTTATGACTTTAAAGCACCCTTCAAATTCTGGTTTTGGAGTGTACTCCAAATCCTCTATATCTTCTCCAACACACTGAAGAAAATTTAACAGCATAGGAGTAATAAATATGCTTGCTAATGCACAGTTGTATCACTTGACCACACACTACAATCTAGTGAAATTCACAAAACTGATGATTCATGCTTATGCAAACTTAACAGCAATAGCTGCCTTATAGGGATTGCAGAAAAAACATTATAAATATAATTAAGCATGTCAATGAAGATTGCTAATCGCCAAAGCATAATTAGCAAATTTTGGTTTGAGTAAGAAACATGCTTAAAGCATACAGAATAATACTAATTTGTTATAGGCTCATTATATAATGCTTGTAGAAAATTAAGTATTTTGCATTAACCAGTATACCGTATTTCCTTCTCTTTGTTATTCCATTTTTTTAACTCCAAAATAAAGGATGAAGAGGTAATCTGAATAGTTTAAATTTATCGACTGAATCCTTTGGGAAGGAGTTAGTATCACACCATACCATGAGGGTATTGCAAGCCAATACTTTAAAATCATTTAGTGTACAAAATATGATGCAGGGAAGCTAGTAAATCTATAATATATCCACGAAAGAAATTAAAGAACAAAAATATAGATTTCACTAAATCATGTGCACCTCTCTGTTAATAATGAGATAACCCCGTCCATCAATCATATATGAAATCATCATTACTAAGTCGTACTCTGCATCTGGAAATTTCAAAGGTAGCTTTGTGGTCTCAATATCAAAAGCACAGACATGAACTTCAGCACGTTGCAAGAGATCAGTCCTCCTTTCAAGCGTAACTCCGGCACTGGACACACTAACATCGTACCACTGCCCACACCTTACATCTAAATAAAGTGAAGTTCAAAATGAGGCCAAGAAAAAATTACAAACTTAAGCTTTTGCATCAAATAAATAATGAATATGAAATGTATCACCTTTGTCAATGGCAAAGCGAACATGGTAAGGGACATCGTACTCTCGCAAATCAGTTATGTAATCTATAAAATCTTGAGTTCGTTGTTTGCTGCAGATCAGCACCAAAACCATCTCAAAATTGGAAGATTTTCACATTAACAGTGAGATACTAGATATAATCAATATGGAAATTAAGCATTTTAAACACCCATACATTTTTCTCCACTACGTTAGCAACTTAAAACATTTAATTACATGACATCCATACCTTTTCCCTATCAATATGGATTCATATGCTTCTTCAGCATCAAACTTTGCCTGGTTTCTTTCAACAACGTGCACTAAATCACTCTTCACGTGCATCAGTTGTTGGACAGTATCAAAAGATATCTTTAAATATGTTTTACACAAGCCAGACAGATGGTTTTTCTGAAATGAGCATATAAAAAATAAGTATGCAGCATTCATGAAACTTGTTCCAGATGCTCTCAACCATCTCACGTATGCACAAAAAACAACAATGCCAACAATATACATGATCAACAATAAAATGTTGACATTTGATCCATCACGTAAATTTAGGAACCTAAGTTAAGAACATGAAAAATGGCTTCTTAAACACTTTAATAGCCAAAAGAATACCAACTGAAATTTCATAAATTATAACTGATTGCCATAAAATGACGTTCTCAATTACACTTAAAATCATTAACAAAAATAAAGAGAAGCAAAAGAAAGTAGAAGTGCCTTACAAGATTAAGGTCTTCTTTATCTACAATCTCAATATCAGCAATTTGACCCTCGTGTCGTCGCCTTAAATATGCATCAACATCCATTTCCATTTTATCCTGCTATGTCAAAAGCATTAAAACAGCTACTACTAACTAAAAAAACTCAACAAAAACTCAACTAAACCAATATAAAGCTACCATTTACATACCTTTGTGGCCACGTAAAAATAAGGCCTGAACTTGTACTTTGATTTAAAAGTAGAACCATCCTTTTTAATTTCAAAAATAAAATAATAAATGTAACAATCAGTAAATCAACAGCAAAACATTACCCAAAAACAAAACCAAGAAAAAAAGTAAAGATAATTCCCGTACCTGGCAGACGAAATAAAGATCTACACAACTATAGACCTTGCGAGTCTCTTGATCGTCCCATGATGACTACAATATTATACCCACACAAAAACAAATTAAAAAAAATATGGGCTTTTTTCTGGGGTATAAAATTCTTCAATTTAGGGGAAATTGAAGAGTGGAAAGAGAAAAATGACTTACGGAAGCGAATGTGAGTAGCCATCCGAGGCGCTTATCGCCTTCTGTGAATAGATCGTAGCCGAGCTTGGATTCGAGTTTTTCTTCAGCAGTGAGGATGAGCTTTTGCTTTTTGGAAATCCTAGAGTCTCGCCGGTAGTCTCCTTTTCGAAAATCGCCGGCGTTCATGGTTTAATTGAACGGTGATGGAAAATCGGAGAGAGAATGGTTTCAGATTCAGAGGAAGGATATTGTGACCACCGACTACTGAGAGAGGCGGGACTGTGGAATAAGGATTTTCCCGCGCTTTGTCACTCCCATTTCTCTATTTTATTTTATTTTATTTTAAAAAAAAAATTGTATTATCCTCCTATCCAAAATACACTACGATTAATTTTAATTTAATAATATAATTAATTTATAAAATAATTATATTAATATTGAATATAAAAATATATTATTTATAATTTATAGAACTATATTTTCTAACTTAAATGAATTTTAAATCAATTAAATATATTAAATTACAGTACATAACATCATTGCATGACATTTGTCATTCCCAAATTGCAACACATGTCCTACCTAATTAATGTGCTCATCCATTACTTCGATTTTCACATGTCCTACATAATTACACCAGTTTTTGAATTTTATAATATCATATCTTTTATAATATTATATCATACATATATATAAGTTCCAACATTACTAACCGTGACAACCCAATAAATCCGTTTTTTGGAATTTATAATCTTATATCATACATTATATTATACATATATATAATTCCACACTAATATGTTTATTTTATAATCCCCAAAATCCACTACTTTTCTAAACTATTACTAATTTAATTATGTTAAAACATAATTATTATATCCTAAAATCACTATTTTTCTAATATTATACCATTCATAATTATACCATATATTATATCATACATGTATGGTATAATATTATAATACATGTGTAGACACTCGAAATTTTATTTCCCTGTTACTAACACTGTAGGAAGGCAAAATGGTACATTCAAACTCAAATCCGGTTTCAATACCAGTCAATCAAATCAACTCCGGTCTCAATACCAGACCTCCAGTTCAAATTCGGTCTCAATACTAATCAATCAAATCAACTCCGGCCTCAATACCGGACCTCCAATTCAAATTCGGTCTCAATACCGGTCAATCAAATCAACTCCGGTTTCAATACCGAACCGTCGATCATCCCCGATCTCAATATCGGGCCATCAAATCAACTCCGATCTCTAATCGGACCATCAGATCATCCCCGATCTCAATATCGGGCCATCAAATCAACTCCGATCTTCAATCGGACCGTCAGATCATCGCTGATCTCAAATCAGGCCATCAAATCAACTCCAATCTCCAATCGGACCGTCAGATCAACCCCGATCTCAATATCGGGCCATCAAATCAACTCTGATCTCCAATCGGACCGTCAGTTCATCCCCGATCTCAATATCGGGCCATCAAATCAACTCCGATCTCCAATCGAACCGTCAGATCAACCCCGATCTCAATATCGGGCCATCAAATCAACTCCGATCTCTAATCGGACCGTCAGATCAGCCCCGATCTCAATATCGGGTCATCAAATCAACTCCGATCTCCAATCGGACCGTCAGATCAGCCCTGATCTCAATATCGGGTCATTAAATCAACTCTGATCTCCAATCGGACCGTCAGATCAACCTAGATCTCAATATTGGGCCATCAAATCAACTCCGATCTCCAATCGGGCTGTCGGATCAACCTCGATCCCAATATCGGGTCTTTCAAATCAACCCCGGTCACCAATACCGGGACAACCACAGCCTCGAACACCAGTCTCGAGACGTCAACTCAGCCCCGGTCTCAACTCGGGAGGTACAGGTCAGCCTCGATCGTAACCCGGAAAGTCAAGTCAACTTCAGAAACAGTCTTGAAGCTTTACAAAATCTTCAGAAGAAAACCTAGAATGACCAAATCAACTTCAGAGGCAACATTGAAGACAAACAGACTCGAATGGGATCCAAGTCCTGGAAACAACTCCCGGAAGTCAACCAAAGGCCATGCCGACACTAAAGGCAACCCGGGAGAGGTAAAATGGTCATTTTACCAACTCTAAGCCGATTCGGTCAAATTAAAGCCGAATTGATGCATTCAAGGTCAGAACGAACCATAACGATGATCCCGAGTGCAAGCAGCGCAAGATAGCTCAACGGACAAACTGCGCGGAATTGAAGACCTGGTTATGAACCCGTCTTCTTGGACCCGAAAAATGTTTTATCCTATGTCATTGTGACACTCTCGGCGAGGGCTTTTTGAAAAGTTATAGCACGCCTCAACGGACGCTCCGATCAAAAGTTAGAAAGTTTCGACTTCGACCTAGCGTTGCTAGGAGTGCAAGTACTTTGAGACGACTCAGTCGGACACGTGGGCCCCACCAGGGGAGCCGCACCTCTACCTGCGACAACAGCAAGTAGAGCCAAGGCTCCCTGGTCTATAAATATGAGGCCACCCCCCCCCTCATTTTCAAGAATTTTGAAACGCAGCGAACCTCTGCCCGTTTGATTTTCTGACTTTTTCACCTCTGCTAAACCCAAATTTTTTCAACCTAACACGTAGATATACCCACATACTATCACATATCAAAAAATAACCGATAAATTCTAACGTTTAGAGCCTACGATTTGGCAAAAAGCCCGTGTAGCAGTCCATTGTAAGTATTTTTACGATCAGAAAGTTAATACTGCTTCTTTGCACTATTTTGCACTTGCATATCAAATTTTGTTTTCTAAAAATGCCCGGAACTTAGTTTCGTGGCCGTTTTCATCAAAACTTGGTATATTTTTGTATATAAACTCAATTTTTGGAATTTCTACAACTCGGATTGATGATCCGTCAGCTCTAACAGCTTCAGTGCACTAGTTCCCTTCGTTTTAAGCAACTTCGCTGGACTGGGTTATTTTCCAAGTCTGAGTTTGGCTTTTTTGCGTGTTTATTTAACTGTATATATACTAACTTTTCAATTTTGTCAAGCCCGAATGTCAAATCCGAGGTAGTTTACAGCTTTTATATATATTTATGCATATATAAACAACTTTCGCCACCACTGGGTTCTCTTCCCAGTCTTGGTTGACTACATTTCCATCAATATATATATGTATATATTTCTGTCCGGCCTGAATTATTCTGTGGCCTTTATACTGCTTTTTGCACACTTCACCATTACTGGGTTATCTTCTCAGTCCCTGGTTGACTACATTTCTGTACATTTACATTTCAGTTTGGCCTGGATTATTCTATGACCTTTTTACTGCTTATATATGTATACATATATAAGCAGCCTTCACCACCACTAGGTTCTCTTTCCAGTCTTGGTTGACTACTTTTCTGTCAATATATATATATTTCAATTCCAGTCCGAGCACCGGCGTGAAAATCCATCGCCCTTTACAGCTTTTGTATATATATATATATATATAACTGTTTATATATACTGCCATTATTTGCTTTTTATTAAATTAATGCTTTAAATATTCATTTGATATGAATCGGCATTTTTCAATTACAATAGCAACCTCGCGTCCCTTAGATCGCTATCTAGTGGGAACGAGAAGCTTCGGCCGTGTGAATCGGGATTTACTGAATGAATCCTCGGTTCTGACAATCTTGGGATATATATATATATATATATATATATATATATATATATATATGTTTCTGTACAAATTTGACCTGTACAGGTTTCTTGGCTACTCCTATGTAAGCCTAGGAAACGTGGGATTCACGATCAAACTGATCAGAATCTGATTCTCACGATGGACAAACTCTGTTGTACAAATGTACCCTGTCAGTTTTTCTGTAGAAATGTACATACAACAGACCTTAAAACGGTTATCCGGATTTAAGGTCTCAACATAGTAAAAAATATAGTTTGTCGTGTCAGAGTCCCTCCGATGGCTATCATGCCCATGAGGAGACCGACACCTGTATATATGTTGTGGTTGAGGATGCTTCGCAGCCCGACAATCACCATTCAAATGCAAGCCTTAAAGCTAAAAAAGATAAAATTGGAAGTATCAACATGCTTCAATTCCTATGTGAGCGTAAGGGTTTGATAACCAGCTTTCAAAACATCATTTTCAATTCAATCAAAAGAAAAGCTTTTGCAAATCAAATTAAGCACTTTTGCAAATCAAATCATAAACTTTTTGCAAATCAAAATATAGGTTCAACGAAGCAAAGCACTACTTTCAATCAATCAAACACAGACCCAATTTTCAAAATAGCATTCACACACGCATTTCAGTTTTAAGGGAAATATTGAAAAGATGCGGTACCGTGTTTACACGGGAGTTGTGGGGTGCCTAACACCTTCCCCACACTTAACCAAGCCCCCGAACTCAAAACTTTGTTTTCAAAGATCAAGTTTCGACAGTGTCCAGCAATTGGGCCTCTTTTCAAACAAAACTCGGTTGAGTTGGTACAACCCTTTTAAATCTACCAACTGGCGACTCTGTAAAGCGTTCAAATCGTCGACATGATACATGTTGGCCTTTTCCTAAAAAACCCTTCAAAACCTTTTTTTCAAAATAAAAAGAGTGAGGTTAGAGATAACTTAGGAAAAGATAAAAAGTTCAGGGTTGTGACCCGACCCGCTGATTTTTTTTTCGTCGTCGACAGGTGGCGACTCTGTTGGGGATAGTAGAGGGCTTAGGCCGCTTTCAAATCTTTTCAAACATTTCCCTTTCAAAACTATGAATGCGTGAATTATGCGTCTCCACATTAATGAATGCGTGAATGCTGCATCTTTACATTGAATGAATGTGAATGCATGATTTCCTGATTTTTAGTGCTTCGCACCCATATTAGTGCTTCGCATCAACTGTCATCATTTGCATAATGGTAAGGCACGATGTATGTAAATGTATGTCGTGATTCCTCTCACAAGGAGGCAAAACTCGTCGGTGATAAGTAATGTCTCTGGGGATCGGCTAAGTCTCTGGGGCTCATGAAAATGCACCACCCAGATTCGCTCCTGTTGAAAGATCGGATTAATTTCCCCTCTAGTAGATTGCGATGATCTGGGGACCTTCATGCCAAAAAGCCAAGTGAGAGTAACCTAAGATAGGTTAGCCTCTGATTAACCAAATCCGAAGGGAAGCTTCTTCATGCCTTCCTCTTTCAATTCAACGTCTAGTTTTCAATACATATTGTCATCCTGTCATCAAAACAACTAACCTCGGTTTTGCAGGATAAGAATAAAAAACACATCGTGCATCCTATCTCTACCTACCTCAGGAAATTGACACGCCTACGTTTTGGTATAGGTAAAAAATTGGTCCTGCCACTAGATCTAAGTCTAAGAAAGCACTAAGTCCATCCACGGACATGGCTTCAAGTGCTTAAACAGAGTCCACCCCTGTCTCCAAGGAAGAGTTCGAAGGACTGAGAAATCAGATAGTTGAATTAGCTGGTTTTCTAAGAGAACAAAGCAAGGCACTTAAAGGGAAACAAGCCCAAGCTCACACAAAATCAGGAATACCTGGTGGTAGTTAAGAGACCAAAAAGGCCGAGACTCAGATTCCTGAGCCACAAAATCAGGACACAACTAACAAAATCCCTGAAATCACCACCCTCAACAAAGAGCAGGAAGCTGGCAACATTATAAAGAAAGTACAACAAATGGAAGAAACTCTCGATCTATCAAAGGGACTGGGGCTTTCGGCAGTGTTAACTACTCTGACCTCTGTATATTCCCTGACCTCTGTATATTCCCTGGGGCTCGTTATCCTGAAAAATTTCGAACTCCTGATTTCGAGAAATATGATGGATTGGGAGACCCTTATACACATCTGAAAAGTCTTCATTGGAGAACTCGGATCCTATGCAGAGGACGAGAAACTTCGAATGCAATTATTCCAAAAGAGTCTGACTGGAGAGGCCAGAGCCTGGTATGCCCGTCTGGACAACTCTAAGATTCACAGCTGGGAAGAGTTGGCCCATGCCTTCCTCAGTCAATACAGCTTCCAATCTCAGTTGGCTCCATATAGATACCAAATAACCAAGATCAGGAAAAAGAACACTGAGTCATTCAGAGAATATGCCCAACGATGGAGGCAGGTTGCAGCACAAGTCACCCCAACCATGAATGAGTCTAAAATAGTCATGACCTTCATTGACATCCAAGAAGCTCCGTATTACGAAAGGGTCCTAGCAGGCATAGGAAAATCATTCTCTGAAATGATTAAACACGATGAAATGGCAAAAATGGGGCTCAAATCCGGGAAGATAAAAGATCTGACCACCCTCAAAGCTGTCGCTGAGCATATCCAATCCAAAAATTACTGGAGTAATCCCTTAGTATTGCAAGGACAGAATCCAAGGGGTGAGTCAAATAGTATGCCCATTCAAAAGAGGAATTATACCCCTTTTCAAAATCCAGCACAGCCTTCAAACCCTCCATTCCAGAAAAATATGGAGGTCAGGCGTCGAAGAAACTTCACCCCTCTAGGAGATTCACTCGATAACGTGTTTAAACTTCTAACAGCTCAGAAAAAGATTATCCAACTCCTTCCACCAACCAACACTAGTGGACGGAATTTTGACCCGAGCAAGAAGTGTGCCTATCACTCTGGATCTCTAGGCCATGACACACAAGACTGTTGGTCTCTCAAGCACAAAATACAAGACTTGATCGATAACGGAGAGATTGTGGTCACAAAGCTTGAGCAACCTTATGTGCAGGACAATCCTCTTCCACAGCATAAAGAGGAGACTGTCAATATGATCAGCACCACAAGTGGAGAAGGATCCAAATACCTCCGATATGTGGGAGAATCAACTCCATCCAGTAATAGCACCCCAGACAGTTGGGAAATGTCAGAAAAGTGATTCCTGATAGAGCAGGAGATCAAATCTATCAAGGAACAAATCCAACAATTGGCAGATCTGGTCGTCTACTAGCATTAGATCACCAGAAAAATGATAAAATGGGCCAACCGGTCTGACATCGATCGTCCTCCCACACCAGAGATTAATCCCATGAGGGATCATAGCCGGTCTCATGAGCATGAACCAGAATGAAAAGGGGGTCGAAGAAGCAAGTATCCAAATTGGTAGCAAATTTCTATTTCAAAGGAATTTCACCAACCTAAACCAGTCAATGGAAGAAATCCTCCAGATACTAATCAACGAGGGAATGGTTGCAGACCTATTACCTCCATTAAATCCTCGGTCCAGAAAATTTAAGCCTGACCAAATATGTCAGTACCACTCCAATTCATTCTGCCGTGATACTGAGGAGTGAGGATTGCTAGGCACTTCGTAACCTGATTTAAGACATGATTGAAAGCGGTGAATTGATAAGAAGAAATCAAGTTCTCGACCTTCCAGATGAAGACACTATCTGGATCCCCACGGCATGGAATCAGGATACAGTGGCCGTTGTATCTTGTGACAATGAGCCAACCATCACACCCTTAGTACTGCCAGGGACCCCAGTATCCAATTATCAATTTGAAGCTGGTCCCATGGAACTACGACGGCGATGAAGAGTCCACTTCAAATAACGTTGCCATTGTGCCAAAGGACAATCCATTATACCTGCCTCAGCGGGTGATTAAGCCAGTCATTAAAACCAAAGTAAAGGTGGCTGAAGAGAAAATCGAAGAGTTCCTCAACAAGATGGGACACAATGAAATCAAGGTGGTGCAAGATTTGAAAGACGCACCCAAGCAAATGTCTATCCTAGACTTGGTCTTATCCTCAGTGGATCATCGTGACATTCTAGTGAAAGTACTGGAAGAAGCCCATCTGCCAAAGACAGTGGATGCTGAGAAATTCCGTCATACAGTGGAACACATTTTCAATAACAATGTGACATCCTTCACTGACGATGATATCCCTGTAGAAGGAATGAACCATCATAAGTCCTTGCACATAGCGGTGATGTCTTTCGGATATGTAATCAGAGGAGTGCTCATAGATGGAGGATCATCACTCAACATCTGTCCCTACGACACCTTGGAAAGAATAAAGATCAACCCGAACCGGATCAAAACCAGTCATGTGGTTATCCGGGCTTTCGATGGATCACGACGCCAAGCTATGGGAGAAGTAGAGCTACCTGTGGAGATTGGTCCACACACTTTCTACGTATCCTTTCAGGTGCTCAATATCGCCACTAGATATAACTTATTGCTGGGCAGGCCCTGGATTCACATAGCAGGGGCAGTGTCATCCACTCTCCATCAATAGCTCAAGTACATTATCAATGACAACCTAATCACGGTCAATGCCGAACCAGAATACCCTATCTGCATACAGGAAGACATACTAGTATTCAGCCGGGATGCAGGGATTGAACCTGCAAGTTTTTAAGCCCTGGAGGTGAGTGATACGCAGTATCTACCTATCGGAGCACCGACCCTGAAACCCAAGGTCTCCACCGAAGTAATGACAGTGAGCCAGGAAATGGTATCTTTAGGCTTCCAACCTGGAGAAGGGTTAGGAAAGAATCAACAAGGTATCAAAAGCCCGATACAAATCCCAAGTCAAACTGGGAGAGCAGGATTGGGATTTTTATCCAGAGCAAATTACCGAAACTCGCATAAGCATCCCAAGGCTCATGCTTCCACAATTTTGCTGCCAAACCTCACTAATGCTGGATGGGTAAAACCAATGAGGAAGATCCCTACTATGGTATCAGCCATGCTGTTTCCTCCAATTATAACTGTCAGTGAAAGAAAAGCCCTCAAACATGAGGCAGATAGTGAAAAGGGAAAAGAAAAGATCCTGTACGAAGGACGAGACCCATTCGCTAGCATGCGGGTCATCATAAACTACGAAGGTATGAATGATGAGATCCCAGATAGTAACAACGAGGATTAGATTCAAATTCCTCGCATCAAGAAGGAAAGAGGGGGCAGTTCAAAGAAAAACCCCGGCTCTATTATAAAGGATGTTTCAGTCATCATCAAAGACGAGACAGATAATCACAAAGCCTTGATCCTCCCTGTTCATGAGGATCTGACCTTGGATAACTGGAGCAGTGTCCCTTTCCTTGGTTAAAAAGGGTAAAGGGGCAGAGAGAGTCAATCTGCCCTTTTAATCATGCTTTCATTTACTGCTTACTTTTGATTGCACAGCTATAGCAACAACTTTGTCATGCTTTGCAGAATGCTATGTATATTTAAGCAGTTGTATGTATCTAAGATGAAAGCTTTTTATTTTCAGGACTCAAGCGTTGGATGTGTTTGTCTTTGCTGATGAGATGCCAACCTATCAAAGTGACTACGACTTTGATGTAGAACTGAACTTTGATTTGATGGATATTGATCAAGAGGAGGAAGATGACTATGAGGTGCCCGAGGAGATCAAAGAATGGTTCGAAGACAAACCCAAA
Organism: Panax stipuleanatus; assembly: GCA_020205555.1. Taxonomy (NCBI): domain Eukaryota; kingdom Viridiplantae; phylum Streptophyta; class Magnoliopsida; order Apiales; family Araliaceae; genus Panax; species Panax stipuleanatus. The sequence goes on from CM035120.1 coordinate 39,594,287, forward strand.
CCAAACCTCGACCAAACCACTACTATCAACATAGGAACCTCCGGAAAAATCAAAGAAATCTAGATAGGTTTAGACCTCACCCAAGACCAAAAAGCCGACCTGATCGAACTCCTGACACAGTTCCAGGATGTATTTGCATGGTCACATGAAGACATGATTGGCCTATTTACTGACATTGTCATCCATCGAATGCTCATCAAAGACGGGTTCAAACCAGTCAAACAAAAGCTCAGGCGATTGAAACCTGAATGGAGTCTGAAAGTCAAAGAAGAAGTCGTTAAGCAATTCAAAGCCGGGATTATCATGGTATCAACATACCCAGAATGGCTTTCAAACATAGTTCCCGTGCCAAAACCTGGAGGGAAGGTACAAGTATGCGTGGATTACCGGGATTTGAACAAAGCCTGTCTCAAGGACAATTTCCTGGTACCTTTCATTCACATCCTGATAGACAATACGGCGCAATACGACATGTATTCCTTCGTGGATTGCTTTGCTAGTTACCATCAAATCATGGTTGCTAAAAGGGACCAGAAGAAAACAGCTTTCATCACTCCCTGGGGAACCTTCTGCTACAGGCGACTATCCTTCGGCCTCATCAATGCCGGAGCCACGTATTAGCGAGCCATGATGGCCCTGTTTCATTATATGATGCACAAAGAAATAGAGGTTTATGTGGACGACATCATCATCAAATCCCGGAGGGAGGATGATCACATCAACCATCTCAGGAAGTAGTTCAACAGGTTGCGCAAATACAACCTCAAGCTAAATCCCGCCAAATGCTCTTTTGGCGTCAAAGCAGGCAAGTTGCTAGGATTTTTAGTGAGTAATCGAGGCATCGAGCTAGACCCTGCTAAAATCAAAGCCATCACTAAAATGCCAGTACCTCGAATAGAGAAGGAGATACGTGGATTCCTGGGGAGAATCAACTTCATAAGCCGATTCATTTCCCAGCTCACAGCAACCTGTGAACCCATATTCAAGCTACTAAGGAAGAATTCCTCCACTAAATGGAATGAGGATTGTCAACAAGCCTTCCTTTCCATCAAGAAGCAACTGATCGAAGCACCAGTTTTGGTACCTCCGAGGGAAGGAGTTTCCTTGTTCATGTATGCGATGGGCTGCATATTAGGACAGAAGGATGATAGTAGCAAAGAAAGAGTCATCTACTACATCAGCAAGAGATTCAGCAGTGGTGAACAAAAATACACCCTGATAGAGAAAACATGCTGTGCATTAGCATGGGCTGCAATGAGGTTACAACATTACCTCCATGGGCACACGACTTACCTCATATCCCGCATGGATCCACTCAAGTACGTATTCAACAAGCCAATGTTGAACTATTGACTGTCCAAATGGCAGTTGATCCTACAATAGTTCGACATCGTCTATGTGACTCAGAAGTCAATCAAGGGTCAAGGCATTGTAGATCAATTAGCTGAAGCATCTTTAGAAGGGTTCGAGCCCCTAGAGACTTATTTCCCAGATGATGGGATCATGACGATTCAACAACTCCAACAAGAAAATACAGTCCAACCATGGAAAATGTATTTCGACAGAGCAGTAAACATGGAAGGTTCCGAAGCTGGGCAGTCCTTATCTTTGGTACAGGAGAACAATATCCTGTGGCTGCCAAACTTCAATTTGGCAACACCAACAACACAGTCGAGTATGAAGGCTGTATAATGGGGTTGAAACTAGCCCCAATCTATGGGTATCGAACACCTACTGGTCTTTGGAGACTCTAAGTTAGTCATCAGACAAACCATCGGGGCGTATCACACCAAAGAACTGCATTTGCTGCCCTATCATTGGCAGGTCATTAGAATATCCTTGGAGTTTGAAGACATAACCTTCAGCCATATTCCTCGGGGTAGGAATGACTTTGCTGATGCATTGGCAATGTTGGCTTCATTAATCTGCATATCTGATAGGAGTGGGATTCCCTGCATCGAATTCACAATTCAGAAAGCCTCGACATACGAGAATTACATTGGGGAAGTAGCTGATGAAATACCTCCTGTCAATCAGCCTTGGTATCAAGACATCAACGAATATCTACGAGATGGATCTACACCTGCTGGGGCAAGCCAATCCGATAGAAAGCGGATTCACAAGATGGCTATGAAGTTCTATCTAAGCGGGGATGCACTATATAAAAGAGATGCTGAAGTAGGCCTGTTAAGATGCCTTGATAAAGAGTAAGCCTAGAGACTGATTGATGAAGTCCATGGTGGAGTTTGTGGTCTACACATGAGCTATCATCTGCTGGCCAAGAAGATATTAAGAACAGGGCATTATTGGATCTATCTCAAAATTGACTGTGGCGATCACGTCAAGAGATGTTTTCAATGCCAAGTACATGGAAATGCCATACATGCTCCTCCAAATGAGCTACATAACATGAGTTCACCATGGCCTTTCTCCATGTGGGGAATGGACGTGATTGGTCCAGTAGAACCAAAAGCCAGCAATGGTCATCGATTTATCTTCACTATGATCGATTACTTCACCAAGTGGGTTATAGCAGCCTCTTTTCCCAAAGTCACAAAAGAGGTTATTATTAGTTTTATCAGAAACAATGTCGTATGTCGATATGGACAGCCGGAGGTGATCATATTAGACACCGCCAAAAACTTGAACAATCAAATGATGAAAGAACTGTGCAACAAGTTCCATATCAAGCATCTCAATTCCGTTATCTATCGGCCCAAGATGAATGCTGCTGTCAAAGCGGCCAACAAGAACATCAAAAAGATCATGCAGAAAATGTCCGCCAATCACAAAGAATGGCCTGACCTGCTGCCTTTAACCCTGTTAGCATACAGGACGTCAATGCGCATCTCTACTGGGGCTACCCCCTATTCATTGGTCTATGGCATGGAAGTAGTCCTCCCCATAGAAGTAGATATGGAATCTTTGCGAGTATTGATCTATGCTTAGATAGACGAAGATCAGTGGTTGCAAGACCGGTATCACCAATTGTCCCTGATAGATGAAAAGAGGGCTACCGCCATTTTCCACGGACAATTGTATCAGCAAAGGATTGCTCGATCCTATAACAAGAAGGTCCGAATACGACAATTCAAAGAAAACGACTGGGTGCTAAAGAAAGTTTTGGCTAATCAAAACGAAGCTAAAGGAAAGTTCACCCCATATTGGGAAGGCCCTTTCCTTATCAAGGAGGTGTTGACAGGAGGAGCTATCAGATTACAAGAAGTGGACGGGAACGAATTTTCCCAACTCATCAACTCAGACACCGTGAAAAGGTATTATGTCTGAAGCGCATATATGCCCACATCCAGGTCCTACAAATCAAATTAGGTTCAGTTTTTCACTAAAAAAAAACCAGAACTACGAATAACTTGATCTCCCTCAACCCGGGAGTACGTATGCAGCCCTTTCTGGTGCGGTCAAACTAAATAAAAATTTAAAAACTCATCAGACCAAGCTCAAAAGCCAAGACAAATACTTTTCAAACCTCTCTCATATAAAACCCGAACTACGAATGACCTGATCTCCCTCAACCCGGGAGTACGTAGGCAGCCATCTACGGCGCGGTTTGACTTTCAGAAGAAATAAAAACCCCAATAAAGACCAGTTCCAAGACACCAAAGACATATAAAGGCTAAATCCTATCAGGCTACCCTGGTCAACAGGCCCATCTAAGATACTCCCTGACATTTCAACTGTCAGTCCATCAAGGAGAAGCTCAAGATACATCAATAACCGCGAGTCATGAAAGAAGTGGTAATTACTCAGTAATGACAATACATATCCAAACAGGGAAGTGAATCAAAAATATATTTCTCTGATATAAAACTATTTGATATATACATAATGTCCTGTACATGACAAAAATGGCTGATCTAGTCTGTGCAGGAAAAATAAAGCTAGACTACTGACCCAAGGATAAGCGGGCCAGCAATGCCACCATGGTATCTCTCTCTAAGGATGGAGGAGCAGCTGCAAGTGCAATACCCTCAACCTCCATACGGTCTAAAACCTCCACAGTCATCTGCAGGGTGGCACTATGGTAATCAATATATGCACTCATCTCGGTAACCAGACCGTGAGTATAAGATCGAAGAGCAGTACTGTCAGCAATGTGGAAATCGCGGGAAGCTATAGCCTCATCCCTCTAGGCAAAAGCTGAATCTCTAGCAATCAAAGTATCCTCGATATCAGCAAAAGCTGCATCTCTGGATGAGCGGATCTCATCCCTCTCCACAACAACTGCATCTCTGGCAGATCGGAGCTCCTCTCTCTCTCTATCAAGCCAGCATCCCGAGTGACTCGAAGCACGTCTCTCTCAGCTAAAGCTATATCTCTGCCAGATAAGGCGGTTAACATCTGCGCTCTATCCGAATCCCGCTCAAAGGTCATCCTGAATAGCGAGTCAGCCAAAGCCGGATCTATGCCTGCAGAAATAGTCGGTGGGTCGCTAACCAAAGCAGCTATCAAGCCCACAAATAACTCATCCAGGGTAGGAGACTCTGGATCCTCTATAGGCTCCTCCTCATCTGAATCTACAATAGGAGCTGAATGAACAAGTGAAGCAGCTGCCATATCTGCCTCCAACCATGCCGAGTACTCTGGAGAACGGTCCGGATGGCTATTGGAGAAATCAACCCTCTCTCTGTGAGTCCAACACTCATATACTCGAACCAAGTCGGCAGATGACATAAACGATGCCGACATCATCTGATCAGCAGACCCCTCGAATCGGTGCAGGCTCTGGAATTGATCAAATTTGCCTATAACAGCCAAGGGATGATAAGTAGTCACTCCCCTCAAACCCGCTAGGGGCAAGTAATCCATGCCAGGTGCATGAGTAATGAAGTTATATGGGGAGGCCAATCTTGAACATGGCAAAATCACGAACGAATGATCAATATCCGACCAAAATGCCGACCATGTCGCTGCATCAGTACACTCCGTAGGCTGAAAGGAGTAAGATGTGGCTACCTCGCGGGTAAAGCAATATCCATGAGGTCTGAAAAATCTTATCGGTCATATGTGGGACATCAGCCATACATACAGCAAGACCGAACTACCTCTAAAGAACCCCTCCGGGTGGGTACTACAATGGGTGGCTGACCGCAGCGTCTCAGCTAATATCATCGGGATAATGGTACTACCATATCTAAGGGCCCGAACAACAACTACCAATCCCACATCCAGGTGATCCAAGTGCAGCGGCATGTAGACGTATGCCACAATGTACATCAGCAGAATATCTATCCTGGCTAGATGCCACGCCTCTGCTAAAATAATAAAGTCCCCAACATGTCAATCGTAGCTATCAAGCTCCCCAAAAGATCGATCAAGAAGTCAATCGAGATCACACGCCCAGATACGATCTCGTCTGCGACTACCCTCTAACGAAGACCGAACATCCGTAGGAATGGTCTCCTCATATCGCTAATAACAGTCCGGGAGCACGACAAGTCCAGGTCCAAACTTGTAAGCCGCTCGTACTCCTTTAAAGTCGGCTTCAGCTCATGTCGCCCGAAGCAAAAAACCTGCCTCTCGGGTATCCAGCAGGATAATATGCCATCCACAAACCCAGATGGCACCTAAAAATTTGCAAGAGCCAGCGAATGCCCTAACATCTGGTCTACTGTCCCTCTAGCTGAGAAGGGCAGGCTCTTGTACCATGACCTCAATGCTAAAGCCACCTCAGACTGTGGCAAATAATCAATACGACTCACGGCGGATGACGTCATCTGTGTCACCGTACCACAAGACCATCCAGGGGTCAAATCTGAACTCATCTGTCTAAATGCATACATATAACATAATCCATGCATGATGACAAGTATAAACATGATGTGATAGATAGGAAATATCATGAATATCTATGATAAACTATCTACTGTGGGCATCATCCATGTCTGATAATACAAAGTGAAATGAAGAATACAGGAAAATGGGGTACCACCACCCAACTACTACAGTGGTCTGGCACAACCGCCAAATAGCCAAAATAGTGGCTGACCAAAAATATAGCTGCCATAGCTATCGTAAGAGATCCAGGTAATCTACGTCTAGGTGATTAACCTGATCCATCTCCTCCGTGGACACAAAGATGCGGTCATCAGGAATGTCTAGGCGGTATAAGGGAGGATCTGCCCCCTGCAAAACTGCTACTAAATGGACCTGAGGAGGGGCCTGCTCCTAAGCTGGACGGGTCAAAAGAAGATGCCTCTGACGGATCTCGGCCAAGATGCCTGATAAAGAAGTGAGCCCTATCCAACTCTCGGGTCAGATTTGCAATCTAGTCTAAATGAGTAGGCTCCCTAAGGCAAGCTATCCAGTCCGTCATCATCACGGACTCTGGCACCATGTCTGCCATGAACTGGGTAGCACGAGTCTGAGCTCCAATAGTGTGAGGACTCCACCAACTGTTAAATGCCTCCTGGCTGAATGGACCCTCTGATAGGGTGAAGCCCTCTATGCTCTCTATAGGGATGTCTGTCAATGGCAAGAGCAACGACCAATGATGCCAAGCAAGAGGAACAAGGGGAATGCGAACCTCACTCGTAATATTACTGATGGCACGCTCTCCCAAATAGAGCTCCCAGCCTCCCTCTGTCAAAATCAGGACTCTGCGGGTCGACAATATAAACTCTCGACCAGTGGGAAAGCCTCTCTCGATTCCCATGGTCAAAAACTCGGAGGTATACGGCGTCCAGGAGATCGATCCAGCTGTCAAAAGCTCCAACTGCAAGCGAGCATTGGTGAACCCCTAAGCAACAGGGACCTCCATCAAAGTCGAGTGATGCCAATGCCGTCCTCGAGGATAGGTCTCCAGACCTAAAGCAGTGGCGGGCCGTAGGCAAGGAAGCCTCCCAAATGGCCAGAACTGGCCATGTCAATATCAAAAGTCCTCAGTGATCAAGACTGACAAATATAAATGCGAAAATCAAAAAGGTACAAGAAAGGATGTACTCACCAGCAGAAACGGGTAGAATCCTAACCAAGCCTCCGTTGAGCCCTCTGAAAGCATGCGCATGCCCCGGAGAAAATAGGCAAAGGTGTAGGAACCCCAATCAAAGTCATTGAGGCGCTCTACATGCTGGGTGGCGCTAACCAAGGCGAAGGACACAGTAGATGAGTTGTCTGCCACAAAACAACCCCTGATGATCACCATAAATAATCGCCTCAGAATGTGATCTCTAACCCTCTGATCATCAGGTAGAGGCTCCAGCAAAGTCCCATTATGGGCATCAATACTCAAGGGACTAGATCGGACCGACTGACCCTTGAGCGCCGCCGAGGAAACTCCCAGCAGGGACCAAACGGCAGTGGGTGTGATGTCAGTCATGACAGGCACTGGCTCACCCTCAAACTCAATGCTGGTGATGAACCTCCAGTCCATAGGGGTCATCATCACCTCACAATCCAGCAAGTGAAGGGACTGAGTCTGGTGGAATTAGCACTCAGACAAAGCCTTTATATACCCCAAGGGGCAGCGACGGGGAAGAATTGAAAAGAAAGCCTGGAACCCCCAATCATCAACAATATCCCTGTAATCCTCGTGCAAAGTATGATGCAGGAAATGCGCGTTAAACCAGTTCCCTCGAGGTTGTGTAAAGCCAGGGACCTGCATCAAAAACCAACCCATGTTACCTGTGCCCCGAGAATGGCCAAAGAAAGAAAAGAATCCCAGAAGAAAAAAACTTTAAGTCACCTCATTGGCGTGGAGATATCTCGAGGGATGGCGACTCAAGTTACCCAGCAGCTCCTGTGTAGGCACAACAATGTCTGGAACCTCCGTCCGTGGAGCCTGAGCCAGAGCTGAAGCAACAAAAGCAGCCTGCTCATCATCAATGTCAATCGACGATTCATCCTGAGCTGGACGAATCACCAACTCTGCCAATCTACGAGGCGGTCTAGCCGGAAGTGGCTGAGGAACAACAGAAGCTCGCCTCCGTCTAATGCCTGAAGATACCCTACTAGCATTGCCGGGTCTATCACGGTCCACCTGTGCCAAGTCTCCAAATCACCTCAGAAAGGGTGTGGTAAGCCTAAAACCCGTGGCTTATTATTTTAAATTAGTACTCTAGGCATCTCTAAGTCCTAAAACATGCATGTGTCAGTCAAAAATACCTAGTAAAGTTAAAACAACATGTTTTTTGAAAGATAAATCCTAAAAACATGCATGGGTCAGTTAAAAAATCTCCAGTAGAGTCAAAATTGCATGTTTATTAAAAGCTCGGGTTTTAAAAAAATTTCGCCAGAGTCTCCTTTGTAAAATGAAATGTTTGCATGCACATAGGCATGTCTAGGTGGCCATTCAGTAGCACATCATTCCAAAAAATAGGTACAGTTCATATTTATGAAATAAAATCAAAAATAACCTCACATGGTAGCCAAAATTACTATGGACATTTTTAGTTAAAAATCCAGGCTCACTAGGCCTCAAAAAGGATGAGTAAACTGATCAAAAAGAGCAAAAAATGTCTATCTTAGAATCTGATTTTTCTTACATCCAAACGTGCATTACAGTAAGATATGCATACATATGAAGTCATAAAATTTTTAACAGATCATATAGGCATACATTTTTCATACATTGCGTATAAAAGCTCCCTACGTGGTTCATATGCTTTTAATGGTCAAAACTTGCGAAAAAAGGACGTAAAACGTTACCTGTGCTGCGCTGAACGCGTAGGAACTGACGGAATCAGAAAATAGCTGTCCAAACTCCGTAGATCTGAAAAAGAAGATCGGAATCCGTTTGAAACTCAAAATAAAAATTTGAAGAAATGAAATCTCACAGCCCAATATATAGCCCAGGTGGAAGCGGGCCCACCTGCGGCTGCCGCACCTCCACCTGCGGCTCCCCAGGGTGGGTCCCACTCCCTTGGGCTCGGTTCAGTTCGGGTTGAAACAGAGTTTCTATGTGTTGTCAAGTTAAATTTGAAGACAAATCGCTACATGATTGAGAGATTTGTCCTGAAATCCTGCGTTTAAGCGGCGTAATTCTGACAAAAAGGGGGACATTATGGAAACCCTTGGTATTCATCCCGAAGTCATGTCGGGGATCAACAATGCAAACTACGCAAAAATTGTGCAAAACTGCCGAAAAACTGCCACTCTCCAAGTCTCGGGTACAGACCGAATCCAATTCAGCCGTTGGTTCAACCCCAGCGAAGCATTAGGTACAGACCGAATCCAGTTCAGCCGTTGGTGCAGCCCCAACAAAGTATAGGGTATATACCGAGTTCAATTCAGCCATTGGTTCAACCCAAGCAACGTCTTAGCCGTCGGAGCAACCTCTACGAAGCATTAAAAGTGATTCGGTGACGGAAACCATATAATAGTCCATCCCCTATGATGGAATCTGTTATACACATCCTCAAAAGGAGCACCAAGAATAAGTGGTGATTCAACTGCTTATGGCAAAATGTCGATGTAAACTATCATCAGGATATGCATCAGAAGCATCCCTTAAGGAAACTGTGTAATCAAGAAGTATCCCCAACAGATGAGCCTTTAAAATGTGCAACAACACCGCCCGAAGGGAAATCAACACTGCAAAGAATACCGCCAGACAAGGAAGCCATTAGTCTCAAAAAGGTAGCATCAGTGGTATCATCCCCATCTAAATCAATGAAAGCTATCGCAGAGGACGCCACCCCCAGCAGAGCAAGGCAAGAACAATCTGTGATAGCCCATCTCTGACAAGCAAGCCAGTAGTTCCACCATTAGTGATCATCTGACAATGTACATCTTAGGCTATCATGAATGACGTCATCCCCAGCAGAAAATGACGAAAACAGTTCGCGGCAGCCTAGTATTGACATCCCCAGCAGAAATGTAGAAAACATTTCAGTCTATCATTATCAAACAAACATCGACAACACCGATGGGAATCAGACCGTTGGTATCAGCCCTAACACAAGCACCAATAAAGCTAAACAATGTGCGATGCGATTTGCAAAATGATTTGCGAAGCAATATGCGATGCGATTTACGAAGCAATTTGCGATGCGATTAAGCGAAGCGATTTACGATGCGATTGGCGACCTACGATCTGGGAAAACATTTTAACATTCCCTGCATCGCATCATTAATATCTTTGCATTTCAAGTGTCTAGCAATCTTTATCCAACTCATTCCATTACGTTGCATAAGCATGATAAAGAGGGGCATCTGTAGACACTCGAAATTTCCTTTACCTGTTACTAACACTGTAGGAGGGCAAAATGGTACATTCAAACTCCAATCCGGTCTCAATACTGGTCAATCAAATCAACTCCGGTCTCAATACCGGACCTCTAGTTCAAATCCGGTCTCAATACCGGTCAATCAAATCAATTTTGGTTTTAATACCGGATCTCCAGTTCAAACCCCAATCTCAATATCGGGCCATCAAATCAACTTCGATCTCCAATTGGACCGTCAGATCATCCCCGATCTCAATATCGGGCCATCAAATCAACTCCGATCTCCAATCGAACCGTCAGATCAACCCCGATCTCATTATCGGGCCATCAAATCAACTCCGATCTCCAATCGGACCGTCAGATCATCCCTGATCTCAATATCGGGCCATCAAATCAACTCCAATCTCCAATCGGACCGTCAGATCAACCTCGGTCTCAATATCGGGCCATCAAATCAACTTTGATCTCCAATCAGACCGTCAGATCATCCTCGATATTAATATCGGGCCATCAAATCAACTCCGATCTCCAATCGGACAGTCAGATCAACCCTGATCTTAATATCGGGCCATTAAATCAACTCCGATCTTCAATTGGACCGTCAGATCAACCCCGATCTCAATATCGGGCCATCAAATCAACTCTGATCTCCAATCGGATCATCAGATCAACCCCGATCCTAATATTGGGCTTTTTAAATCAACCCCGATCACCAATACCGGGACAACCACAGCCTCAAACACCAGTCTCGGGACATCAACTCAGCCCCGGTCTCAACCCGGGAGGTACAGGTCAGCCCCGATCGCAATCCGGGAAGTCAAGTCAACTTCAAAAATAGTCCTAAAGCTTTACAACATCTCCAAAAGAAAACCTGGAATGACCAAATCAACTTCAGAGGCAACATTGAAGACAAACAAACTCGAATGGGATCCAAGTCCTATAAACAACTCTTGAAAGTCAACCAAAGGCCATGCCGACACTAAAGGCAACCCCGGGAGGGGGAAAATGGTGATTTTACCAACTCTAAGTCAATTCAATCAAATTAAAGCTGAATTGATGCCATCAAGGTCAGAACGAACCATAACGATGATCCCGAGTGCAAGCAGCGTAAGATAGCTCAACGGACAAACTGCAGGGAATCAAAGACCTGGTTATGAACCCATCTTCTTGGACCCAGAAAATGTTTTATCCTATGTCATTGTGACACTCTCGGCGAGGGCTTTCCGAAAAGGTATAGTACGCCTCAAACGGATGCTCCGATCAAAAGTTAAAAAGTTTTAACTTCGACCTCGCGTTGCTCGGAGTGCACGTACTTCGAGATGACTCAGTCAGACATATGGGCCCCACCAGGGGAGCAGCACCAGGGGACCCGCACCTCTACCTGCGGCAGTAGTAGGTAGAGCCAAGGCTTACTGGTCTATAAATATGTGGCCACCCGCCCTCATTTTCAAGAATTTCGAAACGCAGCGAACCTCTGCCTGTTTAATTTTCTGACTTTTTCACTTCTTCTAAACTCAAAATTTTTCACTCTAACACGTAGATATACCTACATACTACCACATATCAGAAAATAACCGGTAGATTATGACGTTTAGAGCCTACGATTTGGCAAAAAGCCCGTGTAGCAGTCCATTGTAACTATTTTTACGATCAGAAAGTTAGTACTACTTCTTTGCGCTGTTTTGCACTTACATATCAAATTTTGTTTTCTAAAAATTCCTGGAACTTAGTTTAGTGGCCATTTTCGTCAAAATTTGGTACATTTCTGTACATAAACTCAATTTCTGGAATTTTTACAACTCGGATTGACGATCCGTCAGCTCTAACAGCTTCAGTGCACTAGCACCTTCGTTTTAAGCAACTTCGCCAGACTGGGTTATCTTTCCAGTCTGAGTTTAGCTTTTTTTGTGTGTTTTTATTATACTATATATATACTAACTTTTCAATTCTGTCAAGCCCGGATGTCAAATCCGAGGTAGTTTACAGCTTTTATATATATTTATGCATATATAAGCAACTTTAACCACCAATGGGTTCTCTTCCCAATCTTGGTTGACTACATTTCTGTCAATATATATATGTATATATATATATATTTATATTTATATATCTCTGTCCGACCTGGATTATTCTGTAGCCTTTATACTGCTTTTTGCACACTTCACCATTACTGGTTATCTTCTCAGTCCCTGGATGACTACATTTCTGTACATTTACATTTTAGTTTGGCCTGTATTATTCTGTGGCCTTTTTACTACTTATATATATATGCATATATAAGCAGCCTTCACCACCACTGGGTTCTCTTCCCAGTCTTGGTTGACTACTTTTCTGTCGATATATATATATATATATATATATATATTTCAATTCCAGTCCGAGAACCGACGTGAAAACCCATCGCCCTTTACAGCTTTTGTATTATATATATAAATTTTTATATATACTGCCATTATTTGCTTTTTATTCAATTAATGCTTTAAATATTCATTTGATATGAATTGGCATTTTTCAGTTATAAAAGCAACCTCGCGTCCCTTAGATCACTATCTAGTGGGAACGAGACGCTTCGGCCGTGCGAATCGGGATTTATTGAATGAATCCTCGATTTCAGTAATCTTGGGATATATATATATATATATATATATATATATATATGTTTATGTACAAATTTGACCTGTGCAGATTTCTTGGCTACTCCTATGTAAGCCTAGGAATCGTGAGATTCACGATCAAACTGATCAGAATCTAATTTCCATGATGGACAAACTCCGCTGTACAAATGTACCCTGCCAGTTTTTCTGTAGAAATGTACATACAACAGACCTTAAACGGTTATTTGGATTTAAGGTCTCAACATAGTGAAAAATATAGTTTGTCGTGTCAGAGTCCCTCCGATGGCTATCATGCCCATAAGGAGACCGACACCTGAATATATGTTGTGGTCGAGGATGCTTCGTAGCCCGACAATCACCATTCAAATGCAGCCTTAAGGCTAAAAAAGATAAAATTAGAAGTATCAATAGGCTTCAATTCCTATGTGAGCGTAAGAGTTTGATAACCAGCTTTCAAAACATCATTTTCAATTCAATCAAAAGAAAAGCTTTTGCAAATCAAATTAAACACTTTTGCAAATCAAATCAAAGACTTTTTGCAAATCAAATCAAACCCTTCGTATATAGGTTCAACGAAGCAAAGCACTACTTTCAATCAATCAAACATAGGCCCAATTTTCAAAATAGCATTCACACACGCATTTCAGTTTTAAGGGAAATATTGAAAAGATGTGGTACCGTGTTTACACGGGAGTTGTGGGGTGCCTAACACATTCCCCACACTTAACCAAGCCCCCGAACTCAAAACTTTGTTTTCAAAGATCAAGTTTCGACAGTGTTCAGCTATTGGGCCTCTTTTCAAACTAAACTCGGTTGAGTTGGTACAACCATTTCAAATCTACGAACTGGCGACTTTGTAAAACGTTCAAATCGTCGACATGATACATGTTGGCCTTTTCCTAAAAAACCTTTCAAAACCTTTTTTTTAAAAATAAAAAGAGTGAGGGTAGAGATAACTTAGGAAGAGATAAAAAGTTCCGTGTTGTGACCCGACCCACGAATTTTTTTTTCGACGTCGACAACATGTATATAACAAAATCACTACATATCTAAACTATGCGGATATTATTATTACTAATTTAATTATATTACAACATAATATTATACCATTTATAATTATATTATAACATAATATTATATAGTTTAAAACATTTAAAATAAAATTAAAATAATAAATAATATCAATCATAACTTACTATATTGATTTTATAATCCCCTAAATCACTACTTTTTGGCATTATGGTACTAGCACCCGGTATATCTTATGGTGTTTATATTTATGGCTTCTTCATCTATTGCATTCTATTATCTGGATTGTGGCTTTGCATGATTTGTTAAGTACTAGCATCCAGTAAATCATTTGCATCACCATTAAAAGTTGTTTTTAGCATCCGGTAAATCATTTTCATCATCTAAACGATTTTTATAATATTGTTACTTAATTATTATATCCTAAAATCACTACTTTTTAATCCCACATTAATATTTTGATTTTATAATCTCCTAAATCACTATAAATCTAAACTGTTATGATAATGTTAACTGTTCTAATATTATCATTACTAATTTAATTATTATCTCCTAAAATCACTATTTTTTTAATCCCAAATTAATATTTTGAATTTATAATCCCCTAAATCACTACAAATTTAAAGTGTTTTGGTAATGTCAACTGTTTTGATATTATCCTTTTTAATTTAATTATTATCTCCTAAAATCACTACTTTATGGTATTATCATTACTGAGCTATTATCATTACTCTCTGTTATTTAACCTAATTTTCTCCCTATAAATACATACCAACTATTATGCAATAACTCATGCTAAATCACTACAAATCTAAATTGTTATTATAATGTTAACTATTCTAATATTATCATTACTAATTTAATTATTATCTCCTAAAATCACTACTTTTTTAATCCCAAATTAATATTTTGAATTTATAATTCCCTAAATCACTACAAATCTAAATTGTTTTGGTAATGTCAAATGTTCTGATATTATCCTTTCTAATTTAATTATTATCTCCTAAAATCACTACTCTATGATATTATCATTACTGAGCTATTATCATTACTCTCTTTTATTTAACCTAATTTTATACCTATAAATACATACCAACTATTATGCAATAACCCATGTTAGTAGTATATATTTATGAATATGTGATTTTGTGTATAATGAATATATTAGTAGTATATATTTATTATATGCAAATAAATTGTGGGAGTAATTTATTAAGGGAAATGAGATGGAAAAACTTAAAATAATTTATAATATTAAATTATTTTAATGTGGTAATTGGTGGTTTTAAATATACTTAATGTATAACAACGATTTTATTAAAGAAATTATACATTACATTATTGAGAGTAATGTATGCATGCTTTAATGTAATGAATATATTATTATATTTATTACAGTTAAATTGTTGAAAATAATTTAGAGAAGAGAGAAGAAAATAATTAGTTTAAGTATACAAATATTATAGTATACTTTAAATAAAGGATTTTAAAATAAATTATAGCATGAATTATTTTAATAAAGAGAGAATATTATATTATATGTATGGATTTATATGAGGTAATGTGTATGTTAACGTAATATGGTAAATATATTAGTTATATTTTTTATATGTAAATAAATTGATATAGACAATTTATATTGTGAGAGAATAAATTTATTATTTATTTTCAATATGTGATGTGAGTACATGTGTATTGTATGAAAAAATTGTAAGATGATAAATATATTTTAAACATATATTTATTACGCGAGGAAATCAAAATTGTTGTGAACAATTAGCATAAAGAATTAGGAGAGATGATTTAAGTATATAATATTTATATATACTTTACTCAAGAGTATTAAAATAAATTCTTATATGAATTATTTTAATAAAGAAAGGATATTATATATTTACTATAATATCTTAAGGTAGTAAATAATTTCTTAATTGAATGAGACAAGGATATTATAATTGTTGTAATGTTTTAAGAAAGTAAATAATTGTATTTGCATGAGAAATTATGTGTAGCATATTTATTTTAAAATTATAAAATAAATATGTAATTCAAGTATGTTATGTTATGTTTTATATAATTTATATATATCAAAAATGAGTTATATAAATTATATGTTTCTAAATGGATAAAACACTTTATATGGGTAAATTAGTAACTTGGGAGTTTAAAACCTAGTTATTAACTATTAGGTAATTCATTTATTCAATAAAAGGTATTAAAATGAAAATTGGTTTAATTAGTTAATTAAACCAATGGGTTAATCCTTTAATTAACTCAACTCACTATTCAAAGCTTAACTTCCAAGCCTTGCACATTTTTTTCAAAGTCGTGAAAGAGAAGAGATGGGAGAAGGTGTGGAGGTTACTCAAAAATCTTGGGCATCTAGTAGTATTGCTTACAATATTGGAAAATTGCTCCATTTCCTCCCCTATTATTGCCGAACCCTCTCTCTCTTTCATTCCTTAGAAATTTTAAAATTTTCTATCATGGAAAAGTGTTAAACCGTGAACTTTAAAGAGCCTTTGCAAAGTTGGAATCAAGTGTTAAGCTAAATTGAAGGTAGCAAAGCTTGGATTAATTGAAGTTATGGAGCATAAGGTATAATTCCTTATTTAATTTTGAGTTTAATTAAAGTTATAGAATATGTAATTTTCTATTGCTAAACTTGAGATATTGAAAGTTTAGTAAGTTGTGAGATAATTTTTAATGAAATTTCTTCCTATTAATTCAAGTGTTGATCCACGTATATGGTATATGTAATTAGAATTGATTTTGAATCAAAAAAGCAAAATTTGAGTTTCGTTAGTAAGCTTCTAGTTTACTAAAGTTATTTTTGGACTTGGAATGGTATTTGGAATGATGAATTTAGAGATTTGGTGGCTAGGATTGATTGTGTGAAGCTATAAGGAGGAGAATTATTGAATACCCACAATCAAATCTTCAAGAAATCGAACGAAAATGATAACGCACGCTTTATGTTCGTATAAATTCCATAAAGAGTAAAAATAACAAAACACTTAGAATTTAACGGATCCAAGACCTTGGACTGGTCTTAATATGTTTAATAAGACTTATTTGTAACGCGACTTGGATTAGAACGAGTCGGGGCGAGTTTTGGATGTCAAAATAAGAAAACAAAAAATTTGAAAACTAGTGGACTGCTGTCCCTAAAAAGAAAATTCGAGGATAGCTAGATTGTTCAAAAAATTCTGGGTTTTTGGGAAAGTATGGTACACTGAATAAGCTTTTCATAGACTCTGGAACGGACTAATTTTGACTTTGGAGTAAGGAGTTATGTCATTTCAAAGGAGGCGTGTCGAATCTGTCTAAAACTGGAAATCGAATTTGGGTCAGTCCCCTTGCGCGGATTTTATGAAATTCTGTGTCTAGAATTTGAAAATGGTTGAAAGTTTTAGCCTGGAAGTTAGCTTCGCGTGGGCTCAAGAATCGCTCAAAAATGTTTTGAAACGAAAAAGTTATGACTAGTTTAGCGAGAGAGGGTAAAGCTGAAACGAAATTAAAAACTGTTATGAACGTACACTTTTGGCGCTCTGTTTGGGGTGCCTATCGAACACGAAATGGGGGTTTCATATTTTTTAAAAATAGTCACATAGATAACATATTGAAATTTGGGAATTTTTTGATAAGTGAGCAAAGCGTGAAAAAATCGCAAAGTGGGTTGCAGCAGCCGCCAAGCAGCAGCAGGGCCAACAGCGCCCGACGCCCGCCGGCACTTGCTGGCGCCTAGCTGTGCTGGGCAGCTGCTTGGTGCAGTTTTGGCTAGCTGTTTTGCTCGACTTCCATGACTTATTTTCGCGGTTAAAAAAGTTCTAAATGTACTATGATATGAAGTTTATAACATACCAGAAATTCGTCATGGTTCGATTAATTATTTGAGAATTAAAAATGAGCGAAGGAGCATGTCAGAACTTAAAAACGGGCGACGCCGAACGTAGCCGCTATGGGCAGTTTTGACGTTCGTCATTTCGGATCGTGTTTGGGCTAGATTTTAAGCAAGGTTAAGTCTAATAAAGTCAAAAGAGATAAGTTTTGACGTTATGTGATAAGTTATGCCACGAAAACTCAGTCCGGACATAAATAGTGTAATAAAAATATAATGTAAATATAAATTTACATATTTAAGAGAGATAAGCCAGAAAATTGTAATGAACATAAAAGTGATGAAATAAAGGTTTCCGGAGTTCAAAATGGTGATTTTGAGCTAAGATTTATCTTATGGTGTGTATATATATATATATATATATATATATATATATATACGAAGCAAGGATGTGAGTTATTCGTGAAGCAAAGTGCGAAACTAATTTGCTAATGAAATAGAATATTTGTGTATGAGGTAATTGACCGAATTAACTTATGAGCTATCAAAAAGGTATAAAAATAATGAAAATAATATAGTAAGCCGTGTTTTACTATAAAAGTTATATAATATCTGTTTAGAACCTTAATTCGCAAATAAAGACAAAAATATTCCTAAAGTGGAATATAAGTGATTTAAGCTTCAAAATGTTAAATATTTACATATTAAACTGTGAGGGACCTTTATTTGGTGTAAAAAGGTTAAAACGAATTAAGTTTCTAAATAAACTAATATTCGTTTTGAGTAAGAATAATTAATGTTAGTTTGTATAAAACTAATAATTATTATTGATAAATATACATGCATGTTTTGTAACATATTTAATTATCTAATATGTGTGTGCATGTAAATATAATTCTGTAGGAATTGTGGAGAAACTCTACGTTAAATTTTGTGGTAATCTCCAATCAAGGCAAGTTTTCAGTTCTGTTATGTTTGTGGATTGTATGTGATTATATGGTGAGTTATATACCATGTTAATTGAATTATTAAAGTCAAAATATGACTAAGTCAATTGGGTTATGGAACTCAATTGCTATATGTGATTTGTGATAGCACGTGTTGTATGAGAATGTGAGACGTAAAAAGGCATGTATAAATGTATTGCTTAAAATTATAGAACTGTGATATGTCTAGTAGAATAATTCTTGATGCATGTAGAATATGCATAGTAAAGAAAGTATGTTGCATATAGAGTTGTGTGCTATGTGACACATGATAGACTGTTAAATTTGTTGGGCCGTTGAGCTCAATCTTGCAAGCACAAACCTTTTTGCAGGTTAATGATGTTATGCAATGTTACTTGCAATATGGCTGATGAAGATTGATCAATGTGCAAAAGGAATACATTTCTTTAAATTAGAAATGGTATAAATCTATGGTTGATGGTTTTGATGTATGTAACCAACAACTATGTATAGATTAAAATATTCAATAAAGAGTATTCGTGTTAGATGTATTGCAATGAATATTTTATTTAAATAAAGTGATATAGTGACATTACTATATATGAAAGAATTAATATTGAGTTATATATATATATATATATATATTAATATAACTCTGATAAGAGAAATCGTTAAATGAATATGATTTCATTATAAAAGAGAATCGTAAAGGTTGAGATTTAGGGAACGAATGAATGGAATAAAAGAAAAAAAAATTATTTTGCTTTTTTAGCTATTTTAACATTAAATATTATTTTAAAGCTACAAAAAGATAGTATTAACGCATAAGATCGGGGAGAGAAATAATCCTGATTTTGGGGTCGTTAAAATTTGTATTGAGCAAAGAACAAGATAAGATTTGATGGGATTAGGCGGGATTTCAATTGAGGACTCATGTTAGTGGCTGAGTTGTACAATTCCTTGTATAGACAGGGAATTTGTGCTTGGTTTGAGGACCACTTAGCTTCCTATAATGATATAGTGGTTGAGTGGAATAATTCCTTGTATGAGCGAGGGATTTGTCCTTGGTTTAACAACCGCTTAGCTTCCTATATTGATTAGTGGCCGAGTGTACCAATTCCTTGTATGGGCAGGGGATTGTGTTTGGTTCGACGACCACTTAGCCTATTATATTGATAATCATTAAAATGTCGGTGCCGCGTTATCGATATACATATGGTGAGAAGGTGATTATTTATTCATGTATATATTTGATAGTTAGAGAATAATAAGAATAGGTGCGAGTTTATAAAACTTATGCTTATGATAAGTTTGTGACTCATAATCATATGGTATATTTTTGAACCCCTAAGCGTATGGACAGTCCCTAATTGGTTCTTGACTACGTATTGCTAGGACAAGTTCCTAAACTCATATTTTTATGGCAAGTTTCTAAACACATAAGGTGTGGTAAGTTTGATGAACTATCCCAGGGTATAGGGTTAGTTTAATATAGTGGGAGTTAATGGAGTTAGAGATAAACATAATTGTATGGTGAAGTTTTTGGAAATAGTTAAAGTGGATGAAGAAGAACTGGATATTCTCAAATCTACTAGCTATACTAGATTTTGAAATTTATTGGAATCGTGCTGACAGTCATACTGTGGTGTTTTGAGGAAAAGAATATATATATATATATATATATATATATATATATGTTGGGAATTGCATATTCAAATTTGATATTGAAAGTAAATAAATGTGCATATATGTAAAGTCCTTCAATAGAACATATGTATAAGGACTTAGATGGTAGATCAAAATTGTTAAGTTGATCTGAGCTGAATGTTTATCATTCTGTAATTGAATGTATAGAAGAAAGATAAAGTCTGTTAGGTTGATCTCATGAAATGTAATAGTTAGGCCTCAACAGAATCGTAGTCTGTTGAGCCATCCAAGAGTTTGCAGAAGCCAAGGCAGAATCGTGGAGCATCGAGTAAGTCGCTCCAGAATCGTAGTCTTTCATGGAAGCCACATTTAGAATCGCGGAGACAGTCCGAGCGCCTGCCAATCCAAGTTATGAATCCCAGTCAGCTCTCGGAAGCGTGGAGTCTGCAATATGAGCAAGTAGATATCATAGTCAGTCAAGCACAAGCAGAATCGTAGTGTTCTCTATGATCAAGATTGTATCTATTTCGAGCACACCAACACACAACTATCGTGGTACAAAGACAACGATCGTGGATGCTTCTTCAGTTAGCATCAGAGTATCAAGATTTGCCTATCTGATGAAAGAAGATGTCTAACTAATGAAGAATAGCTTATGGATGTTGACATTTAGGGAATCCTAATGCTTCAACACTCATCCTTAGTTTAAATTGAAGAAACGTATGGAAAAAGCTAAGGAGAGTACTTTCTGTCTGCTGAAAGCATCTTTTCAGGTGTTAGGTGAGAAAGCAGTCTGCTGTGTCAGGCGAGTCAGACAACAGAACACCAAATTCCCAGAAAGTCAACATCAGTACTCAGAAATGTCTGAAACATTAAATGCTACAATGGAAGCCTTCAACGGAAAGATTTCAAAGGCTTATTCTTAAGCAAATCAGATTGAAGATTCAAAGTAAGCAAGCACAAACGAACAAAGCTGAAGAACACTCAAAGCCAAACTCTACGATCCTGAAAGAAAGCTTGCTTCGCTACTTAGTTCTTTCAAACGTATGCTTAACGGCAACTGAGTAGCACACCCAATAACTCAACTCTCATTACAAGTGTATTCCAAATCTGCTAGACTTGAAGAATTCTTAGTGAACTAAGAAGTTCCAAGACTGCTGGTCTTGAAGGAATCTAAATGATTCGAAGATTGTAAAGATATCCTTAGTGGATTTTCTATTCTTGGAGTAGAAGAGTGGACTAGGAGCCTTAAGTGCTCTGAACCACTTAAAATCAATGTGTCTTCTATATCTGCCATAACTGCTATATCTGTCATAACTGCTTATCACACTATAAAGTTGCTTTATCTTAAGGGGAACAAACAAATCATATTCCGTTGTGGTTAATTTATTAACAAATTTGATAAGTATTTTAAAAAGCAAAAAGTTTTTAAATATCTATTCAACCCCTCTTCTGGATAACTATTGTGCCTCTAGGAACTAACAATTGGTATCATAGCAGGTTCTCTCAACTAGCCTACAAATCTTGAGTAGATCTGATGGCACACCTGATAAGCGAGTCCAAGATCGGTGGAGGCAACAAGCCACCAATGTGCAACAAAGACAAATTTGCCAACTGGAAAGTTCGTATACAAGCTTACATGGATTCAATAGATGATGATCTATTTGAAACATTTATGAATGGGCCCTACATTCCAATAAAGCTTGCACCAACTCCAAAAGATCCAAACAAAGTTCAGATCAAGATCAAATCAGAATGGACTGACAACGATAAGAAAGCTGTCCAGCTAGACAAAAAGGCCAAGAACATTTTGTTCTAGTCTTTAGAGGATGATTTGTTCGAAAATGTGGTCAACAGCAAAACTGCTAAGGAAGTTTGGGAAGCACTGCTCATTATGCACGAAGGAACAGAAGAAGTCAGAGAAAACAAGCAATCTCTTCTGACTCAACAGTATGATATGTTCACCCATATACAAGGAGAAAACGTCACTTCCACTTATGAGAGATTCAATGTACTGCTCAACTCTCTTCAAGCTTTTGGAAAGATCTATCCAAACAAAGATCTTATCATCAAGTTCATGAGGTCCTTACCAAGCAAGTGGGATGCCAAAACCACTGCAATCAGAGAATCAAAGAACCTCCATAAAATGACAGTTCAACAACTTTATGGCAACCTTTTTACCTACGAACTAGAGCTGACTCAACGAGCAGAAACTCTATCTGAAGGAAGAAAGAAGGACAAAGGTGTTAGTTCCTAGAGGGCACACAATAAATCTATAAGGGGGGTTGAATAGAGTCTTTTTAATTTTAAAACCTTTTCCATTTTATTTTGTCTTGCTAAGTAATTAGCATATGACAAACATAAGAATCATTTCAAGCACATCGGAATAAGTTAAAGATCCCCTTAAGAGATATCTTGATAAACATTATTCTAGAGTTAGTTTAGTAGTAAGTGGTTATTACAAGTTATATGTACATAAGGTAAATGACTGAAAGTAAATAACACAAGGGATTTTAAGTGGTTCAGAGACTCAAGCTCCTAATCCACTCTTCTACTTCAACAAGCAGGGATTCCACTAAAGAAATGGGTAACTCTTGAATCACAAAGATTCCTTCAAAGCCAGCAGCCTTGGAACTTCAGTTCACTAAGAACTCTTCAAGTCCAGCAGACTTGGAACTGTAGACTAAGTCCAGCAGACTTAGAATCTCTTGTACCCTCCGGTACTCAGCAAACCCAGCAGACTTGACTTTGATTTAGTCCCTAGGACAAGGACCCCTCAGGCCGTAGCTTCTTATTGTTGATGTTGTTGTTGTTGGTGCTGAGCTGCTAAGATGACTTGAAGCTTGATCATCTCTTGGTACTTAGCAGCTTGGTGTGATCCTCTTGCATTCTGCATCGAGACTTGGATCACCTTTGAAGGACTACTAAGATGTTCATTAAGCTCGACGACCTTGAGTACTTAGCAGTCTCTCATTCTTCCTTTGTGCAGCTGATCTTGTGGTTGATGCTTGTCTTCATCTAAATTCAACTTTACACATTTTCACCACTTGGGGTCTGCTAAGTATTTACACTTCTGGTAGACTCCATTTGGTACTTAGCATCCCTTGAACATAGGTTGACTTGTGTGCAGATCTGATTTTGCATCTGTTTTTCTTCAGCTCAGGTTGTTCGTGGTGAATCGTTGAGTGGCCCTTTGGATTTGCTTTATGGTCTACCACCCTTCTCCTTGTCTTCTTAGCCTTCTCGGCTCTCAATTCAGATGCCAATCTGTTTGGCATTCTCATCTGTGTTGAGTGAAGCCTTCATCATTTAAAGCTCTTCTTCAATCTGCTTCACTTCTACTCAGATAGTCTCACTACCACTAAGACATGTTCTGTTAAGCTCTGTAGAACTCATAGAGTCAACAACTCTTCATCTTTGAAGCTTCAAGCTATTTAATACTCCTCCATAAGCTTCCCATTGGAATATAGCCGTTGGAAGCTATTTGAATTGCCTCAAAGATCCTGAGTTATTTGGTGCAGACTGCTGACTTGACGTGAAAGCACCTTATTGACTTTTCTGACACAACAGTCTACTATTCCACCTACCACTTCAGAGATACCCATTTTATGTGTCAGGCTGGTAGACACCTTTATTTCTCCTTTCTGATTCCTCGATTAGAACCACAGGAGTTATCTTTCTGCATCGATGTTCTCAATCAGCAACGTTTGAATGTCAGTCTTTATATTGAGACGTTGCCAAGGCTTCAATAATTAGATGACCGAACTCCATAATTCTGATGCAAATGACCATGAGCTAAATCATAGTTTGTCTGCTGAATGTTGCTCGTTGACTAGTTGAGACAACACTACGATTCTGAGAGTGTTCTTTGGATTGACAATATAGAACCTTTCTTTCTTTTACTTGTGCAGTACTTCAATACTTCTGCTTGCCTTGACTTTCATTAGGAACTGACAATATGTTTGAATGCTTTGGCCCTTCTGGTTTGCAAGACTCTTCTGATTAGTCATGGTCAGCTCTTTCTACATTCTGCCCTGTGATCTCCCGTTCACTTTACATGATGAGGCTGAGTTATACCTAATCCTTTTCGTCTATTCTTTATAGGTTGGCCAATTTCACTGCATGTGCTTCATCAGTTCTTGCTGCTCGTAAGACAAACACCACGATCATAGTCATTACCATGATCGTTGTCTTCTGTTGGTTTGATAGAAACTGCACTTTATGACTGCCTTTAGTCAGTTACTTCATTTATTGTCTTCTAGTGTTTGCTTGTGGAAGACTTCTCCTGAATGGCTTCACTTCTCAATCAGCATACTGATTGAGTTAGTGCTTCGATCTTCTGATTGCTTGCAGGCCATTCGATGAGTGCTATTTGGCTTTCTTCAGGTAGATTGCATCTTTACTACTCGGACCAGAGGCTACATTCTTTGGATACTTCAGGAGTGCTCATTTGATGAGAATCGTTTTGTCTCTACGATTCTTCCTTGGCGTTGTGAGCACTTGACTTACTTTATCTGAGCCTTTGTTTTGCAGACTACGATCTTGCTTTGGTTCTGCAGACACCACGACTCAGAGAGCAGATCATATGATAGACTACGATTTTTGCCTTAACATTTGTTGTCCCTTGTCTGACCTGCTCAACTACGACTTCTGCCTCTGTTATGATCTGCAGGCTCCATGACTTCAAGTGAGGCCTACGATACTTGACTTGGCTCGGCAGACGCTCGATAGGCGCTTCGACAGGCTATCTCCATGATTCTGAACATGACTTCCTCGACAGACTACGGCTTCGAGAAAGTCCTTCTCGACACACCACGATCCTGCCTTGTTTCTCCTGGCAGACTACGATCTTCAAGAGTGACTATCCTTACAGACTACGATTCTACCTTGATAGACTCCGATTCTTCCTTGTCTTTCCTAGCAGACTACGAAGGCTGGTGTAGTGCTCGGCTATCAGACAAGCCTATCTATTACACTTTATAAGATCAACCTAACAAGCTTGATTTTTCTATTTATAGTCCTTATACATCTTAATCTTTTGAAGGACTTTACAAAGATGTTTGTTCATGTAGGATCAACCTAACATATTTGATCATTTCATTCTAAGTCCTTGTATATATGCCTATCATCTATTTAAGGACTTTACAGCTTTCATCAATGCAGACATATTTGCATATTCATTCATTAAGATCATAATCAAATCTTATAGGAATAACATTCCCATGCAGATTCCTAACAAAAGGAGTTGCTCTCAAGGCAACAGAAGCCACCTCCAAAGCTCATGCTGAAAATGAATCTGACTTTGAGGAAGATGATGATGAGGATATTGCAATGTTGGTCAGAAGACTTAAAAGGTTCATGCGCAAAGGTAGAAGCAGCAGACTTAAGAGATTCAACAACAACAACAGTCAGGAACAGATCAACGACCTATGCTACAACTACAAGAGGCCTGACCACTTCATCGCAAACTGCAACAAACCTCTTAGAGAAGAGCTGAAGAGGAAAACAAATCCAAAGAAGGAGTTCAAAGGCTACAAAAAGCTTCAGAAGAAAGACAAAGGTCTTATAGCTGGGGGATCGTGGAGTGACTCAGACAACGACACAAACTATGAGTTAGGAGATGATGTAAAAGACAAGAAGAGCACTGACCATCACCAAGTAAGTATTGATGAGGTATTAGACTTTAACTCTCCTGATGTAGACATTGATGATCTAAGAACTGCACTACATGGCATAACATCTGATCTGCATTAATACATGAAGTGGTTCAGAGTTTTGTCTAAAGATTATTCTCTTCTTCAAAAAGAGAAAGTTCAAGTAGAACTGGAGACAGATCTACTCAGTACTGCCTCTCTCTCTAAACTTGAAGCTGAGAATAAACTCTTAAGACAGACCAATGAACTAAGCACACAAAGAGAGTTAAATCTAACCTTTAAGATTGAGGAGCTAGAAAAGACTATTCTAATGTGGAACAGGTCTTCTTCATCCATGGACTCCCTGATCTTCAGTCAAAGAAGTGCATCTGACAGAACAAGTTTAGGTTTTGGGGAATCTACCTCAGAACCATGTGTGGAAAAACTCAAGGAAACTAACATTAGTAGTGCTTCAAATTTCAATAGAAGCATTACATTTGTGAAATACACACAGAAGGAAGAACCAATGCATCCTTGCTCCTCTGATCCAAGTCATGTCCCGAGACATAACGGATCCCATGCTGGTCTGGGATTTAGAAAAGTGAAGAGTAACTCATTCACTACTATCCAACCTCGAAGGGTCGTGGAGTCAAGTAAAACCGGCTCCACGAACCAACTAGGAAGGAATCGTAGAGTTGAGGTTTACTCTACACAAACCTTGAATCAAAGAGCTGCATAGATAAAGAAGAATTAACATAAAGGAAAGGGCACCAAGTATCCACACACACACACAAGCATGCATCATGCTAGATGCTTTGTATGTGATAGATATGGTCATAAGGCTGCAGTATGCTATTATAACCTCTGCATAACAGACCCAAAGTCAAATAGATTTGGGTCCCCAAGGGAACTAACAAAGTAGGACCCATGCAAGTTTGGGTACCAAAATGAAAGCTTAATCTTACTGCAGGAACAGAGCTCCATGATCACAACCTGGTATCTGGACAGTGGATGCTCACGACATATGACTGGGACTAAAGCCCTCTTATCTAACTTCACAGAGAAGGAGGGTCTAAAAGTCATCTTCGGAGACAACAGTTCTGGCAAGACAAAAGGATATGGCTCAGCTGGGAATGGTGTAGTGTCCTTCAGCAAAGTAGCCTATGTGGAAGGACTGAAGCACAATCTACTGAGCATCAGCTAACTTTGCAACAAGGGTCATCAAGTCACCTTCCTCAACAATTAATGTCAAGTCAGAGATCTGAAGACCTCATCTCTAAAGCTGACTGGAACCAGAGAAGGGAACGTCTACACTGTCAACCTTGATCAACTGAGTTCTGATGAAATAACTTGCTTTCTTGCCAAAGCCTTAGAAGAAATGAGTTGACTGTGGCATAGAAGATTATCTCATCTCAACTTCAAGAGTATGTCAAAACTGGCCTCCAAAGATCTAGTAGCAGGCTTACCCAAACTCAGCTTCGTCAAAGAAAAGCTATGCAACGCCTGCCAGCTTGGAAAGCAAACAAGGAGCTCATTCAAAGGCAAAGCAGTCAACTCAATTGATAAGCCCCTACAGTTACTTCACATGAATCTTTTTGGGCCAATTCCAACTGTAAGCCTTGGAGGGAAGAGATACTCATTGGTCATAGTGGATGACTACACCAGATTCACATGGGTATTCTTTCTAAATTCTAAAGATGAAACGAGCTCCCAACTTATCAAGATGTTCAAGCTGGTGATGAACGAAAAAGGAGAGAAGATCAAGGCCATAAGGAGTGATGATGGAAGAGAGTTCGACTTCTCTGAGATAAATCAGTTCTGTGCAGACAATGGCATCGGTCATAACTTCTCAGCTCCACGAACTCCACAATAAAACAGAGTAGCTGAAAGGAAGAACAGAACCCTGATCGAAGCAGGAAGGACTCTACTAGCAGCAGCTCATCTGCCTGAATACTTTTGGGCAGAAGCCATCAATACTGCTTGCTACACTCAGAACAGGTCTCTTGTTCACTCTACACTAAAGAAGACTCCCTACGAGCTGTGGAAAGAAAGAAAGCCCAACATCCGCAATTTCCATGCGTTTAGCTGTGCATGCTACATTCTCAACAATGGAAAATAATATCTGACTAAGTTCCAACCGAAGTCAGATGAATGAATCTTTCTTGGTTATGCCACAGACAACAAGGCTTATAGAGTGTTCAACAAGAAGACGCTAAGTGTTGAAGTCTCGATTCACATCATCTTTGATGAAACAGACTCAGACAAGTCTGTACCACAGGACACTACGATCGTCGATCCAGACACTACGAAGGAGGTGGTAGATCCCAACACCACAATTGCAGTCCCATAAGATGGAATCATCGAACCTGAAGAAGAGATCGTGGAGAGAGCTACACCAGACGACGAACCTCTGCAACAAGAAGTAGAAGTTAATCTTGAAGAATTCAGACAAGAAGGCACCGGAACAGATGTTCCGACAGGGAACAGATGGGCAAGAAATCACACTCAAGACTTGATTATTGGAGATCCAAATGTAAGAATCAAGACAAGGTCTGCTTCCCAAAATAAGTGTTTTTATCTGAGCTTTCTGTCCCAAATGGAACCTAAGAAGATAGAAGATGCCATGGAAGATTTGAGTGGGATAGAAGCAATGCAAGAGGAGTTGAATCAGTTTGAAAGAAGCAAAGTCTGGAGATTAGTTCCTAGACCAAGGAATCACCCAGTTATTGGCACCAAATGGGTCTTCACAAATAAGATAGATGAAGATGGGGTGATCACAAGGAACAAGGCAAGACTGGTGGCTAAAGGTTATTCTCAAGAAGAAGGCATTAACTACGACGAGACCTTCGCACCTGTTGCCAGACTAGAAGCTATCAGGATATTCCTTGCATTTGTTGCCCATATGAAGTTTAAAGTCTTCCAAATGGATGTCAAGAGTGCAATTCTGAATAGAGAACTTCAAGAAGAAGTATATGTGGAGCAACCTCCAGGTTTTATCAATCCAACTCTTTTTAATTATGTCTATAGACTAGACAAAGCTTTATATGGACTTAACCAAGCACTTAGAGCATGATATGAAACACTAACAAACTTTCTTATTGAAAAAGAATTCACTAGAGGTAGAGTAGATACCACATTATTCCTTAGGAAGCACAAAGATAAATTTTTACTAGTTAAAATATATGTAGATGATATTATCTTTGGTTTTATTGATGAAAATTTGTGCGAGAGATTTGCCAAGCTTATGTAGAGCAAGTTCGAAATGAGCATGCTGGGTGAGCTGAATTTCTTTCTTGGACTGAAAGTGAAGGAGACTAATGAAGGTATCTTCATTAACCAAGCCAAGTACATCAAAAACTTACTTAAGAAGTATGGCATGGAATCAACCTCTCCCATGAAAACACCAATTGATCCAGCAACTAAGCTTGACAAAGATGAGAAAGGTAAATGTATTGACATTACTCAATACAGAGGTATGATAGGCTCTCTTCTGAACTTAACTGCCACTAGACCAGATATTATATTTGCTACATGTATATGTGCTAGATTTCAAGCTAATCCTAATGAATCACACTTAACTGCTGTAAAAAGAATTTTCAGGTATCTCAAAGGCACACCTCACTTGGGACTTTGGTATCCCAAAGAGTCCTCCTTTGAACTGACAGGATATTCAGATGCTGATTTTGCAGGCTGCAAAATTGATAGAAAAAGTACCAGTGAGACTTGTCAACTGCTAGGAAACAGACTTGTGTCCTGGTTTAGCAAGAAGCAAAACTCAGTATCAACTTCAACAACAGAAGTTGAATATATTGCTGCAGGCAGCTGCTGTGCTCAAATCCTATGGATGAAGAACCAGTTAGCAGACTATGGGTTTGATTTCAAGTCTATACCTGTTCACTGTGATAACACAAGTGCTATAGCAATTACACATAATCCTGTCATGCATTCTAGGACTAAGAATATAGAAATAAGATATCATTTTATTAGGGATCATGTTCAAAATGGAACCATATCTTTACAATATATCCCTACTGAAAATTAACTTGCTGATGTCTTTACAAAACCATTAGATGAATCTAGATTTAATAAACTAATAAGTGAGTTAGGTATGTTAAACTTACAACCATAAATTCTATGCTCTAGTTGTTACTAATCATGTAGATAAAAAGGCTTTGTCAAAATCGTGGAGATGACTGAGAGAAACCACGATCGTGGAGTAGTCTCGACATGGCAGAGAAGTCCATTGTGATGACAACATTTCTACCAAGTCTAAGCAGTTCTTCTGATAAGAGCCTCAGGGACAAACCTTGCCCTTAGTTTAAACTAAGAGGTCGGCCTTTCCTGAGCAACCTTAAGCCAGAAGAGGTGCTGATTCAGAATGCATCACAAGGACTAGTGCAGAAGAATGAGTAGAGACAACGATCGTAGTCATCCCAAAGGATATACTAGCTCAGGGGAGCTAAGGGCAAATCAGTATTTTTTAATCAATTTAAAATCGTGGAGCTCTGCAGAACATGACATGTGCCCCACTCTGCAAAACATGAAGAGGGAAGTTACAAATACATTTTGAAATATCTTTTGTCAGTTCACCTTTGAACTTCAAAAGTTTATCTCTCTTTCTCTCTCTCAAAGAAACCCTAGAAACAAGTACGCTCAGCTAATTTTGTTCATCTCAGGAAAAATCAACAAAATCAATGGCTGTTTCTAATGTTGTATCCGGTTATCAACTGTTCTTCTACGAATTCAAGACCACCGACCCACAGTTTCACAAGATTCTGTCCCTTCTGAAGAAAGTAAGTCTTGAAGAAGCTTTGAGAACCAGCACAAAGATTTACCCAAAGCTGGCGAAAGAGTTCTATTGCAATGGAGTCTTTGAGAATGATGTCATCACCACAAAGGTCAAGGGTGTGCAGATTCGGCTCGATGATGAAAATATAAACCTGGCCCTAGAGTTTAAATCGAAGGGTCTTGCATCTCTAAGCTTCATCGACTTCCATGAAGGACTAAAGAAGATGATCCACAAGAAGGTTCAAGGCATCAAGGGCTACAAGAAGAAAGAATTTCCCCAGAAGTACGAGTTTCTGGTTGATATTATTGGGAAGTGCATATGCTGCAAGAGCTCTGGCCACGACTCTGTGAATGAGAACCAACTAAAGCTCATGGCAGCAATCTGCTACAAAGCCCAACTCAACTATGGGGCTTTGCTCATAGGATGGATTGGGAAGTGGATTCTCAGCTCAAAGAAGGAAAAGAGCACAAGCAAGATGCTCTATAGGAGATTCATCAGCATCATTCTTCAATCTTCTCTGGGAGACAAAATTGGAGACTGTTGGGTAAAATCTATACGCTCAACATGCAAGTGTACGTGATCAATAAGTAATATAATGATAAGAAAAGTATCGTTCCCACATAGACAATAATTACACTTTATCCGAATAATTACCAATTTTATACTATTTTAATTTTATTAAACCAATGATTAAACGATGATATTTATGAAAAACTACGACTCAGACTATAATTAACACTATTCTAGGAATTTAACAAGTTTTCAGAGAATTAAGCCCACAACTTCACTTATTGGTTCACTTCGAATGAAATACTTCCTTTCAACTTATATCAATTATTTTATATTATTAACCAAGAACACAACAGTAGATATAATCATCTCTCAATGCATTACATCCATACTCACTCAAATCCATAATTAATAGAATTAAGCAAGACACCTTAATTAACTAACTCACTATATCTCTATGTGAATTATAATTGAAAAAGGTTTAATATCAAGTTCTCTTTTGCATAGATATCTCTATCCTACACATGAATTATGAGTTCCAATTAACTGTAGAAATCACAAATATACGTCACTATGGTTAGTTCCAATTCCATATGTCATCCCTCGAATTCATATGGAATAACAAGAAATTGGTGATCAAGCAATAACATAAATTAAGCACACACCATAACAAATAATTTGAATATAATCTCAATAAGCTAAAGCGAAAGCATGTCAATCCTTAGTTACATAATAAGATCCGTTGTAGACTTAAATAGCAAATTAGTTCATCATAAACCAAGTAAAAACCATAATCCACAAAGTAAATAAGATCCTGAATACAAGTTAAAGATGAAGAGAGAAAATAGAATATGAAATTGTATCACTACTCGTCTTCACGTCGCCTTGTGTTCGTCGTGCTTCGCCTTGCTTTAGTCCTCCTCACGTGTCAACTCTCACGAACTAGGGTTTGTTAATGTCTCAATATATCTCATATAAGCCTCTCTGGTAGCCTTATATCTTCTACTAGTTGCAAGCCAAAACCGCCACTTTCTTTTCAGCAGAATCCCAATTAAACAAGGAAACAAAATCCAATCTGTCGTAACCTGCGCCTAGGCTAGTTTTTAACCTTCAAAAGCGCGCCCCGGCGAACTTGTGCCTAGGCGAGGTTTTCATGCTCTAAATCTGCGCCCCGACGAAGATTACATAACTCATGCAAATTTCTTTCATCAAGTCCTTAGTTCCTTGTGCTTTTTATCCTGGCCATTCTCTGCACATAAACCAATGCAAATGCGTGAAATAGAACCTAAAAGGTACTTGAAGTAGCAACATCTTCGATTTAAATGGCCTCAATTCGTAGGTATGAAACCTACTTATCAAATACCACCAAACTTAAGATTTTGCTTGTCCTTAAGCGAAAACAACAAAGAAATGA
The DNA here is from genome assembly GCA_020205555.1 of Panax stipuleanatus. Lineage (NCBI taxonomy): Eukaryota > Viridiplantae > Streptophyta > Magnoliopsida > Apiales > Araliaceae > Panax > Panax stipuleanatus. The sequence continues at coordinate 39,626,896 of CM035120.1, forward strand.
AAATAACAAATAAAGTATCTATATGAATGCATATGCATGATCTACTTTCTATATGCCTACGAATCCAGCAATAGATCAATATGATGTTCAACACAGACCTCAAAAATATCACCAGATACTCAAACAATAATTCAAATTAATGTACAGTTCATCAATAACCAATCAGTCAATCCAAACCTTTCATCACCCATGTTGTGCGTGTATGCTTATTAACCGTTCTAATCACCAACAATTCAAGATTATCACATAACAACCTTCTTAGAGGGAAAATTTTAGTTCTATTTTAGTTATTCTATAATCATGACAAAACCGGTTAAACATAGCAATTATCGAGTTCAGGGATTTTAAATGAGGCTTATATCTCTTACCATTCATTCACGGGTGCGTTTTATGCTCCATCCCGCGTTCACAATCGACTGTGCAATGTTCGAATCTATTAGGCTTTTCAATGTTACCTTTCGACCAACGATTCCCAAACCAGATGGTTTTAGGGCGTAGATGTACAAACATCCCCAAGGGCTTACTTATTCAAGTAACAAAGGCCACAGACACAAACTAGTCAATGTGTTTATTCTTTTTTATTTTTATTTTTTTTCAATTTTCTAATTTCTTTCCTTTTTATATTTTTTCCTTTTCTTTCACCCCAATGACTCCCCCAAACTCGAGTTATTACTTCATTTTAACCTTTACTGTCAGTATACCAATGTCATCAAAATTTAACTAAGATTTCCCCCCAAAAACAAGTTATTAACCCTTGCACTGAGTTGACTAGAATAGTTAAACTCTACGTGATAACCAGTTACACAAGTTTCAGACAAGCTCAAATTTTCATCTTGATTAACATTAGAACTCATCATCAATCTTCACATTGTTCGAGTTAAACAAATCCTATCATCGGCGGAGCTAAATTCACACCAATCCATTGCTTAAACTCATGCAACAACCTATATGCCTAAATGCAAAGAAAATATATTTTTGTGATTTTTCTCAATTTTTACTTTTTTTATATATATACAACCATATAACTAATGTAAATTTAAACTAATGATATATGCTCTAATCTAGAATGCAAATAACTAACATGCAAAATGAACTAATCTAACATGCAAACTAACTAAATGACTAATCCTACCCCCAAACTTAAACTATGCAATATCCTCATTGGATATAGAATTTAAAAGTTCGAGGACTGCCCTGAGCGATCAAGCGTCATGCTCGACCGGGGGATCCTCGGTAGATGGGTAGTCAATCGGGTCCTCAACAGGCGGTATTGGGAGAAAAACTGGTAATGGCTGGGGAACTGGGAACTGAAAATCTTCACCGGTGGTATTAAGTCGGGCAAAAGCAGCTGCAAGAGACGCGTTGAATTCATTCTGGGTGGCGAACATGTGATCCTGCCTGGATGCCAACCCGTGGAGTCTCTGATCAAGATACTGCTGCATATTGCAGAATTAAAAGCTGAAAGTCGCTTTTGTGCGGGACGAGTTTGAAGTCCCGGCTTTTAATTGTTCTTGTTCTTTTTCCTCAGCAAAATATGCATCTTGTTTATCCACCCCTTCATCATCCTTATAATAGGAAAATGTAAAGCCAAGACCGCGTGGGTGCGAATGCCCTCCTTTCTAGTATGAGTACCTCTGAATCATATTGGGGTCTAAGCATAGTAGTGGCAGCTGGATAAGCTCAGTTGTGCTCTATTGTACCCTTGCCCGGGCACATAATGCATAAATCAGTGATGGATGCGGCAATCCGCCCTGTAGTGGCCCTCACAGATTTCGACGAATGGAATGATGAATGATGCAGCCCACGTCAATCTATCGGTCTTTGACTATTGTGTATAGCAGAACTGCCTTCTCCTTCATGACATCGCTCGTGTGTGTAGATGGTAGCAGTTTGGCACACAAGAAAGCATGCCATATCTTCCTATATAAATTGAGATGGCAAGTCTAAAAGTGAGATCCATTCGACTACCATGTAGCATCCGGCTTGCACAACTCAGCAAGAATTTGGTCATAATTCTGTCCGCTTTCCTTGAGGGTTAAAAACGAACAACTTAGTTGCGACAGATTGTAGTAGTCGTTGATCTTCTACACAGTAAACGGGACCATCTTACCCCTCACGAAGGCAAAGAACGGTGATTTATAGGGGGCATTTGCATAGAATTCCTTCATCGCCACCACCATGGCGGCTTCAGGGTGTGTCGTGAATGCTTCCCACTGCCTCTCGTGAATTTATTGAAGTATAGCTACATCAAACTCGTCGGGCGCCAAACCACGTTCCGGTGTTAACGCCTTGCTTGACAAATACTCGAACCTCTCCGCCGTCTCGGCGTTCAAAAATTTTCGTCGGTCAAATTGTCGAACGAGGGTGGATGAACTCTCCCCACGTTGCCTTTTCTGATGTCTGGAAGTTATGATGCCGACCGTATGAATGTTACTTGTACTTGAGTGAAGGAGTGGTTGTTGAGACCTTTTGTCAAACACCTTGTGTGCAAACTGTGAGTGCTTGATTATCTTACCCCCAAACTTCACTTGTTTGGCCTAATTGGTGAATTGTCCATGCACTTGTGTAGAAACCTGAAAGATTTTAATAATCGCCCCAAAAATCGATGTTACCTGTAAGTTGTTATGACGAACTCTCAAGGGTGCACTGTGGTGGTGAAGAATTCCCTTCTATCCTCTGAACATTGGTTAAAATTAAAACCCTAGATGTGAAGATTTCTTAGATTTAGTGATGAAACCTTAAAATCGCACTTGAAGAGTGTTTGGGGTAGTATGTGATCGAACTCGAGTGTTCCTCTTTTTTTTTCGGTAGGGAGAGGTTGCAGACTTCTATTAGGATTGTGTTTTGTAACTGCAACAATTGATTTTTTAAAATTGGAAAAAGTGACCTGCGCCTAGGCAAGGTCTTTTTGTACTATAAAGCTTGTTGGGGCGAGATTCCTCCGAGAGGTCTGCGCCTAGGCTCAAATTTCTCTTCATAAATCTGCGTCGGGGCGCATTTCGTCTGCCAGTTCTCGCCTAGGCGAGATTCTTATGCCTTAAATCTGCGTCGGGGCGCAAATGGGTTTTTCTACAGCCTTTTTCTTTTCCTTGGCAGCTCATCCTGTAACCACAACCTATACTCTTTTTAGTTCTTTTTTATTCTCATGTTCATTTCTGGTCCCATCCTGCAATCAAAACCATACGCACACACACTTAGTATTCATATTGAATTGAAGCTTGGACACAATTTCTACTCTAAGACGCGTCCTAGTCAACTACTACTTTACTTAATGAAATCAAAAACAAAACTTTCAAAACTTAAAATAAATAATTGATTGGGTTGCCTCCCATTAAGAGCTTGATTTAGAGTCTTTCAGCTTGACTAGTCCCTATTTTTAAACTGGATCGGCGAGGTCAATTGAGGTTGCTTGGCAATCGAGATCACCATCCCAGTAGTGCTTTAAGCGCTGGCCGTTGACTTTAAATGTTTAAGGCGAATCCTGGCTATATACTTCAATGGCCCCGTGTGGAAACACTATCTTGATGGTAAATGGGCCCGACCACCTGGATTTCAATTTTTCGGGAAAAAGTTTCAACCGAGAGTTGAATAATAATACTGATTGGCCCAGTTCGAATATTTTATCCACTATATTCTGATCGTGCCATTTCTTGACCTTTTCTTTGTACAACTTTGAGTTTTAGTATGCTTGCAGGCAAAATTCATCTAACTCATTGATTTGCAAAAGTCTTTTCTCCCCTACTACTGTTAGATCAAAGTTGAGTTTCTTGATGGCCCAATAGGCTTTATGCTTGAGTTCCACTGGGAGGTGACACGCCTTTTTGTAGACCAATTGATATGGAGACATGCCGATCGGAGTCTTATAAGCTGTCCGATACGCCCAAAGAGCGTTGTCTAATTTCAATGACCAATCTTTTCTATTCGGGTTGACTACTTTCTCCAAGATTCTCTTCACCTCTCTATTCGATACCTCTGCTTGGCCACTCGGTTGGGGGTGATAAGCAGTGGCGATTCTGTGATTGACCCCATACTTATGCAAGAGCGCTGTGAAGTACTTGTTGCAGAAGTGGCTCCCCTCATCACTGATGATTGCCCTCGGGGTGCCAAATCGTGTGAAGATATTCTTTTGCAAGAATTTCAATACAACTTTTGCGTCATTTGTCGGTAGTGCGACTGCCTCAACCCACTTCGACACATAGTCAACTGCCAACAAGATATATAAATTTCTGAATGACGACGGAAATGGTCCCATGAAGTCGATTCCCCATACATTAAAAACCTCGACTTCCAAAATCATGTTTAGTGGCATCTCGTTTCGCTTAGAAATGTTGCCCACCCGTTGACATCGATCACAGTTTTTCACACACTGATGTGTGTCTTTGAACAAGGTGGGCCAATAGAAACCTGCCTGGAGTACTTTCGTGGCCGTTCTTTCACTCCCATAGTGTCCCCCATATAATGAGGCGTGATATACCTGTAAGATGCTTTCTACTTCGCTTTTCGGCACACACCGTCGAATCATTTTGTCGGCACATTGGCGGAACAGAAATGGTTCATCCCACATATACCAATTCACATCATGTAAGAACTTCTTCTTTTGTTGTAATGTCAAATCTGGGGGGAGAATATTGCTTACCAAGTAATTTGCAAAATCCGCATACCACGGAAACTCGCCATGAATCAGAAATAATTGTTCATCAGGGAGGGACTCATTGATCACTACCTTGTCCGTTTTGTCATGATTCAGATTCTCTAATCGGGAAAGTGGTCAGCCACCTGATTTTCTGTCCCCTTCCTATCTTTAATCTCTAAATAAAATTCTTGGAGGAGCAAAATCCAGCGAATCAGTCTCAGCTTTGCGACTTTCTTTTTGACTACATATCGGATGGCCGAGTGATCTGTGTATACCACCACCTTAGTTCCGACCAAGTATGAGGTAAACTTATTGAATGCATACACAACCGCAAGTAATTCCTTTTCGGTGGTTGTGTAGTTCAACTGTGCATTGGTCAATGTTTTGCTAGCATAGTAGACGACATGAAAGACTTTCTCTCGGCGTTGTCCAAGCACAGATCCTACTGCATAGTCACTGACATCACACATTAACTCAAACGGCATTGTCCAATCTGGTGCTACAATCACGGGGTCTGTGGTTATTTTCTTCTTCAACTGTTAAAACACCGCTAGACAGTCTTCATCAAATTTGAACGGTGCATCTTTCTCCAATAGACTGCATAGTGGTTTTATGATTTTGGAGAAGTCCTTGATGAATCGGCGGTAGAATCCGGCATGATCGAGAAAATTCCGAATACCCTTTATTGAAGTTGGCGGTGGCAGATTCTCTATTGTTTCTAATTTAGCTCGATCCACTTCCAACCCTTTTTTTGATACTTTATGCACAAGTATTATCCCCTCTTGGACCATAAAATGGCATTTTTCCTAGTTGAGCACCAGATTAGTTTATACACATCTCTTAAGTACCATGACCAGATTTTTGAGGCACCTATCAAAAGACTCCCCAAATACTGAGAAGTCATCCATAAACACTTCAACACTGCGCTCCACCATGTCAGAGAAAATTGCCATCATGCATCTCTGAAAGGTCGCAGGTGCGTTACACAGTCCGAATGACATCCTTCTAAAGGCAAAGGTGCCATATGGGCATGTAAACGTCGTCTTTTCTTGGTCCTCCGGTGCGATTACGATCTAGTTGTATCCTGAATACCCGTCTAGCAAATAGTAATACTCATGTCCAGCTAGCCTATCCAACATCTGATCAATAAATGGCAAAGGGAAATGATCCTTTCGGGTTGCCTTATTTAGCTTCCTGTAGTCCATGCAGACCCTCCAGCCGGTCACTGTCCTTGTCGGTATTAATTTGTTGTTTTCATTCTTCACTACTATCATACCACCTTTCTTCGGGACACACTGAACCGGGCTCACCCATGCACTATCTGAGATTAGGTAGATAATTCCAGCATCAAGCCATTTCAAGATTTCCTTCTTCACTACCTCTTTCATAATTGGGTTGAGCCTCCGTTGCTGTTCCACTGTTGGCTTACCATCCTCATCCATCAAAATCTTGTGCATATAGAATAAAGGGCAGATTCCCTTGATTTCAGCGATAGTCCAACCAATAGCAGACTTGTACTCCTGCAAAACTCTTAACAACCTACTTTCCCGCAATTTGTTAAGCGCAGATGCAATAATTACAGGTAAAGTAGATGAATTACCCAAATAAGCATACTTGATATGGTTAGGTAAGGGTTTGAGTTCTAATGCAGGTGGTTCCTCTAGAGATGGTTTCATCTTTGCTGATGAAGTTCCTGCCACTTCCAACAGCTCAAATGGTATTTTGAACCTTCTCATCCTAGGATGTGCATTTAATAATTACAGATATTCCTTCAGCTCTGGATCGTCACTGTCACAATCTCCCATCAATGTCATTTCCAATGGGTCGGTACTCAACATACGATCTTGTTCATCTCCCACCACTTTCTCAATTATATTTATGCGAAAGCACTCCTCATCTTCTTTAGGGAAGTTCATGGCCTTGAACACGTTGAAGGTTACCTCTTGGTCTTGAACCCTCATGGTTAACTCTCCTTTTCGAACATCAATGAGAGTCCTACCGGTTGCCAAGAACGGTCGCCCGAGGATTATCGGAATGTCCTTATCCTCTTCATAGTCCAGGATGATGAAGTCCGCTGGGAATATGAATTTATCAACTTTTACCAGAATATCTTCAACAATTCCCTGTGGATATGTCACAGATCTGTCCGCAAGCTGAGGGAGATGTTTGTTGGTCTAGGTACCGGTAAACCCAACTGAGTGTAAACTGATAATGGCATGAGGTTTATACTTGCACCTAAGTCACACAGACATTTGTTGAAGGCCAAACTACCTATTTTGAATGGAATGGTGAAACTGCCCGAATCTTTCAATTTTGGAGGAAGCTTCTTTTGCAATATCACGCTACATTCCTCCGTTAATGCCACAGTCTTGAAGTCCTTTAGCTTCTTTTTCTTCGACAAGATATCCTTCATGAACTTGGCATAACTAGGCATCTGCTCTAATGCCTCCGCGAACGGAATGTTGATATGCAACTTCTTGAACACCTCTAGAAACTTAGTAAATTGCTTCTCTAGTTTCTGTTTTCGGATCCGTTGTTGAAAGGGTGGTGGTGGGTAAACTGTCGGTGTAACAACCTGTTCCTTTACCGCTAATTTTTCTCCTTCTTTATTCCCTTCCGCTATTTTCTTCACACTTCTCTCAATCTACTTTTTAGTCGTTGGATTTTCTGACTCTTGTTCGACTAACTGTTTTCCACTCCGAAGTGTAATAACTTGACATTGCTCATGACCTCCCCTCGGATTCTTTTCGGTATCACTCGGCAAGGTTCCTTGGGGTCTACTGTTAAACGCACTTGCAATTTGTCCCATCTGAGTTTCCAAATTTTTGATCGCAGCTGCCTGAGTTTTCATTGCCGCCTCATTCCCTATTATATACTTCGTAAGTAGCTCCTCCAAATCCATTTTCTTCTCGTGATACAGAGCTGCCTGTTGGTGTTGATTTTGAAAACCAAGGGGTATGATGGTCGTGGAGCCTGCTGCTAATTCTGATTTTGGTTCTGATTGTTGCTCCATGAGAAATTTGGATGATTCCTCGCCCCCTGATTATACACATTCTGATATGTGTTAGGTGGCCTGTTGTAGCTCCCCACAAACTGTACTAAAGCTGGATTTATCTCACAATGGTCTGTCGGATGCTCCCCTGCACACAGTTCACACACAACTGCTACCTGCTGCACATTTCCACTTGACATGGCATCCATCTTCTTTGATAATGTTGCTATTTGTGCGGATAGAGCTATCACAGAGTCCACCTCCAGAATACCTGCTGCCTTGGGTTAAGTTATTCTCTCAGTTGGCCATTGATAATTGTTTGTAGCTATCCTTTTTATCAAGTCCCATGCCCCTTCAAATTTCTTTGCCAGAAAAGCTCCACTTGAGGCTGCATCAATGCTAGTCCGTATATGACTTCCTAACCCATTGTAGAATGTATTCATCTGCATCTACTGCGGTAGTCCATTGTGTGGACATTTCCTCAACAGCCCTTTATTCCTTTCCCATGCTTCATATAGAGGTTCTCCCTACAACTGTGCAAATGAAGAAATATCCGTTCTCAATCTATGTGTTTTTGCTGGTGGGAAAAACTTAGCCAGAAATTTTTGCGCCAAATCGTTCCAGGTGGTGATTGACCCAGGTGGTAAAGAATGGAGCCAACCCTTTGCCTTATCTCTGAGCGTGAGTAGAAACAACCTTAATCTGATAGCATCAGCTGAAACCCCGTTGCACTTAAATGCATCACAGATCTCTATGAAACTGACAATGTGCTCATTCAGGTCATCATTCGGGAGACCCCCAAACTGGCAATTATTCTACACCATCTGTATAGTTCCAGGCTTGATCTCAAAGTTGTTAGCATTAATTGCCGGCCTGGTAATACTTGACTGAATTTTTGAAATCCGTGGTGTAGCATAATCCCGCAGTGCTTTCTGTTCCTCTTTAGCCATGTTGTCGTTGGGTGTTTCAAGTTCTTCTTGAGTTTTCTCAATCCACTTACTTAACCGCTGAAATCGTTTGTCGATGTCGTCCTCGAAAGGCAACAAATCTGGCTTCTTTGATCGAGTTTGCATGCACTACTCGAGAGTACCTGAAATAACAACTAACGCAAAAATAAGAATATATATATATATATATGTTTAACTAAAACTGATCTAATTAAACTGATATTGAAAGTGATAAAAGCAATTACTGTCCCCGGCAACGACGCCAAAAACTTGTTGGGTAAAATCTATATGCTCAACATGCAAGTGTACGTGATCAACAAGTAATATAATGATAAGTAAAATATTGTTCCCACAGAGATAATAATTACAATTAATCCGAACAATTACCAATTTTATACTATTTTAATTTTATTAAACCAATGATTAAACGATGATATTTATGAAAAACTATGACTCAGACTATAATTAACACTATTCCAGGAATTTAACAAGTTTTCGGAGAATTAAGCCTACAACTTCACTTATTGGTTCACTTCGAATGACATACTTCCTTTCAACTTATATCAGTTATTTCAGATTATTAACCAAGAACACAACAGTAGATATAACCATCTCTCAATGCATTACATCCATACTCACTCAAATCCACAATTAATAGAATTAAGCAAGACACCTTAATTAACTAACTCACAATATCTCTATGTGAATTATAATTAAAAAAGGTTTAATATCAAGTTCTCTTTAGATTACGTATGATGCATAGATATCTCTATCCTACACTTGAATTATGAGTTCCATCTAACTGTAGAAATCACAAACTTACATCACTATTGTCAGTTCCAATTCCATATGTCATCCCTCGAATTCATATGGAATAACAAGAAATTGGTGATCAAGCAATAACATAAATTATGCACACACCATAGCAAATAATCTGAATATAATCTCAATAAGCTAAAGTAAAAACATGTCAATCCTTAGTTACATAATAAGATCTGTTGTAGGCTTAAATAGCAAATTAGTTCATCATAAACCAAGTAAAAACCATAATCCACAAAGTAAATAACATCCTGAATACAAGGTAAAGATGAAGAGAGAAAATAGAATCTAAAATTGTATCACTACTCGTCTTCACATCGCCTTGTGTTCGTCGTGCTTCGCCTTGCTTCAATCCTCCTCACGTGTCAACTCTCACGAACTAGGATTTGCTAATGTCTCAGTATATCTCATATAAGCCTCACTAGTAGCCTTATATCTTCTCCTAGTCGCAAGACAAAATCACCGCTTTCTTTTCAGCAGAATCCCAGTTAAACAAGGAAACAAAATCCAATCTGCTGCGACCTGCGCCTAGGCTAGTTTTTAACCTTCAGAAGCGCGCCCTGGCGAACCTGCACCTAGGCGAGGTTTTCATGCTCTAAATCTGCGCCCCCGTGAAGATTACATAACTCATGTAGATTTCTTTCATCAAGTCCTTAGTTCATTGCGCTTTTCATCTCGGTCATTCCCTGCACATAAACCAATGCAAATGCGTGAAATAGAACCTAAAAGGTACTTAAAGTAGCAACATCTTCGTTTAAATGGCATCAATTCGTAGGTATGAAACCTACTTATCAGAGACAAAGAAGGTGCACCCATCAACGCCAATAGGAGAATGACCCAGCAACTCTTTGAGAACTGGAAGAGGAACCCTGCTGAGAACATGAAGATGATGATGTCTGAGTCCAGTGGAAGGACTGGTGATGTGAAGAAATCTATTCAGTAGGGAAATGTGTTAGCAGTGAAGGAAGCTATGGAAGAAGAAGAAGTAAATCAAGAGGAACCCTCTGCTCTGGTCAGAAAGAGTTAGGGAAAGAGGAAATTGAAAAAAAGTGTTCAGATGGCAGAAGAGCCTCAAGGCTTAACCACTGATGCTCCCCAAGGGGGTTCTGGCACTGAGATTCTAGGTCTCTTCATACAAAGGGAACTCACCCTGGAAGTGACCAAATCACCAGAAGAAGTCCTGAAGGAGAAGAAGAAGAAGAAGCGTAGTGAGGATAAGGCTGAAGGAAGTTCTAAGCCTCAAAAAAAGAAGCGCAATCATTGTGCAAAGAAGTCTAAACTCACCACGAGCGTGGAGTCCTCAATCTCACCAATCGTGGAGTCCAGACTTACCATCATTCCAGAAGAAGATGCTGCAACAGCTTCTTTAGCCTGAACAAACTGTCATAGCTGAAGCTGAAGAAACTGCTGAGGCTGTGGCTGAGCCCAGAAGAACAAAAAGGAAGCTGGTCAAGAAGTTTGTTCTTGTCAATGAGGAAGCAATGATGAAGATCAAGGAAGAAGAAAGAAGAATTATAGCTGAGCAGGCTGAATAGAGAACTAAGTCTTAAGCTTTTGGTTCTCACAATGAGTCCTTCGATGAGACCATGATCATTGCTAAAGTGATAGCTAACATCAACAGTGCAGTAACCCCTACTGTATATGATCAAGCTATTGCTCATGCTGAGGAGGAGCTGCCAGAAGCTATTGAGGAGAGTACAACTCATGTTGAGGGGGAGTTTCTCCAAGTCCCTGAGCCAGAGAGTGCTCTAGCTAAGGGGAGCAATTAGAAGCTGCTCATGAAGCCCCCTCTGCCCCTCAAGAAATCGTAGACTCTAGAGCTGCATAAATAAAAGGTATTAAAGCTATTTAGATAGAGAGTACTGAAGAATAAAGGGGAGATGCTGAGATGATGGATGTGGTGGAGATTTCAAATGAAAGTGATAAAGAAGATGATAGAGAAGAAGAGGAAGAAGTTAAAATTATAGCAGAGGGCTGGAGTGGAGACATGAGAGCCAACTACAATCAGTTGTTCTCCTACTTGCCCGTGATGTCCTTTCACAGAGCCCTAATTCTCAACTCTTGGGATCACATGTTCTGGGCATACAAAGCTTATCCAACAATTTATGTGCTAGCCCAGGGTTTTCAAAGCAACCTCAACTTTGCTCAAAAGCTGATCACGAATCACTTGTCTTTAAAGACTGAGCATGAGGTACACTTTATTCCTATCTCTTTCAAGGTTAACCACTGTCCTCTACCAAACTTCTATCAGTTCAATGAACTGCCAAGGTGGATGGAAGTAGTTCTTAACCCACTGAACCAGTTTCCAGTTATAGAGTCCCAAAACTCTGCAACTGATGAACCAAATGACCAACTTTCCATTACAATACCATCTTCTGTCAGTGACTCCATGATCGTCGAGCAACGATTCACGCTCGTCGAACAACAACCTACAATCTTCGAACAACAACACGACACCATGACCATCGAGCCACCAAACCAAATCGTCCAGCCATATATCCAAAACCCTGAACCAACCTCCTCAACCATACACCAAACACAAGCACCACACACATAATTAGATATTCCCTCATCCTCCCATAATGAATATTTTGATATGGCACTTTCTCTCACAAGCATGCCAAGGATGCACACTACGACCTCCCCTCCTGATTTTTAGAAAATCTTTGATCATCTCTCTCTCCTCCCCACCAAAGAGGAGCTCGCCGACGTCACAAGTAGGGTGGTCCTAGAGACAAAAGAGAACCTTGAAGCTCACTCCCTGACAATTCATCAATGCTTCAATCATATGATCAAGTCTGTCAACACTTTGCCTGGCAACTTGGCGACTGAGCTCTCAAAAAGACTGAAGGAGATCATAAGGGAGATGAGCGACAGTCTAAGCCAAAGGGATGCAATCCACTTTCAGGCTTCCAACAAGCACAAGGAAGCAGTTCTCCTTCTCCAGAAGACTACTGAATCTCAAAATAATATTATTGCTGATCAGATTCACAAGCTTAGTACCTCCCTACGAGAGTTCAAAGAGTATTCTTTAACTCAAGTAAAGCAGACAGACAATGCCTTGGTCATGCTGCATCAACAGAGAGCAAATACTGAAGCCATAGTTGAGGAGAATCGTAATGACATTGCCCATACGCGCTCTCAAATGCATGAGTTGGTGCAAGGAGTAAATCGTCTGTCCGAAGACATTCGAACCTTGGATGCTAACATAAAAGGGGAGAATAAAGAGAAAGGGGGAAAGGCAAAGGCAAAAGGAAACAAATTGCACAGTCTTCAAGGAGTAATCCTAGAAATCAGCCTCCTTCTAGACAACCTTGCTATCAGACTCAACGATCAGAACAAGAGCGCCAACCAATCATCATGGCATACCCTCTGAGGAGTCAAGGCCCATCCTTTAGCTCACAAGGAGTATCTAACATTGGCTTAAGCATGCCCATTGGAGATCCTGCCTTTATGAACAAACATGATCAGGGAGAGATGCTCAGTCCAAGTGAGCTAGAAGAGATCGAAAGGCGAGATGAAGCTAGCAAAAGAAGGAAAGCTGAAGAGTATGCTAATCCTCCGAGGAGCAAGAGACAAAGAAGATAGAGATAAGTTTAAATTTGTTTCTTATTGATGTAACTATGCTAAATTGTAATATATGTTTAACATCATTAATAAATTCATGCTTATTCTCTAAGAATTTCAGTTGCTCACTGAAACACTAAGTCATATTTACTTTCTAGCATCCTGCATTAGAGTTTGATGATATGATGCAAATCTCCTTGGTTATGTCAACATCAAATAGGGGGAGATTGTTGGGAATTGCATATTCAAATTTGATGTTGAAAGTAAATAAATGTGCATATATGTAAAGTCCTTTAATAGAACATACGTACAAGGACTTAGATGGTAGATTAAAATTGTTAGTTTGATCTGAACTGAATGTTTATCATTCTGTAATTAAATGTATAGAAGAAAGATCAAGTCTGTTAGGTTGATCTTATGAAATATAATAGTTAGGCCTCAACAGAATCGTAGTATGTCGAGCCAGCCAAAAGTTTGCAGAAGCCAAGGCAGAATCGTGGAGTATCGAGGAAGTCGCTCCAGAATCATAGTCTATCATGGAAGCCACATTTAGAATCATGGAGACAGTCCGAGCACCTGCCGAGCCAAGTCATGAATCACAGTCAGTTCTCGGAAGCGTGGAGTCTGCAATATGAGCAAGTAGATATCATAGTCAGTCAAGCACAAGCAGAATCGTAGCGTTCTCTACAATCAAGACTGAATCTATTTCGAGCACACCAACACACAACGATCGTGGTACGAAGACAACGATCGTGGTGCTTCTTCAGTTAGCATCAGAGTATTAAGATTTGCCTATCTAATAAAAGAAGATGTCTAACGAATGAAGAATGGCTTATGGACGTTAACATTTAGGGAATCCCAATGCTCCAACACTCATCCTTAGTTTGAATCGAAGAAACGTGTGGAAAAAGCTAAAGAGATGACTTTCTGTCTGTTGAAAGCACCTTTTCAGGTGTTAGGTGAGAAAGCAGTCTGCTGTATCAGGCGAGTCAGATAGCAGAACACCACATTCCCAGAAAGTCAACATAAGTGCTCAGAAATATCTGAAACATTAAATGCTACAACAGAAGCCTTTAAAGGAAAGATTTCAAAGGCTCATTCTTAAGCAAATCAGATTGAAGATTCAAAGTAAGCAAGCACAAATGAACAAAGCTGAAGAACGCTCAAAGCCAAACTCTACAATCCCGAAAGAAAGCTTGTTTCACTACTCAGTTCTTTCGAACGTATGCTTAACGACAACTTAGTAGCACACCTAAGAACTCAACTCTCATTACAAGTGTATTCCAAGTCTGCTGGACTTGAAGAGTTCTCAGTGAACTAAGAAGTTCCAAGACTGCTGGTCTTGAAGGAATCTAAGTGATTTAAAGATTATAAAGATATCCTTAGTGGATTTTCTACTCGTGGAGTAGAAGAGTGGACTAGGAGCCTTGAGTGCTCTGAACCACTTAAAATCATTGTGTCTTCTATATTTGCCAAAATTGCTATATCTGTCATAACTGCTATAACTGCTTATCACACTATAAACTTGCTTTATCTTAAGGGGAACAAACAAATCATATTCTGCTATGGTTAATTTATTAACAGATCTGATAAGTATTTTGAAAAGCAAAAAGTTTTTAAATATCTATTCAACCCCCCTTCTAGATAACTATTGTTCCTCTGAGAACTAACAATATATAAAATATTGGGTCAAAGTGTTGAAGCAATAAGTTTTTTTTTAAAATCAATTATTTCTTATGTCTATGCTAACTGTTTCAGCTAGACAAGTGGTTTGAAAAATATCAAAATATATTTTATATAGTCATTAATCCATCATTAATATGATGTAGATATGACAAATGATGGAGTCATTAATGCAGCTTAACCTAGTGTTGGATGTGATTTAAGGATCGTCAATCCACTATGGTATGATGTGGTATGACAAAGTTATAAAATGACGACATTCTCAACGAATTGTTGAAAACAGTGCGGTACTATGCGTTATAAAATTATTTTCAGTATTTTTAGCAATTAAAGAGATGTTGATGCCATTTGAATCGGCTAGACACAAATTCAGATATTGTTTATGTTAAGCGTTTGAACTGTCTAACTAAATTGGTTTGGTATGGACTCCAGATTGAGTAAGAACTTTCCTATAATGGGATTATTCTATACTGCGTCCTGGGGACGACAAAGAGGAACTGAAATAATTGTTTCGCATAGATAGTGTTGATCGACACAGAACATCCAAAATAGAAAATTCTGTTCACACGAAATAGCGACAAAGATATTATGGGTCAACACAGGGCATACATAGGATGGTCACCTATATATCCGTAAGATATGTCAGTTTGCAGATAAATGTCTGTTGAAAACTTTTCAGAAACTAGTTTATAGTCTTTATGACTTTATTATGATACAAAAAGTTTTTTTAAGCGAATCTTTTGGATTCTTAAATTAGTCATATTGCTTCACAATTATTGATCAATTATGGAGAATTTCTATTTTCTGGAGGTTGGGTATAGAAAGAATGAAGTCCTTAAGAGGAAGTAAGTCGTATAATACAACAATGGTTTATAAATCCTTAAAGAAGGAAAAAGGTAGAGTTATGAGAAATAAAGATTCTCGGATAATGAATGTAGACACTCGAAATTTTGCTTTCTTTGTAATAACCTTGCAGAAGGGCAAAAGCATAATTTTACTTTGGAGACAACACTGAGGTAGGGCAAAAGAGCCAGGTCATCCCGGAGACGACCCCGTGAAAGATTCAAAGGACCAATGACGCCCGAACATGTCATGAACCAAACGAGGATAGCCAAGATGAGACAGTGTCCGCCGAAAACCAACTCAGCAAACCTTGAAAGGCGTGCCATTAACGATAGACCAGCTAACTGCCGTCGGGAACCAGAAGAAACTTCTCAGCTATCAGCATCTTCTTCCCGGACCCCGACTTAGTCAGACTCAATTGGATCCCACCGCATTTTGCACAGTCTTTCTGAAAGTTCGATCTGCGAAGGTCAACTTCCTCCAAACTGAGACCTAAGGAACGTATTTCGAGGCAACTGTACACGTGGGGCCCAACCTCATACATACATGCTCCAGCCTCAACCATACTCAAGGCTAGCCATATGTATGGTTGCGGCTGCCCGAATTTCTCTATATCAGCAACCAACAGCACATAAACACAAGAGAGAGAAAAAACTTAGAGAGAGAAAGTCACATTTAGAGAGAGAGAGAGTCTTGGGATATATACACACTTTGAGTTATTTTCTCTTGTTTAGTACCTACTTGAAGTCTTGGGAGTGTTCCACGTTGGCCACGGGAGTTAAAATGCTTGTTCACGCGTCCCCCAAGGTGAAACAATGCACTTTCTAGCTTAGTTCTTTGTAAATGTTGTTCAAATACTAGATTAATGATATATCTTGTTTGAATATAGTTAAACTTGTTGTATTTTAAGCATATTGTGTAATAGTTGGTAGATATTACATTTCTATCAGTTATATTGTGGTTATTACGTTGTAAATCGACCGCGAAGGTTAGATCTACCTAGATCTAAGCCTAATCTAGCCTTTGAGAGGTTATTAAGCATGAAGCTTTAACCTGTGTGCTAGAGTGGCTTAGATTCATGGTAGAACTACGGATTTATTTCTTTAAATAGTCTCGGTTACCCCGTATAACCTTAAATCTATATTTAGAGGCGAAAGGGGTCCGAAATGGCTTAAAACGGTGATTTTAACCGATGAAATCACCTAATATCAAAGCCCAGGACATTGTATATATGTAATCCCGCACAAATAATGTGAGCCTAGGAATCCCGATGTTGAGATCCCCGAATGGATCCGACTTGATTCCCACGATGGATCAGTTTTTATGTTGTAATGTTTTAATAGCGTAAATATCGTTGTATATGTAATATTTGGATCTTGAAAACGAGCTAGAGGGGTTAGTCCCGAGAAGTAGGATTCAAGATCCCTTGATAGTAAAAGCCTTAATTGCGGGAGCTCGGTTCATCGAGATGGCTTACATGCCCGATGATGATCCGACCCCTTTTTAACGCTTTTGCATGCATATCATCAAAATGATTTCTAATAAAACCACAAAGAGCTTTTGATGAAGAATAAAGCGATTTGGGGTAAATCACGTAATAAATGTAAAGAATAAAAGGAAGTATCGAAGTCCTCGATTCCTAGTCGGGCGAAGGATTTGGAAACCTTACTTTCTAAAACCTCATTTCAATTAATATATCTTTTTAAAAATGAACTTTTTATCAAATCAAATTCTTCGTACCTAGGCGCAAAAGAGGTACAACACTACTTTCAAGTCACCCAAAATAAAGACTTAGAAAAAAACTAATAAAACTTTTGAAATAAAACACGCACACATACACACACAGTTTATGCATAGAAAATCAATAAGATGCAGTATCGTGCTTGCACGGGAGTCGGGGGGTGCCTAACACCTTCCCCCCTCTTAACCTAGCCTCCAAATTCTAGGAATCTCGGGTTTCAAGACCAATCTTTTGGAGTCACGCATTGGACCATCCTGCAAAAAAACCATTAAAACTCGGATGAGTTGGTACATCCATTTAAACCATACCAACTGGCTGCTCTGTCTCATTCGGTCTAATCATCAAAATAAAATCAATCTTTTTAAAATCGTTGACACTTATGTCGGTACCAATTTCCTAAAATTCACCCTTTAAACAGAATCCCAAAGACATATCGAAAGCGAAAGGGTAGAAAAAGATCAAATTAGGAAATATAGGCATTCCTCTCTTTTTCCCCCGGATAAGAGAGGATGGAAAACAAAACCAAAGAAAAAGACTCCTCCTTCAACAAAAAGGAGCAAAGAATTTTTCCCGGCGTCGACAGGTGGCGACTCTGCTGGGGATTAAAGAGGGCTTAAGCCGCGCTCAATCTTTTTGATTTTTATGTTGCATGTGCATCTTGTGTGAATGATCTTTGTGTGTGATAATGGTCTCGATCTTTAAGCATCTTTGTATTAGTGCCTTGCACAATATATTAGTGCTTTGCACAATGTCATCATAATTACATACGGTGAGGACTTGAATGTATATGAATGTATGTTGTGTGGTACCTCCATTAGGAGTCAATCCCGTCGGTTGTTTATTACTGGACACCTCTAGGTGTTTCCATTGTGAGGCTCAGGAAAGGCACCACTCAGATCCTCTCCAATTGAAAAATGGATATTTTCATCAAGTAAATTGCAAAGATCTGGGAACCAATTTCAAAAAGCCCGTGAGAGTACCCTAAGATAGGTCAGCCTCTGATAAACCAAATGCATGGTGTGTCTCTTCATGCCTTATTTACTCTTCCGTGTATAGAAATGGCAATCATCTTGAAACTGTCATTTGTACATCTTTCTTATCCTGTCATCAAATTGTTAACCCTTTGTTTTGCATGAAAAGATTAAAAAACCATTAAATTAATGCATAGCATATCATGCATCCCTATCCACCAATATCCAGTCTAAACTAGATATCGGTTTTGTGCAGATTGGTCCTAGAACTCGATTTCGAGCCAAAAAGGCCCGTTCACCACCAGTCCAAATGGCTGAAGGAAGTTCATCAGAACCCAGCCCGGTATCTCGAGAAGAATTTGAGGAGTTTAAGGAACAGATTGCCGAGATGACTACCCTGTTGACAGAATAGTGTAAAGTATCTCAGGAACCTAAGCATAAGAGTCAGACTGAACCCTCTGTGCAAGGAGATATAAAAATACCGTAAAAAGACGGTTATACCCAGATGTCCACACTTATCTCCCCACTCGACATCGAAATATCCAAGGAGGCCCCAGTCCAAAAGATGACAAGGGAAATAGTAGACCTTCGAGAGAACAGAGAAACAGGAGACATCATGAAGAAGATGTGACAGATGAAGGATGATATCCGATCTATGAAGGGGACAGGGTCCCACGGAAGTGTTAACTACTCTGACCTCTGTATTTTCCCAAGGGCTAGATATCCCGATAAATTTCAAGTCCTGGAGTTTGAGAAATACAACGATTCAGGCGACCCTTACACCCATCTGAAGGTATACATAGGCGAGTTAGGATCCTATGCCGAGGATGACAACCTTCGAATACAATTATTCCAAAAGAGCCTTACCAGTGAAGCCCGAACTTGGTACGCTCGGATCGACAATTCCAAAGTCCAAGGTTGGGAAGATTTGGCCCACGTATTCCTCAACCAGTATAGCTTCCAAACCCAAATGGCACCTCATCGCTACCAAGTGACCAAGGTTAAGAAACTGAATGATGAATTATTCAGGGATTACGCGCAGAGATGGAGGCGCATAGCAGCCCAGGTTAACCCTTCAATGGATGAAGCTGAGATGGTGATGACGTTCATCGACATCCAAGAAGCGCCTTATTACGAGAGAGTCCTAGCGGGAATAAGCAAACCCTTCTTCAAAATGATAAAATATGGAGAAATGGCAGAGATGGGTTTGAAGTCTGGTAAGATCAAAGACCTCACGACCTTGGAAGCAGTCGTCGAACATATACAGTCTGGCAACTATGCGAGCGCTCCCAAGACGATATATGAGGAGAACGATGAAGATGTATCCTTCATTACATAGGGGCAATCTATGAGTCCAGATAATAGTCCCTCTACCTGGATAAAGGGAAGCGATCTGCCACAACAACAACCGGGCACATTCAACCAAAGCCAGGATAGACAGAGAAAGTTTGAAAGAGCAAAAAATAGAGTGTTCACTCCACTAGGCGATTCCCTTGAGAACGTATTGGCCTTATTGATCGACCACAAGAAAATTACTGATTTGGCTCCACCTCTAGATCCAAAGAGTAACATATATGATCCAAGCGAGAGATGTGCTTACCACTAAGATTCTCTAGGACACGATACGCAAGACTGTTGGTCCTTAAAGCATAAAATCCAAAATCTGATTGAAAGTGGCGATATTGTGATCAAATAACCTGACCAACCAGATGTCAACACCAGCCTTCTACGGCAGTATAATACAGAAGGAGTGAACATGATCGGGTCAGGAAGCGCTGGAATGGATCCAAATCGTAAGTATATACGGATGATAGAGGAATACCCCTAAAGGAGCAGAGCAAATGTCTTAGGGTGGAAAAGTCTGGAGGAGTGTATGACAGTAATACAAAAATTAGAGACGATCCAGCATCAAGTAACTCTGTTAGCCAAGATGGTAGTGCGCTAACATCAGATTACAAGAGAGCTTTTCACTCAATCATCAAGAAACCCAGAGAAGGAAGAGGTTAGCCAGAATGCAAGCCTATATCCCTCCAAGACAATCCACCCGATTGAAGAAGAGCAAAACGAGCTGAAAGGGCAGGAAAATTGGAATGATAAAATTACAAGAAGATCTCGCCAGTGAAAAAATTGCCCGGAGGAATGAGAATTCTTAAAGAGGAAAGATCAAACAACATTTCAGACACCTGCAAACCCCCAAAATCCTACGGTGCTGAGGGTCGGGGAAAACAAGCGAAGAAGGGTATTCACGCCTCTAAGGGACGCGTTGGAAAATATGTTGGCATTGTTGGTTGCGTAGAAAAAGATCACTGAGCTCGCTCCTCTAGCTGATCCCAAAGGAAGGCAATATGATATCAACAAGAGGTGTCTCTACCATTCTAACTCATATGGACATGCGATCGAGGAATGTTGAACCCTGCGTCACAAAATCCAGAATCTCATTAAAAATAGAGAACTGAAGATAGATATCCCCATGACCAAAAAAGGCGAAAGGGAAATGATGGCTGTGAGCACCAATTATTACAGAACACAAGGTGGGTTAGTCATAATGCGAGGAGGGGAGGAGGAAACAAGAGATTCCCCTACGGAAATTCCTCCGGCACCGTCAAACATCCTGTTGCCCGAAGTTAGCAACCACACTCTTGATTCGATCCTGCTGGACAATGAGGAGGAAATATTGGTCCTTTCCAATGAAGAAAAAGCCAAAAGGGAAAATTTCTGGTGAGAAATACAACAACAGTTCAAGAGAACTTTCAAAGTCAAAACCTCCCAGGCCCATGGAAAAGATAAAGGAACAGATCAAGGAAAAGGAGGCGAGGGTATTGGCAAAGTTAACCCATCAAGGAATCAAGAGTTCATCCCTTTTTATGACGGATCTAGTTTGAGCGTCCTCGAGGGATGTGCCAAATCAGGAGGTTATCAAGTTATGGCAAGGAAGCAACCTCTACTGCCCGCATCGAAAGCAACCTAACCTTTTGCAATTGAACTATTAAGCCTCAGCTAACCCAGAATGCGTAGATTCAGAGAATACGATTGCGAGTTCTAAGAGATGTTGGGACGGTATCATTAGCATTATGTCTTATTTTATGTTTTATGCATTATTATGTTATGCTTTGTTTATAAAAAAAAAAGAGAAAAAGAAAAGAAAAAAAAGAAAAAGGAAAAAAAAAGAGAAGAAAAAAAAGGAAAAAAAGAAAAAAAAATTAATTAATCTTATGATATTCTTAGCATGAACTACGTAAGACCTGATCTCCTTTCATGGGACTACGTAGGCAGCCAGTGATGATACGGTCTAACCCTTACAACAGTCACAAAACCCTTTTCAACAATTCAGCGATCCCAAGATGCGACTCTTTAACAACTCATCAACCCCAAAAGTGCGAGAAGACTTGATCTCCTTTTGACCTACAGAAGTGCGTGAGTGGCCATCATGATAAAGTTTATCTCATACCTGACGACCTGTTCTTTAAGATAAAAGCCACAAATCAAGCCTTATATATTGAACCAAGCCTGGTTGAAATTGATACATCGGAAATCAAGCCGATCTCTTAGATCCAATTCAGTGGAATCTGAAGGCCTCTCGACATCAATTATCAAAGCCAGAGCGATAACATAATTTGAGAAACACAGCTATATGTCAAGCATGATCATCAGCGAGTACAGGTAAAAAATAAGGCGATGCGAAATATGAATATAGAGAAGATTAAAAAAAGTGCACCTGCAAGTTAGAAGCGATGATTGGGAACATCAAAGCCAATATCCACTACCTGTTAACTTTGTGGGTTAGGAGGTAAAACACTTTTGCGATCTTGGCATCTTCTCAGCCCATGAGTCAAACACAACAAAGCGACTACTCCAGACGACAAGCAAGATTGGGGAAATTTCAAAATCAACGACAACTTGATATTGGATCCTTGTAACAAATAAGACTAGGGCAATGTCGGAGACAACAACAACTAGACACTGGGGCATTTATCGACCATCCAAAAAGTGAAAATGCAAGTCGACACCTATAACACGATCCTTTCAACATGCGATGTCATCATCAGAGCTTATCTCATATCATTTCACTGGCAATTCGGTAAGAACATTTGGTCTCTTCCAAGCATAGCTTTCTTAGAATGTAGCAATCCACAGGTGAGGTACGACTCTTTCAACTCTTTATCTATTTTCTGTATCTATGCATTAGCGATGATATACATTTTAAGTTTAGATAAATCTTGCATTAGAATTTTAGAAAAAAGGTTTTAAAAGAGAAGATTTTGTTTAACTTGTTATGAATAGATTAATTTCGATAAGCATCCGTGGAGTGAAAATCACGAGAATGATTAGAGAATTAAGACTATTCGACCTTTTGATTAGGCACGAAATCCTAGTTCAAAGTGCTTTTTGGAGCAGAATCGACCTCATATACATATCTGCACTTTGCGGTTGCCCTAACTCTTAATTGTGGGGTATAAAATTATGGCGACATCGATGACAATTAATGCGAAGATAGAAGATAAGTGATGGCAAACCTAAAGTATTGAATCGTGGCCTGGGTTACTTGAGTAATTAAGCCTGAGGGGTGTCTTTACACCTGGTGCCCTACAGCTGTCTGGTTTGGGAGTCACCGGCCTAACGCTTGCTACATGGGTAATTTAGAGCCTAAGAAAACGAGAATTGCGAGGGGGAAAAAGGCGAGACCTGAGCAGATTCGAATCGTGGCCTTGGTTACTTGAGTAATTAAGCCTGAGGGTTGTCTTTACACCTAGTGCCCTATAACCATCTGGTTTGGGAGTCATCGGCCCAACGCTCGCTACATGGGAAATTTAAGCCTAAGAAAACGAATCTTGCATAGGGTCAAGCAAAGAGAAAATATATGAGACCGCATGACTTATCTCAAAGTGTGGCCTTTGTTACTCGAGCAAGTAAACCCGAAGGGGTGTCTTTACACCTAATGCCCTAAAGCCGTTTGGTTTGTGAGTCATTGGTCCAAAACTCGTTAAATGGGTAACACTGAATAGCCTAAGAAAATGAGAGAAGTTTAAGCGAAAAGAAAAAAGAAAATTGAGTTAAGAAAAATTTGCGAGATTAGAGCAAGATCATCTAAAGTTATGGAAGGGAAACCCCTGCTAAGGGTTGCGTCAATCATGGTGCACATGTTATATGACGTTAATTCTGCGAAGAACAATATCTAGAGCAAAGACGAAGTATCTTTGATAAAGGGAGATAAGTCTTTTCAATCTAATCTTACTCATGAACAATGACCATGGATGCTTAAAAGTTTTCTTGCGATTTCATAACTTGTTAAATGAAAAATTCTTTAAAAAGAAAGGCATAAAACAAATAACCTTGCGGTTAGCGATTTACAACTTTCTTAGCGATAAGAAAAAAATACAGCGATTACGAGTTATGTGGCAGACCCGATGAGCATTCAATTTCATGAAATTTAACTTCATATGCCTTATTGATGATATTGCACTAATGTTTATATCAAAGATATCCCCGATGGCCCGAGCCGTCAAGCTGTTGGTACATTTTGTTCTTCGTCTGATGTGCAGGATATTTCTCACTCTTGACGTGGTCAACAAAACAAGTTTCTTACATGAATCCCTGGAAATAGCATGTGAAAAGGCTGGGGCATTTTGCGATTCAATGAAAAGGAAGGAGCCTAAGGCAGGACCAAGCTTCTCATCAAAAGAAATGAGAGGACTTTAGAAAAAATTACAATGACATGAGCTTGCGACGACAAAGAAAGGAAAAATTTCCTTGAAGATCTTTACCTGAAAAAAACCAACACCTCATCTATAAAACAGTATCAAAAGACCACACAGGGGTCAATCATAACTCATAATTTCATAAATGCAAATCCATGACATATAATGCACGCATCATGACATATGCAGTGAATAAAAGCATTATATATACATCTATGTGAAATACATAAAACTGTATACATCAAATATTATCTCTGTCCTACAAATAAAAGTAAAAAGTACAGGGAATGGGGCAAAGCCTCCCGTTAACTAACAAAAGGCCTAGCAAATAAAATCTACATCATCCAACATATCAACCTGCGCCAAGTCCTCCTAAGTCGAGGCCTCTGCACCGAAGTTCAAATCTGCGTAGTGAAAGGACAGGCCACATCCTCCAAGGACGTCAGGGTCACCCGGGTCATCAGTCAAGCCAGTATCTAATACAGCGGGGTCATAAGTAAAAAACTCAACCTTTTTATAATCGATGATGTAATCCGTCGACAATGAACCAGTGATGGCGTTGGCATAACCTCGATGGTGTAATCTGTTAGCAAAAAAACCAATGAAGGCATCGGCACAACCCCGATGGTGAAATCCGTTGGCAACAAAACCAGAGAAGGAATCGGCACAACCCCGAAGGTGTAATCCGTTGGCAACAAAACTAGTGAAGGCATCGGCACAACCCCGATGGTGTAATCCGTTGGCAACAAAACCAGTTGTCGACGTCGTTTTAAAAATCCCGCGGGTCGGGTTATAACCCGGAACTTTAATCTCTTTTCCTAATTTCTCTCTACCCTCATTTTTTTTACTTAGGAAAAAGGTTTTGAAGGGTTTTTTAGGAAAATGCCAACATGTATCATGTCGACGATTTGAACGTTTTATAGAGTCGCCAGTTGGTAGATTTGGAATGGTTGTACCAACTCAACTGAGTTTTGTTTGAAAGAGGCCCAATTGCTGGACACTGTCGAAACTTGATCTTTGAAAACAAAGTTTGAGCTCGGGGGCTTGGTTAAGTGTGGGGAAGGTGTTAGGCACCCCACGACTCCCGTGTAAACACGGTACCACATCTTTTCAATATTTCCCTTAAAACTGGAATGCGTGAGTGAATGCTGTTTGAATATTGGGCCTATTGATTTGATTGATTGAAAGTAGTGCTTTGCTTCGTTGAACCTATATACGAAGGATTTGATTTGATTTGAAAATTTATCTTTGATTTGATTTGCAAAAGCACTTAATTTGATTTTCTTTGAAAAGCTTTTCTTTTAATTGAATTGAAAATAATGTTTTGAAAGCTGGTTTATCAAACCCTTACGCTAGCATAGGAATTGAAGCCTGTTGATACTTCCAATTTTATCTTTATAGCCTTAAAGCTGCATGTGAATGATGATTTGTCGGGCTGTAAAGCATCCTCGACCACAAAAATAGACAAGTGTCGGTCTCCTCATGGACATGATAACCATCAGATGGACTCTGACACGGTAATCTACATTTTTTCATTATATTGAGACCTTAAATCCGGATAACCGTTTTAAGGTCTGTTTACATGTACATTTCTATAGAAAAACTGGCAGGGTACATTTGTAAATCGGAGTCTGTCCATCGTGGGAATCAGATTCTGATCAGTTTGATCATGAATCCCACGATTCCTAGGCTCACATATAAGTAGCCAAAAAACTTGCACAGTTCAAATTTGTACAGAAAAAGATAAATATCCCAATATTGCCAGAACTGAGGATTCATTTAGTAAATTTCGGTCGGCACGGCCGAAGCGTCTCGTTCCCACTAGATAGAGATCTAAGGGACACGAGGTTGCTTTTGAAGCTGAAACTAGAAAGAAAGCTAGATTTAAGGAAATCTCAGCCATTCTAGCTTTTCAGTTCAGTCCGGAGGTTTTGAACCTTTTGAAAACTAGAATTGGCGAGATTTGAATAAATCTAGTCTGCCTGCAGATATGTCAGTGCCAATTCATATAAAATGAATATTTAAAGCAGCAGTTGAATAGAAAGCGAGTAAAGCAATATATATATATATATATTTACAGTTATATATAAAAGCTGTAAAAGGAGATGGGTTTTCACGCCGGTGCCCGAACTGGAATTGAAATATATATATATATATATATATATATATATATATATTGACAGAAACTTAGTCAACCAAGACTGGGAAGAGAACCCAGTGGTGGTGAAGGCTGCTTATATATGCATATATATATATATATATATATATAAACAGTAAGAAGGCCACAGAATGATCCAGGGGGAACAAAAATGTAAATGTACAGAAAAGTAGTCAACCAGGGACTGGGAAGATAACCCAATAATGGTGAAGTGTGCAAAAGCAGTATAAAAGCCACGAAATAGTCCAGGCCAGACTGAAATATAAATTGCAGAAAAGTAGTCAACCAGTAACTGGGGAGTCACCCAGTATGGCAAAAAGTGTAAAAATAGTATAAAGGGCGATGAGTTTTCACGCTGGTGCCCGGACTGGAATTGAAATATATATATATATATATATATATATATATATTGACAGAAATATAGTCAACCAAGACTAGGAAGAGAACCCAGTGATGGTGAAAATTGCTTATATATGCGTAAATATATATAAATGAGGTAAACTACCTCGAATTTGACATCCGGGCTAGACAGAATTGAAATATTAGTACATATACAGTTAAATATATACAAAAAGGGTCAAACCTGGATTGGGAAGATAACCCAATTCGGCGAAGTTGCCAGAACGAAGAGTGTAGTGCATTGAAGCTGTTGAAGCTGACGGATCGTCAATCCGAGTTGTAGAACTGCCAGAAAATTAGTTTATGTACAAAAATATACCAAATTTTAACGAAACCGGCCACAGAACTAAGTTTCGGGCATTTTTAGAAAATGAAACTTAACGTGCAAGTGTATAAAAGTACGAAGAAGTAATATTCACTTTCTGATCATGAAAATACTTACAATGGACTGCTACACGGGCTTTTTGCCAAATCGTAGGCTCTTTACGTCCAAATATATCGGTTATTTTTTGATATGTGGTAGTATATGGGTATATCTACGTGTTAGAGTGAAAATATTTGGGTTTGGAAGAGGTGTAAAAGTCAAAAAATCAAACGGGCAGAGCTTCGCTGCGTTTCAAAATTCTTGAAAATAAAGGGGGTGCACATTTATTTATAGGCCAAGGAGCCTCCACTCTACCTATGACAGTCGCAGGTAGAGGTGCAACTCCCCTGGTAGGGCCCGCGGTGCTGGATTCTATCATCTCAAAGTACGTGCACTCCGAACAACGCACAGTCAAAGTCGAAACTTTCTAACTTGTGATCGGAGCGTCCGTTTGAGGCGTGCGATACCTTTTCAAAAAGCCATCACCGAGAGTGTCGCAATGACATGGGATAAAAATTTTTTCGGGTTTGAGAAGATAGGTTCATAACCAGGTCTTCGATTCCCTGCAGTTTGTCCGTTGAGCTGTCTTGCGCTGTTTGCACTCGGGATCGTCGTTATGGTTCGTTCTGACCTTGTTGGCATCAATTAGGCTTAAATTTGATCGAATCAGCTGAGAGTTAGTAAAATGACCATTTTGCCCCTTTCAGGGCTACCTGTAGTGTCGGCACGACCTTTGGTCGACTTACGGGACTTGTTTCCAAGATTTAGATTCCCATTCGAGTCTGTTCTTCCTCAGTGTTGCATTTGAAGCTGATGTGGTCATTCCAAGTTTTCTTCTAGAGGTGTTGTGATGCTTCAAATTTGTGCCTGAGGTTGTCCTGACTTCCCGGGTTGAGACTAGGGATGACCTGCACTTCCCGGGTTGCTGTCGGGGCTGATCTGTACCTCTCGGGTTGAGACCGGGGCCTGAGTTGACATCCCGATATGATTGATCAAGACTGTTCTTGTCCCAATATTGGTGTTTGAGTTTAAGCTAATGGCTTGATATTGAGATCGGGGTTGATCTGACGGTCCGATTGGAGATCGGAGTTAATTTAACGGTCCGATATTGAGATCGGGGATGATCTGACGGTCCAATTAAAGATTGGAGTTGATTTGGCCTCCCGATATGGAGATTGGGGTTAATCTGACTGTTCGATTGGAGATCAGAGTTGGATTGACAGTCTGATTGGAGATTGGAGTTGATTTGAAGGCCCGATATTTAGATCAGGGTTGATCTAACGGTCCGATTGGCGATCGAAGTTGATTTGACGGTCCGATATTGAGATCGGGGTTGATCTGATGGCCCAATATTGAGATCGGGGATTGATTAACTGTCCGATTGGAGACCAGAGTT
This sequence comes from Panax stipuleanatus, assembly GCA_020205555.1. Classification (NCBI taxonomy): domain Eukaryota; kingdom Viridiplantae; phylum Streptophyta; class Magnoliopsida; order Apiales; family Araliaceae; genus Panax; species Panax stipuleanatus. The sequence goes on from CM035120.1 coordinate 39,655,105, forward strand.
GATTTGAAGGCCCGATATTGAGATCGAGGTTGATCTGATGGTCCGATTGGAGATCGGAGTTGATTTGACAGGCCCGATATTGAGATTAGGGATGATCTGACGATCCGATTGGAGATCGGAGTTGATTTGATGGCCCGATATTGAGATCGAGGTTGATCTGAGGTTCAATTAGAGATCGGAGTTGGATTGACGGTCCGATTAGAGATCAAAGTTAATTTGACAGTCTGATTAGAGATCAGATTTGACTAGAGTACCGATATTGGTGATCGGATTTGACTGGAGTACCGATATTGGAGATCGGATTTAGGTTTATCGATATTGGAGATCGGATTTGGGTTTATCGATATCGGAGATCGGATTTAGGTTTACCGATATTGGGGATCGAATTTAGGTTTACCGATATTAGAGATCGGATTTAGGTTGATTGATGGCTTTGCCCTCCTACAGTGTTAGTATTGGGGCAAAGAAAATTTTGAGTGTCTACAGATGCCCCTCTTTATCATGTTCATGCAATGTAATGAAATGGACAAGATAAAGATTGGTAGACACTAGAAATGCCAATGCAGAAGCACGATAATACATGATATGACATGTTATGGTTGATAGATATCTTTGAGGGGTTAGGGTTAGCATGGATTGCTTTATGTCATTGACTGCTGGGGATAACGTTATCCATGACGACCCTCGAGGTTAATAAGATTGTCGTTGATTGACCTCCCTGATGGGTTATCAGAGTTAGGCCATAAAAGCCGACTTTCGTCACTTTCTGCTGGGGATGACGATATTCATGATAGCCTTCTTGACTCTGATGGGGATAATATTATGGATGCTTCCTTGGTTTGAGACCAATGGTTTCCCTATCAATTGATATTCTGCGTAGGTGCCGTTGCACATTTTGAAGGTTCGTCCAGGGGAATATCTTTCGGTTATCGAGTTACCTCAACGGAAGCTTCTAACGCCTACCTGGACGATAGTTTGCACTAGTAGTTTGCCACAGGAGAATGCATCATCGATCCTGGCTAATAATACCTTTGAGGATATGTATAATAGTTTCCATCATCTGTCCCCCGTGGGGATGAAGTAATATATGGCTTTCGCTTCTAGATCATCTCCCGATGTCTCATGAGGCTAATCCGACGATTGAAGCGTTGTTGGGGTTGAGCCAATGGCTGGAATGGATTTTGGTTTGTACCCAAACTTTGTTGGAATGGAACTAATGGTTGAACTTGGCTTCGTTCTGTACCCGAACTTCGCTGGAATGGAACCAACGGTTGATCTTGGCTTCAGTTTGTACCCGAACTTCGCTGGAATGGAACCAACGGTTGATCTTAGCTTCGGTCTGTACCCGAACTTCACTGGAGTTGAACCAACGGTTGAACTTGGCTTCGGTCAGTACCCGAACTTCGCTAGAGTTGAACCAACGGTTGAACTTGGCTTCGGTATGTACCTGAACTTCGAGAAATGGCAATTTTTGGCAGTTTTGGGCAGTTCTTACGCAGTTTTTTTCGTAGTTTGCTTTGTTGATCCCCGAACATGTCTTCGGGATGAATACCAAGGGTCTCTGTGGGCTTTCCCTTTCTGTTAGATTCTCGCTGCTTAACTACAAATTTTTAGAACAAATTGCTCAATTGCGTAGCGATTTTTCTTCAGATTTGACTCGGTAGCTCAGTTATACTCTGTTTTGACTCAAAATGAACCTAGCCAGGGGAGTGGGACCCACCTTAGGCTATCACAGGTAGAGGTGCGACAGCCGCAGGTGCGGCCACCTAGGCTTTAAATTGAACTGTGGGATTTTTATTTTCCAAGTTTTTAATTTGAGTTCCAAACGGATTTTCGATCTTCTTCTTTAGATCTACGAAATTCGGGCAGCTATTTTTTGATTCCGTCAGTTCCTGCGCATTCAGCGCAGCGCAGGTAACGTTTTACATGCTTTTTTTTTTTTGCAGATTTTGACTGTAAAAAACATGTGAACCACTTAGGGTGCTTTTAGACGCAATGTATGAACAATGTATGCCTATAGAACCTGCTAAAAATTTTCTGACTTCATATATATGCATATCTTACTGTAATGCATGTTTGGATTTAAAAAAAATTCAAGTTTTGAGATAGTGTTATTTTGCACTTTTTGATCAGTTTAGGCATCCTTTTTGAGGCCTAGTGAGCCTGGATTTTAACTAAAAATATCCATGATAATTTGGCTACCATGTGAGGTTGACTTTTGATTTTTTTCAATAAATATAAACTATTTCTATTTTTGGGTAGGTGTGCTACTGAATGGCCACCTAGACATGCCTGTGTGCATGTGGACAATCCATTTTACAAAGGAGACTCTGGCAAAATTTTTCCAAAATCTTAGGCATTGAAAAAATATGCATTTTTGACTCTACTGGGGATTTTTGATTGACCTATGCAGGTTTTTATCTTCTGGGTTTTGAAAACATGCAGTTTTGACTTTACTGGGTATTTTTGACCGACCCATACATGTCTTAGGACCTAGAGATATATGCTGGACAGATTAAAAATAATAAGCCATAGGTTTTAGGCTTACTACACCCTTTCTGAGGTGATTTGGAGTATTGGTGTATGCGATGGATCGCGATAGACCCGGCAGTTCTAGTAGGGTATCCTCAGGTATCAGACGGAGGAGGGCTTCTGATGTTCCTCAACCTCGTCCAGCTAGGATGCCTCATAGATTAGTGGAGGCGGTGATTCGTCCAGCACAGGACGAGCAGCCACTTGATATTGACGATGAGGAGGCTCCTTTTGCTGCTTCTATTCCCGCTCAGGTTCCACGTGCGGAGGTTCCTGGCATTGTTGTGCAGACGCAGGAGTTGTTGGGCAACTTGAGTCGCCATCCTTCGAGATATCTTCATGCCAACGAGGTAACTTAAAGTTTTTTCTTTTCTCTGAATTCTTTTCTTCCTTTTTGCCATTCTTGGGGCCCAAGGTTTTGACATGGGTTGGTTTTTTATGCAGGTTCCTGGCTTTACGCAGCCTCGAGGGAACTGGTTCAGCGTGCATTCCCTGTATCATACTTTGCACGACAATTATAGGGATATCATAGATGACTGGGGCTTTCAGGCCTTTTTCTCGATCCTTCCCCGTCGTTGCCCCTGGGGGTATATGAGGGCTTTATCTGAGCGCTGGTTCCACCAGACTCAGTCCCTTCATCTTCTAGATTGCGAGGTAATGATGACTCCTATGGATTGGAGGTTTATCACCAACATTGAGTTTAAGGGCGAGCCAGTGCCTATTATGGCTGACATTACGCCCACTGTCATTCGGTCCTTGCTAAGAGTTTCTACGACGGTGTTCAAGGGTCGGACGGTCCGATCTGGTCCCTTGAGTATAGATGCCCAGAATAGGACTTTGCTGGTGCCTCCGCCTGATGACCAGAGGGCTAGGGATTGCATTCTGAGGCGACTATTGTTTATGATCATCAGGGGTTATTTCGTGGCGGACAACTCATCTACTGTGTCCTTTGCTTTGATTAGCGCCACTCGACATGTAGAGTGCCTCAGTGACTATGATTGGGGCTCCTATACCTTTGCCTATTTTCTTCCGTGGCATGCGCATACTTTCGGAGGGTGTGACGGAGGCTTGGTTAGGAGTTTACCCATTTCTGCTGGTGAGTACATCTTTTTGTACCTTTTCGATTTCAACATTTATTTTTGTCAATCTTGGTCACTGAGGACTTTTGATATTTACATGGTCAACTCTGGGCATTTGAGAGGCTTCCTTGTCTACGGCCCCCCACTGCATTAGGCCTGGAGACCTATCCTTGAGGACAGCGATGGCATCACTCTACTTTGATGGAGATCCCTGTTGCTGAGGGATTTACTCATGCCCGTCTTCAGTTAGAACTTTTAACGGCGGGTTCGATCACCTAGACGCCTTATACATCCGAGTTTTTGACTATCAAATTTGAGGGAGACGTCCCTATAGGTCGGGAGTTTATTTTGTCGACCCGCAGAGTCCCGTTATTGATGGAGGGAGGTTGGGAGCTCTATCTTTGAGAGCGTGCCATTAGGAGCATTACAGGGGAGATTCGCATTCCCATTTCCCCTTCTACTTGGCATCATTGGCCGTTGACTGTGCCATTAACAGATATCCCTATGGAGGTCATAGATGTCTTCGCCTTATCAGAGGGCCCGTACAGCCAGGAGGCATTTAATAGTTGGTGGAGCCCTCGCATGATTGGAGCTCAGACTCGTACCACCCAGTTCATGGCAGATATGGTACCAGGGTCCGTGATGATGATGGATTGGATAGCTTGCCTCAGGGAGCCCACTCATGCAGACCAGATAACAGATCTGACCAGGGAGTTGGAGAGAGCTTGTTTCTTTATCAGGCACCTAGGCCGAGATCCATCATAGGAATCTTTATTTGACCCGTCCAGCTCTGGAGCAAGCCCCTCTTCAGGTCCATTTAGTAGCAGCTTTATAGGGGCAGATCCTCCCTTATACCGCCCAGATATGCTTGATAACAGTAGTTTTGTATCCACCGAGGAGATGGAATAGGTCGATCGCTTTGACATTGATGTCATCGACTTCCTTTGATAGCTGTTGTAGTTATACTTTATGGTCAGCCATTGTTTTGGCTATTTGGCAGTTGTGCCATCATTTTGATAGACCACTGTATTAGTTGGGTGGTGGTGCCCTATTTCCCTGTATTCTCCTTTTTACTTTGTATTATCAGACAGGGATGATGCCTACAGTAGATAGCTTGTTGTAGATATTCATGACCTTTTCTATCTATCGCATCATGTTTATATTTGTCATCATGCATATATTATGCCATATGTATGCATTTAGACAGGTGAGTTTGACCCCTGGATGGTCTTGTGGTATGGTGATACAGATGACGTCGTCTTTCATCAGTCGTATTGAGCATGTACCATCGTCTGCGGTGGCAGTATCGTTGAGGTCCTGGTATGAGAGTCTACCCTTTTCAGCCAGGGGGATAGTGGACCATATGTTGGGGCATTCGCTGGCCCTTACGGATTTTAGAGTTCTATACGGGTTTGTTGACGGCCTTTTACCCTTATAGATTCCTGAGAGGCAGGTGTTCTGCATCGGGCTGCGTGAGCTGTCGCCAACTCTGGAGGAGTACCAGAGATTCACTAGTTTGGACTTAGAGTTACCATGCGCTCGGATGGCGATTAGCAACATGCAGAGACCGTTCATCTGGCTGTCCGGTCTTTGTCAGAGTATAGTCATGGATGAGATCATTTATGGGCATGCAATCTCTATTGACTTCTTGATTGAGCGCTTTGGCGAGATTGATATCTATGATCGCAATGTCGGGGATTTTGTTATTTCAGCAGAGGCATGGCATGAGGCCAGAATAGATATTCTGCTGATGTATGTCGTGGCATACATATACATGCCGCTACGCTTGGATCATCTGGATGTGGGATTGGTAGTCGTGGTTAGGGCCCTTAGACAGGGTAGTACCCTCATCCCTATGATACTGGCTGAGACACTGAGGTCAGTCACTCATTATGGTACCCATCCGGAGGGTTTTTTCGAGGTAGTTCGGTCTTGCTGTATATATGGCTGATGTCCCACATACGATTGATTGGATTCTTCAGGCCTCAGGGTTTTTGCTTCACTCACGAGACATCCATAGTTTACTCTTTTCAGCCTGCGGAGTGCATTAATGCAGAGTCATGGTTGGCATTTCTGTCGGATATTGAGCATCCATTCTTGATCTTGCCATGCTTAGGGCTTGCGTCCCCATATAGCTTCATCACCCATGCTTTCGCCTGGATTACTTGCCCCTGGAGGGATTGAGGGGAGTGACTACTTATCATCCCTTGGCAGTTGTAGAGCAGTTTGATCAATTTCAGAGTCTGCACCACTATGAGGGGGCTACTGATTAGAGGATGTCGGCTTCATCTATATCATCCGCCGACTTGGTTAGAGTATATGAGTGTTGGACTCATCGAGAGAGGGCTGATTTCTATGGTAGCCATCCGGGCTGTTCCTCAGAGTATTCTTCCTGGTTGGAGCCAGACACATCATCATCATCAGAGCCTCAGGCATCTCCTATAGTAGATTCGGATGAGGAAGAGCCCATAGAGGATCCAGATTCTCCTACCGAGCTGTTCATGGGTTTAACCACAGCATTAGTTAGTGATCCCCCGACCATTTCTGCGGGGACATATCCGACTTTAGTGGACTCACTATTTAGGATGACCTTTGAGCGAGACTCGGCTAGAGTGCAAATGTTGACTACCTTGTCTGGTAGAGATTTAGCTTTGGCAGAGAGAGATGGGCTCAGGGCCACTTTGGATGCTAGATTGATTGAGTGAGAGGAGCTCTAATCTGCCAAAGACACAGCTGTTGTAGAGCGAGATGAGATTTGCTCGGCTATGGATGCAGCATATGTTGAGATAGAGGAGACTTTGGTTGCTCGGGATGCAGCCTTTGCGGAGAGGGATAAGGCTATAGCTTCCTGTGATTTCCATATTGCTGATAGTACTACTCTTTGATCTTACACTCATAGTTTAGTTACCGAGATGAATGCGTACATTGATGACCACAGCACCACCTTGCAGATGACCGTGGAGGTACTGGGCCGTATGGAGGCTGAGGGGATTGCACTCATAGCTGCTCCCCCATCTTCAAAGAGAGATGCCATGCTGGCATTGCTGGCCCGCTTGTCCTTGGGTCCATAGACTAGCTTTATTTTTCCTGCACAGACTAGATCAGCCATTTTTGTCATGTATAGGGCATTATGTATATATCAAACAGTGTTATATATCAGAGAAATATAGTTTTGATTCACTTCTCTGATTGGATATGTACTATCATTGTTGAGTGATTATAACTTCTCTCATGACTTGCAGTTGTAGATGTATCTTGAGCTTTTCCTTGATGAACTGACAGTTGAGATGTCAGGGAGTATCTCAGATGGGCCTGTTGACCAGGATAGCTTGATAGGATTTAGCTTTTGTATGTCTTCGGTGTCTTGGGGTTTTTATTTTTTCTTGAAGGTCAAACCGCGCCGTAAGTGGCTGCCTACGTACTCCCGGGTTGAGGGAGATCAGGTCATTCGTAGTTCAGGTTGTTTGGTTGGAGAGAGGTTTGAAAAGTATTTATCTTGGGGTTTTGAGTTTGGTTTGATGAGTTTTTGAGTTTTTTATTTGGTTTGACCGCATTTGAAATGGCTGCCTACGTACTCCCGGATGTAGGGAGATCAAGTCATTCGTAGTTCCGGCTTTCTAGTGAAAAACTGAACCCGATTTGATTCATAAGACCCGGATGAGGGTATGCATGTGTCTCAGACGTAGTACCTTTTGATGGCGTCTAAATTGATGAGTTGGGGAAATTCGTTCCCATCCATTTCTTGTAGTCTGATAGCTCCCCCTGTCAACACTTCCTTGACAATGAAAGGGCCTTTCCAATTTGGGGCGAACTTTCCTTTGGCTTCATCTTGATTGGCCAAAACTTTCTTCAGCACCAAGTCATTTTCTTTTAATTGCCGTATTCGGACCTTCTTGTTGTAGGATCAAGCAATCCTTTGCTGGTATAACTGTCCGTGGAAAATGGCTGTAGCCCTCTTTTCATCTATCAGGGACAGTTGATGATATCGGTCTTGCAACCACTGATCTTCATCTACCTGAGCGTCGATCATAACTCATAAGGATTCCATCTCTACCTCTATGGGGAGTACTGCTTCCATGCTATAGACCAATGAATAGGGGGTAGCCTTAGTAGAGGTGCGCATTGACGTCCTGTATGCCAACAGGGTGAGAGGCAGAAGGTCAGGTGATAAGTTTGTTTTATACCAACGAATTGATTTCTATTATAGCTTGATTCTAGCTTCCTTCAAGTTATTTTAGTAGCATTTTACCTGGTTTTGTGTTATTTTGTGCAGGATTGGAGTTGATGAGAAACCAGGAAGAAAAGGGTAACATTGCAGATTTTTAAGTGAAAGTGTACCTCCGCTAGGGCGGGCATCTCCAAGCCAAAACCCCCGCTGGGGCGGGGGTGCAAAATTATGCAGCTGGAAAGTGGACTGCCGCCGGGGCGGGCATGGCCAAGTGTAAATGTGCTGCCGGGGCAGGCCTACGATAGATTTTGTAATTCGTTTCCTTCTTTGAATAGGATTCAGCAGCAAATAAAGGTTAATTTGTGTTGCGGCTGGGAGAGTATAAAAGGAGGATAAGAGGCTAGTATACGGGAGATAGATACAAAATCTAGAAGCCCTAATTGAGGTATTGATCAAGCAAGGAGGATTGAAGCATCAATTGGACACGAAGAACGCAAGATCGGAGTGGAGAGCGGTGATACAATTCTAGTGTCTATTTTCTCTCTATCTTTTTATCTTGTAATCAGAATGTTTTCTATGTTGTGGATTGTTGGATTTTATTTATCTATGATGAACTAATTTCCTTCTTAAGCCTATGATGGATCTTTTATGTAATGAATGATTAAATATTCTTAAATTCAGTTTGTTATTCTCAGATTATTTGCTATGTGTTGAGCTTAACTTATATAATTACCTGGTCAACAATTATCTATTATTCCATATGAAATCGAGAGAGGACATATGGGATTAGAACTTTCCATAGTGACATATGTTTATGATTTCTGCGTAGATGGAATTCATAATTCGTGTTTAGGATAGAGATATACCTTTACGCCATATGTAATCTGATAAAGAACTTCATTATAAACCTTATTTAAGTGTAATTCACATAGAGATATAGTGAATTAGTTATCCAGGGTGTCTTGCTCAATTCTATCCTTTGTGGATGCGAGTGGGTATGGGTATAATGTATCGAGAGGTGGTTATATCTGCTTTAGTGTTCTTGATTAATAATCTGGAGTAATTAAAATAAACTGGAGAAAAGGATATTGTCTGAAGTGAAATAATAAGTGAAGTTGTAGGCTTAATTCTAAAAAACTTGTGAAAATCTTGGGTTAGTGTTAAATCTGGTTGAGTAGTAAATTTAGTTATTAAAACATCTTTTAATCGTTAGTTTAATAAAGCTGAGATAGTATAAAACTGGTACTTGTTAGATTAAGTAGGAATTATTGTGTTTGTGGGTACGATATCTGATTTATTATTATATTACTTGTGGATCACGTATACTTGCATGTTGTGCGTAACTAGATTTTACCCAACAAGTTTTTGGCGCCGTTGTTGGGGACAGTAATTGCGTTTATTACTTACAATATCAGTTTAAGTAGATCAATTTTAATTAAACATATATATATATATATATATATATATTCTTATTTGTGTTTGTCTGGTTATTTCAGGTATATTCGATTAGTGCATGCAAACTAGAACGAAGAAGCCAGAGTTGTTGCCGTTTGAGGACGGCATTTACAAATGGTTTCAGAAGCTAACTAAGTGGATTGCAAAGAATCGAGTAGAATTTGAAACACCTAGAACAAACATGGTTGAACAGGAAGACAAACCAATGATGGATTATGCTACACCAAAGATCTCAGAAATTCACTAGAGTATAGCCAGGCCGGCAATCAATGCGAACAATTTTGAGATCAAGCCTGGAACAATACAGATGGTGCAGAATATGTGCCAGTTTGGGGGTCTTCCAAATGACGACCCGAACGAACACATCTTCAGCTTTATAGAAATCTGTGACACCTTCAAGTGCAACAGAGTCTCAGATGATGCGCACAGATTGAGGTTATTCCTGTTCACACTCAGAGACAAGGCTAAGGGTTGGCTCCATTCCCAACCACCGGGGTCAATCAATATATGGAATGATCTGGCTCAGAATTTTTTGGCCAAGTTCTTCCCGCCATCGAAGACACATAAGATGAGGATGGAGATATCTTCATTTGCATAGATGCAAGGTGAGCCACTGTATGAAGCATGGGAACGGTACAAGGAACTGTTGAGAAAGTGCCCACATCACGGACTCCCTCACTGGATGCAGCTTAGTATTTTTTACAACGGGGTATCGAGTCAGATACGGACTAACATCGATGCAGCCTCAGGTGGAGCTTTTATGACAAAGAAATTTGAGGAGGCATGGGCATTGATAGACATGATGGCTTCAAATGGCTATCAGTGGCCGACTGAAAGATTTACTCAACCCACCGTAGCAGGTGTTCTACAAGTGGATAATACGATAGCCATATTGGCACAACTAGCAGCATTACAAAAGAGTATGAACACCATGTTAAGGGGAAACGTGCAGCAGGTAGCAGTCATATGTGAACTTTGTGCAGGGGAACACCGGACAGAACAGTGTGCAATTAACCCAGCTTCAGTTCATTATATGGCTAACTACAACAGGCCAGCCAACACATACCAGAATACATATAATTAGGGGAATAAGAACCATCCGAACTTTGCATGGAGCAACAACCGCTTCTCCCCTGCTGCTGATATTGTAAGTAATAAACGCAATTACTATCCCTGGTAATGGCGCCAAAACCAGCTTACCCTCCTGGTTTTTAGAATCAACAGCAACAGGCAGTTCCACAGAAGGAACAAAAGCTAGATTGGGAAGAAGCTGTGGCCAGAGTCAGAACAGAAAATGAAGTGGCGACGAAATCTCTACATGTAGAAATTAAGAATCTAGCAATTTAAATGGGACAGATGGCGAATGCAATGAATAGTCAGCCCCAAGGAACTTTGCCAAGTGACACAGAAAAGAATCCGAAGGGAGGCCATGAGCAATGTTAAGCTGTTACACTCTGGAGTGGGAAACAGTTAACTGAGCAGGATTTGGATAAGCCGACAACCGAAGAACCAGTCGAGACTAATAGGGAACAGACAGTGGAAAGGAAAGCAGGAGAAAAATCTGCTGTAGTAGAACAAGTAATTACACCGATAGTCTACCCTCCACCGCTATATCCACAAAGGATCCATAAACAGAAATTACAGCAACAATTCACAAAGTTTCTGGAAGTGTTTAAGAAGCTACATATAAACATACCTTTTGCAGAGGCATTAGAGCAGATGCCCAGTTACGCCAAGTTTATGAAGGATATTCTGTCAAAGAAAAAGAAACTAGGGGATTTCAAAACTGTGGCACAAACAGAGGAATGTAGTGCGATTTTGCAAAAGAAGCTTCCACCGAAGTTGAAGGATCCGGGTAGTTTCACCATTCCATGCACTATAGGGAGTTTGGCTTTCAACAAATGCCTATGTGATTTAGGTGCCAGTATAAACCTCATGCCATTATCGGTCTATACTTAGTTAGGGTTACCAGCACCTAAACCTACCAACATCTCCCTACAGTTGGCAGACAGATCAGTAACTTATCCACGGGAGATTGTCGAGGACGTTTTGGTAAAAGTGGATAAATTCATCTTCCCAGCAGACTTCATCATCTTCGACTATGAAGAAGATAAGGATATTCTAATAATCCTTGGGCGACCATTCCTGGCTACCGGCAGGACTCTCATTGACGTTCAGAAAGGAGAGTTAACTATGAGGGTGCAGGATCAAGCGGTCACCTTCAACGTATTTAAGGCCATGCATTTCCCCAAGGAGGATGAGGAGTGTTACCAGGTCGACATTATGTGTTAGAGTTTATGCCCTAGAGGCTAATTCTTTGATGTAATTATTTAAATATTTTTTGATATTATATTTGATTGAATAAATGAATTATTTTATTATGGTTTTATTTACTGCGTTATATAAATGTTAACATAATAAAAGTCCTTAGAATAGTGATACAAATTATATGGCTTCAAGTATGTGACTTGAACATGAGATCATATAGTTACAATTAGTATCATTACTCTTAAATGTCCCTAGTCAAGTGTCATTGTTAATGGGACAACAATGATACATTGAGACTAGTATGTGGATTGACTGATGGCCAAATCTCATTGGTCATAAATATATGAGATATTGAGTCAATGCATAGGTACATGTTAGAGAACAATGTACTGGGCAGACCCACCATGAGAATTCTACGTGGAGCATTATGCAAAGTGTCATAAGCAATTCTCATAGTGACAATGATGTAATGATCCTCCGACCTGAAATCACTATATTACTACACGAGAATTTATGTACTTTGATATCATCAAAGGCCACCTTTAATAGGTGGACGATAAAGGTGATTATTGGGTATATCATGAATCGTGTGAGGAATATGAGTGATCTAGATGGAATTTAACCCTCCTATATATTAGGGGTGATATCCATAGGCCTCTTGATTGAGTAGGACTATGAAATGCATGGCCATGCTCAAATAGTGATTTGTTTCATATAGTCTACTCATCGATCAAGAAAACTCAGATTAAATTATGAAGAGGATGACACATTCCATGCCTCGAGTTTAATCTAGGATGTCAAGGTTAAAAGGATTAAATTACATTGAAACATTGGTCACGAAAAGGTTGTATCGAATCACCGATCTTATTATTATTTGGGTAGCAGTGATGCATTACTAGATGCCGCTCACTGTTTATAATTTTATAATATGATTTTAAAATTATTGCCAACATAATAATAACCTATAGGGTCACACACTTAGAACGTAATTAAAAGGGAATTAATTTAAATTGTATGGATTTAAATATATCAATATGATTGATAGTATTTAAATTAATAGGATAATTTGTATATATATATATATATTAATTAAGTAAGACTTAATTAAGATATAATATATATATATATATAAATTCGGATTTTATATTTCTAATTGGATTAGGTTTTGGTTAATTCCTTTAACTGCTATATATATGATATATCAGCCGTTTAGGGTATTATCAATATCAAAACCCTAGCCGCTCTTAGAGAGAGACTAGAGAGAAAAATTTCGAAAAAGTCCAGATCCTTGGCGGCTAGTACCGCAGTTTTCCTTGCTGCAGATCGTGTGACGATTCGCGGGACGTTCGTGTGGATACCGTAGAGGCGCAGTTCCGTTGGATTGCGTTGAGGATTCGAAGCAGTTCCAGAATCTCCATCGTCTCCTTTCAGGCTTGAATAATCGGTAAAATATATCTTAACCTCTGAATTAATATGTTTTCGCATGGATCCTGTTTTAGGGTTTCGAAAATTTTTAATTTTCGCTGCGTTTATGTGCCGAAAACCCTACAGTGGTATCAGAGCTACTTGCGAAACGATTAATTCAGATTACGTGTTTTAATTGTATTCGTTATATATGATATATGATGATGCATGTTTACCGATCTGAAATTGAATATATGATATTCTGCATGTATGCGTATTCTGGAAATCTGTAATATATATGCATGTATATGATGTTCTGATAATTGTATCCTAGAAGGTGGAATAACAATTCAACTTCTGTTCTAATTGGATTAGAAACATGAAGATTCGATTTAATATGATTAATCGAAACTGGACATATATGATATGTTCTGGGTGTATTGTTAGTATGAGTGTGTTAGCGGATTGTATATGATTCTGGAATTATTTCAGAGATTTGTATGAAAAATTCTACAATACAGATTGTAGTTCAAAAAAAATTTCCCAGGGCGCTGCCCCCGGCCCCGCTCGCTGACCGGACAGCGAGACCACCCACCGGCTGATCGATCAGCCGGACCACCGCCAGGGGGGGAGCCCCCCCCTTGGACCCCCCCGTCGTAGCGCACGATGGTCGTGACCCCAATATTTTGTATATAGTTTTCTTTAATTATATAAATTGTGTCATGTGCTTATTGTGATATGTATGGTGCACAGTTATGGCCTTTTGACCCATAGGTTAGTGGTTTTGGTTTTGAAATACGGCTTGCATGTCGTGCCTTTCTATAAATTCTGATGTAATATTCTCTTCTCATCTAAATCCCCTCGAATGTAACTCGAGGTTTCTTTATGTCATGTAATGTACAATTGTAACCTATCAAGATGACAAGATGATGATGGAGAGGAGACACATGCACGAGGAAGGTCCAAGGAAGCTACTATTTTGAAGACCTTTTACCACCTTAGACTGACCTTCAATCTTTTCATTAGCTTGAAAAGATTGGCATAGGGTTGGGGCCATAACTGTGACACATTTAATTTTGCACTTTATTTATGCTTGTATACGATATGATATGATAAATAATGTGCATGTTTAATAAGATTAAAATTGGTGAGATCTAAATTAATTATTAAAATCCCTCATAAAATTATTAAGTCTAAATCAGATGCCTTCCAATGAATAACACTCATCAAGACCTTGACCGATGGATGTAGGTTTGCCAAAGTAAAGTACCCCATTTATCTTGGTAAGATGCGATAGGATAATTGTGATATCCAAACTGTTAAAATCATTGGGCCAGACTTAACTAAGTTATCACAATAGGATTGTGGACTTAGAGGCATAGAGTTTGGTAGGTACCATTAGATGGACTAGAAACAAATGTTGTTCACCAAACTATCTAAGAGTTATATATGATATAATTGACAAAGGGTTGTCTACCTAAATAATTATGTTTTGAGAGAATAGCCAAAGCTAACTTAAGGCATAATGAAATATGGATCTTAGCTCACTAGAAAGATTTAATTGAAAAATGCTTTCCGAATTAATGGTGAGGGCTATTAATTTGAATAAAATAGTGGGAGGTATATTTTGAATGTACTATTATCAATTACATAATATCAAAATTCTGCAATTTGACTTATTATTTTTGCACTTATAAATTGTAGATATCAATGGCAAACAACAACACAAATAGTCTTTCACTACGATCAGTCCTTGAGAAGGAAAAGCTGAGTGGAGTTAATTTCCTAGACTGGCATAGGAACTTGAGGATTGTCCTCAAACAGGAGCGTAAGCTATATATCCTTGATGGGCCCATTCCTGCAGCACCAGCTAACACTGCACCACGTGTAGAGCATAATGCTTATAAGAAGCATCAAGATGATGCTCTGGACGTGAGTTGTCTCATGCTAGCAACTATGAACTCTGAGCTTCAGAAGCAACATGAGTTAATGGATGCTTATGAGATGATCGAGCATCTCAAGAAATTGTTCGAAGGGCATGCTCGACAGGAGAGGTATGATACAAGCAAGGCGTTGTATCACTGCAAGATGGGTGAACGTGATCCAGTTGGTCCACATGTGCTGAAAATGATTGGGTATATTGAGTACCTTGGTAGGTTGGGTTTTCGATTACTCCGGAAGCCCAAACTGATCTTGTTTTGCAATCTTTGAACAGCAGCTACTCTCAATTTGTTATGAATTACCTCATGAATGAAATTGAGAAACCACTTACTGAGTTGTTGAGCATGTTAAGAACTGCCGAGAACAACATGAAAAAGGCAGGACCCGCTCCCATAATGATGGTGCAAAAGGGGAATGCTAAGGGAATGGGGAAAGGCAAGAAGAAGATAGGATCTAAATCTGCCAAACCCAATCCCAAAACCAAACAGGCTTTAAAACCTAAAGGTGGGGTGGCTAAAGAAGGTGATTGTCACTTCTGTGGAAAATCTGGACACTGGAAGAGGAATTGTCATGCTTATTTGGAAGAACTGAAGAAAAAGAAAGGAAGTATGACTTCTGATTCAGGTATATATGTTATAGAAGTCAATTTGTCCACTTCTACATCATGGGTATTGGATACTGGATGTGGTTCTCACATTTGTGTTAATGTGCAGGAACTCCGAAGGAGTAGGACTTTGGCGAAAGGCGAGGTTGACCTACGAGTTGGGAATGGAGCAAAAGTTGCTGCACTAGCCGTAGGAACTTATCATTTATTTTTGCCCACTGGGCTAGTATTAGAATTAGAGGATTGTTATTATGTGCCTGCTATGAGCAAAAACATTATTTCTGTTTCTTGTTTGGACAAGAAAGGTTTTTCATTTTTAATAAAGAACAACAGTTGTTCATTTTACTTAAATGAAATATGTTATGGTGTTGTACAATTGTTTAATGGTCTTTATATTCTTAATTTAGAAATGCCTATCTATAACATAAATACAAAACGATTTAAATCAAATGATTCAAATCCGACATATCTTTGGCACTGTCGTTTAGGCCATATAAATGAGAAACGCATATCCAAACTCCATAAAGATGGGTTTTTGGATTCATTTGATTTTGAATCATATGAGACATGCGAGTCTTGTTTATTAGGTAAGATGACTAAAGCCCCTTTCACTGGACACAGTGAACGGGCTAGCGATGTATTGGGACTTATACATAGTGATGTATGCGGACCCATGAGTTCGTTAGCAAGAGGTGGGTTTTATTACTTCATTACATTTACTGACGACTTCAGTAGATATGGATATGTGTATCTTATGCGACACAAATCCGAATCCTTTGAAAAGTTCAAGGAATTCAAGAATGAAGTTCAAAACCAATTTGGCAAAAGCATAAAAGCCCTTCGATCCGATCGAGGAGGTGAATACTTAAGCCAAGACTTTGATGACCTTCTAAAGGAGTGTGGTATTATATCACAGCTCACTCCACCTGGAACACCACAATGGAATGGTGTGTCTGAGAGGAGGAATCGCACCTTGTTGGACATGGTACGATCGATGATGAGTCATGCAGATCTTCCAATAAGCTTCTGGGGTCATGCCCTAGAGACAACTGCATTCACACTTAACCGTGTTCCTACAAAGACGGTTCATAAGACACCATATGAGATGTGGACTGGGAAACGTCCTAGTATGTCGTTCATGAAGATTTGGGGTTGCGAGGCGTTTGTAAAACGTCTGGCTTCTGACAAGCTCGGACCCAAATCTGACAAATGTAATTTTGTGGGATACCCAAAGGAAACAAAAGGGTATTATTTCTACAAACCTTCTGAGAACAAAGTATTTGTTGCTCGAACTGGTATTTTTCTAGAAAGAGAATTTGTCTCTAAAGAAAACAGTGGGAGGAAAGTAGAACTCGAAGAAGTTCGGGAACCACAAAATATCATTGAACCTGAGTTGGAACATGACCAGGAACCACAAGATATTGAAAGTGAACCTGCTCAAATTACACGAGGCATTCGTAGATCTGGTAGGACACGCCAAGAGCCCGAGAGATATTATGGATTTCTTGTGACTCAAAATGGCGATGTGATGCTCATAGATCATGATGAACCTGCTTCCTACCAAGAAGCTATGAATGGACCAGATTCTGAGAGATGGCTTGAAGCCATGAAATCTGAGATGGACTCCATGTATACTAACCAAGTATGGACTTTGGTTGATCCACCCGAAGGGGTAAAACCAATCGGGTGCAAGTGGGTTTTCAAGAAGAAAACCGACATGGATGGTAATGTACAAACCTATAAAGGTCGACTGGTAGCAAAAGGTTTCAAACAAGTTCAAGGTGTTGACTATGATGAAACCTTCTCTCCAGTGGCAATGGTTAAATCCATCAGGATCTTACTTGCTATTGCAGCCTTTTATGATTACGAAATCTGGCAGATGGATGTCAAAACTGCTTTCCTTAACGGAAATCTCCTTGAGGATGTGTATATGACACAACCTGAGGGTTTTGCCAATCCAAAGGATGCTGGAAAGGTATGTAAGCTGCAACGATCCATTTATGGATTGAAGCAAGCCTCTCGGAGTTGGAATCTTCGATTTGATGAAGCAGTCAAAGAGTTTGGCTTCATAAAAAATGAAGATGAACCTTGTGTATATAAGAAGGTTAGTGGGAGTCACATTGTATTCCTGGTATTATATGTTGACGACATATTAATTATTGGGAATGACATTCCTTCCTTACAGGCTGTAAAAATATGGTTAGGAAAATGTTTCTCCATGAAAGATTTGGGCGATGCAACCTACATTTTAGGTATCAAGATCTATCGAGATAGATCGAGAAAAATGCTCGGCCTAAGTCAAAGTACATATATTGATAAAGTGCTGAAACGGTTCAGCATGCAAGAGGCAAAAAGAGGACACTTACCCATGTCTCATGGTGTTAAGATCTCTAAGGCCCAATGTCCTAAATCACATGATGATGAGGAGCGTATGAGAAAGATCCCTTATGCTTCGACAATTGGATCTATCATGTATGCAATGATATGTACTCGTCCGGATGTCTCGTATGCTTTGAGTATGACGAGCAGATACCAGTCGAATCCAGGTGAAGGTCACTGGACAGCAGTCAAGAATATCCTCAAGTACCTGAAAAGGACTAAGGATTCATTCTTGGTATATGGAGGTGAAGACGAACTGACAGTAAAGGGTTACACAGATGCTAGTTTCCAGACTGACACAGATGACTATAAGTCTCAGTCAGGTTTTGTGTTTTGCCTTAATGGTGGTGCTGTTAGCTGGAAAAGTTCGAAGCAAGAGACAGTAGCCGATTCTACAACAGAGGCTGAGTATATTGCTGCTTCTAGTGCGGACCAAGGAGGCTGTATGGATTAAAAAGTTCATCACTGAACTTGGTGTTGTTCCAACCATTGTTGATCCGGTTGAGCTATACTGTGATAATAATGGAGCCATTGCACAGGCTAAGGAACCCAGATCTCACCAACGATCCAAGCATATACTTAGGCGGTACCATCTCATCCGTGAAATCATTGATAGAGGAGATGTACATATAAGCAGAGTGCCAACAGATGATAATGTTGCAGATCCACTGACCAAAGCTTTGTCGCAGCATAAGTATAAAGGTCACACTAGTTCTATGGGTATTAGATACATGAGTGATTGGCTCTAGTGCAAGTGGGAGACTGTTAGAGTTTATGCCCTAGAGGCTAATTCTTTGATGTAATTATTTAAATATTTTTTGATATTATATTTGATTGAATAAATGAATTATTTTATTATGGTTTTATTTACTGCGTTATATAAATGTTAACATAATAAAAGTCCTTAGAATAGTGATACAAATTATATGGCTTCAAGTATGTGACTTGAACATGAGATCATATAGTTACAATTAGTATCATTACTCTTAAATGTCCCTAGTCAAGTGTCATTGTTAATGGGACAACAATGATACATTGAGACTAGTATGTGGATTGACTGATGGCCAAATCTCATTGGTCATAAATATATGAGATATTGAGTCAATGCATAGGTACATGTTAGAGAACAATGTACTGGGCAGACCCACCATGAGAATTCTACGTGGAGCATTATGCAAAGTGTCATAAGCAATTCTCATAGTGACAATGATGTAATGATCCTCCGACCTGAAATCACTATATTACTACACGAGAATTTATGTACTTTGATATCATCAAAGGCCACCTTTAATAGGTGGACGATAAAGGTGATTATTGGGTATATCATGAATCGTGTGAGGAATATGAGTGATCTAGATGGAATTTAACCCTCCTATATATTAGGGGTGATATCCATAGGCCTCTTGATTGAGTAGGACTATGAAATGCATGGCCATGCTCAAATAGTGATTTGTTTCATATAGTCTACTCATCGATCAAGAAAACTCAGATTAAATTATGAAGAGGATGAACACATTCCATGCCTCGAGTTTAATCTAGGATGTCAAGGTTAAAAGGATTAAATTACATTGAAACATTGGTCACGAAAAGGTTGTATCGAATCACCGATCTTATTATTATTTGGGTAGCAGTGATGCATTACTAGATGCCGCTCACTGTTTATAATTTTATAATATGATTTTAAAATTATTGCCAACATAATAATAACCTATAGGGTCACACACTTAGAACGTAATTAAAAGGGAATTAATTTAAATTGTATGGATTTAAATATATCAATATGATTGATAGTATTTAAATTAATAGGATAATTTGTATATATATATATATATATATTAATTAAGTAAGACTTAATTAAGATATAATATATATATATATATATATATATATATATATAAATTCGGATTTTATATTTCTAATTGGATTAGGTTTTGGTTAATTCCTTTAACTGCTATATATATGATATATCAGCCGTTTAGGGTATTATCAATATCAAAACCCTAGCCGCTCTTAGAGAGAGACTAGAGAGAAAAATTTCGAAAAAGTCCAGATCCTTGGCGGCTAGTACCGCAGTTTTCCTTGCTGCAGATCGTGTGACGATTCGCGGGACGTTCGTGTGGATACCGTAGAGGCGCAGTTCCGTTGGATTGCGTTGAGGATTCGAAGCAGTTCCAGAATCTCCATCGTCTCCTTTCAGGCTTGAATAATCGGTAAAATATATCTTAACCTCTGAATTAATATGTTTTCGCATGGATCCTGTTTTAGGGTTTCGAAAATTTTTAATTTCCGCTGCGTTTATGTGCCGAAAACCCTACATTATGGACACAGTAGTGGATGAGGAGCAACTTCGAATTCTTACTACCGATCCATTAGAATCAGCATTGATGGGAGAATTTGATGAAGAGGATGCAGAAATAAAAGATTACCTGCACCTGTTAGAGGCTCATCTGAGAGTGAATAAGCTCAAACTACCATTTGAGCCTCTGGAAGCAGCGGGAACTTCATCAAAAAAGATGAAGCCATCTCTTGAGGAACTACCTCAATTGGAACTAAAACCCTTACCAAATCACCTTAGGTATGCGTATTTAGGAACTTCATCTACTTTACCTGTTATTATTTCATCTGCACTTAACGAACTGCAGGAAAGTAAACTGTTGAGGGTTCTGAGAGAATACAAGACTGCTATTGGCTGGACAATCGCCGACATCAAAGGAATCAGTCCATCATTCTGTATGCATAAGATTATGATGGAGGAAGATAGCAAGCCAACGGTGGAACAACAGAGGTGGCTCAACCCTATAATGAAAAAGGTTGTGAAGAAAGAGATCTTGAAATGGTTGGATGCGGGAATCATCTACCCAATTTCAGACAGTATATGGGTGAGTGTTGTCCAATGTGTACCAAAAAGGGTGGTATGACAGTTGTCAAGAACGAGAATAATGAACTGATACCGACAATGACAGTGGCCGACTGGAGGGTCTGGATGGATTATAGAAGACTGAATAAGGCAACTAGAAAGGACCATTTCCCCTTGCCATTCA
This sequence comes from Panax stipuleanatus, assembly GCA_020205555.1. Taxonomy (NCBI): domain Eukaryota; kingdom Viridiplantae; phylum Streptophyta; class Magnoliopsida; order Apiales; family Araliaceae; genus Panax; species Panax stipuleanatus. Next base: position 39,675,976 of record CM035120.1, read on the forward strand.
TTGATCAGATGTTGGATAGATTAGCCGGACATGAGTACTACTGCTTATTGGATGGGTATTCCGGGTACAACTAAATCGTCATTGCACCGGAGGATCAAGAAAAGACAACGTTCACATATCCCTACGACACCTTTGCCTTCAGAAGGATGTCATTCGGCCTGTATAACGCACCGACAACTTTTCAGCGTTGCATGATGGCGATCTTCTCAGACATGGTGGAACGTAGTGTCGAGGTTTTTATGGACGATTTCTCAGTATTTGGGGAATCGTTTGATAGGTGCCTCGAAAATCTAGTATTGGTATTAAAAAGGTGTGTGGAAACAAACCTAGTGCTCAACTGGGAGAAGTGCCACTTTATGGTTCAAGAGGGGATAATTCTTGGCCACAAAGTTTCTGGAAAAAGGTTGGAAGTTGATAGAGCAAAACTGGAAACAATTAAAAATCTGCCACCGCCGACATCAGTAAAGGGTATTAGAAGTTTTCTCGGGCACGCTGGATTCTACAAGAGGTTTATTAAGGACTTCTCAAAAATCACAAAGCCACTCTGCAGTCTACTAGAAAACGATGTCCCATTCAAGTTTGATGAAGATTGTCGAGTAGCATTTGAGAAATTAAAGAAGAAGTTAACCACTGCCCCAGTAATCATAGCACCGGATTGGACCAAGCCATTCGAGCTTATGTGTGATGCTAGTGACTATGCGGTTGGAGCAGTGCTTGGACAAAGGCAGGAAATTTTTTTTCACGCTATCTACTATGCGAGCAAGACATTGACAGACGCCCAGTTGAACTACACAACCACAAAAAAGGAACTACTTGCAGTCGTGTATGCATTCGATAAGTTCCGCTCGTACTTGGTGGGAACAAAGGTGGTGGTTTATACAGACCACTCAGCTATCCGGTATTTAGTTGAAAAAAAAGATGCAAAGCCGAGGCTTATCCGTTGGGTTTTGCTACTCCAAGGAATTTGACTTAGAAATTAAGGATAGAAAGGGGACAGAAAACCAGGTGGCAGATCATCTCTCACGAATAGAGAACCCGAATCAAGATGAAGCAAATAAAGTAGTGATCAATGAGTCATTTCCAGATGAAAAGTTGTTATTGATTCGCGGTGAGTTTCCATGGTACGCGGATTTCGCTAATTATCTGGTCAGCAACATCCTCCCACTAGACTTGACCCGCCACCAAAAGAGAAAATTTCTGAATGATGTAAAATGGTACATGTGGGATGAACCATACTTATTTCGCCAGTGTGCTAATAAAATGATCCGACGATGTATACCTAAAAGTGAAGTGGAGAGCATCCTACAGGCATGTCACGCATCACCATACAGGAGACACTATGGGAGTGAGTGCATAGCAGCAAAAGTTCTTCAATCAGGTTTTTTCTAGCCCACGTTGTTCAGAGACGCACATCAATACATGAAGAACTGCGACAGATGTCAGAGAGTGGGGAATATTTTGAAGCGAAATGAAATTCCACTAAACATGATTTTGGAAGTCGAGATTTTTGATTTATGGGGAATGGACTTTATAGGGCCATTTCCGTCTTCATTCAGCAATCTGTACATCCTGTTGGCTGTAGATTGCGTCTCAAAATGGGTTGAGGCTGTTGCATTACCGACAAACGATGCAAAAGTGGTTTTAAGGTTCTTGCAAAGGAATATATTCACCCGTTTCGGCACCCCAAGAGCAATCATTAGTGATGAAGGGATCCACTTTTGCAACAAATACTTTACTGCTCTCTTGGGAAAGTATGGGGTCAAACACCGGATTGCCATAGCCTACCACCCTCAAACGAGTGGTCAAGTGGAGGTCTCTAACTGGGAAGTCAAGCGAATATTGGAAAAAGTGGTAAATCCAAATCGAAAGGATTGGTCAGTGAAGTTAGACGATGCTTTGTCGGCATATCGGACTGCCTACAAGACTCCGATAGGCATATCTCCCTATCAGCTAGTTTACGAGAAGGCATGCCACCTTCCGGTAGAACTCGAGCACAGAGCTTATTGGGCAATCAAGAAGTTGAACATCGATCTATCAGCAGTAGGGGAGAAGCGGTTGTTATAACTCAATGAACTAGATGAATTTCGCCTGCAAGCCTATGAAAATTCGAAGTTGTACAAAAAAAAGGTGAAGAAATGGAATGATCAGAAAATAATGGACCAAAAATTTGAACCGGGTCAGTCCGTATTGCTATTTAACTCTCGGTTGAAATTGTTTTCGAAAAGATGAAATCCAGGTGGTCGGGCTCTTTTACAATCAAGACAGTGTTTCCACATAGCGCCGTTGAATTATACTACAGGGAGTTGACCGAATCATTCAAGGTCAATGGTCAACTGTTAAAGCTCTATTGAAGCGGAGATATCGATCGCCAGGCAACCGCGATTGACCTGGCCAAACCAAACTAAAAAAAGGGAGTAGTCAGGCTGAAAGACTAAAAATCAAGCGCTCGATGGGAGGCAACCCATCACTTACGTGTATTTGTGTTATATAGTAATTATAGTTAGTCGTGATTTCGTATTAATGGAGTCTTAAGAATGCATGTCTAACAATTCAAAGGTTGTTTGTGCAGGGATAGGCCAAGTGCAACACACATTCAAACCAAAACTCAAAAGGAAATCATTAAGGGCACAAGGAAAGGATTTTCAAGCAATGCAGCAGACTATATGCAGGAAATTTTAAGCTTTGAAGTCTGTCTACCCCCCGCCCCCGCGAGCTTTTCCATAGAAAATTACCCGCCCTGGCGGGCCTGCCATATGAGTTCCCTGCATACCCCCCGCCCCCGCGTGTGTTACAAGCCAAATCATGCCCGCCTCAGCGGGCTATCGGCAACTCAGTTTTTTGAAACCCCTTTTCGAAAAAGGACTTACACCATTCCAACACTACTCTATCAGCCTTAGCTATCGAAACAACCACTCCCATCCCATTTCCCTTAACCACACATCCTCAAACCCTCAACCAACCGGACTGAAATCAACAAGTTGATTGAACTTTGCAACATCAACAATCATTCACCAAATTCTCATCACCCATCAACCTATCCAGGTATCCCTTGCAAGTTTTTCTCTTAAGGTCTAAGTTTGGGGGGGTTTCAATTGTGTATCTGTTTGGGCTTCTAAAATTCTTTGATACTTTAGAGTATATATTTACTGCTTGTATTGGTTGATTAAGATCAATTTGGGGGAAATCTAAGAGCTAAATATAACCAACAACACCCTAGAGTCTCCTTTGCCCAGAAACTGTTTGACAGAAAACCTCAACAACCAAAAGCTTCAGAAACAACTTAATTTCAAGCTAGTAAGCAACATGCATCCAAGAGCTCCTAAGCGCCAAAAGGGTGAATCTTCGTCCGCACCACCTAGATCATATGATCAGACTAAATTCAGAAGTGAGACCGCCGCTGATCGTTTCAACTATTTGGTGTCAAAGAATCTCACTCCCGAGCATGGACTTAGGCCCAATGCCACTACCGGGGACGTGGCTTTACAAATTGAAGAGCAGGGCAGGGAGACTTTCACGGACCAGCTAGACGCCGCAGTAGTGGCGGTCATGAAAGAATTTTAGGTAAATGCCTAGGATGTATAGCCATTCCAGGCGTTCATCCGGGGCAAACTAGTGGATTTTAGCCCAATGGCTATCAGTGACTATTACAACTTGCAAAGGCCCAATATGTGTCAGTACCAGGAATTAATCGATAGCGGGCCTGACTACGATGAGATACTAGCCGAGATATGCAAACCGGGCACTGCGTGGTTTAGGGGCAAGAAAGGAGGAATTCTGATCATGTGCTCCAGTTTAAACCAATATGGCAAAGTCTGGTATTCCTTCTTGTGTGCTAAACTCCTACCATCAACGCATACAAGTGAGATCACCAATGAGAAGATTTCTCTCCTGTATGCCATCCTCAAGGACTACGACATCAACATAGGCCTGATCATTAATTTCTCCATTCGTCGGTGTCTAAGAGGACTGTTCTCGAGCGGACTGCCACATCCATCATTGATCACAGGGCTGTGCCACTGTGCGGGTGTTAGGTGGACGAGCAAGGAACTGACACAGCAGCCTCTCCAGCTGCTCGATACGAGAATGATTGTCCAATTCAACAAATGACCGGTAGCACCACCACACCCCCGCGGGCTAGGTTTCATCTTCCCATCTACCGAGGCAGCACAGAGAGCAGCGACTATAGCTAGGGAGGAGCCGAATGAGGAGGCTACAGAGGGAGAGCCACAAATCCATACTTCTTATACTCCAGCTGTGTAACAGCAACTGGATGAGCATCGCTGATTAGCTGACAGATTGGTAGCGCGGCAGGACCACATGTTCAACACGCAGAATCAGTTCAACGCCGCGCTTGCTGAGGAGTTTTCAAGGATGAATACTTCGGGCGAGCCATTCCAATTTTTGAGTACACAGCCGCTGCCGGCCTATCCACCACCTTCATACTCGGACCTCGAGGAGGATTCTTAATGTATCAAGGAAGTCCTCTGCGCTTTACTTGCTTTATTTGTGACCAATGAGGACATTGCTCTGATTAAGTTTGGGGGTGTAGCTTATATTTCATAATATTGTTAAGACTTGCATTTAGTTATTAGTTTTAGTATAATTGTATTAGTATAGTCATAGTTTTATGTTTATCAAATATTGAATTTTTTTTTTAAAAATCATAAAAGACCAAAAAGAGTTGTTAATTAGTATTGTATGAGTCAGGATGTCAGGGGTGAGAGATAACCTTAGCCAGTGATGAGACTGGACTTACATAAGAACATAGACAGTGATGATAACTAGAACGTTGATGTGTTTTCAAACCTTTACATGAGTCATTGCCTGTCTAACACTGTTGCACCGGTTAGCACCATACACAACAATTTATTCAACTAAGCTCAAATAGTCACATAATTGTCATCTAGAATAGAAATTAGGTTGTAATGACGGAAATTCAGTAAACTGGTATTAGTGACTAAGGTTAGACTGAAACTTAAGTTTGGGGGAAGATATGGGAGCTATCTGAAAGAAAAAAAATGAGAAAAGAAAGAAAAAAATTGCAAAATATGAAAAAAAAAAGAAACTTCTGAATAAACACCATGGCTAGTAGAGTTTCGTGGCCTTTGATACTCGAGTAAGTACGCCCTAGGGGATGTCTTTACACCCAGCGCCCTAAAGCCATTCGATTTGGGAGTCGTTGGTCGAAAGCTCGCTACATGGGTATCATTAGAGAGCCTAAGGGAACTAGACATTGCATAGTCATAAGGAAAATAGAGTTACGGGAAAACGAGCAAAATGCCCCCGTAAATAAAGAAAGATAGAAAATCTCCCGTATTGACTTCCAACTTGGTTGACGTTGAGTTGAATTCACTTTACCTTGTTTACACGATTTCTTGAGTTAAACTGTGATTCTATTCTAAGATGCATATTATGTGATATATTTGATCTGTAGTTGATTATATTGTTGTTGAGCACACACACATTGTAGTGGTGTTGACAGGTATAGATTCATAGATTGTTTTGATATACAGATATGTCTCTGGTTGGATCTATTGTTTATATCGGTTATGAATTCTCTGAGGCGATATTGGTTATCTTCTTGTTATCTGACAGTTGCATTAGTAGGCATTGTATTATTAGTTGCATATGCAGTGTTTTGCTTGAGGACAAGCAAAGTCTTAAGTTTGGGGGTATTTGATAAGTTGGTTTTATACCAACAAATTGATTTCTGTTATAGCTTGATTCTAGCTTCCTTTAAGTTATTTTAGTAGCATTTTACCTGGTTTTATGTTATTTTGTGCAGGATTGGAGTTGATGAGAAACTGGAAGAAAAGGGCAACATTACAGATTTTTAGGTAAAAGTGTACCCCCGCTGGGGCGGGCATCTCCAAGACAAAACACCCGCTGGGGCGGGGGTGAAAAATTATGCAGCTGGAAAGTGGACTGCCACCGGGACAGGCATGGCCAAGGGTAAATGTGCTGCCGCGGAGGGCCTATGGCAAATTTTCTAATTTGTTTCCTTCTTTGAATAGGATTCAACAGCAAATAAAGGCTAATTTGTGTTGCGGCTGGGAGAGTATAAAAGGAGGATAAGAGGCTAGTATACGGGAGATAGATACAAAATCTAGAAGCCCTAATTGAGGTATTGATCAAGCACGGAGGATTGAAGCATCAATTGGACACGAAGAACGCAAGATCGGAGTGGAGAGCGGTGATACAATTCTAGTGTCTATTTTCTCTCTATCTTTTTATCTTGTAATCAGAATGTTTTCTATGATGTGGTTTGTTGGATTTTATTTATCTATGATGAAGTAATTTCCTTCTTAAGCCTATGACGGATCTTTTATGTAATGGATGATTAAATATTCTTAAATTTAGTTTATGGATGTTATTCTCAGATTATTTGCTATGTGTTGAGCTTAACTTATATAATTGCCTGATCAACAATTATCTGTTATTCCATATGAAATCGAGAGAGGACATATGGGATTAGAACTTGCCATAGTGATATATGTTTGTGATTTTTGCGTAGATGGAAATCATAACTCGTGTTTAGGATAGAGATATACCTTTACGCCATATGTAATCTGATAAAGAACTTGATTATAAACCTTATTTAATTGTAATTCACATAGAGTTATAGTGAATTAGTTATTCAGGGTGTCTTGCTCAATTCTATCCTTTGTGGATGCGAGTGGGTATGGGTATAATGCATCGAGAGGTGGTTATATCTGCTTTAATGTTCTTGATTAATAATCTGGAGTAATTAAAATAAACTGGAGAAAAGGATATTCTCTGAAGTGAAATAATAAGTGAAGTTGTAGGCTTAATTCTCAAAAACTTGTGAAAATCTTGGGTTAGTGTTAAATCTGGTTGAATAGTAAGTTTAGTTATTAAAACATCTTTTAATCGTTAGTTTAATAAAGCTGAGATAGTATAAAACTGGTACTTGTTAGATTAAATAAGAATTATTATCTCTGTGGGTACGATATCTGATTTATCATTATATTACTTGTGGATCACGTATACTTGTGTGTGGTACGTAACTAGATTTTACCCAACATCAGGCCATTCCTTGTGATTGGTGGACATTTTCTGCATGATCTTCTTGATGTTTTTATTGGTCGCTTCAACAGCACCGTTCATCTTGGGCCGATAGATGATGGAATTGAGATGTTTGATGTGGAACTTACTGCACAATTCTTTCATCATTTGATTGTTCAGGTTCTTGGCGTTGTCTGATACGATCACCTCCGGTTGTCCATATCGACATACAACATTATTTCTGATGAAACTAATGATGACCTCTTTTGTGACTTTGGGAAATGAGGTTGGTTTGATGAAATAATCGATCATGGTGAAGATGAATCGATGACCATTGCTGGCTTTTGGTTCCACTGGACCTATCACATCCATTCCCCACATAGAGAAAGGCTATGGTGAACTCATGTTGTGTAGCTCATTCGGAGGAGCGTGGATAGCATTTCCATGTATTTGGCATTGAAAACATCTCTTAACATGATCGTTGTAGTCAGCCTTAAGAGATATCCAATAATGTCCAATTCTTAATATTTTCTTGGCCAGCAGATGACTGCTCATGTGTGGACCACAGACTCCACCGTGGATTTCATCTATAAGTCTTTGGGTTTGCTCTTTGTCGAGGCATCTCAACAGGAATATTCCAGCATCCCTTTTGTAAAGTGCATCTCCGCTCAAAAAGAACTTCATGGCCATTTTGTGAATTTGCTTTCACTTGGATTGACTTGCTCTAGCAGGTGTGGATCCATCACGGAGATATTCCTTGATGTCTTGATACCAAGGTTGATCGTCAGGAGGTATTTCATCTGATACTTCTCCAATGTAATTCCCATATGTTGGTGCTTTTTGGATTGTGAACTTGATGTTGGGAAATCCACTCCTATCGGATATGCGAATTAACGAAGCCAACTTTGCCAATGCATCAGCGAAGTCATTCTTACCTCGTGGTATATAACTGAAGGTTATGTCTTCAAATTCAAGGGATATTTTGACGACCTACCGATGATAGGGCAGCAAATGCAATTTTTTGGTAAGGTACGCGCCGGTGGTTTGTCTGATGACCAACTCAGAATCTCCGAAGACTAGTAAGTGTTTGATCGACATGGATTGGGCTAGCTTATATAGCCTTCATACTCGGTCGTGTTGTTGGTGTTGCCAAATTGAAGTTTGGTAGCCACAGGATACTGCTTTCCTGCACCAGAGATAAGGACTGCCCCAGCTCCGACACCTTCCATGTTTACCGCTCCGTCGAAATACATTTTCTATGGTTGGACTGTATTCTCAGACTGGAGTTGTTGAATTATCATGATCCCATCATCCGGGAAATATGTCTCCAGGGTCTCGAACCCTCTTGAAGGTGCTTCAGCTAATTGGTCTGTAATGCCTTGACCATTGATTGACTTCTGAGTTACGTAGACAATGTCAAACTGCTTTAGGATCAACTGCCAATTGGACAGTCGATAATTCAACATTGGCTTGTTGAATACGTACTTGAGTGGATCCATGCGGGATATGAGGTAGGTCGTATGCCCATGCAAATAGTGTTGTAACCTCATGGAGGCCCATGCTAATGCACAACATGTCTTCTCGATCAGGGGGTACTTTTGTTCACCACTGCTGAATCTTTTGCTGATGTAGTAGATAGCTCTTTCTTTACTACTATCATCTTTCTATCCTAACATGCAGCCCATTGTGTTGGTATTGACAAACAGGTACATGAACAAGGGAACTCCATCCCTTGGGGGTACCAATATTGGTGCTTCGATCAGCTGCTTCTTGATGGCAAGGAAGGCTTGTTGACAGTCCTTATTCCATTTAGTGGAGGAATTCTTCTTTAATAGCTTGAAGATAGGTTCACAGGTTGCTGTAAGCTGTGAAATGAAACGGCTTATGAAGTTAATTCTTCCCAGGAATCCACGTATCTTCTTCTCTGTACGAGGTACGGGCATTTTAGTAATTACTTTGATCTTGGCAGGGTTGAGCTAGATGCCCCGATTGCTCACCAGGAATCCTAACAGCTTGCCTGCTTTGACGCCAAAAGCACATTTGGCGAGATTCAGTTTGAGGTTATACTTATGTAACCTATTGAACAGCTTCCTGAGATGGTTGATGTGATCATCCTCCCCCGAGATTTGATGATGATGTCGTCGACATAGACTTCTATTTATTTATGCATTATGTCATAAAAGAGGGCCATCATGGCTCATTGATATGTGGCCTCGGCATTGATGAGGCCGAAAGATAGTCGTTGATAGCAGAAGGTTCCCCAGGGAGTGATGAAAGCTGTTTTCTCCCGGTCCTCTTCAGCAACCATGATTTGATGATAACCAACAAAGCAATCCACGAAGGAATACATGCCATACTGTGCAGTATTGTCAATCAGGATGTGGATGAAAGGTACCGGGAAATTGTCCTTGAGGAAGGCTTTGTTCAAATCCAGTTAATCCACGTAGACTCATACCTTCCCTCCAGGCTTAGGCACGGGAACTATATTTGACAGCCACTCTGAGTATGTTGATACCATGATGATTCCGGCTTTGAACTGTTTAACGACTTCTTCTTTGACCTTCAGACTCCACTCAGGTTTCAATCGCCTGAGCTTTTGTTTGATTGGTTTGAATCCATCCTTGATGGGCATTCGATGGAGGACAATATCAGTAGACAAGACAATCATGTCTTCATGTGACCATGCAAATACATCCTAGTATTGTGTTAGGAGTTTGATTAGGTCAGCTTTTTGATTGGGTATGAGGTCTAAACCTATCTGGATTTCTTTGATGTTTTCGGAGGTTCCTATGTTGATGGTGGTGGTTTGTTCGAGGTTTGGTTTGGGTTTGTCTTTGACCCATTCTTTGATCTCCTCGGGCATCTCATAGTCATCTTCCTCCTCTTGATCAATATCCATCAAGTTGAAGTTCAGTTCTACATCAAAGTTGTAGTCATTTTGACAGGTTGGCATCTCATCAGCAGAGACACACACATCCAATGCTTGGGTCCTGAAAACAAAAATGCTTTCATTAATATATACAACTGCTTAAACATACAGAGCATTTAACATAACAGAAGTTACTGCTATAGCTGTGCAATCAAAAGTAAGCAGTAAATGAAAGCATGGTTAAGAGTAGATGTACTCTCTACCCCTTTACCCTTTTCAACTGAGGCAAAGGATACTGCTCCAGTTGTCCAAGGTCAGATTCTCATGAACCAGGAGAATCGAGGAATTGTGCTTGTCTGCCTCGTCTTGGATAACAACTGAGACATCCTTTAGAATAAGGCCAAGGCTTTTCTGTGGATTGTTCCTCTTCTTGATGAGAGGAATTTAGGCATGATCTTCATCATCACTGTCTTGGAGTTCGTCATTCATGCCCTCGTAGTTGATAATGACCCTCATATTGGCAAATGGGTCTCGTCCTTCATACATGATCTTTTCTTTTCCTTTTTCACTGTCTGCCTCAGGCTTGAGGGCTTTTCTTTCATGGACAGGTATGATTGGAGGAAATAGCAGGCTGATATCGCAGTTGGGATTTTCCTCATAGGTTTCACCCATCTGACATTTGTGAGGTTTGGCAGTAGAATTGTGGAGGCATGAGCCTTGGGATGTTTATATGGGTTCCGGCGGCTTGACCCGAATGAATATCCCAATCCTGCTCTCCTATTCTGATTTGGGATTTGGACTAGCATCTTGATACCTTGCTTATCCTTTCCCAACCCTTCTCCAGGTTAGAAACCTAATGATACCATCTCCTGGCCTATTGTCATTACTTCGGTGGACACTTTAGGCTTTAGGGCTGGTGCCCTGATAGGTAGATACTGAGTATCGCTCACCTCTAGAGCTTGAAAACTTGCAGGTTCAATCCCCGCATCTAGGCTTATTACTGGTATATCCCCATGTATGTAGGCAGGGTATTCTAGGTTCAGCATTCACTATGATGAGGCTGCCATTAATAATGTACTTGAGTTGTTGATAGAGGGTGGATGGCACTGCCCCTGCCATGTGGATCCAAGGTTTACCCAACAATAAGTTATATCTAGTGGTGATGTTGAGCACCTGGAAAGATATGTAGAAAGTGTGTGGGCCAATATCTAAAGGTAGCTCTATTTCTCCCATAGCTTGGCGCCGTGATCCTACAAAAGCCTGGATGACCACATGACTGGTTTTGATCCGGTTCAGATTGATCTTCATTCTTTCTAAAGTTTTGTATGGACAAATGTTGAGGGATGATCCTCCATCGATGAACACACCTCCGATCACATATCCGGAGGACATTACAACTATATGCAGGGACTTGTGGTGGCCCGTTCCCTCTGCCGGGATATCATCATCAGTGAAGGATATTACATTGTTGTTGAAGATGTGTTCGATCATGTGACGGAATTTCTCAATATCCACTATATGTAGCAAATGAGCTTCTTCTAGTACTTTCACTATAATGTTGCGATGATCCGCTAAGGATAGGATCAAGTCGAGGATGGACACTTGTTTAGGTGCGTTCTTCAAACTTTGCACTACTTTGATTTCATTGTGTTCTATTTTGTTGAGGAACTCTTTGATTTTCTCTTCAGCCACCTTTTCTTTGATTCGAATGACGAGTTTGATCACCTGCTGTGGTAGGTGTAATGGATTGTCCTTCGGCACAACGGTAATGTTATTTGAAGTGGAGCCTTCATTGTTCTGGTAGTTCCATGGGACACTCTTCAGACTTATAATTGGATATTGAGGTCTAAAGGGCAAAATCAAAGGCTCAGGTGCGGCTACCTTTACAGGGTTGTGCATTTCTTAGACCCCTTTCCCGGGCAGTACTAAGGGTTTAAGGATCGACTCCCTATCATAAGATATGACAGCCACTGTGTTCTGGTTCCATATAGTGGGGATCTAGAGAGTGTCATTGTCTAAAAGATCAAGAATTTGATTTCCCCTTATCAATTCCCCGCTTTCAATCATATCTTGAATCAGGTTACGAAGTGCCCATCAATCTTTAGTATCATAGCCGGGTGAATTGGAATGGTACTAACATATTTGGTCAGGTTTGAATTTTCTGGCTCGAGGGTTCAATGGAGGTAACAAATCTGCAACCATTCCCTCATTGATTAGCATTTGAAGGATTTCTTCCCTTGATTGGTTTAGGTTGGTGAAGTTCCTCTGAAATAGGAATTTCCTATTAATTTGGACACTCGCTTCTTTGACCCCCTTGTCAGTCCAGGATCCATGCTCGTGAGACCGGCTATGATCTTGCCAGGAATTAATTTTCGGTGTAGGAGGACAATCTATGTCAGATCTGTTGGCCCATTATATCATTTTTTTGGTGATCTGATGCTGATAGACGACCTGTTTTGCCAATTGTTCGATCTGCTCCTTGATAGACTTAATCTCCTGCTCTATCAGGAACTGCCTTTCTGATATTTCCCAACTTTTCTGGGGTGCTATGGCTAGATGGAATTGATTCTCCCACATAACGGAGGTACTTGGATCCTTCTCCATTTGTGGTGCTGATCATGTTGACAGTCTCCTCTTTATGCTGTGGCAGAGGATTGTCCTGCACATGGGGTTGCTCAGGCTTTGTGACCACAATCTCTTCGCTGTCAATCAAGTCTTGTATTTTGTGCTTGAGAGACCAACAGTCTTGGGTGTCATGGTCTAGATTCTTGCTTGGGTCAAAATTCAGACCATTAGTGTTGGTTGGTGGAAGGAGTTGAACAATCTTCTTCTGGGCTGTCAGAAGTTTGAATAAGTTCTCGAGTGAATCCCCTAGAGGGGTGAAATTTCTTCGACACCTGACCACCATATTTTTCTAAAATGGAGGATTTGAAGGCTGTGCGTAGCTTGGAAAGGGGTATAATTTCTCCTTTAAATAGGCATACTGTTTAAATCGCCTCTTTGATTTTGTCCTTGTAAGACTAAGGAGACTTTTTCGTCTTTCTTCTTATGTACCCTACGGGGATTACTTTCATAATTTTTGGACTGGATATGCTCAGCGACAGCCTCGAGGGCGGTTAGATCTTTTATCTTCCCAAATTTGAGCCCCATCTCTGCCATTTCGCCATGTTTGATCATTTCAGAGAATGGTTTCCCTATGCCTGCTAGGACCCTCTCATAGTATGGAGCTTCTTGAATGTCGATGAAGGTCATGACTATTTCAGATTCATTCATGGTTGGGGTGACTTATGCTGCGACCCGTCTCCATCGCTGGGCATATTCTTTGAATGATTCAGTATTCTTTTTCTTGATTTTGATAATTTGATATCTGTCTGGAGCCAGCTGAGATTGGAAACTGTACTGACTAAGGAAAGCATGGGCCAGTTCTTCCCAGCTGTGGATTTTGGAGTTGTCCAGACGGGCATACCAGGCTTTCGCCTCTCCGGTTAGACTCTTCTAGAATAGCTGCATTTGAAGCTTCTCGTCCTTTGCATAGGATCCAAGCTCTCCAATGAATACTTTCAGGTGTGTGTAAGGATCCCCCAATCCATCATATCTCCCAAAATCAGGGACTTGAAACTTCTCGGGATAACGAGCCCTGAGGAATATACAGAGGTCAGAGTAATTCACACTGCCAAATGCCCAGTCCCTTTGATAGACCGGAGGGTTTCTTCCATCTGTTGTACTTTCTTCATAATGTCACCAGCTTCCTGCTCTTTGATGAGGGGGTGATTTCAGGGGTTTTGTTGGTCGTGTCCTGGTTTTGTGGTCCAAAAATTTGAGTTTCGGCCTTTTCAGTCTCTTGACCGCTGGCACTACCACCAGATGCTCCTGGTTCTGTGTGAGCTTGAGATTGTTTCTCTTTAAGGGCCTTGCTTTTTTCTCGTAGGAAACCGGCTAACTCGGCTATCTGATTTTTCAGTCCTTCGAACTCTTCCCTGGATATCGGGGTGGATTCTGGTTGAGCACTGGAAGCCATGTCCGTGGATGGACTGGGTGCTTTAGATTTAGACCTAGTAACAGGACCAATTTTTACCTACAACAAAATGTAGGTGTGTCAATTTCCTGATGTAGGTAAGGACAGGATGCATGATGTGTTTTTTTAGATTTTATCCTGCAAAACCGAGGTTAGTTGTTTTTATGATAGGATGACATGGTATTTTGACAGGGAAAGTAAATCTTTCATTATGATATTTACATTGTGCTCCTCGGTAATTGGAGACTTAACATGAAATTGAAAGAGGAAGGCATGAAGAAGCTTCCCTTTGAATTTGGTTAATCAGAGGCTGACCTATCCTAGGTTACTCTCGCGGCTTTGTTTTTGGCATGAAGGTTCCCAGATCATCGCAATCTATTAGAGGGGAAATTAATCTGGTCTTTCAACTGGAGCGAAACTGGGTTTTGCATTTCCATGAGCCCTAAAGACTTAGTCAGCCCCAGAGACATTACTTATCACCTACCGGGTTTTCCTCCTTGTGAGAGGGACACATAACATACATTCATATACATCGTGCCTCACCATTGTGCATATGATGACATGGGTGCGAAGCACTAAATATGGGTGTGAAGAACTAAAAAGCAGGAAAGCATTCATTCACTTCATTCAATGTAAAGACGCAACATTCATACATTCAATAAAGACGCAGCATTCACTGATTCATTGACTGTGGAGACGCATAATTTCATGCATTCAATAGTTTTGAAAGGAAAATGTTTGAAAATATTTGAAAGCGGCCTAAGCCCTCTACTGTCCCCAGCAGAGTCGCTACCTGTCGACGTCGGTTTAAAAAGCCAGCGGGTCGGGTCACAACCCGGGACTTTTAATCTCTTTTCCTAAGTTCTCTCTACCCTCACTCTTTTTATTTAGGAAAAAGGTTTTGAAGGGTTTTTTAGGAAAAGGCCAATATGTATCATGTCGACGATTTGAACGTTTTACAGAGTCGCTAGTTGGTAGATTTGGAATGGTTGTACCAACTCAACCGAGTTTTGTTTGAAAGAGGCCCAATTGCTGGACACGGTCGAAACTTAATCTTTGAAAACAAAATTTGAGCTCGGGGGCTTGGTTAAGTGTGGGGAAGGTGTTAGGAACCCCACGACTCCCGTGTAAATACGGTACCACATCTTTTCAATATTTCCCTTAAAACTGGAATGCGTGAGTGAATGCTGTTTGAAAATTGGGCCTATTGATTTGATTGATTGAAAGTAGTGTTTTGCTTCGTTGAACCTATATACGAAGGGTTTGATTTTATTTGAAAATCAATCTTTGATTTGATTTGCAAAAGCATTTAATTTGATTTTCTTTGAAATGCGTTTCTTTTGATTGAATTGAAAATGATGTTTTGAAAGCTAGTTTATCAAACCCTTACGCTAGCATAGGAATTGAAGCCTGTTGATACTTCTAATTTTATCTTTATAGCCTTAAGGCTGCATGTGAATGATGATTTGTAGGGCTACGAAGCATCCTCGACCACAAAAATAGACAAGTGTCGGTCTCCTCATGGGCATGAAAACCATCGGATGGACTCTGACATGGCAATCCACATTTTTTCATTATATTGAGACCTTAAATTATGATAACCGTTTTAAGGTTTGTTTACATGTACATTTCTACAGAAAAACTGGCAGGGTACATTTGTAAATCGGAGTTTGTCCATCGTGGGAATCAGATTCTGATCAGTTTGATCATGAATCCCACGATTCCTAGGCTCACATATGAGTAGCCAAAAAACTTGCACAGTTCAAATTTGTACAGAAATAGATAAATATCCTAATATTGCCAGAACCGAGGATTCATTCAGTAAATCTTGGTTTGCACGGCAGAAGTGTCTCGTTCTCACTAGATAGAGATCTAAAGGACGCGAGGTTGCTTTTGAAGCTGAAACTAGAAAGAAAGCTAGATTTAAGGAAATCTCAGCCATTTTAGCTTCCCGGTTCAGTCCGGAGGTTTTGAACCGTTTGAAAACTAGAATTGGCGAGATTTAAATAAATCTAGTCTGCCTGCAGATATGACAGTGCCAATTCATATAAAATAAATATTTAAAGCAGTAGTTGAATAGAAAGCGAGTAAAGCAGTATATATATAGTTATATATAAAAGCTGTAAAGGGCGATGGGTTTTCACGCCGGTGTCCGGACTAGAATTGAAATATATATATATTTAACCAAGACTGGGAAGAGAACCCAGTAGTGGTGAAGGCTGCTTATATATGCATAAATATATATAAAAGCAGTAAAATGGCCACAGAATGATCCAGGCCGAACAAAAATGTAAATGTACAGCAAAGTAGTCAACCAGGGACTGGGAAGATAACCAGTAATGGTGAAGTGTGCAAAAGCAGTACAAAGGCCACGAAATAGTCCAGGCCAGACTGAAATATAAATTGCAAAAAGTTGTCAACCAGTGACTGGGGAGATCACCCAGTATGGCGAAGAGTGCAAAAATAGTATAAAGGGCGATGGGTTTTCACGCCGGTGCCTAGACTGGAATTGAAATATATATATATATATTGACAGAAATGTAGTCAACCAAGACTGGGAAGAGAACCCAGTGATGGTGAAAATCGCTTATATATGCGTAAATATATATAAAAGCGATAAACTACCTCGGGTTTGACATCTGGGCTTGGCAGAATTGAAATGTACTATATACAGTTAAATATATACAAAAAAGGGCCAAACCTGGACTGGGATGATAACCCAGTCCGGTGAAGTTGCCAGAACGAAGAGTTTAGTGCATTAAAGCTGCTGAAGCTGACGGATCGTCAATCCGAGTTGTAAAAATGCCAGAAAATTAGTTTATGGACAAAAATGTACTAAATTTTGATGAAAACGGCCACGAAACTAAGTTCCGGGCATTTTAAGAAAACGAAACTTAACGTGCAAGTGTATAAAAGTACGAAAAAGTAATATTCACTTTCTGATCGTGAAAATACTTACAATGGACTGCTACACGGGCTTTTTGCCAAATCGTAGGCTCTATACGTCCAAATCTATCGGTTATTTTCTGATATGTGGTAGTATATGGGTATATTACGTGTTAGAGTGAAACTATTTGGGTTTAGAAGAGGTGTAAAAGTCAAAAAATCGAACAGGCAAAGCTTCGCTGCATTTTGGAATTCTTGAAAATGAAGGAGGGTGCACATTTATTTATAGGCCAGGGAGCCTCCACTCTACTTGCGACAGCTGCAGGTAGAGGTACGGCTCCCTTGGTGGGGCCCGCGATGCCAGGTTCCATCGTCTTGAAGTACGTGCACTCCAAATAACACGCAATTGAAGTCAAAACTTTCTAACTTGTGATCGGAGCGTCCGTTTGAGGCGTGCGATACCTTTTCAAAAAGCCCTCACCGAGAGTGTCGTAATGATATGGGATAAAACATTTTTCGGGTCCGAGAAGACGGGTTCATAACCAGGTCTTCGATTCCCCGCAGTTTATCCATTGAGCTGTCTTGCATTGTTTGCACTCGGGATCGTCGTTATGGTTCGTTCTGACCTTGTTGGCATTAATTCGGCTTGAATTTGACTGAATCGGCTGAGAGTTGGTAAAATGATAGTTTTTCACCTCTCAGGGCTGCCTGTAGTGTCGGCACGACCTTTGGTCGACTTTCGGGTACTGTTTTCAAGATTTAGATCCCATTCGAGTCTGTTCGTCCTCAGTGTTGCATCTGAAGCTGATGTGGTCATTCGTGGTTTTCTTCTGGAGGTGTTATGATGCTTCAGGTTTGTGCCTGAGGTTATCCTGACTTCCCGGGTTGAGACCGGGGATGACCTGCACTTCCCAGGTTGCTGCCAGGACTGATCTGTACCTCCCAGGTTGAGATCGGAGCTGAGTTAACATCCCGATATGATTGATCGGGGCTGTGGTAGTCCCGATATTGGTGACTGGGTTTGAGCTGACAGCCCGATATTGAGATTAGGATTGATCTGACGGTCCGATTAGAGATCGAAGTTGATTTAACGGCCCGATATTGAGATCGAGGATGATCTGACGGTTCGATTGGAGATCGGAGTTGATTTGACTGCCCGATATGGAGATCGGGGTTAATCTGACGATCCGATTGGAGATCAGAGTTGGATTAACTGCCCAACTGGAGATCGGAGTTAATTTAACTGCTCGATATTGAGATCGGGGTTGATCTGAAGGCCCAATTGGAGATCAAAGTTAATTTGACGACCCGATATTGAGATCGGGATTGATCTGATGGCTTGATATTGAGATCGGGGATGGATTGACGGTTCGATTGGAGATCAGAGTTGATTTGAAGGCTCGATATTGAGATCGGGGTTGATTTTACGGCCCGATATTGAGATCGAGATTGATTTGACGGTCCGATTGGAGATCAGAGTTGGTTTGACGGCCCGATATTGAGATCAGGGATGATCTGATGGTCCGATTGGAGATCAGAGTTGGATTGACGGTCCAATTGGAGATCGGAGTTGATTTGACGGTCCGATTGGAGATCGGATTTGGCTGGAGTATCTATATTGGTGATCAGATTTGACTGGAGTACCGATATTGGTGATCAAATATGACTGGAGTACCAATATTGGGGATCAGATTTGGGTTTACAGATATTGGGGATCGAATTTGGGTTTACCGATATCGGGGATCGGATTTAGGTTTACAGATATTGGGGATCAGATTTTGTTTTACCGATATTGGGGATCGGATTTAGGTTGATCGACGGCTTTGCCCTCCTTAGTGTTAGTATTGGGGCAAAGAAAATTTTGAGTGTCTACACCTGTGAAGGCATCGGCACAACCCCGATGGTGTAATTCGTTGGCAACAAAACTAGTGAAGGCATTGGCACAACCCCAATGGTATAATCCTTTGGCAACAAAACCAGTGAAGGCATCGGCACAACCCCGATGGTGTAATCCGTTGGCAATAAAACCAGTGAAGGCATCGGTAAAACCTCGATGGTGTAATTCGTTGGCAACAAAACTAGTGAAGGCGTCGGCTCAACCCCGATGGTGTAATTCTTTGTCAACAACCCAATGTAGATCGACAAATCCCCGATGGTGTAATCCACTGGCAACAAACTAGTGAAGGCATTGGCACAACCCCGATTGTGTAATCCACCAGCAACAAACCAGTGAGGGCATCGACATAATCTAGATGGTATAATCTGTTGGACAAACCAAAGTCGGTCGGCTCAGCCTCGATAAAGTAATCCATTGGCTAAAACCCAATGTGGGCGTCGGCTTAACCCCGACGACGTAATCCTTAACTTCCCCAGCTGGGGGAGAGTAACCCCTTTCTAATCTCACATATCATTACATCTGTTATACATGATATTGCATCATCAGATATACCTTTTCATGCATTCTTCGTGTCTAGTAATCTTTGTCATGTTCATTCCATTACATTGCATAAACAAGACAAAGAGGGGCATCTGTAGACACTCGAAATCTCGCTTTCTTTGTACTAACCTTGCAGAAGGGCAAAAACATAATTTTACTTCGGAGACAACACCAGGGTAGGGCAAAAGAGCGAGGTCATCCCGGAGATGACCCCGTGAAAGATTCAAAGGACCAATGACGCCCGAACATGTCGTGAACCGAACGAGGATCGCCAAGATGAGACAGTGTCCGCCGAAAACCAACTCAGCAAACCTCAAAAGGCGTGCCATTAATGATAAACCAGCTAACTGTCGTCGGGAACCAGAAGATACTTCTTAGCTATCAGGATCCTCTTCTCGGACCCCGACTCAATCAGACTCGATTGGATCCTGCTGCATTCCGCACAGACTTTTCGAAAGTCCGGTCTGCGAAGGTAAACTTCCTCCAAACCGAGACCTAAGGTACACATTTTGAGGCAACCATACACGTGGGGCTCAGCCTCATACATACATACTCCAGCCTCAACCATACTCAAGGCTAGCCGCATGTATGGTTGCGGCTGCCCGAATTTCTTTATATCAGCAGCCAACAACTCATAAACACAAGAGAGAGAAAAAACTTAGAGAGAGAAAGTCATATTTAGAGAGAGAGAGAGAGAGTCTTGGGTGGGACTTATATATATATACACTTTGAGTTATTTTCTCTTGTTTAGTACCTACTTGAAGTCCCGAGAGTGTTCCACGTTGGCCACGTGAGTTAAAACACTTGTTCACGCGTCCCCCAAGGTGAAACAACGCACTTTCTAGCTTCGTTCTTTGTAAATGTTGTTCAAATACTAGATTAATGATATATCTTGTTTGAATATAGTTAAACTTGTTGTATTTTAAGCATATTGTGTAATAGTTGGTAGATATTACGTTTCTATCGGTTATACTGTGCTTATTACGTTGTAAATTGACTGCGGAGGTTAGATCTACCTAGATCTAAGTCTAATCTAGCATTTGAGAGGTTATTAAGCATGAAGCTTTAACCCGTGTGCTAGAGTGGCTTAGATTCATGGTAGATCTATGGATTTATTGCTTTAAATGGTCCCGGTTATCCCGTATAACCCTAAATCTATATTTAGAGGCGAAAGGGGTTCGTAATGGCTTAAAACGGTGATTTCAACCGATGAAATCACCTAATATAAAAGCCGAGGAAATTGTATATTTGTAATCTCGCACAAATAATGTGAGCCTAGGAATCCCGATGTTGAGATCCCCGAATGGATCCGACTTGATTCCCACGATGGATCGGTTTTTATGTTGTAATGTTTTAATAGCGTAAATATCGTTGTATATGTAATATTTGGATCTTGAAAACGAGCTCGAGGGGTTAGTCCTGAGAAGTCGGATTCAAGATCCCGTGATAGTGAAAACCTTAATTGCGGGAGCTCGGTTCATTGAGATGGCTTACATGCCCGATGATGATCCGACCCCTTTTTAACGCTTTTGCATGCATATCATCAAAATAATTTCTAATAAAACCATAAAGAGCTTTTGATGAAGAATAAAACGATTCGGGGTAGATCACGTAATAAACGTAAAGAATAAAAGGAAGTATCGAAGTCCTCGATTCCTAGTCGGGCGAAGGATTTGAAAACCTTACTTTCTAAAACCTCATTTCAATTCATATATCTTGTTAAAAATGAACTTTTTATCAAATCAAATCCTTCGTACCTAGGCGCAAAAGAGGTATAGCACTACTTTCAAGTCACCCAAAATAAAGACTTAGAAAAAAACTAATAAAACTTTTGAAATAAAACACGCACACATACACACACACACACACTTTATGCATAAAAAATTAATAAGATGCGGTACCATGCTTGCACGAGAGTCGGGAGGTGCCTAACACCTTCCCCTCGCTTAACCTAGCCCCTGAATTCTACGAATCTTGGATTTCAAGACCAATCTTTTGGAGTCACGCATTGGACCATCCTGCGAAAAAAACCATTAAAACTCGGATGAGTTGGAACATCCATTTAAACCATACTAACTGGCGGCTCTGTCTCATTCGGTCCAATCATCAAAATAAAATCAATCTTTTCAAAATCGTCGACACTTATGTCAGTTCTAATTTCCTAAAAATTCACCCTTTAAATAGAATCCCAAAGACATAGCAAAAGCGAAAGGGTAGAATAAGATCAAATTAGAAAATATAGGCATTCCTCTCTTTTTCCCCTGGATAAGAGAGGATGGAAAACAAAACCAAAGAAAAAGACTCCTCCTTTAACAAAAAGGAGCAAAGAATTTTTCTCGACGTCGACAATGAAAATTGATAAGAAAGTCACGTGAAGATTAGAAACGTGAAAAAAAAATGAAAAAGTAAGTCCGAAAATTATAGGACTTTAAAAGAATATGAAGAATGTAATGGTTCAGAAATACCCTTAGAAAAAAAGAGGGATATTGAGAAGTAAATAATACTCGTAACATAATCGAGTTTAAACAATAATTAAGAATTGGAACCTATAAGAATTGATTCAGGAAAAAAATGAGTTAGAAAATATAAAACCTAAGGAAATGGTACGTTGAAATGATTCAACGATAAGGTTATAAGAAAGAATAGGATATAAACCGTTTAAGAACGATTCGGTATTGTGATTCTGAGGACGAAATCCTTATAAGGGGGAAGAATGAAAGAACCCAGATTTTTGAGAAGTATTAAAATAAGAATTAATAAAAAGAAATTTCTTATTAAATGATATGTTGCGTGGTATTGTATTGCATAAATGAATATGTGATTTTGTGTATAATGAATATATTAGTAGTATATATTTATTATATGAAAATAAATTATGGGAGTAATTTATTAAGGGAAATGAGATGGGAAAACTTAAAATAATTTATAATATTAAATTATTTTAATGTGTTAATTGGTGGCATTAAATATACTTAATGTATAACCACGATTTTTTTAAAGAAATCATATATTACATTATTGAGAGTAATGTATGCATGCTTTAATGTAATGAATATATTATTATATTTATTACAGTTAAATTATTGAAAACAATTTTGAGAAGGGAGAAGGAAATAATTAGTTTAAGTATACAAATATTATGGTATACTTTAAATAAAGGATATTAAAATAAATTATAGCATGAATTATTTTAATAAAGAGAGAATATTATATTATATGTATGAATTTATATGTGGTAATGTGTATGTTAAAGTAATATGGTAAATATATTAATTATATTTACTATATGTAAATAAATTGATATAGACAATTTATATTGTGAGAGAATAAATTTATTATGTATTTTCAATATGTGATGTGAGTACATGTGTATTGTATGAAAAAATTATAAGATGATAAATATATTTTAAACATATATTTATTATGCGAGGAAAATAAAATTGTTGTGAACAATTAGCATAAAGAATTAGGGGAGATGATTTAAGTATATAATATTTATATATACTTTACTCAAGAGTATTAAAATAAATTTTTATATGAATTATTTTAATAAAGAAAGGATATTATATATTTACTATAATATCTTAAGGTAGTAAATAATTTCTTAATTGAATGAGACAAGGATATTATAATTGTTGTAATGTCTTAAGAAAACAAATAATTGTATTTGCATGAGAAATTATGTGTATCATATTTATTTTAAAATTATAAAATAAATATGTAATTCAAGTATGTTATGTTTTGTTTTATATAATTTATATATATCAAAAATGAGTTATATAAATTATATGTTGCTAAATGGATAAAACATTTTATATGGGTGAATTAGTAACTTGGGAGTTTAAAACCTAGTTATTAACTATTGGGTAATTTATTTATTCAATAAAAGGTATTAAAAGGAAAATTGGTTTAATTAGTTAATTAAATTAATGGGTTAATCCTTTAATTAACTCAACTCACTATTCAAAGCTTAACTTCTAAGTCTTGCAAAAAAATTTCAAAGCCGTGAAAGAGAAGAGATGGGAGAAGGTGTGGAGGTTACTCAAAAATCTTGAGCATCTAGTAGTATTGCTTACAATATTGGAAAATTGCTCCCCTTCCTCCCTCATTATTGCCAAACCCTCTTTCTCTCTCTTTCATTCCTTAGAAATTTTGAAATTTTCTATCATAGAGAAGTGTTAAACCGTGGACTTTAAGGAGCCTTTGCAAAGTTGGAATCAAGTGTTAAGCTAAATTGAAGGTAGCAAAGCTTGGATTAATTGAAGTTATGGAGCATAAGGTATAATTCCTTATTTAATTTTGAGTTTAATTAAAGTTATAGAATATGTAATTTTCTGTTGCTAAACTTGAGATATTAAAAGTTTAGTAGGTTGTGAGATAATTTTTAATGAAATTTCTTCGTATTAATTCAAGTGTTGATCGACGTATATGATATATGTAATTAGAATTGATTTTGAATCAAAAGAGCAAAATTTGAGTTTCGTTAGTAAGCTTCTAGTTTACTAAAGTTATTTTTGGACTTGGAATGGTATTTGGAATGATGAATTTAGAGACTTGGTGGCTAGGATTGATTGTGCGAAGCTATAAGGAGGAGAATTATTGAATACCCACAATCAAATCTTCAAGAAATTGAAAGAAAATGATAACGCACGCTTTATGTTCGTATAAATTCCATAAAGAGTAAAAATAACAAAACACTTAGAAGTTAACGGATCCAAGACCTTGGACGAGTCTTAATATGTTTAATAAGACTTATTTGTAATGCGACTTGGATTGAAACGAGTCGGGGCGAGTTTTGGATGTCAAAACAAGAAAATAAAAAATTTGAAAACTAGTGGATTGTTGTCCCTAAAGGGAAACTTCGAGGATAGCTAGATTGTTCAGAAAATTCTGTCTTTTGGGAAAGTATAGTACACTAGATAAGCTTTTCATAGACTCTGGAACGGACTAATTCTGACTTCGGAGCAAGGAGTTATGACATTTCAAAGGAGGCGTGTCGAATCTGTCCAAAACTGGAAATCGGATTCGGGTCAATCCCCTTGCGTAGATTTTATGGAATTTTGTGTTTAAAATTTAAAAATGGTCAAAGGACGAAAGTTTTAGCCCCGGAAGTTATCTTCGCGTGGGCTTAAGAATCGCTCAAAAATATTTTGAAACTAAAAAGTTATGACTAGTTTAGCGAGAGAGGGTAAAGCTGAAACGAAATTAAAAACTGTTATGAGCGTACACTTTTGACGCTCTGTTTGGGGTTCCTATCGAACACGAAATGGGGGTTTCATATTTTTCAAAATAGTCACATATGATACGAAAAACATATTAAAATTTGAGAATTTTTTGATAAGTGAGCAAAGCGTGGGAAAATCACAAAGTGGGCTGCAGCAGCAGCCGAGCAGCAGCAGGGCCAGGCAGCGCCCGGCGCCCGCCGGCACATAGCTGTGCTGGGCAGCTGCTTGGTGCAATTTTAGCGCGCTGTTTTGTTCGACTTCCATGACTTGTTTTCGCGGTTAGAAAATTTCTAAATGTACTATGACATAAGGTCTATAACATACCAGAAATTCATCGTGGTTCGATTAATTGTTTGAGAATTAAAAATGAGCGAAAGAGCATGTCAGAACATAAAAACGAGCGACGCCGAACGTAGCCGCTTTGGGCTGTTTTGACGTTCGTCGTTCCGGATCGTATTTGGGCTAGATTTTAAGCAAGGTTAAGTTTAATAAAGGTAAAAGAGATAAGTTTTGACGTTATGTGTCTGACCCCGAATTTTATGAAATAAAAGTATTCAATTTTTCTTATAATTATTATTCTATTCAGTAAATGGATAAATTGATAAAAGGTTAAAGTTAAGGGTGATATGTGCAAATTTTACAAAGTAAGCAAGTTATCTTAAAATATTCGTTGTGTCGGGGAATATTCATTTGGTCGAGGAATATTCTTTTTGTCGGAGAATATTCGTACGACGGCGCAGTCATTGGTGCTCAACAACGGAATAACTGTCGGATATAGAAAGCGATAGAAATAACATTTTTAAAAATAATGGCAAAACTTTTACCGTTAAACTATTGAAATACCCGGTGGTTAAAAATACAATAATACGCGTTGTTGCATATTAGCACACGGTATTGCACAGTAATTTTTAATTATTGATTATTACGTAAGAAGTCACTCATTCAATAATTATTACAGTAATTATTGTTCAGTATTTTATATTATTGATTCAATAATTGCTACATTGATAATTGCGTATTATTTTATATTATTGATTCAATAATTGTCACAGTAACCACTACACAGTAGTTTACAGTATTAAATCAATAATTGTCACTCATATTATTGGAATGATATTATTAGATAGCATTATTGACAATGTCTAGAAAGTTCTGTCGAGGAAAGTGGTTAGGTTATATAATTGCGCGCCATGAAGAGAAATTCTTATTGGAAAGCCCCCTCTTTCTTGGAAACGACCTGGTTGTCAATATTGTGATTCTATAATATTCATTGTGAATATTCATTGATGAATAAAATAAAAATTATGGATAAATATGATAAGTAAATATTTATCCAATTTTAATATAAATTGAGAAATTTTTACCATTAGATATTTGTTGAAAGTTGGCATTTTATCTTATCCGATAAAATAATTCATTCAAATATATTATTATAATATTACATTATAAATAGTATAAAGTGATAATATAATTGTATAACTTTATAATTTAAATGGTAACATTATTATAATAAATTTATGGTATAAAATAAAATGATGTGGAAGAGAGAAAAATGGAATTGAATTTTTTTTAATAATGATAAATGTTTAATATATATATATATATATATATATATATATATATAAACATGTGGTTGGTGGAGGATTGTGTCATGTTAGGTGTGCTGAGAGTATTTTTTCAAAACAAGTATGCTACAAAAGCTTGCGTAGGTTCATTTAGTCAATATTGGTGTTATGACATTTTTCTATAAATAGGGTGCTTAGTTAAGAAATAAAAATCACACCAGAATCAAAACATTTTCTCTCTATAATATTGAGCATATTTCTTGTGAGTATAAGAATATTTTGTGTGTGGATAACAGTGCAAGATTTTCTCAACATAATATCCGATATTTCAGTCAGATCTAGTATTTTACTAAGGTAAAAGATATTATTTTTCTCGTAAAGAATGTTGTTTCCATTCAATATTCGTAAGGAATATTATTTTCTTCCATACTCTAAAGTGTGTAAGTAATAATATTTCATTTCAGATTCCTAAATTTAAACTTACTATAATAAGTATTGCTTCTTTAATTCCTGAAATGATTAGAAATTCCTAGATTTTTGCACATCATCTAATATCATTTCACCGGAATATTGGTCTGAACTTTATTATAAAATTTTTATCTTTTCATGTCGGGGTATTATTCATTCGTGTACTATTCATGAGTTACTATTCATGAGTTACTCTTCACGACTTACTATTCATTCGAGTACTAATCACGAGTTACTATTTATGACTTACTATTCATGAGTTACTATTCACGAGTTACTATTCACGATCAAAAATTGGTTTATTTTTTTGTCTAAATTATTTTGGACTTATGAATCTTATTCTTGAAATTGGATTCATATTTTTATCTTCATGTTGATAATTTGGATATTCTTGAACTCTGGATAAATTGAATTATCAATCTCTAATACTTATCCTTGATCATATTATTCTTACTATGTCTATTCATCATATATAACATTTTTATAATCATGGTGATGGAAGTTCTCTTTGACTTGAGTGTAAAGATGGGTAGATTATTGGTATGACCATGACTATGGGTTCTCTTTGGCCAGTAGTGCAAAGATGAATTGTTGACCGGTATGATCATGACCATTGATTTTACTATTGAATATCTTTAGCTTAAGTGCAAAGGTGAATTGATCAACATGGTTATAAGTATTGGTTCTATAATTGCTGAAATGATCTGATATTCCTTTGAGATGTGCGTTTCATCTAATATCATTTCACTTGAATTTTTATCTACCTAAATCTTCTTATTAAATTTTAAAATCGTTATCTTTGAAATATGAAGCTTCAATATCTTTGGCCCGTAGTGCAAAGATAGATAGGTGTTTGGCATGATCATGATCATTGATATTATGGTTGAATATCTCTGGCATGGACAAATGTTTGGCATGATCATGACCATTGATGTTACTATTGAATGTCTTTGGCCCGTAGTGCAAAGATGAATTGACTAACATGATTAATGACTAAAGACTGTAGACTAGCATAATCATGATTACTTATGTTACAAATGAATATCTTTGGCCTGAGTGCAAAGATGAATTTATTAGTATGATTATGTAAAGAAACTGTGATTTGGTATAACCATGATCTTTGGTGTTTCAGGTAAAGACAGGTGATGAAAATTATCTTCGTCTTGGGTGCGAAGAGAAATTTATCAACATAATTATGATCATGAACTATTTACATAATTGTGGGCAGGAACTGTTGATTGATGTTATAGGGATGAAATATTGTTGGTGGACTTTTAACATGGAGAAGATAGTAGACATTATGTTCTACTTGACTCTTCTAATGGGTTGCTTGTTCCGCTGTAATTATTGATCTAAAACTTGTTGTCTATTGTATTCTATCAGATTTTTCACTGTTGAGGGCTAAGGTTCTAAAGATCTGATTCATTACTGATGAAGGCTATTGATAATTTAGTTATCTTTAGTCATAATATTCTTTACTGGGCTATTTGTGCTCACCCTTTTGTTCAAAATTCCTTTCAGGTAATAAGAGTGTAGCTGGGTCGAGCGGAGATAACAAGGGAATAGAGTGATGGTCGGTGACCGTTGAAGTTTCTCAATACATTATAAATAGCATGACATTATATAATTGTATTGAGAACTTTAAATGTGTGTGTCGTATTTTATACGTCATTTAACAGTTAATTTTGGTGACCCGACTTAGGTGAGGTGAACCCGACTTTGGAAGGGTGTGTTGCCCCTATCATACAAGATGTCTAATCACATACAACTTCATGTTATTATAAGATATGGTTGTGCGCATCCACTTGCTGATTTTATCTATGAGCACTACCTATATAATCTTGAGGTATGGTTGGAATATAATCCTCAGTTTGAGACAATGGAGATAATTATATGGTATGAGAATACCCACCATTGGAATGAATAGGATAGTAATCTTCTCGTTCTTCTTTTGGGTCTATTGGGTCAACCAAGGTTAATTCTCAAGTCCTATGATATCTATTATAACTTAGATGCATGGTCCTCCCATGTACGAAGGTTTCCTTGAGCATTTTCCAAATATTTTAATTCTTAAAATAGTTATTGACTGTACCTTTATGTAACGTATCATTGATAAGGAGTGTGGTTAAAACTCACACTTTATGTGTGGTCGTATTGTGTACGACAATTGGATATAAAAGATTTGTATTTGGATTCTGTACCATGTATTTCTTGGCGACTCAGAATAGGTGGGTTGTGTATTTAACCTATTTTTGGGGCGTCACAAATGGTATCAGAGCTTAGGGATATGGTCGCTGGCGGAGATCTGAGATTAGAACTAGGAGGGGAGAGACGAGTAATATACTTCGCTAGTGTGTGACTTACCTAAGCTGAATTTTCTTACTTAATAAACTGACAAATTGTGATATGTCAATTAACCTTTGTTTTGAAGCTGTATTCTAGAATGATATCTGAAATCTAAGAGATGAGCAATGGAGAAATCATGCTACAGAAGAAATGACCGGGAAGATAGAATCTGAAATAAAAGCAAGGTATCCTCACCTCTTCGAATTACCAGGTACGTAAATTTTGGGGACGAAATTTCATAAGGAGGGGAGATTGTAAGACCCCGAATTTTTTGAAATAAAAGTATTTAATTTTTCTTATAACTATTATTCTATACAGTAAATGGATAAATTGATAAAAGGTTAAAGTTAAGGGTGATATGTGCAAATTTTATAAAGTAAGCAACTTGTCTTAAAATATTTGTTGTGTCGGGGAATATTTATTTGGTCGAGAAATATTCTTTTTGTCGGAGAATATTCGTACAACGGTGCAGTCATTGGTGGACCCCACAACGGAATAACTGTCGAATATAGAAAGCCACAGAAATAACATTTTTAAAAATAATGGCAAAACTTTTACCGTTAAACTGTTGAAATATCCTGTGGTTAAAAATATAATAATACGCGTTGTTGCACAGTAGCACACGGTATTGCACAGTAATTTTTAATTATTGATTATTACGTAAGAAGTCACTCATTCAATAATTGTTACAGTAATTACTGTTCAGTATTTTATATTATTGATTCAATAATTGCTACATTGATAATTGCATATTATTTTATATTATTAATTCAATAATTGTCACAGTAACCACTACACAGTAGTTTACAGTATTAAATCAATAATTGTCACTCATATTATTGGAATGATATTATTAGATAGCATTATTGATAATGTCTAAAAAATTCTGTCGAGAAAAGTGGTTAGGTTATATAATTGCGCGCCAATGAAGAGAAATTCTTATTGGAAAGCCCCCTCTTTCTTGGGAACGACCTGGTTGTCAATATTGTGATTCTATAATATTAATTATAAATAGTAATTGATGAATAAAATAAAAATTATGGATAAATATGATAAGTAAATATTTATCCAATTTTAATATAAATTGAGAAATTTTTACCATGAGACATTTGTTGAAAGTTGACATTTTATCTTATCCGATAAAATAATTCATTCAAATATATTATAATATTACATTATAAATAGTATAAAGTGATAATATAATTGTATAATTTTATAATTTAAATGGTAACATTATAATAATAAAATTATGGTATAAAATAAAATGAGGTGGAAGAGAGAAAAATAGAATTGAAATTCTTTTTAATAATGATAAATGTTTATAATATATATATATATATATATATATATATATATATATATATATAAACATGTGGTTGGTGGAGGATTGTGTCATGTTAGGTGTGCTGAGAGTTTTTTTTCAAAACAAATATGATACAAAAGCCTTTATAGGTTCATTTAGTCAATATTGGTGTTCTGGCATTTTCTTATAAATAGGGTGCTTAGTTAAGAAATAAAAATCACACCAGAATCAGAAAATTTTCTCTCTATAATATTGAGCATATTTCTTGTGAGTATAAGAATATTTTGTGTGTGGATAACAGTGCAAGATTTTCTCAACATAATATCCGATATTTCAGTCAGATCTAGTATTTTACTAAGGTAAAAGATATTATTTTTCTCGTAAAGAATGTTGTTTCCATTCAATATTCGTAAGGAATATTATTTTCTTCCATACTCTAAAGTGTGTAAGTAATAATATTTCATTTCAGATTCCTAAATTTAAACTTACTATGATAAGTATTGCTTCTTTAATTTCTGAAATGATTAGAAATTCCTAGATTTTTGCACTTCATCTAATATCATTTCACCGGAATATTGGTCTGAACTTTATTATAAAAGTTTTACCTTTTCATGTCGGGGTATTATTCATTCGTGTACTATTCATGAGTTACTCTTCACGACTTACTATTTATTCGAGTACTAATCACGAGTTACTATTCATGAGTTACTATTCACGGGTTAAAAATTCCTTGATTTTTACGCTTCATCTAATATTATTTCACCGGAATATTGGTCTGAACTTATTATAAAAGTTTTATCTTTTCATGTCGGGGTACTATTCATTCGAGTACTGTTCATGAGTTACTATTCATGAGTTACTATTCATTTGAGTACTATTCACGAGTTACTATTCACGGGTTACTATTCACGATCAAAAATTGGTTTATTTTTTTGTCTAAATTATTTTGGACTTATGAATCCTATTCTTGAAATTGGATCCATATTTTTATCTTCATGTTGATAATTTGGATATTCTTGAACTCTGGATAAATTGAATTATCAATCTCTAATACTTATCCTTGATCATTTTATTCTTACTATGTCTATTCATCATATATAACATTTTTATAATCATGGTGATGGAAGTTCTCTTTGACTTGAGTGTAAAGATGGGTAGATTATTGGTATGACCATGACTATGGGTTCTCTTTGGCCAGTAGTGCAAAGATGAATTGTTGACCGGTATGATCATGACCATTGATTTTACTATTGAATATCTTTAGCTTAAGTGGAAAGGTGAATTGATCAACATGGTTATAAGTATTGGTTTTATAATTGCTGAAATGATCTGATATTCCTTTGAGATGTGCGTTTCATCTAATATCATTTCACTTGAATTTTTATCTACCTAAATCTTCTTATTAAATTTTAAAATCGTTATCTTTGAAATATGAAGCTTCAATATCTTTGGCCCGTAGTGCAAAGATAGATAGGTGTTTGGCATGATCATGATCATTGATATTACGATTGAATATCTCAGTCTCGTAGTGCAAAGATGGACAAATGTTTGGCATGATCATGACCATTGATGTTACTATTGAATGTCTTTGGCCCGTAGTGCAAAGATGAATTGACTAACATGATTATGACTAAAGACTGTAGACTAGCATAATCATGATTACTTATGTTACAAATGAATATCTTTGGCCTGAGTGCAAAGATGAATTTATTAGTATGATTATGTAAAGAAACTGTGATTTGGTATAACCATGATCTTTGGTGTTTCAGGTAAAGACAGGTGATGAAAATTATCTTCGTCTTGGGTGCGAAGAGAAATTTATCAACATAATTATGATCATGAACTATTTACATAATTGTGGGCAGGAACTGTTGATTGATGTTATAGGGATGAAATATTGTTGGTGGACTTTTAACATGGAGAAGATAGTAGACATTATGTTCTACTTGACTCTTCTAATGGGTTGCTTGTTCCGCTGTAATTATTGATCTAAAACTTGTTGTCTATTGTATTCTATCAGATTTTTCACTGTTGAGGGCTAAGGTTCTAAAGATCTGATTCATTACTGATGAAGGCTATTGATAATTTAGTTATCTTTAGTCATAATATTCTTTACTGGGCTATTTGTGCTCACCCTTTTGTTCAAAATTCCTTTCAGGTAATAAGAGTGTAGCTGGGTCGAGCGGAGATAACAAGGGAATAGAGTGATGGTCGGTGACCGTTGAAGTTTCTCAATACATTATAAATAGCATGACATTATATAATTGTATTGAGAACTTTAAATGTGTGTGTCGTATTTTATACGTCATTTAACAGTTAATTTTGGTGACCCGACTTAGGTGAGGTGAACCCGACTTTGGAAGGGTGTGTTGCCCCTATCATACAAGATGTCTAATCACATACAACTTCATGTTATTATAAGATATGGTTGTGCGCATCCACTTGCTGATTTTATCTATGAGCACTACCTATATAATCTTGAGGTATGGTTGGAATATAATCCTCAGTTTGAGACAATGGAGATAATTATATGGTATGAGAATACCCACCATTGGAATGAATAGGATAGTAATCTTCTCGTTCTTCTTTTGGGTCTATTGGGTCAACCAAGGTTAATTCTCAAGTCCTATGATATCTATTATAACTTAGATGCATGGCCTCCCATGTACGAAGGTTTCCTTGAGCATTTTCCAAATATTTTAATTCTTAAAATAGTTATTGACTGTACCTTTATGTAACGTAT
Organism: Panax stipuleanatus; assembly: GCA_020205555.1. Taxonomy (NCBI): domain Eukaryota; kingdom Viridiplantae; phylum Streptophyta; class Magnoliopsida; order Apiales; family Araliaceae; genus Panax; species Panax stipuleanatus. Next base: position 39,708,859 of record CM035120.1, read on the forward strand.
CATTGATAAGGAGTGTGGTTAAAACTCACACTTTATGTGTGGTCGTATTGTGTACGACAATTGGATATAAAAGATTTGTATTTGGATTCTGTACCATGTATTTCTTGGCGACTCAGAATAGGTGGGTTGTGTATTTAACCTATTTTTGGGGCGTCACAAATGGTATCAGAGCTTAGGGATATGGTCGCTGGCGGAGATCTGAGATTAGAACTAGGAGGGGAGAGACGAGTAATATACTTCGCTAGTGTGTGACTTACCTAAGCTGAATTTTCTTACTTAATAAACTGACAAATTGTGATATGTCAATTAACCTTTGTTTTGAAGCTGTATTCTAGAATGATATCTGAAATCTAAGAGATGAGCAATGGAGAAATCATGCTACAGAAGAAATGACCGGGAAGATAGAATCTGAAATAAAAGCAAGGTATCCTCACCTCTTCGAATTACCAGGTACGTAAATTTTGGGGACGAAATTTCATAAGGAGGGGAGATTGTAAGACCCCGAATTTTTTGAAATAAAAGTATTTAATTTTTCTTATAACTATTATTCTATACAGTAAATGGATAAATTGATAAAAGGTTAAAGTTAAGGGTGATATGTGCAAATTTTATAAAGTAAGCAACTTGTCTTAAAATATTTGTTGTGTCGGGGAATATTTATTTGGTCGAGAAATATTCTTTTTGTCGGAGAATATTCGTACAACGGTGCAGTCATTGGTGGACCCCACAACGGAATAACTGTCGAATATAGAAAGCCACAGAAATAACATTTTTAAAAATAATGGCAAAACTTTTACCGTTAAACTGTTGAAATATCCTGTGGTTAAAAATATAATAATACGCGTTGTTGCACAGTAGCACACGGTATTGCACAGTAATTTTTAATTATTGATTATTACGTAAGAAGTCACTCATTCAATAATTGTTACAGTAATTACTGTTCAGTATTTTATATTATTGATTCAATAATTGCTACATTGATAATTGCATATTATTTTATATTATTAATTCAATAATTGTCACAGTAACCACTACACAGTAGTTTACAGTATTAAATCAATAATTGTCACTCATATTATTGGAATGATATTATTAGATAGCATTATTGATAATGTCTAAAAAATTCTGTCGAGAAAAGTGGTTAGGTTATATAATTGCGCGCCAATGAAGAGAAATTCTTATTGGAAAGCCCCCTCTTTCTTGGGAACGACCTGGTTGTCAATATTGTGATTCTATAATATTAATTATAAATAGTAATTGATGAATAAAATAAAAATTATGGATAAATATGATAAGTAAATATTTATCCAATTTTAATATAAATTGAGAAATTTTTACCATGAGACATTTGTTGAAAGTTGACATTTTATCTTATCCGATAAAATAATTCATTCAAATATATTATAATATTACATTATAAATAGTATAAAGTGATAATATAATTGTATAATTTTATAATTTAAATGGTAACATTATAATAATAAAATTATGGTATAAAATAAAATGAGGTGGAAGAGAGAAAAATAGAATTGAAATTCTTTTTAATAATGATAAATGTTTATAATATATATATATATATATATATATATATATATATATATATATAAACATGTGGTTGGTGGAGGATTGTGTCATGTTAGGTGTGCTGAGAGTTTTTTTTCAAAACAAATATGATACAAAAGCCTTTATAGGTTCATTTAGTCAATATTGGTGTTCTGGCATTTTCTTATAAATAGGGTGCTTAGTTAAGAAATAAAAATCACACCAGAATCAGAAAATTTTCTCTCTATAATATTGAGCATATTTCTTGTGAGTATAAGAATATTTTGTGTGTGGATAACAGTGCAAGATTTTCTCAACATAATATCCGATATTTCAGTCAGATCTAGTATTTTACTAAGGTAAAAGATATTATTTTTCTCGTAAAGAATGTTGTTTCCATTCAATATTCGTAAGGAATATTATTTTCTTCCATACTCTAAAGTGTGTAAGTAATAATATTTCATTTCAGATTCCTAAATTTAAACTTACTATGATAAGTATTGCTTCTTTAATTTCTGAAATGATTAGAAATTCCTAGATTTTTGCACTTCATCTAATATCATTTCACCGGAATATTGGTCTGAACTTTATTATAAAAGTTTTACCTTTTCATGTCGGGGTATTATTCATTCGTGTACTATTCATGAGTTACTCTTCACGACTTACTATTTATTCGAGTACTAATCACGAGTTACTATTCATGAGTTACTATTCACGGGTTAAAAATTCCTTGATTTTTACGCTTCATCTAATATTATTTCACCGGAATATTGGTCTGAACTTATTATAAAAGTTTTATCTTTTCATGTCGGGGTACTATTCATTCGAGTACTGTTCATGAGTTACTATTCATGAGTTACTATTCATTTGAGTACTATTCACGAGTTACTATTCACGGGTTACTATTCACGATCAAAAATTGGTTTATTTTTTTGTCTAAATTATTTTGGACTTATGAATCCTATTCTTGAAATTGGATCCATATTTTTATCTTCATGTTGATAATTTGGATATTCTTGAACTCTGGATAAATTGAATTATCAATCTCTAATACTTATCCTTGATCATTTTATTCTTACTATGTCTATTCATCATATATAACATTTTTATAATCATGGTGATGGAAGTTCTCTTTGACTTGAGTGTAAAGATGGGTAGATTATTGGTATGACCATGACTATGGGTTCTCTTTGGCCAGTAGTGCAAAGATGAATTGTTGACCGGTATGATCATGACCATTGATTTTACTATTGAATATCTTTAGCTTAAGTGGAAAGGTGAATTGATCAACATGGTTATAAGTATTGGTTTTATAATTGCTGAAATGATCTGATATTCCTTTGAGATGTGCGTTTCATCTAATATCATTTCACTTGAATTTTTATCTACCTAAATCTTCTTATTAAATTTTAAAATCGTTATCTTTGAAATATGAAGCTTCAATATCTTTGGCCCGTAGTGCAAAGATAGATAGGTGTTTGGCATGATCATGATCATTGATATTACGATTGAATATCTCAGTCTCGTAGTGCAAAGATGGACAAATGTTTGGCATGATCATGACCATTGATGTTACTATTGAATGTCTTTGGCCCGTAGTGCAAAGATGAATTGACTAACATGATTATGACTAAAGACTGTAGACTAGCATAATCATGATTACTTATGTTACAAATGAATATCTTTGGCCTGAGTGCAAAGATGAATTTATTAGTATGATTATGTAAAGAAACTGTGATTTGGTATAACCATGATCTTTGGTGTTTCAGGTAAAGACAGGTGATGAAAATTATCTTCGTCTTGGGTGCGAAGAGAAATTTATCAACATAATTATGATCATGAACTATTTACATAATTGTGGGCAGGAACTGTTGATTGATGTTATAGGGATGAAATATTGTTGGTGGACTTTTAACATGGAGAAGATAGTAGACATTATGTTCTACTTGACTCTTCTAATGGGTTGCTTGTTCCGCTGTAATTATTGATCTAAAACTTGTTGTCTATTGTATTCTATCAGATTTTTCACTGTTGAGGGCTAAGGTTCTAAAGATCTGATTCATTACTGATGAAGGCTATTGATAATTTAGTTATCTTTAGTCATAATATTCTTTACTGGGCTATTTGTGCTCACCCTTTTGTTCAAAATTCCTTTCAGGTAATAAGAGTGTAGCTGGGTCGAGCGGAGATAACAAGGGAATAGAGTGATGGTCGGTGACCGTTGAAGTTTCTCAATACATTATAAATAGCATGACATTATATAATTGTATTGAGAACTTTAAATGTGTGTGTCGTATTTTATACGTCATTTAACAGTTAATTTTGGTGACCCGACTTAGGTGAGGTGAACCCGACTTTGGAAGGGTGTGTTGCCCCTATCATACAAGATGTCTAATCACATACAACTTCATGTTATTATAAGATATGGTTGTGCGCATCCACTTGCTGATTTTATCTATGAGCACTACCTATATAATCTTGAGGTATGGTTGGAATATAATCCTCAGTTTGAGACAATGGAGATAATTATATGGTATGAGAATACCCACCATTGGAATGAATAGGATAGTAATCTTCTCGTTCTTCTTTTGGGTCTATTGGGTCAACCAAGGTTAATTCTCAAGTCCTATGATATCTATTATAACTTAGATGCATGGCCTCCCATGTACGAAGGTTTCCTTGAGCATTTTCCAAATATTTTAATTCTTAAAATAGTTATTGACTGTACCTTTATGTAACGTATCATTGATAAGGAGTGTGGTTAAAACTCACACTTTATGTGTGGTCGTATTGTGTACGACAATTGGATATAAAAGATTTGTATTTGGATTCTGTACCATGTATTTCTTGGCGACTCAGAATAGGTGGGTTGTGTATTTAACCTATTTTTGGGGCGTCACAAATGGTATCAGAGCTTAGGGATATGGTCGCTGGCGGAGATCTGAGATTAGAACTAGGAGGGGAGAGACGAGTAATATACTTCGCTAGTGTGTGACTTACCTAAGCTGAATTTTCTTACTTAATAAACTGACAAATTGTGATATGTCAATTAACCTTTGTTTTGAAGCTGTATTCTAGAATGATATCTGAAATCTAAGAGATGAGCAATGGAGAAATCATGCTACAGAAGAAATGACCGGGAAGATAGAATCTGAAATAAAAGCAAGGTATCCTCACCTCTTCGAATTACCAGGTACGTAAATTTTGGGGACGAAATTTCATAAGGAGGGGAGATTGTAAGACCCCGAATTTTTTGAAATAAAAGTATTTAATTTTTCTTATAACTATTATTCTATACAGTAAATGGATAAATTGATAAAAGGTTAAAGTTAAGGGTGATATGTGCAAATTTTATAAAGTAAGCAACTTGTCTTAAAATATTTGTTGTGTCGGGGAATATTTATTTGGTCGAGAAATATTCTTTTTGTCGGAGAATATTCGTATAACGGTGCAGTCATTGGTGGACCCCACAACGGAATAACTGTCGAATATAGAAAGCCACAGAAATAACATTTTTAAAAATAATGGCAAAACTTTTACCGTTAAACTGTTGAAATATCCTGTGGTTAAAAATATAATAATACGCGTTGTTGCACAGTAGCACACGGTATTGCACAGTAATTTTTAATTATTGATTATTACGTAAGAAGTCACTCATTCAATAATTGTTACAGTAATTACTGTTCAGTATTTTATATTATTGATTCAATAATTGCTACATTGATAATTGCATATTATTTTATATTATTAATTCAATAATTGTCACAGTAACCACTACACAGTAGTTTACAGTATTAAATCAATAATTGTCACTCATATTATTGGAATGATATTATTAGATAGCATTATTGATAATGTCTAAAAAATTCTGTCGAGAAAAGTGGTTAGGTTATATAATTGCGCGCCAATGAAGAGAAATTCTTATTGGAAAGCCCCCTCTTTCTTGGGAACGACCTGGTTGTCAATATTGTGATTCTATAATATTAATTATAAATAATAATTGATGAATAAAATAAAAATTATGGATAAATATGATAAGTAAATATTTATCCAATTTTAATATAAATTGAAATTTTTTTACCATGAGACATTTGTTGAAAGTTGACATTTTATCTTATCCGATAAAATAATTCATTCAAATATATTATAATATTACATTATAAATAGTATAAAGTGATAATATAATTGTATAATTTTATAATTTAAATGGTAACATTATAATAATAAAATTATGGTATAAAATAAAATGAGGTGGAAGAGAGAAAAATAGAATTGAAATTCTTTTTAATAATGATAAATGTTTATAATATATATATATATATATATATATATATATATATATATATATATATATATAAACATGTGGTTGGTGGAGGATTGTGTCATGTTAGGTGTGCTGAGAGTTTTTTTTCAAAACAAATATGATACAAAAGCCTTTATAGGTTCATTTAGTCAATATTGGTGTTCTGGCATTTTCTTATAAATAGGGTGCTTAGTTAAGAAATAAAAATCACACCAGAATCAAAAAATTTTCTCTCTATAATATTGAGCATATTTCTTGTGAGTATAAGAATATTTTGTGTGTGGATAACAGTGCAAGATTTTCTCAACATAATATCCGATATTTCAGTCAGATCTAGTATTTTACTAAGGTAAAAGATATTATTTTTCTCGTAAAGAATGTTGTTTCCATTCAATATTCGTAAGGAATATTATTTTCTTCCATACTCTAAAGTGTGTAAGTAATAATATTTCATTTCAGATTCCTAAATTTAAACTTACTATGATAAGTATTGCTTCTTTAATTTCTGAAATGATTAGAAATTCCTAGATTTTTGCACTTTCATCTAATATCATTTCACCGGAATATTGGTCTGAACTTTATTATAAAAGTTTTACCTTTTCATGTCGGGGTATTATTCATTCGTGTACTATTCATGAGTTACTCTTCACGACTTACTATTTATTCGAGTACTAATCACGAGTTACTATTCATGAGTTACTATTCACGGGTTAAAAATTCCTTGATTTTTACGCTTCATCTAATATTATTTCACCGGAATATTGGTCTGAACTTATTATAAAAGTTTTATCTTTTCATGTCGGGGTACTATTCATTCGAGTACTGTTCATGAGTTACTATTCATGAGTTACTATTCATTTGAGTACTATTCACGAGTTACTATTCACGGGTTACTATTCACGATCAAAAATTGGTTTATTTTTTTGTCTAAATTATTTTGGACTTATGAATCCTATTCTTGAAATTGGATCCATATTTTTATCTTCATGTTGATAATTTGGATATTCTTGAACTCTGGATAAATTGAATTATCAATCTCTAATACTTATCCTTGATCATTTTATTCTTACTATGTCTATTCATCATATATAACATTTTTATAATCATGGTGATGGAAGTTCTCTTTGACTTGAGTGTAAAGATGGGTAGATTATTGGTATGACCATGACTATGGGTTCTCTTTGGCCAGTAGTGCAAAGATGAATTGTTGACCGGTATGATCATGATCATTGATTTTACTATTGAATATCTTTAGCTTAAGTGGAAAGGTGAATTGATCAACATGGTTATAAGTATTGGTTTTATAATTGCTGAAATGATCTGATATTCCTTTGAGATGTGCGTTTCATCTAATATCATTTCACTTGAATTTTTATCTACCTAAATCTTCTTATTAAATTTTAAAATCGTTATCTTTGAAATATGAAGCTTCAATATCTTTGGCCCGTAGTGCAAAGATAGATAGGTGTTTGGCATGATCATGATCATTGATATTACGATTGAATATCTCAGTCTCGTAGTGCAAAGATGGACAAATGTTTGGCATGATCATGACCATTGATGTTACTATTGAATGTCTTTGGCCCGTAGTGCAAAGATGAATTGACTAACATGATTATGACTAAAGACTGTAGACTAGCATAATCATGATTACTTATGTTACAAATGAATATCTTTGGCCTGAGTGCAAAGATGAATTTATTAGTATGATTATGTAAAGAAACTGTGATTTGGTATAACCATGATCTTTGGTGTTTCAGGTAAAGACAGGTGATGAAAATTATCTTCGTCTTGGGTGCGAAGAGAAATTTATCAACATAATTATGATCATGAACTATTTACATAATTGTGGGCAGGAACTGTTGATTGATGTTATAGGGATGAAATATTGTTGGTGGACTTTTAACATGGAGAAGATAGTAGACATTATGTTCTACTTGACTCTTCTAATGGGTTGCTTGTTCCGCTGTAATTATTGATCTAAAACTTGTTGTCTATTGTATTCTATCAGATTTTTCACTGTTGAGGGCTAAGGTTCTAAAGATCTGATTCATTACTGATGAAGGCTATTGATAATTTAGTTATCTTTAGTCATAATATTCTTTACTGGGCTATTTGTGCTCACCCTTTTGTTCAAAATTCCTTTCAGGTAATAAGAGTGTAGCTGGGTCGAGCGGAGATAACAAGGGAATAGAGTGATGGTCGGTGACCGTTGAAGTTTCTCAATACATTATAAATAGCATGACATTATATAATTATATTGAGAACTTTAAATGTGTGTGTCGTATTTTATACGTCATTTAACAGTTAATTTTGGTGACCCGACTTAGGTGAGATGAACCCGACTTTGGAAGGGTGTGTTGCCCCTATCATACAAGATGTCTAATCACATACAACTTCATGTTATTATAAGATATGGTTGTGCGCATCCACTTGCTGATTTTATCTATGAGCACTACCTATATAATCTTGAGGTATGGTTGGAATATGATCCTCAGTTTGAGACAATGGAGATAATTATATGGTATGAGAATACCCACCATTGGAATGAATAGGATAGTAATCTTCTCGTTCTTCTTTTGGGTCTATTGGGTCAACCAAGGTTAATTCTCAAGTCCTATGATATCTATTATAACTTAGATGCATGGCCTCCCATGTACGAAGGTTTCCATGAGCATTTTCCAAATATTTTAATTCCTAAAATAGTTATTGACTGTACCTTTATGTAACGTATCATTGATAAGGAGTATGGGTACTGTATTTGTATTAAAACTCACACTTTATGTGTGGTCGTATTGTGTACGACAATTGGATATAAAATATTTGTATTTGGATTCTGTATCATGTATTTCTTGGCGACTCAGAATAGGTGGGTTATGTATTGAACCTATTTTGGGGACGTTATATTATGTGATAAGTTATGCCACGAAAACTCAGTCCGGGCATAAATAGTGTAATAAAAATATAATGTAAATATAAAGTTACATATTTAAGAGAGATAAGCCAGAAATAGTATGTGAAAATGGTTTTATAGCGAAACAAAAAGTATGGAACCATTAGAAAATTGTAATGAACATAAAAGTGATGAAATAACTATTTTCGGAGTTCAAAATGATGATTTTGAGCTAAGATTTATTTTATGGCGTATATATATATACGAAGCAAGGATGTGAGTTATTCGTGAAGCAAAGTGCGAAACTAACTTGCTAATGAAATAGAATATTTTTGTATAAGGCAATTGACCGAATTAACTTATGAGCTATCAAAAAGATATAAAAATAATATAAATAAGGAAAATAATATAGTAAGCCGTGTTTTACTATAAAAGTTATATAATATATGTTTAGAATCTAAATTCGCAAATAAAGACAAAAATATTCCTAAAGTGGAATATAAGTGATTTAAGCTTCGAAATGTTAAATATTTACATATTAAACTGTGAGTGACATTTATTTGGTGTAAAAAGGTTAAAACGAATTAAGTTTCTAAATAAACTAATATTCGTTTTGAGTAAGAATGATTAATGTTAGTTTGTATAAAACTAATAATTATTATTGATAAATATACATGTATGTTTTGTAACATATTTAATTATCTAATATGTGTGTGCATGTAAATATAATTCTGTAGGAATTGTGGAGAAACTCTACGTTAAATTTTGTGATAATCTCCAATCAAGGCAAGTTTTCAGTTCTATTATGTTTGTGGATTGTATGTGATTATATGGTGAGTTATATACCGTGTTTATTGAATTGTTAAAGTTAAAATATGACTAAGTCAATTGGTTATGGAACTCAATTTCTATATGTGATCTGTGAGAGCATGTGTTATATGAGAATGTGAGACGTAAAAAGTCATGTATAAATGTATTGCTTGAAATTATAGAACTGTGATATGTCTAGTAGAAGAATTATTGATGCATGTAGAATATGCATAGTAAAGAAAGTATGTTGCATATAAATTTGTGTGCTATATGAAACATGATAGACTGTTAAATTTGCTGGGCCGTTGAACTCAATCTTTCAAACACAAACCTTTTTGCAAGTTAATGATGTTATGCAATATTACTTGCAATATGGCTGATGAAGATTGATCAATGTGTGAAAGGAATACATTACCTTAAATTAAAAATGGTATAAATCTATGATTGATGGTTTTGATGTATGTAAACAGCATTTATGTATAGATTAAAATATTCAATAAAGAGTATTCGTGTTAGATGTATTGCAATTAATATTTTATTTAAATAAAGTGATATAGTGACATTACTATATAAGAAAGAATTAATATTGAGTTATATATATTAATATAACTCTGATAAGAGAAATCGTTAAATTAATATGATTTCATTATAAAAGAGAATCGTAAATGTTGAGATTCAGGGAACGAATGAATGGAATAAAAGAAAAAAAATTATTCCGTTTTTTTAGCTATTTTAACATTAAATATTATTTTAAAGCTAGAAAAAGATAGTATTAACGCACAAGATCGGAGAGAGAAATAGTCCTGATTTTGGGGTCGTTAAAATTTGTATTGAGCAAAGAACAAGATAAGATTTGATGGGATTAGGTGGGATTTCAATTGAGGACTCATGTTAGTGGTTAAGTTGTACAATTTCTTGTATAGACAGGGAATTTGTGCTTGGTTTGAGGACCATTTAGCTTCCTATAATGATATAGTGGTTGAGTGGAACAATTCCTTGTATAAGCGAGGGATTTGTCCTTGGTTTAACAACCGCTTAGCTTCCTATATTGATTAGCCGAGTGTACCAATTCCTTGTATGGGCAGGGGATTGTGTTTGGTTTGACGACCACTTAGACTATTATATTAATAATCATTAAAATGTCGGTGTCGCGCTATCGATATACATATGGTGAGAAGGTAATTCTTTTCTCATGTATATATTTGATAGTTAGAGAATAATAAGAATAGGTGAGAGTTTATAAACTTATGCTTATGATAAGTTTGTGACTCATAATCATATGGTATGTTTTTGAACCCCTAAGCGTATGGATAGTCCCTAATTGGTTCGTGGACTACGTATTGCTAGGACAAGTTCATAAACTCATATTTTTATGGAAAGTTTCTAAACACATAAGGTGTGGTAAGTTTGATGAACTATCCCAAGGTATATGTAGCGAATGAGAATTTTATATATTAATTTTAAATATTTATTGAATGAAATAAATATTTTAATTAATTTATTTATGGAGATAAATAATTAAATTATGTGATTGTGTAGAGTAAATTAATTAAGTGTTATATATTAAATAAATGAATAATTAATAATTTATTTAATTGATGTGTAATGATTTTATGATATGGTTCTAATTTAATTAAGATAACTAAATTAGATAAAGTTTATGTGATAATTGTTACATGAAATTATAGTTAGCGAATAATTATAATTTTATTGTGACAATTTTTATGTGGATAATTGATGTTAGCTTTTATTTAATTAATTAAAAGGTTGGAATTTAATTAAATTAAAGTGTAACATTAAGAATATGTGTTAAAGGATTTATTAAAAGAATTAAAAGGATTTTAAAACCGTTTTGCCAAATAAGGCCCTTGCACCTGTTTTAAATCCGTTTTACCAAACGGGACCTTATCTATTAAAAAGCTAGTTTTAAAAATAAATTTATTTTTGCCAAACAAAGCCTTAAGGCTTTTGGATTTCAAAAAATAAAATAAAAATGATATATTTATTAAGGGTTTAAATTAGGAGCATTTAGTATTAGCAGTTACAATATATGTAATTATATATATATCTATTATATGTATATGTATATCAGATATACATATTACACTATACGTTAGATATATCAAATAGAACAAAACAAAGAACAAAGACAAAATACAGAGAGTTAGAGAGAAGAAGAAAAGAGAGAAGAAGAAGGAGGAGGTTTGAGAAATTCAGCACCATCATCTTTTCTCCTAGCACTACATCTAAAGGTATAACTCTAACATTGTAATTTAAGAATTTTGTCTTTGTGTTCTTCATTATTTACTTCTCTGTATATATGAGTTTCATGAAAATTGATATAAACATGATTATATATATATATATATATATGTTGTATTCATAAAGTGTTTATAATTGATTAGTATGATAATCTAGATTGTTTAATTCATGCATAGATGATGAACATGAGGAATTCATGTTCATCAAAAGTCACAGTAAAGTATTTTGAAAATATATATATATAGCTTTCTTGTAAAATCAAAATTTAAGTTTAATTATTAATTGTTGTACAAATTGATATTAGATTTTGTTAACTTGTCAAGAAACGAATTCAATGTGATTTGAATTGTGTGTTTTGATTGAGAAATAAACTTACAGTGTTCAATTTTATCAAGAACACTGGAAAATAGTTTTTATCCAAAATTTTCAAAATTAGAGTTGTGATTATATGTTTTGATGATTCAATGTGTTAAAACATGATTAGAAGCTTTAAAATTATGTTTCTGTAAAGTTTTACTATAAAAATTGTTGGCTGATTTCAGAACTCGATGTGGAGAAATAAGTCAAATTGACTTTTTCTCTGCACAGTTCGCGAACCTGTTTGCCGACGCTGTAGGGGGCCCGCCCCGGCGGGCCTATCAAGGCTGTGACACCCGCCCCGACTGGGGGGGGGGGTGTGTGTAGAAAAGAAAATGTTTTTATTTTTTTGTGCATTTTGAAAAGCCAACTTTTTGTGATAATGTGATAACATGTTAGACATACATTAAAATGCTAAATGAGTAGTAATGTATTTTATTAATAAAATATAATATGTGATTATAATTTGAGTAATTATAATTAAAGTAAAGGTTTAATTTAAATTATAATTTGTTAAATTATAATGAATATAGTTTGATTATTTTTAATCAAAGTAAATGTTAATTTAAATTGTAATATGCTTAATTATAATTTAATAAATGCATGTTGATTAATTATAAATTATAAATTAATTAATATATGATGTAATTATAATTTGATTAATTATAATTGAAGTGAATGTTTAAATTGAATTATAATTTAATTAATATGAAGTACATAATTATTAATTGATTAATTATGTGAATGTGTACTTATGTGGTGTGATTAATTATGTGATAATTAATTATTAACGTAATAATTAAACAAGAATGAGTTAACCTAGATGGGTTAACTAATTATGTGAATTAGTTACGTGTTAACTAATTTAGATTATTATGGTTAAATATATATGTGTAGGAAGTGTTAAAGAACGTGAGTTGTAACTGTAGCTTGCGCTCGAGGCAAGTTTTGTAAACTCAAACTTGTTATTGTTATACAAGTGTTTTAAATTCAAATATTTATTAAATTGAGATTGTTCTTTTATTTCTGCAATGGACAAATACTTATTTAAAGTTCATGATTTAATTAAAGTGACCTTGACTTAATTGTTCAAGTAAGGTCTATTTTATCTTTCGTATGCTTTAAGTTTAAATTATAAAGCATAAGTTATTTCATAATTCGTTATTATTGAATTATTCTTGATTATTTTGAGTCGATTCAACTACTCCTTAGTTGATGATAGTTGAAACTCCAAATTTCCTTTTAGCTATCAAAACCAAACTTTCTTAGGTGCGGACTTGAATCAAATACTGAGATGAACAACCCTATTTATTAGGGGAGGTTACTATGCGAAAGTGTTAAATGTTTGTGCATAATACATGGTACGAAGGGCTGATCCCCCTAAGTACGAGTTAAGAGTCCATAGTCTATATGACTGTTAAAGATTTTAAATAGAAATGTTTATAACCTAGGACAAAGTTCAAGGTCTTATGACCCTTAGATGATTTCAATAGTCAAAATTCTAAATATTAATGAAAGAATTATTATTCAATTCTTTATTGTTGACGAAAGTAAAGCTATTCAATTCTTTTAAAGTTATTCAGTTATGTCATATTATTGTTGTATTTCAAGTGAGCTTTTGTTTGCTCACTCTTGCATATTTAATTCACTTGTTACCTCAGATGTCGAGGGACGAGGAGCCCCGAGACATCCATGTTATTTGGGAGCAGTTGGTTAGGAGAGAGCCATCTTCATTGATCACCATAGCTGGTCAGGAGCATGAGCCGACATCTGATCCAAAAGATGAGGATGAGGATGAGTTAGAAGAGGAGGAAGAGGATCCTGAGGAGGAATTCCCACCTCACTCTACTAGTGCTGAGATGTACGAGGAGGTCTACGACCGCAACGTGGAGCTACATGGTCTAGCTCTAAGTAACCATACATCAGCGGGACGAGACGATCGAGGAGCTGGATATTGAGGTAGGAAACATGAAGTGAGATTTAATTCACGCAGAGAGTGATAGAGATGAAGCACGGGCTGAACTAGCGAAGCTAAAGCACGACATCCAGGAGGAGTCAACAAAGCGCGCCAAAGCGGAGGAAACAAGCTTGAGGGCTATTCAACGAGCAGATCGAGCTGAGGACGAGACTGAAGCAAAGAGGGCCAAACTGAGAAAAACAGAATACGCTTTCCATATGGCTATAGATAGGGCCCAGGATCGTGTCTACTATTACCCAGCTCAGTTCCAAGGTTTACCATGGTACATGGTGGATCACAGAACAGCATTCCGGGTGATGGAGAAGGAACGCAGAGAGGCTGTGCGACGTCTTAACATGTTTAGATAGAAGAGTCTTTATTTATGTGTTTCTTTAAGTAATAAATAAATGTAAATCCCATAATTGAGATAATAATGGGATAAGATAATGATGTAATCTTGCAACTTGTTCCAGTTCAGGAAAGATGATGTAATAGCAGAGATGCTATCTATTCTGTGTTTTTAAAACAACGAATGATTGAATAAAGAATTTTATTGACGTGCTATGTGTTCATATATAAATAGAGTTAATTTAAATGTTTAAGTATGAACTTGAATACTTAAGAATTGATTAAAGGATCTAATAAGGATATTTCTTAACAGAAAATGCCTCTTAGAAGAAGACGTACACGTCAAAACCCTGAGGGTTCTACGAACAACAACAATAACAATAACGATGGGACGAATCCCAACTCAGTTCAATAGTTAGTGAACCTGCTGATGGGAGCGCTTGTGAATCAACCGCAAGTGCAGGGTACGACTTTTAAAGAATTTAAGGCAGTAGGACCGCCAGAGTTTCAGGGATCGGTAAACCCAGTAGATGCCCAGACATGGGTAATGGAGATGGAGAAGGTCTTCGAAGTAGCAAGAGTTGGCGAGGACCAGAAGACGACTTTCACAACTTTTATGTTGAAGTTGGATGCTAGCTTTTGGTGGCAGGCTAATAAGACCAGGGAAGGAGAAGGGGTTATAGCGTGGGATCGTTTCAAAGAGATGTTCTTTGAAATGTACTTCCCCGTTAGCTCACAGGACCAGATAGAGGTTCAGTTTCTAGAGCTTAAGCAGGGAGGAATGGCAGTGTCGGAGTATGCCGCGACGTTTAACAAGCTGGCCAGGTTCGCTATATACCAGGTCAGTACTGACGCTAGGAAGGCGATGAGGTTTGAGCGAGGACTGAAGCCCTGGCTCTACAGCAAGGTCTCCATGTTCTAGTTAAACAAGTTTGCAGCTGTGCTAGAAAAGGCCATACTCGCTGAAGGAGGAAGCGACGCGGTGACCAAATTTAATCAGGGAAAGAAGAAGAAGAATGAGACAGAAACCAAGGCTGGTGGTAGCGGGGCTATCAACCAAAAAAGGAAGTGGAACGACAACACCTCTGCTGGAAGTCAACAAGGAAACTAGCAAAAGAAAAAGGTTGAAGCATGTGCGACATGCGGGAAGAATCACACTGGAGTGTGCATGAAGGGGAGGCGGGTGTGTTTCAACTGTGGTCGGGAAACCCACATTGCGTCTAATTGCCCGAACCCAAAGAAGGGAGATTACTACACATGTGGATCCAAGGATCACATGGCTCGTAACTGCCCGAAGAAGCCAGCAGCAGGGTCAACAAAGAATGGAGGAAATGGGAGCGGCAGCGCTTTAGCTATCGCTGCACCACTGCAGGCTGTTCGACCCACTGCCCGAACATTCAACATGACGGTGCAGGATGCTGTGCAGTCAAAGGAAGTGGTGTCAAGTATTATTCCTGTCAATAGTATAAATGCTTATGTATTATTTGATTCGTATGCTACTTGTTCATTCATATATGATGAATTTGCTAAGACCCTAGACTTACCTAAAGAGGAATTAGTTTATCCCTTGAACATAGAGATTGCGAATAGGGAGGTTACTCTTGTTAGGTTTGTATACAAGAACTGTAGATTGGACATTAAGGGTCAGGAATTGAGGGTAGATTTGATTCCGATAAAATTTTAGGTATTCGATGTTATACGGGGTATGGATTGGTTGTTCAACCATGGGGCGATAATTGATTGTCATAAGAAGTCGATAAACCTTACGACTCCGTCGAAGTTGGTATTCTATGGTAGCAAATCGCCAAGACAAGCGAGTTGTCTAATGGTTATGCAAGCCAAGAAACTTTTGACGCAAGACTGTGTAGGATATCTAGCCTACATAGTAGATAATCGTAAGGAAAGCCTGAAGATAGAAGAGATATAAGTGGTTAGGAAGTTTGTGGACGTATTTTCGAGCGATTTTCCAGGACTTCCGCCAGATAGAGAGATAGAGTTCGTGATCGACTTAGCGCCAGGAACCGCTCCAATTTTGAAAGCTCCGTACAGAATGGCTCCAGTTGAGATGAAAGAACTGATGGTTCAACTGCACGAACTACTAGACAAGAAGTATATTCAACCGAGCGTTTCACCGTGGGGAGCGCCAGTATTGTTCGTGAAGAAGAAGGATGGATCGATGCGGCTTTGCATTGATTATAGGGAATTGAACAAAGTTACGATCAAGAATAGTTATCCTTTACCTAGGATCGATGACTTGTTCGATCAATTGAAGGGTGCTAGATACTTCTCAAAAATTAATTTAAGAAGTGGATATCATCAGTTGAAGGTGAGAAGGGAACATATACCGAAGACGGGCTTTTAGAACTCGGTATGGTTATTACGAGTTCTTAGTGATGTCATTTGGTCTAACGAATGCCCCAGCTGCATTTATGGGCTTAATGAATAGGGTGTTTAAGCCATTCCTGGATAAGTTCGTAGTGGTGTTCATAAATGACATCCTTCTTTATTCCAAGACCGAGGAGGAACACACTGAACATTTAAGGCTGGCCTTAGAATCGCTGAGATGAGAGAAGCTTTATGCGAAATTCTCGAAATGCAAATTCTGGTTGGAACGTGTGCAATTTCTTGACCACGTGATTGACAAGGATGGGATTTTGGTAGATCCATCAAAGGTTGAAGCTGTAATGAATTGGGATCAGCCGAAAACATCGTCTGAAGTGAGGAGTTTCTTGGGATTGGCAGGTTATTACCGGAGATTTAGTCAGGATTTTTTCAAGATCGCGACTCCATTGACGAATTTTACTCGTAAAATAGTTAAATTTGTTTGGACGTAAACATGTGAGGAAAGTTTTCAGGAATTGAAGAAGAGGTTGAGTACTGCACTTGTGTTGTCTTTACCAGATAGTACAGGGAATTTTGTAGTATATAGCGATGCCTCACATAAGGGATTAGGCTGCGTGCTAATGCAGAATGGCAAAGTCATTGCCTATGCGTCGCGTCAGCTGAAGGATTATGAAAAAGGGTATCCGACCAATGACTTGGAGTTGGCAGCAGTAGTGTTTGCTCTGAAGATTTGGAGACACTACTTATATGGAGAGAAGTGTGAGATATACACAGATCAAAAGAGTCTGAAGTATATCTTCACCTAAAAGGATTTAAACATGCGCCAAAGGAGATGGTTGGAACTGATCAAGGACTACTGACTGCGAGATACTTTACCATTCGGGTAAAGCTATTGTGGTTGCCGACGCTTTAAGCAGAAAAGGTCGGGAAAAGCTAAATATGTTAACTGATCAGGATCAGTTAATAAAAGAAATGGCTGGATTGGAACTAGAAGTGAAGTATCTGAAGGAATCGGATGAGATGTTGTTTCAAGTAACTTCTGGTTCTACTTTGGTAGACAAGGTGAAAGAAGCACAACTTCACGATGAGGAGTGCGAGAAGATCCGGAAGAGAATCACCGATGGTGAAGAAATCAAGTTCAAGATCGATAACGAAAGACTGTTACGATTTGAAGGAAGAATCTGGGTACCGCCAGTACCAGAAGTCAAAGAGGAGATTTTGAACGAAGCTTACAGTTCGAGATATTCGATTCACCCTGGGAGTACGAAGATGTACCAGGATCTAAGACATCATTTCTGGTGGCCGAATATGAAAAGGGACATTGCTGAATGCGTTGCGAGATGTTTAACGTGCCAGAAAGTTAAAGTAGAACACCAGAGACCAAGTGGATTGCTACAACTGTTAGAAATTCCAGAATGGAAGTGGGAACATATCATGATGGATTTCGCAGTTGGTCTTCCAGCAACTCAGAAGGGTTTTGATGCGATATGTGTTATAGTAGATCGACTGAAGAAGTCAGCCTATTTTCTACTGATCAAGATAAAGTACAACTTGGATCAGTTAGCGAAACTCTACGTGAAGGAGATTATATCTCGACACGGTGTTCTGGTGTCGATTGTGTTAGACAGAGATCCGCATTTTATGTCGAATTTCTGGAAGAGATTACAAGAATGTCTGGGAACGCAATTGCGAATGAGTACGGTATACCATCCTCAGACTGATGGCCAGAGCGAGAGGACGATTCAGACGCTAGAAGATATACTGAGAGCTTGCGTGATGGATTTTAAAGGAAGCTGGGATGATCATCTACCGTTAGTGGAGTTCGCCTACAACAATAGTTACCACGCGAGTATTGGCATACCGCCTTACGAAGCATTATACGGCAGAAAATGCAGGACCCCATTGTGCTGTGATGAGGTCGGTGAACGTCAACTGTTGGGACCGGAACTGGTGCAACAAACTGCCAAAATCGTGAAGATGATCAGAACGAGATTGGTTGCTGCTCAAGACAGATAAAAGAAGTATGCCGTCAGTATCGCCAGAATAGAGAATTCTTACCAAGAAGCTTCGTTTTCCTTAAGGTATCTCTCTAGAAGGGGAAGATTCGATTCGGTAAGAAGGGGAAGCTGAGTCCCCGATTTATTGGACCTTTTAAGATACTGCGAAAGGTGGGCGAAGTGGCTTACGAGGTTGCGTTGCCTCCAGAGCTAGATAATATACATAACGTATTCCATATTTCCGTGTTGCGACCGTACAAACACGACTACAAACATGTATTAGAATACGAGCCTTTACAGTTTGAAAAAGACTTAACTTATGAAGAAGTGCCTGTTCAAATAGTTGATAGAAAGGAACAAATACTTAGAAATAAAGTGATACATTCTGTTAAGGTAATCTGGAGGAACCACAGTGCTGAAGAAGCTACGTGGGAACTCGAATATGTAATGAAGAAAATGTATCCCCAATTATTTGCTTAATTATTTGTGTAACCCCTTACATACCGATTCTGGGGACAGAATCTTTTAAGGGAGAAGAATGTAACAGATGAGTTTTTATTTATTTATTTGTGATTCTGGGGATAGAATCCTTTTAAGGAGGGAAGATTGTAACGAATGAGAATTTTATATTTTAATTTTAAATATTTATTGAATGAAATAAATATTTTAATTGATTTATTTATGGAGATAAATAAATAAATTATGTGATTGTATAGAGTAAATTAATTAAGTGTTATATATTAATTAAATGAATATTTAATAATTTATTTAATTGATGTGTAATAATTTCATGATATGGTTCTAATTTAATTGAGATAACTAAATTAGATAAATTTTATGTGATAAATAGATAAATTAGACCTTTGCACCTGTAGCCAGCCTAGAAGCTATCAGGAAATTTCTTGCCTTTGTTGCCCACATGAAGTTCAAAGTCTTCTAGATGGATGTCAAGAGTGCATTTATGAATGGTGAACTTCAAGAAGAAGTATATATGGAGTAACCTCCAGGTTTCATCAATCCAAGTCTCTCTAATTATGTCTGTAGACTAGACAAAGCCTTATATGGTCATAAGCAAACACCTAGAGCATGGTATGAAACACTGACTAACTTTCTTATTGAAAAAGGATTCACTAGAGGTAGAGTAGATACCACATTATTTCTTAGGAAGCACAAAGATAAAGTTCTACTAGTCCAAATATATATAGATGATATTATCTTTGGTTCTACTAATGAAAATCTGTGCAAGAGATTTGCCAAGCTTATATAGAGCAAGTTCGAAATGAGCATGATGGGTGAGCTGAATTTCTTCCTTGGACTGCAAGCGAAGCAGACTGATGAAGGTATCTTCATTAACCAAGCCAAGTACATTAAAGACTTACTTAAGAAGTATGGCATGAAATCAGCCTCTCCCATTAAAACACCAATTGCTCCAACAACTAAGCTTGATAAAGATGAGAAAGATAAATGTATTGACATTACTCAATACAGAGGTATGATAGGCTCTCTTCTGTACTTAACTGCCAGTAGACCAGATATAATGTTTGCAATATGCATTTGTGCTAGATTTCAAGCCAATCCTAAGGAATCACACTTAACTGCTGTAAAAATAATTTTCAGGTATCTCAAAGGCACGTCTCACTTGGGACTTTGGTATCCCAAGGAGTCCTCCTTTGAACTGACAGGATATTCAGATGCTGATTTTTCAGGCTGCAAAATTGATAGAAAAAGTACCAGTGACACTTGTCAACTGCTAGGAAACAAACTTGTGTCCTGGTTTAGCAAGAAGCAAAATTCAGTATCAACTTCAACAACAGAAGCTGAATACATTGCTGCAAGCAGCTGATGTGCTCAAATCTTATGGATGAAGAACCAGCTAGCAGACTATGGGTTTTATTTCAAGTCTATATCTGTTCACTGTGATAACACAAGTGCCATAGCAATAACACATAATCTTGTCATGCATTCTAGGACTAAGCATATAAAAATAAGATATCATTTTATCAGGGATCATGTTCAAAATGGAACTATATCTTTACAATACATCCCTACTGAAAATTAACTTGTTGATGTCTTTACAAAACCCTTAGATGAATCCAGATTTAATAAACTAATAAGTGAGTTAGGTATGTTAAATCTACAACCATAAATTCTATGCTCTAGTTGGTACTAACCATACAGATCAAAAGGCTATGTCAAAATTATGGAGATGACTAAGAGAAACCACGATCGTGGAGTAGTCTCGACATGGCAGAAAAGCCTACTATGATGACAGCATTACTACCAAGTCTAAGAAGCCCTTCTGATAAGCGCCTCAGGGACAAACCTGACCCTTAGTTTTAGACTAAGAGGTTGGCCCTTCCTGAGCAACCTTAACCCAGAAGGGATGCAGATTCAGAATGCATCACAAGAACCCGTAGAGACAACGGTCGTGGAGCAGGTTCAGCAATGAACTCAACAATCGTGGAGTAGCCTCGATAATCTTAGTAATCCTGAAAGATACACTAGCTCAGGGGGAGCTAAGGGCAGATCAATACTTTTCATATGACTTAAAATCGTGGAGCCCTGTAGAACTCGACACGTGCCCCACTCTGCAGATCGTGAGGAGGGAAGTTACAAATACATTTTGAAATATCTTTTGTCAGTTCACCTTTTAATTTCAAAAGCTCATTCATCTCTCTCTCTATTTAAAGAAACCCTAGCTTTCAGAACGCTCAGCTAATTTTTGTTCGTCTCAGGAAAATCATAGTAATCAATGGTTGCTTCCAATGTTGTATCTGGTTACCAACTATGCTTCGACGAATTCAAAACAGCTGACCCATAGTTTCACAAAATTTTATCTCTTCTGAAGAGTGCTGGTCTCAAAGAAGCTCTGAGAATCAGCACAAAGATTTACCCAAAGCTGGTGAAAAAGTTCTATTGCAATGGGGTCTTCTAAAATAACGTCATCACTTCAAAGGTCAAGGGTGTGCAGATTCGGCTCAGAGCTGAAGATATAAACCTGGCCCTAGAGTTTAAGCTAAAGGGTCTTCCATCTCTGGGCCACATCGACTTTCATGAAGGTCTGAAGAGGATGCACCACAAGAAGGCTCAAGGTATCATGGGCTACAAGAAGAAAGAATTTCCCCAGAAGTACGAGTTTATGGCTGATATTGTTGGGAAATGCATATGCTGTAAGAGCTCTGGTCACGACTCTGTGAATGAGAACTAACTGAAGATTATGACAGCTATTTGCTTCAAATCCTAAATCAATTATGGGGCCCTACTCATGGGATGGATTGGGAAGTGGATTCTCAGTTCAAAGAAGGAGAAGAGCTCAAGCAAAATGCTCTATGGGAGATTCATAAGCATTATTCTCCAATCTGCTCTGGGAGACAAAATTGGAGACAAGGAAGGTGTACCCATCAACCCCAACAGAAAGATGACCCAGCAGCTTTTTTAAAATTAGAAGAGGAACCCTGCAGAAAATGTGAAGATGATGTCTGAATCCAGTGGAAGGACTGGTGAAGTGAAGAAATTGGTTCAGCAGGGAAATATGTCAGTTGTGAAGGAAGCTGAGGAAGAAGAAGAAGTCAATCAAGAGGAACCCTGTGCTCTGGTCAGAAAGAGTAAGGGTAAGAGGAAATTAAATGAAAGTGTTCAGATGACAGAAGAGCCTCAAGGCTCAACCACTGATGCGCCCCAAGGAGGTTCTAGAAAAAAGATTCAAGGTCTCTTCACACAAAGGGAACTCACCCTAGAAGTGACCGAATCACCAGAAGAAGTTTAGAAGGAGAAGAAGAAGAAGAAGAAGAATAGTGAGGATAAGGCTGAAGGAAGCTCTGAGCCTCAGAAGAAGAAACGCAACCATTGATAAAAGAAGTCTTCACTCACCACGATTGTGGAGTCATTACCAATTGTGGAGTCTAGACTTACCATCATTCCAGAGAAGGATGCTGCAACAGTCTCTCAGCCTGAACAAACTATCAAAGCTGAAGTTGAAGAAAGTGCTAAGGCTGTGGCTAAGCCTAGGAGAACAAAGAAAAAGCTTGTCAAGAAATATATTCTTGTCAGTGAAGAAGCCTTGAAGGAGGAAGAAAGAAGAATTGCTGCTGAGCAGGCTGAACCAAGATCTGAGCCTCAAGCATCTGCTACTCAAAATGAGTCCTTGGATGAGACCAGGATCATTGTTGATGTGATAGCCAACCTTAACAGTGCAGTAACCCCTACTGCATTTGATCAGGCTATGGTTCATGCTGAGAAAGAGCTGCCCGAAGTCATTGAGGAGAGTACAGCTCATGTTGAGGGGGAGCTTCTTGAAACACCTGAACAAGGAAGTGCTCCAGCTGAGGGAGAGTCTCTTGAAGCACCTGATCCAGATAATGCTACAGCTGAGGGGGAGCTACAAGAAGATACTCACACAGTCCCCTCTGTCCCTCAAGAAATCGTAGTCTCTGAAGCTATAGTGATGGAAAGCATTGAAGCTGTGGAGATGGAGAGTACTGAAGAACAAAGGGAAGATGTGGAGATGATGGATATGGTGGAAATTTCAAATGAAGGTGATGAAGACGGGGAAGAAGAAGAGGAAGATTAAGAAGTTGAGATTACTGTAGTGGGCTGGGGAGGAGAAAGGAGAGCCAACTACAATCAATTGTTCTCTGACTTGCCCATGATATCCTATCATAGAGCCCTGATTCTCAACTCTTGGGATCACATGTTCTGGGCATATAAAGCTTATCCAGCAATTTTTGTGCTAGCCCATGGATTCCCAAGAAACCTCAACTTTTCTTAGAAGCTGATCACAAATCATTCTTCTTCAAAGACTGAGCATAAGTTACACTCTATTCCCATCTCTTTCATAGTTAACCACTGCCCTCTATCAAACTTCCACCAGTTTTATGAACTTCCAAGATAGTTGGAAGTGGTTCTTCACCCACTGAATCAGTTTCCAGTTACAGAGTCCCAAAACTCTATAATTGATGAACCAAATAACCAACTTTCCCTTATTGTCGAGCCAACTGTTAGTGATTCCATGGTCGTTGAGCAACGATTTATAATCGTCGAACAACTACATGACACCACGACCATTGAGCCACCTAATCTGATTGTCGGACAAAGATTTATGCTCGTTGAACAATAACCTGACCCCAAGCCCATCGAGTCACCAAATCAAATCATCGAGCCATATATATCAGACCCTGAGCCAAACTCCTCTCCCATACACCAAACCCAAACACCACACAGTCAGTATTCCCTCATCCTCCAACAATGAATATTTCGATATTACACTTGCTCTCACGAGCATGTCAAGGCCAAGGGAGCACACTACGACCTCTCCTCCTGATGTTAAGAAGACTTTTGATCATCTGTCTTTACTTCCCACCAAAGAGGAGGTTGCTGAGTTAACAAGTCATATGTCCTTAGAGACTGAGGAGAACCTTAAAGCTCACTCTCTGGAACTTCATCAACGATTCAACCACATATAGAATCTGTCAAAACCTTGCCGGGAAACTTGGCGACTGAACTCCCAAAGAAAATGAAGGAGATCATACAGGAGATGAGTGACAGTCTCAGCCAAAGGGATGCTATTCAATTTCAAGCTTCCAACAAGCATAAGGAAGCAGTGAAACTTCTCCAGAAAACTCAAGAATCTCAAAATGCTCTTATGGCTGATCAAATCCACTAGCTGCGTCTAATCCTGTACAAATACCAAGAGTATTCTATGACTCAAATAAGACAGACTGCAGATGCCATAGCCATATTGCAGCAACAGAGGAGAAATACTGAAACCATGGTTGAAGAAAATCGCAGTGACATTGCCCAAAATCGTTCTCAAATGCATGAGCTGGTGCAAGGAGTCAATTGTCTGTCAGAAGACATTCGAACCCTGGATGGTGACATAAAAGGGGAGAATAAAGAGGAAGGGCAAAAAGGCAAAGGCAAAGGTAAAGGGAAACAAACTGCATCAAGGAGCTATACGAGAAATCAGTCTCGCTATCAGACTCAACGAATTGAGCAAGAGCAGCGCCAACCAATCATCATGGCGTAACCTATAAGGAGTCAAAGCCCATCTTTTAGCTCACAAGGAGTATCCAATACTAGCTTTAGCATGCCCATTGGAGATCCTGCCTTTATGAACAGATATGATCACGGATAAAGGCTAAGTCAAAGTGAGCTAGAAGATATTGCATGGCGAGATGAAGTTAGCAGAAGAAGGAAAGCTGAAGAGCATGCCAATCCAAGGAACAAGAGGCAAAGAAAATAGAGATAAGTTTAAATTTGTTTCTTATTTATGTAACTGTGCTGAATTGTAATATCTGTTTCACAACATCAATAAATTCATGCTTATTCTCTAAAGATTTCAGCTGTTCACTGAAATACTAAGTCATATTTACTTTCTAGCATCCTGCATTTAGAAATTGATGATATGATGCAAATCTCCTTATTTATGTTAACATCAAATAGGGGGAGATTGTTGGGAATTGCATATTCAAATTTGATATTGAAAGTAAATATATATGCTTATGTGCAAAGTCCTTCAAAGAACATATGTACAAGGACTTAGATGGAAGGTCAAAATTTTTAGGTTGATCTGTGCTAAATGTTAATCATTCTGTAAATGAATGTATAGAAGCAAGATCAAATTTGTTAGGTTGATCTCTTGAAATGTAATAGAAAGGCCTCAACAGAATCGTAGTCTGTCGAGCCAGCCGAGAGATTGCAAAAGCCAAGGCAGAATCGTGGAGTATTGAGGAAGCCACACTAAGAATCGTGCAGACAGTCCGAGTGCCTGTCGAGCCAAGTCAAGATTCACACTCAGCTCTCGAAAATGTGGAGTTTGCTAGACAAGCAAGTAGAGATCGTAGTCTATCAAAGCTTAAAAGAAATCGTAATGGTCTCTACAATCAAGACTGAATCATGCATGAGCATAACATCACACAACAATCATGGTACAAAGACAACGATCGTGGTGTTTCTTTAGTTAGCTTCAGAAGCATCAAAGTTCTGTTCATCTGATGAAGGAATTATAACAAATGAAGAAAGGCTTATGAACGTTGACATTTCGGGAGTCCCAATGATCCAACTCTCATCCTTAGCATGTATCAAAGAAGAGTATAGAAGAAGCTAAGGAAAGGACTGCATGTCTGCTGAAAACACCTTTTTAGGTGTTAGGTGAGAAAGCAGCCTGCTGTGTCAGTGGGCCAGACGGAAGAACCCCATATTCCCAGAAAGTCAACATCAATGC
Source organism: Panax stipuleanatus (assembly GCA_020205555.1). NCBI lineage: Eukaryota > Viridiplantae > Streptophyta > Magnoliopsida > Apiales > Araliaceae > Panax > Panax stipuleanatus. Next base: position 39,734,893 of record CM035120.1, read on the forward strand.
TCAGAAATGTCTGAAGTATTAAATGCTACAATAGATGCCTTCAACAGAAACATTTCAAAGGCTCATTCATAAGCAAATCAGACAGAGATTCAGACTAAGGAAGTAAAAACTAAAAAGCTCAAGAAAACTCAACGTCTAAACACTACGATCCTAAAAGAAAGCTTGCTCGGCTACTCAATTCTTTCGAACGTATGCTTAACTACAACTGAGTAGCACAACCTAAGAACTCAACTCCCATCAAGTGTATTTCAAGTCTGCTGGACTTGAAGAGTTCTAAGTAAACTAAGAAGTTTCAATACTATTGGTCTTGAAGGAATCTAAGTGATTTAAAGATTGTAAAGATATCCTTAGTGGATTTCCTAATTGTGGAGTAGAAAAGTGGACTAGGAGCCTTGAGTGCTCTGAACCACTTAAAATTACTGTGTCTGGTATATCTGCTATAACTGCTATATCTGTTATAAACTGCTATAACTGCTTATCACCTATAAACTTGGTTTATCTTAAGGGGAACAAACAAATTATATATTCCGCTGTGGTTAAGTTATTAACAAATCTAATAAGTATTTTGAAAAAGAAAAAGTTTTAAAATATCTATTCAACCCCTCTTCTAGATAACTATTGTGCCTCTGGGAACTAACACTTTGGTCTGGGGTGGTGGGGACAGGATTAAATTCATAAATGTATTGGCGAGGATAGTAGGCTGAGAGTTTGTTTTATTATCCATTTGCTAATGCTGTTATAGAGCTTATCCAGTTCATCATCAACCAAATAATTATAAAAGGAAAGTAGAGGAGAGGAGGGAGAGCCTACGTTAATTTTGAATACACTGTACTATAATCTATTATAATAAAAAGATTTATTTATATATATTGTATATAATTAATTCCCTGTTTTAATTTCTCTTAATTTCTCTTATAAATTTTTGAATGTAGTTTATAAGCAAGCAACTACAACAGTTAGTTTCATTGGTAAAATTAAGTTACTAATTAATATATATGTAGCAGTAGCAACTGAATTAATTTGATAAAAGTAATAAATCCTTAAAGATGGCTTCATGGCACTTTTTGTGATATCTAATCCATGGCACTTTTTGTGAAAGATAACGGTTCAATTTGAAAGGAATAAATCTATCTTCATATCCTTGCCAAATGTGAACTGATGTCTCATTGTTAGGGATTGGATTGGTTATGTCAAGGGGATCAAATTCCCACTTTCCAAAACCAACCTTTACATCCCGAAATAGGGACTCGTAAACGCCTCGGTGTCGTATTTTTTCCTAAATACCCAAACATGCTAAAATAATTAGTTTAAAAATACTCTTAGATGTTTTATGTGGGCAGTATTGAATATATATGATATTTACCTGATCGATCGAAAACTTCCTCAAAAGATTTAAATCTGAGCAGCTGAAAATAAGCTTGTTCCCTTCCATCATACCTGAAGAGGGAATCCACTTTTGAGTCCTCCACCAATTAAATAGCCAAGGGGTATAATGTGCAACCTGAAACGCCCACTGGTCTTGCACAAGCAGAGAACTAAAGGCTTCTTTAGCCAACCTAGCAGGAAAATAAGGCCACCAGAAGTTAACAAATGGGACTACAAGAGCAGCTCCTGACAACCTAAAAATATAAGTTTAATTTGGAAGAAACTAAAAAAAAATCTGCATTAAATAAATTATAGAGATGTGGAATGATGAATAAAAAAATTATGCATTCATTAAATAGAAAAGTATTATTATGCCTGTGTGGTATATATTCTAGGCAACTCCAAATTGGGTATGCTCCCAATGAGAACCCAAGCACATAAAATTTGGTACCAATCTGCAACATGCCGGCTATTTCTTCTATAGATAATGCATCACTCTTGACTGAGCGGTTTGGATTTGGATCACTCTCTCCATAACCAGCTTTATCGAATGACAACAAATATATTCAAAGCTTTATAAGTTCTTGTAAATAATTTATAAAATGCAAAAGTTTAATTAAACATACAAGAAATAATATATATATATATATATGTGTGTATATATATAAGGAGAATAAAAATGAAAGAACATTTTCCTTGGCCTAAAACAAATTGAAAGTTACTGAAATTGAAATAGAGATTTAGAATACTTTTGAAATGGGTAAATACAAGTCTTTGGAACTATCAAACCCATGACTAATAATGATTTTGTAGACGGCATCTTTCTTGGAAACGCTTGCCTCTTTGTAAGCCAAATATCTCCCATCCGAGAGTTTTACTCTTGGTGAAGTAATAGGAGGACCCCCTGTGTGACGCTCCCAAAATAGGTCCACACAACCTATTCTGAGTCGCCAAATATATGGTACAGAATCTAAATACAAATCTTTTTAAATAAAACTGTCGTGCAAAATATGACCACACAAACTGTGAGCTTCAATACAGATATTATGTCATATATAATACAAAAATATCAACGCTCAAATTAAGTCCTCATTACAATTATTATCACACTATTTTACAAAATAGTGAGGACTACTATAGCACTATCTCGGACCATCACTCCATTCCCCAGCTAGTCCCAGCTATATTCTCATTTCCTGAAGAGAACAATGAAAGAAAAGGGTGAGCTCAACTAGCCCAGTAAAGAATATTATGACTAAGATAATGAAGAATAAATTATCGTTAGCCTCCAATAAATCAGATAAAATATTATGGACAACAAGTTTTAGATCAACAACTGCAGCAGAAATAACAATCCATTAGAAGAGTCAAGTAGAGAATGATGTCTGCTATCTTCTGTGATTTAAAAGTCCATCATCAATATTTTATTCTTGTAACACCAATCAATAAATATTTTCAATCAACGAATTATCTATGCACTACGGGCCAAAGATATTCGTTTGTATCACCAGTGGTCATGATCATGCCAAACACTTGTTCATTTTTGCACTACGACCAAAGATATTTATCAATCAACAGTTCATCTTTGCACTACGGGCCAAAGATATTCATCAATCAACAGTTTATCTTTTCACTGCGGGCCAAATATAACTTTCACCATAATTTAAGACTAAAGATTATGAAAAATGATATAAAGAACGAAACAGGTGAGATCAAGGACAAATATTAGAGATTTGTAATTTAATTTATCCAAGTTCAAGAATGTTCAAATTGTCAACATAATAATCAATTGTGGAGCAAAATTCAAGAATGATATTCATATATCAAAAATAATTTGGACAGAAAAGAAATAAAATTTTCTCATGAATAGTACTCATGAATAGTACCGTATGAATAGTACCATATAAATAGTACCGTATGAATAGTACCCCGACATGAAAATATTAAAATTTGATAAGAAAGTTCAAACCAATATTCCGGTGAAATGATATTAGATAAAGCGCAAAACTCAAGGAATTTCTAATCATTTCAGAAATTATAGAAGCAATACTTACTATAGTAAGTTTAAATTTAAGAATATGGAATGAAATAATATCACTTTCATAATATGGAGTATGAAAGAAAATAATAGTCTTTACGAATATTGAAAGAAAAAAACATCCTTTACGAGAAAAATAATATCCTTTACCTTATTAGAAATGTAGTTCTGACTGGAATAACGAAGATTATGTTGAGAAAATCTTGCACTGTTATCAACACTCAAAATATCCTTGTACTCACAAGAATTACGCTCAATATTATAGAGAAAGAATTTTTTGATTCTGGTGTGATTTTTATTTCTCAACTAAGCACCTTATTTATAGAAAAGGTGTAGCACACCATCTCTGACAAAACATACATACACGATTTTGAAAAATAAATGCAGCACAAATCTTTCGAAAACAAAGTCTTCAAGGGCAATTTGTTCACCACCATCCATTTCTCACATGTTTATATATATTAAAAATATTTAAAGAATTCAAATTCAATTTGCTCTTTTCCACCTCATTTTATTTTTATACCATGAATTTATTGTAATAGTGTTACCATTTAAATTATAAAATTATACTATTATATTATCACATTATACTATTATAATATAATATTATAATAATATATTTGAATGAATATTTTATCAGAGAAGATAAAATGTCAACTTTCAACAAATGTCTCATGCTAAAAATTCCTCTATTTATATCAAAATTGAACAAATATTTACTTATCATATTTATCAAAAAAAATTATTTTATTTATTAATTATTATTCATAAATAATATTATAGAATCACAATATTGACAATCAGGTCGTTCCCAGGAAAGAGGGGGCTTTCCGATAAAAATTTATCCTCATTGGCGCGCAAATATATAACCTAACCCATTTCTTCGACATAACTTTCTAAACATTGCCAATAATACTATCTAATAATATCATTTAAATAATATCAGTTACTGTGTTGTGACAATTATTGATTTAATAATGTGAAATAATGTGCAGTGGTTACTGTGAAAATTATTGAATCAATAATATGCAATTATCAATGTAGCAATTATTGAATCAATAATATAAGATACTGAATAGTAATTAATGTGACAATTATTGAATGAGTGACTTCTTACGTAAGAATCAATAACTAAAAATACTGTACAATACCGTGTGCTAATGTGCAATAATGCGTATTACTATACTTTTATCACCGGATATTTCAACAATTTAACGGTAAAAGTTTTGCCGTAATTTTTATAAAAAGGTTACTTCTGTCGCTTTCTATATCCGACAGTTATTTCGTTATGGGGTCAAACAATGATTGCGCTGTCGTACGAATATTTTCCGACAAAAAGAATATTCCCCGACACAACGAATATTTTATGACAGCTCGCTTACTTTGTAAAATTTGCACATATCACCCATAACTATCACATTTATCAAATCAACACCTTACTATTTAAAATAATATATAGAGGAAATTAAATCTTATTCGTAAAAAGTTGGAGTCTTACAACTTCTCTTCCTTATGAAATTTCGTCCTCGAAATTGACATACGTTGTGACGCCCCAAAATTCGGGTCTCAAACACTCGAATTCAGTCATCACGATCCAATACAAACATTCACCTCTAAACAACATACAATAACTAAATGCGGAATGAAATAAACGTATGTCGTTCATTCAAAAGGTATTACTAGTGCTAAGATTCGAAAACCTTAATACAACAATACATTCATACCCTAGAATAACCATTAGGGTTCAAATTACATTGACAGTAATTAAACTAAGCAATAAACAAAGTCACCTACTTGAAATCTAATACTTCATCTTTTCTTTACCCTTGCCCTTCCCTGAAGTCTCGGGTTTAACTGCAATAAAAGTCATGATATAGCAAGAATGAGCAACTAGTTTCATTCCATGGAACAAGCTTCATGTCCCAAGGAATTCTTTCATCTTATGGATTGGCATTTTAAGAAAGCTCCCACAAATGATAGAACTATGCATTACACTGATAGAACATGGAATTGTCCTCTTTGTAACCTTCACCAGGAGACTTTTGATCACCTTTTTTTTAACTATGCTTATTCCATCTCGATACTTCAACCTGCTCTGAACATTGGGAACTGGAGAACCTTCCCTTTGGCTTGGGATGCTATTATGGATTTCCTCACGGCCTATCACGGCACTAAACTTTCAAGAAACATTTTATGCCTAACAGTTGCTACCTGCTTTTATAAAATTTGGGAGGCAAGGAACAAAACGATCCATAGTGATACTCTTATTCCCCCAGGAAATCTTGCAAAGGATGTTATCCATCTCATTAAATCTCGGCTCTCTACATGTAAATCTTTTATCAAGGCAACCACTAACCAATATTTTTATAATTGGTTACTTACTAGTTCAGGATAGGGCTCTCTTCCTTGTATAGACTGATCATCTTTAGCGTGTCTAATAGATGATGTTCCTATATTCTGGGGTATGCCCCTGTGCCCTTGTCTTTTGGTTATTTATTCAAACAAACAAATTTAGCAAAAAAAAAAAAGAATGAGCAACTAGTTTGATCAACAAGTTTAAATACAGCAATAAAGGATATATCATGATTAACGGAATATATATAAAAAGGAATTCAACAATATGATTATCGGAAGGAAGAATAATAATTGCTTTTAGAATAATTGATAGACAAGTAGACTTTGAACCATAAACTTCCAATGGAATCAATAGCTGATTGACCCTTTGGTTACTGGCTACAGAATATGTACTTGAGGGGATCAGCCTCGCGTACGCTATGTATATGCATAACATTCAACTTTGCTATTTGTATCTTATACTAGATACATGGATTACTCCCCTATAATAAAAAGGGGTGTTCATTTCAGTCTAAGAATCCATACCATCAATTGGCCTGGATAGCTTTTATAAAAATTTCATGCAATTGTCTGACCAAACAAGGGTTCAGACTCAATCTGAAGCAGTTCATAAATTATAAAACTTTAAATAATGTACAAGTCCAATACTGTACGAACTCAAGTGCACTAAGTGCGAGTATCAATAAAATCGATGTGGAATAATTGTAAAGTAATTAAACCACGTAAAGCATGTTTGGAAATAAGGTTCAAGCTAAAATAAATAACTTGCAATACAATAATATCCTGCTCGAATATAATATGAGTAGGGTTAAGGAACTTGCTCAATAAAATATGAGTAAGGATAGGAAACTTGCACAAAGTAAAGTTTTAGTAGAAGAGAACTTGCACAACTAAAGAGTGAAGTTCAGAAACTAGCCTGTTTGCTCAGCTATAAATAATGTAGCTTTAATTAAATTGCATTGAAATGACCTAACATTAACAAGTCGGTCTCTCGATTAGTATTGTGTAGACTGGTATGAGTTCACACTTACAAGAATTTGATCATTAGGTAAGTCTACCACATAATTCACGTAAGTCGATTTACTATGACTGAGTCTATAAACCTCTAACCCTGTCCTAGATTAATAACTTTAGAATATCTAGTCTCTATGCATCAACATAGGCTAGAACACATAGCACTTTAATTGAATTATGTAATACAGTTTTAGACACACGTACACACATGCTTTAAGGTTCTGTCCACAGTTTAAAGCAACTTGGCAAGATTGGCAACCGGCGACACTGCGCTGGTTTTGGCCTTAGGAGTGGCGCAGCTGCGCCACTCACTGGTCAGATGTAACGACCCCAAAATTCATACAATACAACTCTCGACATCGGTCGTTAACAATACATCCTTATTCAGACTTTACATCATTAATCAATGATACAATCACTAAAAATACGGAATATTTAAAACTTTTATATTATTCCTTCTTTATTATCCCTGAATCTCAACCTTTATCATTACATAACTTTGATTCAACCTTATTTCATGAATCGCTTCGTCAGAGTTATTATAAACTAAAACTTACAACCACTTTCAATAACCCTTATACATCGGGTAACATTTAACTTTACAACTCAACATCTGTTAACCATCATACATTATCAAATACATTATCTGAAACCTTAAACAGGGTCCAAAACAATAACAATTTAGCCAAAGTATATAAATCTTCATGCATTACATCTGATTCATTTCTTTCAAGTAGCACATAGCGTTACCTTGAATCCTTAACCTGCAAAAGTGATTATTTGCAAGAATGAGCTCGACAGCTCAGCAAGATCTAACAGCTTTCATGCATCACATAGCACATAAATACATGCTCAACATACATCTCATAATAATTAAAGTAACATGGCATACATGCTCTACTTCACATAACAAATATAAAGATTGAGTTCCTTACTCAATCAACATTCTTTAATCAATCAATGTAGTCATAAATTGACTTTAACATTTCATGCTTACGACACATATACAACATATCATGCTATTTGCAAAATAATTTAAAACAGTTCATCATCAAATTCACGTAGAAAATAAGAACTGAAAGACTTGCCTTGATCGTTGTTTACCAATAACAGTTTAACAGCTTACAGATATCTGCACTTCACGTGCCCTACACAATTATATAATCATGCACATCAATTATCAGTCACATAGCAATGCATATTAGTTATAACGTAAACTTTACTCTACATCTCATAACCCTTCCTATTATCAATACACAATGTTCAATTTGATTGTGTTAACTATCGACTTATATTTCACTATAATTCTTTTTCGTAATATTCGAAATTCATTCAAGTGTTTAAGTCCTGCTAGGGCTACCTATTGGTTTTATATTAACCATATTTCATATATTATAATATTCGTTTCATTAGAATCGAAACACTATTTAAGTGTATTACCACATTACACGGCGTTTCGACGTTTATACGTCACACGCCTAACTCGCCTCTTCTGCATGTGCTTTGCATGCTCCTATATTGGGTTACATTACTCTATAATGTTTCATTCTTATTAAAAACATAATATTAAACAAGGTCATACACATTCGTTACGGCATTGAGACGCTTGCACGTTCGTACGAAAAACTTGCCTATTCGAACACCCAAACGACACGCATTTGTGCACGCTTAGCACGCCCAACCAAATTGTCTAATACTCAAAGGTTAATGTTAAGTATTATTATAATACCTAATAGTCATGTTATGAAAGTTAGAACATCATTTTACATGATCGGGAGCATTACATGTGCTTACGTGCATGCCCGACGCCCTCCAATTGCCTCTAAAAACACATCAGTCCCAAAAATGACCATTTTGACCCTATCTAACGACCTCAAATTGAAAAACTTAAAGAACAAAAGTTGTAGGTCTACTCGTGCTAGTTCCGGATCATCTTGAATCACCTCAATCCGAGTTCGTATGAAAACGTTATGGCTGTTTTACCACTGGAGGTCAAAACAGTCCCCGACTAACTTTCCTCCCGGCGCAGCTGCGCCCCAATCAGCCTTGGGGGCAGCGCAGCTGCGCCCCTGGCAGCGTGTTACGCGACTTTTTCCTCCAGTATGTTGTTCTGGCGAATTCTCTAACCCTTTCCTCCTTCCCATCTTCATAAATTGTGTTATACATATCCAATTGAGTCCGTTTTCGACTCTATGGATTCGTAATTCATAGAACTACGACATAGCAAGGATATTCCTAATTTATAGAAACATTAAGAACCTAAATTTTTACTCAAAACTCATGTTCATATTAGTATTACATGTTTTAACATGTTTTAGCGAAATCATTCACCACGAATTCGATTCCTAACCAAATCAATCCGTTTAAACTTCATTGTTTTCGTCTTTCAACATACTAACAACATCTATAATCAATTTCAGATTACACAAGTGATTTAACCATCAATTTAAGCTTGAAAATAGACCAAAATATATATACTAAGCCATAACCCAAATTTCTTCATCTTCAAACACATCTTTATGAATTTGATTTCTTAAAAATCACTTTTAGATTATATAAAGCATATTAAACATATCCATTAACATCTATAACCAATTCCTTAACGAATTAACTGTAGAAATCCAACTTTTCAAGGAATACTCAAGAAAATAAAACTAAGAACTCAAAGCTAGATTATTACCTTTGATTCTTGTTTAGATTATCTAGATGATTAGAGCAACTTTGGTTGAATCATCTTCCTTCTTTGATTTTACAAAACATCTTCTCAATTTTTCCTCTAGGCTCTCTCTTCTTCTCTGTTCTTCTTCTTCTTAGCCTTAGGAATATTTTTACGTGAATAAAACTGACAAAACCTTAATAATATTTTTAACGCATCAGTTAAAATACAAATAGCTGTTTAAAATACCAAAGGTCATAAGACCTTGTTTGGCTAGCATCAAATAACACCTTTCTAATTTATTATTATAAATCTTTTATTATAAGGCCCATTTGTCATACCTTTATTTTATTGTTAAACTATTTAGCCTCATTAAGTAATTATGTAATTATAACATGTATAATTACTACACTATAAATTATGAAATTACCTTTGTAACTAAAATAAACATCTCTATTAGAATAAATATTTCTATTAAAATAGTTAATATTTATTCCCTTTATTTTACTTAACTCACATGAATTATATAATTATAATATATAATTATTTAATTCCTTTCCTCGCATAAATTGTCTCAATATAATTTATTTAATCCATACATCTAATCACTACTTAAATATTAATCAATTTATTTAATACCATCATACTTAAATAAATTATTCCATACTAATTCCCATTGAATATTTATTTTATTCATTAATCCTAACACCAATATTTATTTATAATTATATTGGTTCTTCTCATTCTCATACCCATTTACATTCACTTGGCTAAATATAATATATTAAGCCATTACATAAACGTATTACTCTTACATGTAATATATTACCTTCATATTTTATTAAAACAATTATATTTATATTAATTCACTATTTTAATTAAGTGAATTACTCTCATTATTTATGAAATTTAATTCATAATAATTATAGTGCCAACAAGGCATAATAATCAAATTATATTATTCAATAATATAAGTTCCAACTTAATTAACTTAATTCTCTTTTCAACAATTTCGTTTCCCTTCTTTAATAGTTAAAATAAATTAACTACTAAACCTCATTCCTCTAACCTATGAATATATATATATATATATATATATATATATATATATCTTCTATATTCACACCACATCATATACTTCACCACATATAACACATATCCAAACTCAAAATATCTCGTAATAAGAATTTTATTATTAAATTCCCATTTATAATTTCTTAAAAAATCTGGGATGTCATATCCTTCCCTCCTTATAAGGATTCCGTCCTCGGAATCAACGGAACCTTCCTTACTCAGTTTTCACAAAATCTCTTCCACGGCTATCGTTGAATACTTCAACACGTTATCTTAACAACATTTATATAAACTACACATATATCTTACTAAATTCACCTCTTCAACAAGCTTTAGGTTTTATTACATAACCTTCAATTTAAACACAATCATATATTCTTTAGCTCATTCATTTTCTTTCTAACGATCATTACTATATATTCTACTCGTAGAATTCATATACCTCGTAATTCACCATCTATAATTGTTCGGGTTATCACATCAGATCAGGAATGAAGTTTCATTCTGCTTGAATCCGAGCCTACTCTCTAGCATACAGGCTACTGATATTAATCAAATACACATGCTTATAAAGTTATTAACTTGAGTTCGAAACCTAGCATGCTCATTCTAAATCTAATTCAAAGTTATATGGTTTTTATACCAGTAACTCTTATACCTTAAGCTAATTAAGTCCATTTTACAAAGGGTCAGCTACTATAGCCATAATACCATATAACAAAACTAAAAAATACTTAACATGCATGCTCGTGCGTATACCACACATGTTCACATTAACCACATAGTTTACACGTGGAATTTCAATTTCTTTAACATGTGTGCATAGATAGAATCCATTTTAACCAGATGGTGCTTATGTCAACATGTTTAGAGGAATAATGAATCATATTATTCATGCTTGTATGATCAGAACGTAACTCACACAGTGATTGATGATATTAGTTTTCAAACTCTAAGTTTTCTTTAAAAATTACACTATGCCAACTAAAGCAACTTAGTACATGCAAAGTATCTCGAAATCATAACTCACATGCATTTGAACACATATCTAAGCCACATATACATACTCAAATGGTCAGAACTTAAAAGGCACAAGTTTTGTCAAGTTTGTTTTAAAGTTCTTAAGTTTTTTTAGAAAATACATACTAGAACAACGTACGCAACTTATGCTATTCACAGGGACACTAGGTAACATGGCAAACCTATTTTCATGCATCGTTAAAGCGATATCAATATGTTAGCCATAGCAGTTTTGTAACAGAAAATAAAAACCAACTTCAGTGCCTGGCGCAGCTGCGTTGCACCCTAGTACAAAAAGGGCGCAGCTGCGCCATGGCTCGGCCAGACCCAGAATAGCCTCTGCTTCGGCAGAACTAAACCCAAATACCAAAATTCCTTCACGAATCAATTCTAAACAAGCCACAATGCAGTTCTAACATGTTTATAAGCTTATATAACAATCAATAATCGTTACTCAATCCAACTATCATGGAATTCATCCATAATTAATAATTTAGCCATCTCAAGAAATGAAGAACAAGAATTAGAAATTATACCTCTGCAAATGCCTAACTGAGTTTGCTGCTATATTGATTCCTATAATGCTGCTATAACACTCTTTCTTAACTCAATAGAAACTCTCAGCAAATGAAAGAGAAAGAGAAGAAGCTATATTTATAAAAAAATCCAATATACAGTCCATGACACTTTGCTCACCATTTTCAACTAACAGAAGAAAGATGAATACATTGGTTAATGAAATGAGTTGGCAGAGTAGTTGAAGAACACTGTTATGCCCAATCCCCTCATGATCATTTGCTACCCTTTGTTGAGTTTGAGAAGAGAGAATAGAGTAGGCTAGCCTCTTGAGTGTTCACGTGAGGAAGGGAATGGTCACTCATTATGGGACAATGCTACTAATGTGACGCCCCCAGAATAGGTCCAATCAACCCAATCTATTCTGAGTCGCCAAACACATGGTACAGAATCCAAATACAAACTTTTATATCAAAAGGTCGTGAGCAGGACGACCATACAAGCTGTGAGTGTCAATACAAATCGTATATAATACGAAATATAAACACTCAAATTCAGTCCTCTATAGTTACAATTATTTTCACACTATTATACAAAAATAATGAGGACTACTACTGCTCTTAACTCTGCCCATCACCCTGTTTCCCGACTAGTCCCTGCAACATTCTCATTTCCTGAAGAGGACAATAGAATAAAAAGGTGAGCTCAACTAGCCCAGTAAAGACTATTATGAATAAGATAATAAAGAATAATTTATCGTTAGTCTTCAACAAATCAGATAAAATATTATGGTCAACAAGTTTTAGATCAATAACTGCAACGGAAGTAACAATGCATCAGAAAAGTTAAGTAAGAAATAATGTCTACTATCTTCTATGATTTAAAAGTCCATAATCAATATTTTATCCCTGTAACATCAATCAATATATATCTTGAATCAAATATTCATCTTTGCACTACAGGCCAAAGATATTCATTTGTATCACCAGTTGGTCATGTTCATCTCAACACATGTCCATCTTTGAACTATGGGCCAAAGATATTCATCAGGTAATCATTCATTTTTGCACGACAGGCCAAAGATATTCATGAAATAATCATCCATCTTTGCACTACAGGCCAAAGATATTCTTTTGTATCACCAGTTAAGACTGAAGATGATGAAAAATATTTTAAAGAACGAATCCAGTGAGATAAAGGACAAAAATTAGGGATTCGTAATTTAGTTTATCCAAGTTCAAGAATACTCCATAATAATCAATTGTGGAGCAAAATTCAAGAATGAAGATCAAAACTTGAATCCAATCAAAGATAGGAACCATAATAGCCAACTTGGACAAAGAAAAGAAAATTTAATTTTTCTGTGAATAGTACCGTATTCGTGAATAGTGCCGTATACGTGAATAGTGTCGTATTCGTGAATAGTAACCCCAATATGAAAAGGTAATGATTTTATAAGAAAAATAATACTTCGTGAATAGTACTCATGAATAGTACCGTATTTGTGAATAGTGTCGTATACATGAATAGTAATCCCGACATGAAAAAGGTAGAAATTTCATAATAAAATTCATACCAATATTTCGATGAAATGATATTGAAAGCAATAACATCATTTACTAAAAAAATAACATCCCTTACCTCAAAAGAATATCACTTCTGACTGGAATATCAGATATAATACTAAAGAAAACTTGTACTGTATAGCAACCCTCAAAGTATTTAAATACTCATAAAAATACACTCGATATTGTAGAGAGAGAAACTTCTGATTCTGGTGTGATTTTTAATTCTAAACTAAGCATCCTATTTATAGGAAAATGCTTAGAACGCCAAAGCAAAAAATTTAATAAAATAATATTTTATTAAAAAAAATTTCACGCCCGCCCCATGACCAAATTCATCAGCACACCAGTGGGGCCCACCAACATTTAAAAAATATTTTTCTTTTAAAAAATAGTTATAACCCCGAAAATCAATCCAGACCCAATATTTTGGAACTTCAATAACTCATAATAAATAGCCATTTTATCAAAAAAAAAATACGAATCTTATGTCCATTTCATAAAAATTTAATTCTCTACAACTTTGTAGAAGAAAGTTTTTCTAAATTTCGAACGAAAAATGATCGAAATTCACATACGGATGATTTTCCACACCTCCATTTCGACAAAATACTGATAAAACACATCAGCACTAATTCCTTCATTTATATCCACATTGAATAAATATTTTCTTATCATATAAATCAATAATTAATTATTCACAAATAATATTACAGAACTATAATATTGACAACCAGGTCGTTCCCAGGAAAGAGGAGGTTTTCCGATAAGGATTTCTCCTTACTGGCGCGCAATTAGGTAACCAAACTCCTTTCCTAGACAGAACTTCCTTAGACATTGTCAATAATGCTATCTAATAATATTATTCAAATAATATGAATTATTAATCTGATAATGGAAAATACTGTGCAGTGACAATTATTGAATTAACAATAATATAAAAATATTATGCAATACTGTGTGCTACTGTGCAACAACGCGTATTACTTTACTTTAACCACCGGGTATTCCAAAAGTGTTAACGGTAACAACTACGCCATTATTAAAAAAACTCTTTCGTGTCGTTTTCTACATCTGACAGTTTTTTGTTATGGGGCTCACAAATGGTTGCGCCGTCGTATGAATATTCCCCGACATCAAGAATATTCCACGACCAAACGAATATTTCCCGACAACAATGAATATTTTATAACCACTTGCTTATTTAAAATATTTGCGCATTTTACCCATAACTTACCACATTAATCAAATCAACCCCTTACTATTTCAAAATAATAAATAGAGAAAATTCAATTTTATTCATAAAAAAAGTGGGGGTCTTACAACTAATCTCAGCAATATGAATACAACACACTAATGTTATATATATATATATATATATATATATATATATATATATATATATATATATATATATATATATATATATATATACTTAGGTTATATATATATGTCTACCATGTATACTTGGTTATAATTTAATTAGAGGGTACACATGGATAACATTATACATAATAGCAAGTTGGGTTATACACATCCATATATAATCCATGTACATTTTATTAATACCGAATATAATTTGATTGGGTATTATTACCTTACATTATCCCAACCCTATTATTATAGTATACATTAACTCCCCAATAAAAGATTGAATTGGTTAATTAAATAAATGATCTAGTCTGTTAGTATTCAATTACTAAAAAGACTATTAAATATTAATATTAATAATGCTCACATTTATTAAATAAATCTACACAATTAAATCCTTTCACTATATTCAAGTAAATTGAATATTTAATTACTAACAATCCTATCAATTCTTCTGATATACAAACCTTAGGGCTAGTCCACTAATTTAATTAAGCCATTAGTGACTCCCTTTAATTAATTCTAACAATTAATCGCATAGACACTAATTCACATAACCACATAATCACACAAGGTTTAAATAAGCATACAAAACTAACTCATTAAAATTAAATCCTATATTTAAATAATAATGGAGTTTAAAAATTCTTGGTCATTACATACGTACCTGGTATTTTGAAGAGGTGAGGATACCTTGCTTTCATTTCAGATTTTAACTCCCGGGTCATTTCCTCAATATTATGGTTTCTCTATAAAACTTTGACTTGAGGTATAACCTTCAAGCGTAGAATATGCTCTTCTTATCCAAGATCTTGACAGGTACCTCCTCATACGTTAAATCTTCTGCTATCTCGTCTAGTTCTAATTCAATAATATGGTTTAGGTCTTTCACATATTTACATAGCATGGATATGTGAAAAACGTTATGAACGCGAGACATGATTGGCAGTAGTCTATAGACCACAGTTTCTACTCGATCGAGGATTTCAAATGGATAAATAAATCATGGGTTTGAGCTTTACTCTTTTTCCAAATCTCGTAACTCCTTTTGCTTACTTTGTAAAATTTGCACATATCACCCATAATTATCACATTTATCAAATCAACACCTTACTATTTAAAATAATATATAGAGGAAATTAAATCTTATTCATAAAAAGTTGGAGTCTTACAACCTCTCCTTATGAAATTTTTTCCTCAAAATTGACGTACGTACCTGGTATTTCGTAGAGGTGAGGATACCTTCCTTTCATTTTAGATTCTAACTCCCAGGTCATTTCCTCAATATCATGGTTTCTCCATAAAACTTTGACTTGAGGTATAACCTTCGAGCATAGAATATGTTCCTTCTTATCCAAGATTTTGACAGGTACCTCCTTATACGTTAAATCTTCTGCTATCTCGTCTCGTTCTAATTCAATAATGTGGTTTGGGTCTTTCACATATTTATGTAGCATGGATATGTGAAAAACGTTATGAACACGAGACATATTTGGCGGTAAGGCGAGTCTATAAACCATAGTTCCTACTCGGTCAAGGATTTTAAATGAACCAATAAATCATGGGTTGAGCTTTACTCTCTTTTCGAATCTCGTAACTCCTTTCCATGAAGCAACACGTAACAACATATGGTCTCCGACGTTAAATTCCACGTCCCTTCGATGAAGATCAACATAACTCTTTTGTCGATCTTGTGCTATTTGTATACGTTGTCGGATCTTTTGAATATTTTTCGTAGTCATACGTACTAACTCCGGTCCCAACAATGTTGCTTGACCCACCTCATCCTAGCATACTGGAGAACGACACCTTCGTCCATACAACGCCTCGAATGGAGTCATGCCTATACTTGCTTGATAACTGTTGTTGTAGGAGAATTCCACTAATGGTAAGTACTTGTCCCAACTTCCTTTGAAGTTTAGAACACAGAGTCTCAATAGATCTTCAAGAGTTTGAATATTCCTTTTCGATTACCCATCCGTTTGAGGATGATATGCAGAACTTAATCGTAAATCGGTGCCCATAGCTTTTTGCAAGCTGACCCAAAATCGTGAAGTGAATCTTGGGTCTCGATTAGAAACTATGGATATTGGCATACCATGCAGTTTTACAATCTCATTTATGTACATACGAGCAAGACGTTCAAATGAATAAGTTTATCGTATAGGAAAGAAATGAGTAGACTTGATTAATCTATCGACAATGACCCAAATTGCATCTATGCCTTGAGAAACCTTGGGAAAACCCGTAACAAAATCCATGTTGATGTGCTCCCACTTTCATTCTGGAATTTTAAGTGGTTGTAATGGACCTTTTGGCATTTGATGCTCCACCTTGACACGTTGACATGTTAAACACCTCAAGATAAACTCCGCGATCTCTCTCTTCATATTGCTCCACCAAAATATATGTCGAAGATCACGATACATTTTGGTACTTCCAGGATGGATTGCAAACGTTGTGTTGTGTGCTTCTATCATAATTTTATACTTCAAATCAGAGTCGTTAGGAACACAAAGTCTGGAGTTGACTCGAAGTATTCCCTCTTCGTCGATTCTTGCTTCTGGAATAGCAACTTCTTGCACCTTCTTCTTCATATTCATCAGCTCCGGGTCTGTAGCTTGAGCAGTTTTAACTTTATCAATTAAAGCTGGTTCTACGCGTATATTTGCCATTTTCACGTGGGTACCTGGAGTCTTTAACTCTATCTTCATCCTTTGTAAGTCATACAAAATGGGCCCTTGTGTTGACAGCATCACACTCGTTCTAGCATATGATCTTCTACTCAACGCGTCAGCTACCACGTTTACTTTTCCAAAATAGTATTGGATGGTATGATTGTAATCTTTCAACATCTCAAGCCAATGTTATTGCCGCATGTTGAGTTCCTTTTGAGTGAAGAAATATTTAAGGCTCTTATGATCCGTATAGATCTCCACTTTCTTCCCATACAGGTAGTGTCTCCAGATCTTTAACGCAAAAACTGACAGCTGCCAACTCTAGAGCATGAGTAGAATAATTCCTCTCATATTCTTTGAGTTGTCGTGAGTCATAGGCTATGAATTTCCCATGTTACATGAGAACACATCCTAAACCTTTGCCTGAAGCAACGCTGTATATGACAAATCCCTCCGAACCTGATGGTATTGTCAGAACAGGTGCTGAAATGAGTCTCCTCTTGAGCTCTTGGAAGCACTTCTCACATTCCTCGCTCTATCCGAATTTTATATCGTTTCGAGTCAGCTGAGTTAATGTAGTAGTGATTCGAGAAAATCCATCCACAAATCTCCGATAATAACCAGCTAAGCCCAAAAAGCTACGTATTTCGATTACTGACATAGGTTTCTTCCAACTTTGTATTGCTTCAATCTTCGTCGGGTCAACCGATATTCCATGTTTTGATACCACGTGCCCAAGAAATGCTACTTCCTCAAACCAGAACTCGCATTTCTTTAACTTGGCATATAGTTTATTTTCACGAAACTTTTGGAGTATCAGCCTCAAGTGTTGTTCATGATCTTCACGACTTTTGGAGTAAATGAGGATGTCATCAATAAAGACAACCACAAAATGATCCAAATATTCCTTGAATATTCGGTTCATCATATCCATGAAGGTAGTAGGAGCATTAGTCAATCCAAAAGAAATGACTAAGAATTCATAATGCCCGTAACGAGTTCTGAAGGCAGTCTTTGGAATGTCATCGGTTTTAATCTTTAACTGATGATATTTAGAACGAATATTGATCTTTGAGAAGAATTTAGCACATTACAACTGGTCAAACAAGTCATCAATGCGAGGTAACGGATACCTATTTTTGATAGTGACATGTTTCAACTCCCGATAGTCAATACAAAGTCGCATACTCCCGTCTTTCTTCTTTACGAATAAAATAGGAGCACCCCAAGGCGATGTACTAGGACGTATAAATCTGATGTCTAACAACTCCTGTAGTTGGGCCTTTAACTCCTGAAGTTCAATAGGAGCCATTCGATATGGGGTTTTGGAAATGGGTTTTATACCGGGTTCAAGGTCAATAAAAAATTCAACATCACGTTCCGGGGGTAGGCCAGAAAGTTCTTCGGGAAATACATCAGGAAATTTATTAATAATAGAAATATCATTCAAATCTGACGTATTCTTGTTTAAATCGGTGACATGGGCTAAGAAATCTTGACATCCGTTTTGCAATAAACGAATAGCATTATGACTTGAAATGACAATAATTAATTTTAGTGGTTTGGTTATTTGAATTCTCATAACAGGTTGGTTAGGAATATGAAAGCTAACAACCTTACGAAAATAATCAATTTTAGCATGATAAGTGGTTAACCAGTCGATTCCTAAAATCACATCAAATACAAGTATTTTTAAAGAGATGAGATCAACAGGTAATGTAAGGGAGCCAATTTGAATCAAACAAGATTTGTTAACTATGGATGTAACGAAGGTTTCTCCCAACGGAGTTTCAACAGATAAGTCAAAGTTAATTTCTCAGGGGTCAAGTTCAAACGTTGTGCATAAGTAGGTGAAATAAAAGAATGGGTAGAACCGGTATCTAATAAGGTATAGACTTCACAAGAGTTTATGATTAGCTTACCTGTGATAACTTCATTTGGGTTCCTTGCTTTTTGGGTAGTCACGACAAAAGCTCTCCCCTGAACCACCAACGTTGACTTATCTAGGACAGCCTTAGGTGTTACCATCCCAGTTAGGCTTGACTTCGCTATAGGGCACACTCGAGCTATGTAACCTTCCTTTCCGCAGTTGTAGCACACCTTGGATTTCTGTGTGCAGTTTAGACTGATTTATCCCTCTTGTCTGCATTTGTAACATACGACCGGTGGTCGTTCCCATCCCTTAGAAACGGTTCCTTGTGCTAGTGCTGCTGCCGATGTCTTTCCGTCATCATTGTTGAATCTTCTCTTTTTGAAATTTCCACCTGACTCACTTCTTCTATTATCTTGGCCATGATTACTGGTGTGCTGTCGCAAACAACCAAAAATAAACCTTACTGCGAGAAATAATTATGTAGTAGTGCAAGTAAGAGTCGATCCCACAGAGACTGATTAATCTATTTTTATATACTTTGTATTCCAAAAGAGGGGGATTTTTGATTATTGATAATTAATTAAAATAAACTAATGTGTAAAATATTGTAACGAATTAAATCAAGAGAACAAACCTTGGATTAAGTCAACTTCCACCTTAGAAACATACACTGATCATTGACTCAAACATACACAATTAATATCTTGAATATTCATCGTTAGAATTAATTCCATGTCTTTCCTTAATTTTAGTTAGATAGAAACAAGCGATCTAAATAACCCTAACTACTAAACAACTTCAGTCAAGCGCTAAAAGTTTAATCTAGTAGAAGCTTTAAGAATTAGAAAAACCGATGAAGCCAAACAACACAAGCACAAGCGGTTGCATTTAATTTAGTTGAATATTCTCCCTAAGATATAATAATCTCGTGATCTGCAGTCAATTATTAATCTTAGTTGCTTCGCAAATTAGAGTGATCAAACAATTACGGATTCGATATCTAATTTAGCAGTAAATTTCAATGAATAATAAACTAGTGTGCACTCCAGAAATTAAACAAATCAATCATATAATTCAAGCACAGAAAAATAATCAATACTCAAAATAATAATTGAACAATTAAAATCAATTAGATCTCACAGCATATTTAATCCAAGGCTTCCGTCTCCTTAATCCAAGAACAAGAACTAAATCCACACATGGCTATAAAAATCACCAAAGAAAATAGAGAGAAAAAGTATTTTTTTTCTGAATACAAGATGATCCCTCTAAGCTTTATTAAGTCCCTTTTTATATTAGTAAAATAGCAATCCTCATTATCTATTCCCTAACTGCTTCCCTTTATGTTGCCGAGTCCAATTCGTAAAAGGAGTTCGAGCTGCTAGCCGCGCCTACCCGCTGGGGCGGGTCCTTCATGTGTAAATCTTCCGCTGGGGCGGAAGATACTACTGCCCAGCCTCATCAATTACTTATTTTGTGAGCTGCTCAATTCATTAGTCAAGCACGTGAGCCATGTGCTTTTGCATGCTGCTTGATCCACTGTGGGCTGCTTGATTATTTGTTAAGCTGCTGGGTCAACGTGGCCCATCCCTTTAATTGCTTTAATTTGCTGCAAGTCCACATGTGATGACTTAAGTTGCTACTGTAGCCCACGAATGAAGATGACTTGCATGGAATATTTGTTGCTAACTCTACCACCGTGGGCCCCTCCATAGCATTCCTTATTTGCCTTTTGCTAGCTACTCCAATTCGTGGCTGATCTTGGAATCTGTTACTTGATAAATTCCCTTCCTTCCTTAGCTCAATTGTTGAACCGTGGGCCCCTTTTTACTTCCTTGGTTCAATTGTACCGAAAATAAAAATATAAGAACAATAAATGTATTTAGGTACAAAATAAATATAAAATATTAAGTATTAAGGGAATAAAATATAACATATTTCATTCTCATCAAATTCCCCCACACTTATCTTTTGCTTGTCCTCGGGCAAAATAAAAATTAAACTATAACACAAAAAATTCAACTAAACAGATACGTCAAACTTGAGCCACGAATTAATACGAATTTCAACCTTGACCTCAAAGATTCAAAACAATAATTCTGAGAAACTTCAAAATAATGTATCATCTGAAACCCAACTTTACTTATCAATTTTACTTTATTCTCAACCCATTGTGCGTGTGTGAATCCACATGTATCAAATCAATCAAACCACATAAAAATTTATAAAATCGAAGCCTTAAAAAAAAGAAAGATAAACTCAACCACTTGTTCTCCCACCAATTTTCAGTTAACATCAGCAGATAACATCAAAGGATCAAAAGGCTTTTCTTTCTTTTTATATTTTTTTTTCTTTTTTTTTTTTCGGTAAGTGCATTTTATGCTCCATCTTACCAGCGAGTGCGTTTTACGCTCCATCTCACATGTCACGTGTTTATGAGTGAGTGCGTTTTATGCTCCATCTCATCCCACCACATGAATCATTTCTTTTCTCTTTTAATTTTTTTTCCTTTCAATCTTGCAAACTTCGCCTAAATCATTTCCCTTTTCTTCAATAGTACCTCATATCAACTTCAAGTGGTGATCAAACAATTGAGAGAGTCTAAAATTTTTTCCCTAGACATTCAATCAGATAAATTTCTTCCAAGTTAAAACTAGGTCGAACAAATGGATATGTGCTTAATAGTGAAGGGTCTTAAATAAAGTAATGATCAATAAAGAAAACTTGAATTTAGATTACCCAATGTCTATCAGTCTTCCAAGAAGTTATCACAAAGAAATCAAAATTTTATCATTGGTCAAAAATTAAAATTAAAATTAACTTATTTCTCGAGTGACACATCCTAAAACTACTCCCTTTTCGTAGGAAACACGATTGCACTTAGCATGTGCAACAAGCCTTTAAACCCCAAAGTTATCCTAAGTGGACGAGTTTTGTCTCGTGAGGGTTTGCAGTGAATATACCCACAAAATTCAAAATAAATATAATAAAAAATAAAAAATTTGGAAAATATCTAAATGCTTCCCCCCACACTTAAAACTTACATTGTCCCCAATGTAAACTAAAATGCAAAGAAAATTAAAGAGATACTCCCCTATGGGTTGCCTCCCATGCAGCGCCTTAGTTTATGGTCGTTGGCTCGACCCAACGCTTTCTTTGTTAGTATAGACCGGATCCTTCAAGGTCCACATTTTCCACCTTTTTTTCTCGGGAACCCTCATAGAAATATTTAATCGCCTAGGAAGAGGCTTCAAATCCGGAATTGGTGCCTGCAAAACAGAGGGTAAAGACTTCTCGTTAGAAATCGGCACTTTATCATAAAATTTGTTACCTGTTTTCGGATCGTCAGACAGAGTTGTTACAGTTGCTTGCAACTCGGTGTTCAATGTCAAATTCGCACTTTCCAATTTATCCTTACCATCAAGTTCACCGATTTCCTGTACTAAAGAGTCAATCACATCAATTGAATAAACAGATTTATCATCAGTGGGGTATTGCATGGCATCATAAATATTGAATTTAACAATTTCGCCATCAATTTCCATTGAAAGTGTTCCACTATGAACGTCTATTTTAGTCTTTGATGTTTTTAAGAATGGTCTTCCTAACAAAATAGGGGCATTTTGGTCACCGTTTTCCATATCAAGCACATAAAAATCAGTAGGAAAGATCAAATTATTGACTTGCACAAGAACATCCTCAATTACACCTTTGGGAAAGACATTAGATCTGTCAGCCAGCTGTATTACAACTCCAGTTTTATTCAAAGGTTCCAGTGATAGATTAACATATATAGAATATGGCATGACATTTATCGAGGCTCCTAAGTCTAACATGGCTTTTTCAATTTTAGCGCTACCTATCGTGCACGGAATAGTGAACATACCCGGATCTGGGCACTTAGTAGGTAGCTTTCTTTGGATGACTGCAGAAACATTTTCTCCTACCCTCACCTTTTCATATTTTTTCATTTCCTGTTTCCTCTTATGTGTACACAATTCTTTCAGAAATTTAGCATAACGAGGTACTTGTTTAATAGCATCTAACAATGGAATATTTACCTCGCATTTATGAAAAGTTTCATACAAATCTGAATTTTTCTCGTATTTTCTATTTTCTGTTAAAGCAAGAGGGAAAGGAGGTACCGGTTTATATTCAGAGAGAGGAGGAAATTTACGCTTAGGTTCATCCTTGTCATGCAGAACACTGCTGTCTGCTTCTTCTTTTTCCTTAGTCATATTGTTTTGATCTTCTGGTGTAGGCACTGTCTTTTCTGGTATTGTTATCTCTTTACCATTCCTCAAAGTGATTGCACTTACATTTTCTTTTGGGTTCACCACTGTTTGGGAGGGTAATTTTCCTGAACTTTGCGCCTCCAATCGACTAATCGCAGTCGCCATATGTCCCACTTGCGTACCCAAATTCTGAATACTTGCTCTCGTTTCCTGTTAAATATTTAAAGTGTTAGTGGCAAGTGTTTTAACAATATCTTCTAAAGACATGCTAGGGGTCGAAGATTGGCCCTGTTGTTGTCTATTGAGATACGATGGTTTGTACTGCTGCTGATTTAGAAAAGTTTGAGGTGCTGGTTGACTTTCTTGTGGGTTCCCGTAGCTAAAGTTAGGATGATCCCTCCATCCAGAATTATATGTATTTGAAAAGGGATCATATTTCCTTTGAGGTTGCCCCGGAAACCCTCCTGCTGCATTTGCATGTTCAACGGTCTCCTCTTGGAGAGTTGGACACAAATCCGTCGGATGACCGATTACCGCACAAATTCCGCAAGCTTTCACCTGTTGTGTGTTACCTGCACCCATTTGACGAACAAGAGAAGTCAAACTCGCAAGTTGTTGTTCAATAGAAGAAATTTGTACCTCACTAGCATTCCTAGGTGCAGAATCAAGTCTAGTGCCAAATTGTTGAGAATTAGCTGCCATATTAGCAATTAGATTTCTTGCAGCCTCGGGAGTCTTATCCACTAACGCACCGCCACTAGCAGCTTCAATCATGCTTCTCTCGGTACAACTGAAACCTTCATAAAAATACTGGATAAGAAGCTGATCACTGATTTGGTGATGAGGGCAACTAGCACACAATCTCTTGAAGCGCTCCCAATACTCATATAGGGATTCTTCGTTGTTCTGCCTTACGCCACAAATTGACTTTCGAATATTGGCTGCCCTTGAAGCTGGAAAATATTTCTCTAAGAAGAGTCTTTTGATCTCCTCCCATGTGGTGATACTTCCGGAGGGTAGATAGTAAAGCCAATCCTTAGCTGAATCTTTCAGAGAAAATGGGAAGGCTCTTAGCTTGATCTGTTCTTCAGTTACTCCGGTAGGTTTCCTACTCGTACATACCACATGGAATTCCTTCAAGTGTTTGTGGGGATCTTCACCTGCCAAACCATGAAAAGAAGGTAGAAGATGTATCAGTCCAGATTTTAATTCAAAATGAGTGTTAGTATCAAGATTAGGGAAAGTTATGCATAAGGGCTGTTGGTTCAAATCAGGAGCCGAAAGCTTTTTCAGTGTTCGATTTGCTGCCATGACTTCCTTTTCTTCACGAATTTCCCGAGCTTCCTTCCTTAATCTGCGACAAGTTCTCTCTATCTCTGGATCAAACTTTAAATCACCTTGATTAGTAGATCGAGTTTCAGGCATAAACAATCAAGGAGATTCAAATTACTTATAAAAAGAAATTAAAAATAAAATAAGAATTACAAAAAAAAAAAAAAAACTAAAATCAGTCCCCGGCAAAGGCGCCAAAATTTGGTGTGCTGTCGCAGACAACCAAAAATAAACCTTACTGCGAAAAATAATTATATAGTAGTGCAAGTAAGAGTCGATCCCACAGAGACTGATTAATCTATTTTTATATACTTTGTATTCCAAAAGAGGGGGATTTTTAATTATTGATAATTAATTAAAATAAACTAATGTGTAAAATATTGTAACGAATTAAATCAAGAGAACAAACCTTGGATTAAGTCAACTTCCACCTTAGAAACATACACTGATCATTGACTCAAACATACACAATTAATATCTTGAATATTCATCGTTAGAATTAATTCCATGTCATTCCTTAATTTTAGTTAGATAGAAACAAGCGATCTAAATAACCCTAACTACTAAACAACTTCAGTCAAGCGCTAAAAGTTTAATCTAGTAGAAGCTTTAAGAATTAAAAAAACCGATGAAGCCAAACAACACAAGCACAAGCGATTGCATTTAATTTAGTTGAATATTCTCCCTAAGATATAATAATCTCATGATCTGCAGTCAATTATTAATCTTAGTTGCTTCGCAAATTAGAGTGATCAAACAATTACGGATTCGATATCTAATTTAGCAGTAAATTTCAATGAATAATAAACTAGTGTGCACTCCAGAAATTAAACAAATCAATCATATAATTCAAGCACAGAAAAATAATCAATACTCAAAATAATAATTGAACAATTAAAATCAATTAGATCTCACAGCATATTTAATCCAAGGCTTCCGTCTCCTTAATCCAAGAACAAGAACTTAGCCACACATGGCTATAAAAATCACCAAAGAAAATAGAGAGAAAAAGTATTTTTTTTCTGAATACAAGATGATCCCTCTAAGCTTTATTAAGTCCCTTTTTATATTAGTAAAATAGCAATCCTCATTATCTATTCCCTAACTGCTTCCCTTTATGTTGCCGAGTCCAATTCGTAAAAGGAGTTCGAGCTGCTAGCCGCGCCTACCCGCTGGGGCGGGTCCTTCATGTGTAAATCTTCCGCTGGGGCGGAAGATACTACTGCCCAGCCTCATCAATTACTTATTTTGGGAGCTGCTCAATTCATTAGTCAAGCACGTGAGCCATGTGCTTTTGCATGCTGCTGGATCCACTGTGGGCTGCTTGATTATTTGTTAAGCTGCTGGGTCAACGTGGCCCATCCCTTTAATTGCTTTAATTTGCTGCAAGTCCACATGTGATGACTTAAGTTGCTACTGTAGCCCACGAATGAAGATGACTTGCATGGAATATTTGTTGCTAACTCTACCACCGTGGGCCCCTCCATAGCATTCCTTATTTGCTTTTTGCTAGCTACTCAATTCGTGGCTGATCTTGGAATCTGTTACTTGATAAATTCCCTTCCTTACTTAGCTCAATTGTTGAACCGTGGGCCCCTTTTTACTTCCTTGGTTCAATTGTACCGAAATAAAAATATAAGAACAATAAATGTATTTAGGTACAAAATAAATATAAAATATTAAGTATTAAGGGAATAAAATATAACATATTTCATTCTCATCAATTACCACCGAAGTGGTTACCATTTCTGGCATGATAATTTCCTCCACGCTGGTTATCATTGTTCCGATGATTGTTGTCACCGGTACGACTATGGTTGTTGTCCTTTGGTTGAACAGTCTCATTATCTCGCTCCAATAATTGAGCCCTATTCACAACATCTGAATACAAACAAAGTTTATGAGAAATGAGGTATTGACGAATTTCAGGTTTCAAACCTCTGAAAAACATTCGTGTCATTCGTCCCTCATTATCCACCAAATGGGATGCAAACCGGGATAATTCCGCAAACTTGGTCTTGTATTGTGATACAGTCATATTGTTCTGTTCTAGTTTGATGAATTCCACCTCCTTCATATGACAAATACTTTCTGGAACGTACTTGTCGTTGAACAATTTTTTGGAACTTCTCCCAAGACATCTTAAGTGCAGAAATATTAGTATGTTTCATAGATTCCCACCAGTAATCTGCCTCTCCACAGAACATAAAGGTGGCGAAGGGAACCTTTTGCTCCTCTATGCATCCCAGAACATCAAATATTTTGGTGATCTGCTTAATCCAAGCTTCTGCCTTGAGTGGCTTTGGCTTTCCCAAAAACTCCGGCGGTCCCAACTCCTTGAATTGCTTGACAGTGATAAGCCGCGAGTTACCATTGTTTCCACCTGCATTTTAAATAGGAGTCTCTCTCATCTAGTTTTGCATGAATTATAGAAAGTTCCTAAACATCCCATCGTTCATCATTTGGTCGGTGGTATTGTTTACAGGAGTATTATTGCCTTCTTGAGGAACATTATCCTGGTTATTGATTGGCGGTGTCTCAATAGTCTCATATGCTGCATTGCTTATCTCCCGATTTTCAGATATCATTCTCAAATACTGCCATAAAACAAGGGTTAATTAAAGAAATTGACATGTCACATATTATCCCTATATTTTGACCGACCAATTAAATAACAAATAAGCTTAGGTAAGACACACTAGCAAAGGTTTTACTCGTCTCTGCCGTCCTAGTTCTAATCCAAGATCTCCGCCAGAGATCATATCCCTAAGCTCTGATTCCAACTGTGATGCCCCCAAAATAGGTCAACACAACCCAGTCTGAGTCGCCAAATACATAGTACAGAATCCAAATACAAATATTTTTATATAAAACTGTCGTGCAAAATACGACCACACAAACTGTGAGCTTCAATATAGATATAATGTCGTATATAATACAAAAATATCAACGATCAAATTAAGTCCTCATTACAATTATTATCATACCATTTTACAAAATAGTGAGGACTACTATAGCACTATCTCGGACCATCACTCCATTCCCCAGCTAGTCCTAGCTATATTCTCATTTCCTGAAGAGAACAATGAAAGAAAAGGGTGAGCTCAACTAGCCTAGTAAAGAATATTATGACTAAGATAATGAAGAATAAATTATCATTAGCCTCCAATAAATCAGATAAAATATTATGGACAATAAGTTTTAGATCAACAACTGCAGCGAAAATAACAATCCATTAGAAAAGTCAAGTAGAGAATGATGTCTACTATCTTCTATGATTTAAAATTCCATCATCAATATTTTATCCCTGTAACACCAATCAATAAATATTTTCAATCAAAGAATTATCTATGCACTACGGGCCAAAGATATTCGTTTGTATCACCAATCAATAAATATTTCCAATCAACAGTTCATCTTTGCACTACAGCCAAAGATATTTATCAATCAATAATTTATCTTTGCACTGCGGGTCAAAGATAACTTTCACCATAATTTAAGACTTAGGATGATGAAAAATGATAAAGAATGAATCAAGTGAGATCAATGACAAATATTAGAGATTTGTAGTATAATTTATCCAATTTCAAGAATGTTCAAATTGTCAATATAATAATCAATTGTGCAGCAAAATTCAAGAATGATATTCATATATCAAAAATAATTTGGACAGAAAAGAAACCAATTTTTCTTGTGAATAGTACCGTATGAATAGTACCCCGACATGAAGCTATTAAAATTTGATAAGAAAGTTCAAACCAATATTCCGGTGAAATGATATTAGATGAAGTGCAAAACTCAAGAAATTTCTAATCATTTCAGGAATTATAGAAGCAATACTTACTATAATAAGTTTAAATTTAGGAATATGAAATGAAATAATATCACTTTCATAATATGGAGTATGAAAGAAAATAATATCCTTAACGAATATTGAAAGAAATTAACATCCTTTAAGAGAAAAATAATATCCTTTACCTTAATAGAAAAGTAGTTCTGACTGGAATAACGAAGATTATGTTGAGAAAATCTTGCACTGTTATCAACACTCAAAATATCCTTGTACTCACAAAAATTACGCTCAATATTATAGAGAAATTTTTTTTTGATTCTGGTGTGATTTTTATTTCTCAACTAAGCACCCTATTTATAGGAAAGGTAGCACACCATCTCTGACAAAATATACATACACGGTTTTGAAAAATAAATGCAGCACACATCTTTTGAAAACAAAGTTTTCAAAGGCAATTTGTTCACCACCATCCAATTCTCACATGTTTATATATATATATATATATATATATATATATATATATATATATATATATATATATTAAAAATTATTATAATTATTAAAAAGAATTCAAATTCAATTTACTCTTTTCCACCTCATTTTATTTTTATACCATTAATTTATTATAGTAATGTTACCATTTAAATTATAAAATTATACTATTATATTATCACATTATACTATTATAATGTAATACTATAATAATATATTTGAATGAATATTTTAACGGTGAAGATAAAATGCCAACTTTCAATAAATGTCTCATGCTAAAAATTACTCAATTTATATCAAAATTGAACAAATATTTACTTATCATATTTATCAAAAAAAATTATTTTATTCATAAATAATATTATAGAATCACAATATTGACAACCAGGTCGTTCCAAGGAAAGAGGGGCTTTCCGATAAGAATTCATCCTTATTGGCGCGCAATTATATAACCTAACCCCTTTTCTCGACAGAACTTTCTAGACATTGCCAATAATACTGTCTAATAATATCATTTAAAAAATATCAGTTACTGTGTTGTGACAATTATTGATTTAATAATGTGAAATACTGTGCAGTGGTTACTGTGGTAATTATTGAATCAATAATATAAAATACTATGCAATTATCAATGTAGCAATTATTGAATCAATAATATAAGATACTGAATAGTAATTACTGTGACAATTATTGAATGAGTGACTTCTTACGTAAGAATCAATAACGCGTATTACTGTACTTTTATCACCAGGTATTTCAACAATTTAACGGTAAAAGTTTTGCCGTTATTTTTATAAAAGGGTTACTTCTGTCGCTTTCTATATCTGACAGTTATTTCGTTATGGGGTCAACCAATGATTGCGTCGTTGTACGAATATTTCTCGACAAAACGAATATTCTCCGACCAAACGAATATTCTCCCACACAACGAATATTTTATGACAGCTTGCTTACTTTGTAAAATTTGCACATATTACCCATAACTATCACATTTATCAAATCAACACCTTACTATTTAAAATAATATATGGAGGAAATTAAATCTTATTCATAAAAAGTTGGGGTCTTACACCCTGGTACTCCACATGTACATACTTTTGTTTGTTGAGGCATCAATGTTACATAATATACGCCTCAATTTAAAACAATACCTACCAGTGGAACTGCTATCTGTACAATCATAACTGGAAAAAGGAAAATAGTTAAATCAGATTACATGTAGCGGCTTTGATGCTGCGTACATTAACTAGCTAGTGAAACAGATTGAGGCAAGGAAAGATAAATTAACACTACAAGAAAAAGGGTTAATTCCGACGGAGTTAAACTCGACGGAATGGATTCCCTCGGAAGTGCGGTATTTTCGACGGAATGTTCGGTCGACAATAATTCTGTCGAAGTTAGTATATTCCCGACCGAATTCGGTCGGGGTTAGACACCATCCTTGGCGCGAAGTATTCCCACCAGCGCGCGTAGCAGTTCCGTCGGGATTATGTTAAGATCGACAAAAGAATCAGTCGACAATACATTAAAGTCGACGGAAGTAATTCTGACAAAATTCCGTCAGAAATAATGTCTTAAACCTAGCTCGTCTTCTCCAGCCGCCTCATTCTGTCACTCTCTCATTTCTCTCACTCTCATCTCCAATCGCCTCTCACGCCACCACCTTCGACCACCACTCCGACCGCCACCTTCGACCGCCTCCTTCGACCACCTCCTTCGACCACCCCCGACCACCGGAACTCCTTCCTGTCCAACCCCCCTGTCGATTCAGTCTCTCTCTCACCCCTCACAGCAACCACCTTCCTTCCACCGCCTCTGTCGCCTGCCGACTCCGCCTCCGGCCTCCGGCTCCTCTCCTCCGACAGTCTTATAGCCCCAAGGTTAGCCCTATTTTGTTCATTGTTGCCCTAATTTGATTTATTGGCATAATTTTTGTTTTATTGGCATAATCTGTTCATTGTTCATTGTTCATTGGAACTGATATATTATTCTACAGATTGGGTTTGATTTGCAGTGTTGTTTTTTGTGATAGTTTGCTAAATTTACAGATTTGAGTATATACAATTGTTGAATTATATAAACTTGTTGGTTGTTCATCTCATTATAGTTGACTAATTGATTGGGGTTGGTTGTGTTGGTATATGTGTTCATACCCATTGCCTTATGTATTCTTGTTGTGATATATGCGGATTGCCTTATGTCTTAATATTGTCATATTTGTTATATCTGACGGAATTCTGTCAGAATTCAGCAATTGCAACTCCTTCTTTATTATATTAATGTATAGTTATTAGTTTATCAATACTAAAATTAAATTAAATTTAAAATAAAGTAAAATAAAATAAAAAATTTAATTTAATATAATATAATTAAATTTAATTAATTTAACATAATACAATTTAAATAAATTAAATTAAATAATATAATATAATACAATTTAAATTAATTTAATTTAAAATAAAATAAAAATATAATTTAATTTAATTTAAGATAATATAATTTAAATTAAATTAATTAATTTAATTTAAATAAAATAAAATAAAAAATTGACTTAATTTAATTTAAGATAATATAATACAAAATAAATATAATTAAATTGAGTAGCACTTACTTAGTTAAATAAAATAAAAATAAATAAATAAATAAACTAATTAAACTAAGTAGCACTTACTTAGCTAATTTTTATCATTGGAAAAACAAATTAAGTAGCATAAACTGAGTAGCACTTACTTAGTTAATTTTTATCATGGAAAAATAAATTAAGTAGCATAAACTGAGTAGCACTTACTTAGTTTATATTATTGGAAAAATAAACTGAGTAGCACTTACTTAGTTTATATCATTGAAAAAATAAACTAAGTAGCATTTGCTTAGTTTTCCACAATTACAATAAACTGCATATATATATATACTTCATGTGCATGTAATATTAATAGAAGCTTAGAAACCCGTTCAACATTCACTCATTATGAGTGAATGTCGAATAGTTCCCAGTTTGGGACTGTTAGGTCGGTGCCAATGTACATGGTGCGTTTTTATAAATTTTGAGGAACTTTCAGCTGGTGTCTCTACATGTTCTCCGAGTGCATACTTAGACTAAGTTTTCTTGGTCTATTTCGTGTACTTGGAGACCATGGGGAGGTGCTGCTAAAATTTTCTGAAAATAGTAGAAACGTGCTCAAGATTGGCACTAGTGAGGAGACGCACCAGGAACGGGATAGAAGCCTAACCCCTGTAGAGTGCAGATATATACTAGGTAAACTAAATTTATGCTTGGACCACATTCATGATTATTCTTGATCTAATTGGGTATTTTCTTCAATTAAAGATGTCAGCTGACCGGAGTTGGATGTACTGTAGGATAAAGATTGATAGGAGGGGATTAGTTGATGCGTACCGTAACGGGGTGTTCAATTTTATGAACAAAGCAATAGAACATGCTGATGATCCAAACGGAAAGATGAGATGCCCGTGTCTAAAGTGTAAGAACATGATATGGAAGACTGCCGATGAAGTGAAATTTGACTTATATTCACGTGGGTTTGTGGATGGGTATTTGGTATGGATTCATCACGGGAAATTAGTTGAGTTTAGATAACTGACAGATAGTACTTTAGACCAACCAGTTCACGGGGATTCCCAATTAGATAACTATGATGCCGTGGAGATGTTGGTAGACGCGTATGGCCCTACCAAAATTGACTGGGCTGAAAACGAGCATGTGTCAAGCAGTGCTGATCAACAAAAGCCAAATGATTCTGCAGCTGCCTTCTACAAGATGCTATCTGAATCATGGATCCCATTGTATCCTGAAAATGACAAGCACACCAGGCTTTCTGCAGTGACGAAGCTTTTACATTACAAGAATGAGCATGACTGCAGTGAGAGAGAATTCAATAATTTTTTTGCTATTATCGGCGAGTTCTTACCTAGGAATAATACTCTGCCCGCAAATTACTATGAAGTGAAGAAGATGGTTAAGGGGTTGAATCTCGGGTATGAGAAGATCGATGCTTGTGAGCAGAACTGTATGTTATACT
The DNA here is from genome assembly GCA_020205555.1 of Panax stipuleanatus. Lineage (NCBI taxonomy): Eukaryota > Viridiplantae > Streptophyta > Magnoliopsida > Apiales > Araliaceae > Panax > Panax stipuleanatus. Next base: position 39,768,310 of record CM035120.1, read on the forward strand.
ATGGGGAGGACAAAGATAAGGTGCAGTGTGATATATGCAATTTGCCTCGGTATAAGATCATAAAATGTGGAGGGAAGGAGAAACAAGTTCTGAAGAAGATATTACGGTACTTTCCTCTTGCGCTGAGGTTGCAGCGGCTATTCATGTCTTCGCACACTACACCCAGTATGCGTTGGCATAGGACAAGGGATGTCGTCCCTGGTCAACTTACTCACCCAGCAGATGGAGATGAATGGAAGAATTTTGATGCCAATTTTCCATAATTTGCCGACGAACTTAGGAATGTCAGGCTTGGCATAGCTACAGATGGATTTTGTCCATTTAATAATTTTAGTCAGCCATACTCTGTTTGGCCAGTTATTATGGTAGCTTACAATCTTCCACCGTCAATGTGCATGAGGGATCCGTATCTTTTCTTGACTTTACTAATACCGAGGGATAAGAGTCCTACAAAAGACATCAATGTGTACCTTAGACCGTTAGTCGATAAACTTAAGATGTTGTGGGAAACAGGGGTTCAGACTTTTGATAAATCTGTCGTGCAGAATTTTTTGATGAAGGAAGCCTTGTTGTGGACTATCACTGACTTTCCAGCACTTGGGATGATCAGTGGTTGGTCGACTCATGGTAGGTTGTCATGTCCAGTCTGTATGGGGGATGTGCAGGGCACACAACTACGTCATGGGCGAAAAACTAGTTTCTTTGGAACTACTCGAAGATTCTTGCCTGTTGAGCACAGTTATAGAAAGATGTTGACACAGTTCAATAGAAAGACAGAAAAGAAGGGGGTTGTTGGTCGCTTGTTGGGCAGCGATGTACTGGGCTGGCTAAATGATCTAACATTTCCACCGCCTGGGAAGGAGCATGGTAAGTTGAGAGCAATAGGGTACGGTAAAACTCATAACTGGACACACTCGCCCATTTGGTTTGAGTTGCCATACTGGGTCACACTAGCACTTCGTCATTGCATAGATGTCATGCATACGAAAAAAAATATGTTCGAGAACTTGTTTTACACTGTGCTAGATACGAGTGGTAAAACAAAAGACAATGATAAAGCACATAAAGACTTGGAGGAAATGAACATCAGGCGGGAATTGTGGCTCCGACCTAACAACTCAAAACCAAAAGCTCCATTTTGTCTTACCAAGCAACAGGTTAAAAACATTTGCAAGTGGCTTAATGCATTGAATTGTGAATTTGATGGTACTAATCTGTCTGGAACGGATGACTCGTTGCAAGAACAAGTTAGCAATTCCAGCCACGTATTGCTATATGATGACGATGTGTTGGTAGATGATGTCGTTGACATACCCGATGTTGACGAAGTGAAGGAAGATGTGGTTGTCAGTCCGTATATGATGGTAGAAGATGATACTGAGGAAAAAATTGATACAAAAGAGGAAGAGACAGAATCAGAGGATGAAAATGATTTTGATTCTGACGAGTTTAACGACGTACTACTTTTTCACTAATTAGTATTTTGTAAATATTATACAACTAAAACAAATCATTAGAATAATTGCAATGAAATTTAATTAATGTAATTTATGTCTGTTATTTCAGTAGTACAGCTATGCCTAGACATAGCGGTGGAGGTAGTCGTCGTGGTGGCCGCACAGGATTGGGTGACGGCTCCCAGGGTGGGTCGTCTTCATCAGCTAGTGAGTTAATTTCTTTTTGGCTCAGTAACACTTTTTTCATAACTATATTAAACATTCATTTACTATTTTTTGACAATGTCATAACTATATTAAACATACAGATACTAGACGTCAGCGTCAACGAGGGCCTAACCTCGGTCGATTAGGTCGTCCTTCGATAGTTCCTAACACAGTTCCGGTTAATGTCGGCTCGTCGGTGTAGGTTTCAACTATAATATATCATTTATGTTCAATTAGAATGATATTATTATGTGATTAATAAATTAAAATATTCTTAATAAATTTTGTATTCTAGTATTATGGATCCTGTCGCTAAGCGATCGTACACGCCATCTACCTGGCGCATCTCCCGACTGGCTGCATGCGATTTAACCAGTACTCGAGTTACGATGCCGGCTTTATGGTGACAGTGTTGCGGGAGTTTCACGTAAGTCGAATTACATATATTAAACCACTTTTTCAAGTTATTTACATATTGTTCAAATAATTAATTACACGTATGTTATGTCCATTTGATAGAGGTATTACAGATACGAGGCCGGCATCACTGAGGCGGATGGTAACACCGTAATTATTGCACATATCTCGAAGAACTATACCGGCTGGCTGTACGAGATGCGACAGAGGGCGGTCCGGGCGGTAGAAGAATCGCCCGAGACTACTATACGACAACATCAGCCGCCGGCAGTTTTAGATACAGGATGGGCTGTCATGTGTACGTATTGGGATGATGCTGCCTTCAAGACCAAATCCGAGCAGATGAAGAAGAATCGAGGCTAGCTACGGGTTGTACATACTTCTGGCTCGCAATCGTTTCAGGAGGTTAAGTCGGTATGTATTTATATTTAGTTTAGTTTAATATTAAACTGCTAGTAAAGCTAGTGATATTAATTAATGTACATGATTTAGGCCATGCAGAGTAGCTTGGGTCGACCTCCTACTATGATGGAGTTTTGGGATAGAGTCCATACGCCAAAGGAGTCTACTTCAGGGTCGACGATGTCTCCAGCAGCACTAGCTATACGGGTATTACATTTATTATAATAAATATTATTTAGGATCATATTACGTAATTTATATGATGATACCAAGTTAACTCACATTTACATATATTAAATTATAGGACCGGTTTGAGAAGCTCCGCAGCCAGCGTATAGCGGAGTTGCAAGCTGGTAGGGGCGATGCTGAGACGTTAGATTCCACCATCCCTCTGCCCGAGATTTTTTTATCTCAGGATGAGGAGATGGCTCTTTGGGTCGCGTCTCAGGATCCTCCCACTAGCACTACCGGCCAGTATCGAGTGATGGGGTTGCCGAGGATACCAGCCTATACACTTCCTGGAGGTATAATATTTTAGTTTATTTTTTGTTTATGAATAAAGTAAACTTATAATATTATTCATGTTATATTTATTTTTGTAGGCTCTAGCCAGCGTCTGTATTCGAGAGCCCCCGTGGGACCATCACATAAGGGTGCTGGCTTAGACGATGCTTTGTTCCAGCAGGTTATGGCTGTGGTGTCGGAGAGGTTTGAGAACGATCCTCTATTCAGTCGATAGGACCTTCCCAGCCGTTCTCTCCTCCATCAGCTTGCGCAGGACATTGCAGCTGGTGCCACCGCCAAGAGTACGGGTATCCCTCCGGAGCAGTTCGCCGCGATACGCGACGAGATTGTTCGGATGGTGGTTACCTTACTCATGGACGCATTTGGGCCGATGCTAAGTCAGCCCTCGACTACTCAGGTATACTATTCGTTTTAAATTCAAGTATATATTCTGCATGTTATTTAATTTTCATTTAGTTATCTTTAACTATATCATATATATGGACTAATGAGTTACATTATATTGTCTCAACAAGGTGACGAGCGGACTGACGAGCAGGCTGACGATGCTGATCGGTTGGACGACGACGACGATTTTCAGACTCCAGAGCAGCGTCGACGCCTGCCCGATGATCCTCCTCACACCGGGGGCTCTACTAGCTTGACTTAGTTTACATTATTTTGTAGTTTACATTATTTTTGTCTTAGTTTATATTATTTTGTAGTTTACATTATTTTGAGTTATATTATTTTGTAGTTTACATTATTTTTGACGTATGGGATGTTTGATATACTTTAGTTTAGATTAATAGGATGTTTGACATTTTTACTTCTCATTTAGTTGATTTTTGACATATTGTTGGCCTTGGTAATTGTAATTCATATTATTGGGCCTTATTAAGTTGATGTGAATGTTGTTGAATAGTTAGTTAGCTTGTATGTGCTGTTGGAAAAAATGAACAGGTTTACAAGTACAAAAAATGTGGGTTAAAACCCTGGATATTGCCAAAACAAATAAAACATTTTAAAAAAATACTATTCTCGACGAAATAGTGTTAACCTTGACGAATTTCCGTCAGAATTAAACCTTTGCCATTTTGGCCAACTGCCACGTGGCACCACTATTCTCGACGGAATAGTGTTAATATCGACGAAATTCCGTCAGAATTAAGTCCCTTGCCATTTTGGCCAGACTGCCACGTGTTATGATTAGTCTCGACAGAATATCCTCGACAGATTCTATTCAGTCGAGAATATATTAAGACCGACCGAATATTCGATCGAGATTATTTTCGTCGAGTTTAATTATTCCCGACTGAAAGATCGACGGACTTAATTTTGACGTGCTTATATCCGACTGAATTTCCGACCAAATATTATGTCGAAATTAAGTATAACCTCGACGGATTATACTTAATTCTGACGGAATATTTCGTCGGAAATAACCCTTTTTTGTTGTAGTATAATTAGAGAAACATGATAGATCGATAGGACTCCAACCAAGAAATTAATTAAAGGGAAAGATATGTTGGACTCTATAGTGGTGGTCCTCACCAAATAAGAAAAGCGGCAGACAAAGGGAGAACTTAAATTAGAAAAATGGCAGACAATGGAAGAAGAAAAGCAAGGTCACGGGCTTTCAATTTCTTGTGTTAGTGGTTTAGCAAGCATAGCTAGGTCACGGTCTCATGCACGGATATAGTTTTTCATTTCCTTTATATATTATATCCTCCCATGCATGCTGCTGAAAAACTTACGTCCATCCGACTGCAAGGGCGGAGCCAGAAATCAAAAGAATTTACACATACATTAAATCAGATTACATAGTGGAAAGATATGTATGTATATCCCTCAGCAGTGCTAGGTGAAGTAATATGTATGTATACTTCCGTTGGTCAATCCAGAAGGAAGAAAACATTCCCTAAATATACATACGCAATGCTGGAAAATTGAAAAACAAGGAGCTAGAAAAAGAATTTACACATATATGCAGAGTGAACATATATGCATGTATATGTGTGTGAATGCTATTTGATGAGATGGTTGGCTTGTTTACAGAAAACAATATATAGTTAACAAACCAAACTCCCAATTTCACCCCAAAAAAAAAAATTGCACCGCATGTAAAAGGACCTGTCTACCTTTGTTAGTGAAAGTTTGCAGCAGGAAACAAGAAACAAGAGAGGGGTGGGGGGCCCTATTATCTTTTATTTATTTATTAACTTTTCAAAAAAAAAAAGGGTATACCTATTATATATCTTTTGAAATGGTTGGTAGTAGAAGAAGAAGCTTTGATTTGTGTAAGAAGAGAAGAGGAGAAGAGAAGAGAAGAGAAGTTGGTTGCAGCAGTACAAAAAGAAGAGAGATCGAGCAGTGAATGAGGGAAATGAAGCAAATGAGGCAGTCAATTTATAGTGGAAAAAGGTTCCTCTTAATTAGGAGTGAGAAAATGTAGAGGGAGAAATAAAGAAAGAGGAGAGAGAAAACAGGAGTACATGACTATTGTTTTTTTTTTTGCTCCAATTCGATTTCACAGCGCCTCAGTTAAAAAAATTTATCGACTTAGTCTTGACATGAGGGCATAATCGTCTGATTTTTGTTTATAATCTGTCCGCTATGTTAACTAGCGGAAGGCTTGTTTAGCCATTAAATCGCAACCCTTGATTATTGCAATGGAAGGTTAGGATATTATTTGTCCATTTTTAATCTATAACAAATATATGCTATGGATCATTATTATATAGGAGTTCAATTCATGGCAACTGGTTGCCATAGAATTGTTCCCAGCAACCCACTTTTCAGCCATAGATCAAAATAATTAAGCGTTGAGATTGAAAGAAAAAAAAACTCAACCGCTACTAGTATAAGCGGCTGTTACATCACACTTTATCAACATCGTTATTTACCAAAAAGCCTTCAAATTTGGACATTGCCGCTACTACAAGTAGCGGCTTACTCTCTCTCTCTCTCCTCTGCCACTGCCACTCTCTCTCCTCTTTAATATACACTCCTCCCTCTCTCTCTCTCTCTCTCTCTCTCTCTCTCTCTCTCTCTCTCTCCTCTTTAATATACAATACATTTTATTATTTCCATACATGCATAACATAACCCATAATATATATTCATCATTCTCTCCTCTTTAATATAAATAAATTAAAATATTTCAAAATTAAAATTTTTTAAAATTTTAATATAAATAAATTGATAGACTATTAATATTGTTATAATTTTGATATAAATAAATAGATAGATTATTAATATTATTTCCATGTAATATTGTTATACAATAAAAAGATTATTATTTTTTAATGTATGTAGTACGAAATTATAACAATATTATTTTTAATGTATGTAGTACGAAATAATAAAAATAATAATCTTTTTTAATATTATTAAAATTTTAAAAAAATAATAGTCATTTTTTAATGTATAACAATATTAAAATAATATTCTTTTTAATGTATAATAATACTATTTTAATATATAATATTGTTATACATTAAAATAATATTAAAATAATATTGTTATATTGTTATACATTAAAATAATATATAATATTGTTATACATTAAAACAATATTGTTATACATTAAAATAATATTGTTAAAATAATAGTCTTTTTTTAATGTATAACAACATTAAAATAATAGTCTTTTTAACGTATAACAATATTATTTTAATATTAAAATAATATTGTTATATTGTTATACAATAAAATAATATATAATATTGTTATACATTAAAATAATATTGTTAAAATAATAGTCTTTTTTAATGTATAACAATATTAAAATAATAGTCTTTTTAACGTATAACAATATTATTTTAATATTAGAATAATATTGTTATACATTAAAATATTAAAATATTGTTTTAATGTATAACAATATTATATATTATTTTAATGTATAACAATATAACAATATTATTAATGTATAACAATATTATATATTATTTTAATGTATAACAATATAACAATATTATTTTAATGTATAACAATATTATTTTAATGTATAACAATATTATATATTAAAATAATATTGTTATACATTAAAAAGACTATTATTTTAATATTGTTATACATTAAAAAAATACTATTATTTTTTTAAAATTTTAATAATATTAAAAAATATTATTATTTTTATTATTTCGTACTACATACATTAAAAATAATATTGTTATAATTTCGTACTACATACATTAAAAAATAATAGTCTTTTTATTGTATAACAATATTACATGGAAATAATATTAATAATCTATCTATTTATTTATATCAAAATTATAACAATATTAATAGTCTATCAATTTATTTATATTAAAATTTTAAAAAAATTTAATTTTGAAATATTTTAATTTATTTATATTAAAGAGGAGAGAATGATGAATATATATTATGGGTTATGTTATGTATGTATAGAAATAATAAAATGTATTGTATATTAAAGAGGAGAGAGAGAGAGAGTGGGAGGAGTGTATATTAAAGAGGAGAGAGAGTGTGGCAGAGGAGAGAGAGTGGCAGTGACAGAGGAGAGAGAGAGTGGAAGAGGAGAGAGAGAGAGAGTAAGCGCTACTTGTAGTAACGGCAATGTCTAAATTTGGGGATTTTTTGATAAATAATTATGTTGATAAAGTGTGATGTAACAGCCGCTTATACTAGTAGCGGCTGGGTTTTTCTTTCTTTCAATCTCAGCGCTTAATTATTTTGATCTACGGCTGAAAAGTGGGTTGCTGGAAACAGTTATATGGCAACCGGTTGCCATGAATTGAACCCCACATATATATATATATAATCGTCCATGTTTAATTGATGGGTATGAAAATATGATAGAAACAATAGCAGAGGTGATATATAGGCACTATGGGAAATTCAAAATTGACAGAGAAGGTGGTTGTAGTTGGAACTTTTGGATGTTCTTGATTTAAGCTAATCAAATGTTAACCCTTTCGAACTCAGAGACAAATGAAACAAGAAACAGAAGAAGAAATTAAAAGAAAAAAAATTGAATAAAATGTTTGCATTATTTATACTAAAATTCTAAGACGTGCAAAACACATGTTTTTTTTATAAAATTTATATTTTTTTAATTATATTTTATATAAAAATTAATATAAATAAATGAATTATTTAAATGTATAGTATGTATTTTTGTATTGGCTAATAAATTTTATAATGTTAAGTTAGAGTTGTTATTAATTACTAGAATGCATAACTTTATTCAATTTTAGTGATAAATAATTAACTTTTTAATTTGAGTTGTTTTTGATAAAAATCATGTACAAAATATATATATACACACATGGCGGACCCACATATGTGACCGTGACCACAAGTGTAGTCACTCAATTTTTCCCTTCCTTCCTTCCTTCCTTTCTATTGAGATAAGCTAGTAATGGCCGACAAAAGAAAAAAGAGATTAATAATAATACACTCCACTCAACCACCTTTTCCCTCACCTTTCAGCTAAAGAATAATGAAAAGAAGAGAGTAATGATAAAATATTAAATAAATTACATTATAAGAAAATCGGCTAATTCTGACGGAATTATCTTTCGATCTTAAGGGTTTTTTGTCGATATTAGCTGTATTTTCGACGAAAATATCCGTCGACATTTCAGTCGTAATTAGCCTCCTTGGCATTAACTCCGTCGAGAATTCAGTTGAAAGTATCTAACCCCGACAGACTAAACTCGACGAAATTATCTGTCGTAGTTACCATATTGTCAACGAAATTAAGTTAATTCCAAGGGAATAGTTCGTCGAACCTAACTTTTATTAATTAGTTAGATTTTAATGTAAATAGTTAATGTCGACAGAATTAAACTAATGTCGACGATCCCTCGTCGTGGGTGTCGTCATCTGATCCCGAACGACCACCACCACCACGACCTTCCCCGCTATGTCTAGCCATATATCAGCGTACTATTGAAATAACCAACAAATTAATCTATTAATTAAGTTGTAGTTAATTTATCTAAATTAAATTATCGTTCGATTACAGAAAACCATTTAAGTTAAGACTGCGTACGTCATCAAACCCGTCAGAATCAATCTCAACTTCGTCATCTGATTCTGGCTCCTCTACCTCCGTATCGGTTTCGTACTCGTCGTCTTGGTGTACAACGATATAAGTCACTGACTGTAGGGTTTTCGGCACATAAACGCAGCGAAATTAAAAATTTTCGAAACCCTAAAACAGGATACATGCGAAAACATATTAATTCAGAGGTTAAGATATATTTTACCGATTATTCAAGCCTGAAAGGAGACGATGGAGATTCTGGAACTGCTTCGAATCCTCAACGCAATCCAACGGAACTGCGCCTCTACGGTATCCACACTGAACGTCCCGCGAATCGTCACACGATCTGCAGCAAGGAAAACTGCGGTACTAGCCGCCAAGGATCTGGACTTTTTTGAAATTTTTCTCTCTAATCTCTCTCTAAGAGCGGCTAGGGTTTTGATATTGATAATACCCTAAACGGCTGATATATCATATATATAGCAGTTAAAGGAATTAACCAAAACCTAATCCAATTAGAAATATAAAATCCGAATTTATATATATATATATATATATATTATATCTTAATTAAGTCTTACTTAATTAATATATATATATATATATATATATATATACAAATTATCCTATTAATTTAAATACTATCAATCATATTGATATATTTAAATTCATACAATTTAAATTAATTCCCTTTTAATTACGTTCTAAGTGTGTGACCCTATAGGTTATTATTATGTTGGCAATAATTTTAAAATCATATTATAAAATTATAAACAGTGAGCGGCATCTAGTAATGCATCACTGCTACCCAAATAATAATAAGATCGGTGATTCGATACAACCTTTTCGTGACCAATGTTTCAATGTAATTTAATCCTTTTAACCTTGACATCCTAGATTAAACTCGAGGCATGGAATGTGTCATCCTCTTCATAATTTAATCTGAGTTTTCTTGATCGATGAGTAGACTATATGAAACAAATCACTATTTGAGCATGGCCATGCATTTCATAGTCCTACTCAATCAAGAGGCCTATGGATATCACCCCTAATATATAGGAGGGTTAAATTCCATCTAGATCACTCATATTCCTCACACGATTCATGATATACCCAATAATCACCTTTATCGTCCACCTATTAAAGGTGGCCTTTGATGATATCAAAGTACATAAATTCTCGTGTAGTAATATAGTGATTTCAGGTCGGAGGATCATTACATCATTGTCACTATGAGAATTGCTTATGACACTTTGCATAATGCTCCACGTAGAATTCTCATGGTGGGTCTGTCCAGTACATTGTTCTCTAACATGTACCTATGCATTGACTCAATATCTCATATATTTATGACCAATGAGATTTGGCCATCAGTCAATCCACATACTAGTCTTAATGTATCATTGTTGTCCCATTAACAATGACACTTGACTAGGGACATTTAAGAGTAATGATACTAATTGTAACTATATGATCTCATGTTCAAGTCACATACTTGAAGCCATATAATTTGTATCACTATTCTAAGGACTTTTATTATGTTAACATTTATATAACGCAGTAAATAAAACCATAATAAAATAATTCATTTATTCAATCAAATATAGTATCAAAAAATATTTAAATAATTACATCAAAGAATTAGCCTCTAGGGCATAAACTCTAACAGTCTCCCACTTGCACTAGAGCCAATCACTCATGTATCTAATACCCATGGAACTAGTGTGACCTTCATACTTATGCTGCGACAAAGCTTTGGTCAGTGGATCTGCAACATTATCATCTGTTGGCACTCTGCTTATATGTACATCTCCTCTATCAATGATTTCACGGATGAGATGGTACCGCCTAAGTATATGCTTGGATCGTTGGTGAGATCTGGGTTCCTTAGCCTGTGCAATGGCTCCATTATTATCACAGTATAGCTCAACCGGATCAACAATGGTTGGAACAACACCAAGTTCAGTGATGAACTTTTTAATCCATACAGCCTCCTTGGCCGCACTAGAAGCAGCAATATACTCAGCCTCTGTTGTAGAATCGGCTACTGTCTCTTGCTTCGAACTTTTCCAGCTAACAGCACCACCATTAAGGCAAAACACAAAACCTGACTGATACTTATAGTCATCTGTGTCAGTCTGGAAACTAGCATCTGTGTAACCCCTTACTGTCAGTTCGTCTTCACCTCCATATACCAAGAATGAATCCTTAGTCCTTTTCAGGTACTTGAGGATATTCTTGACTGCTGTCCAGTGACCTTCACCTGGATTCGACTGGTATCTGCTCGTCATGCTCAAAGCATACGAGACATCCGGACGAGTACATATCATTGCATACATGATAGATCCAATTGCCGAAGCATAAGGGATCTTTCTCATACGCTCCTCATCATCATATGATTTAGGACATTGGGCCTTAGAGATCTTAACACCATGAGACATGGGTAAGTGTCCTCTTTTTGCCTCTTGCATGCTGAACCGTTTCAGCACTTTATCAATATATGTACTTTGACTTAGGCCGAGCATTTTTCTCGATCTATCTCGATAGATCTTGATACCTAAAATGTAGGTTGCATCGCCCAAATCTTTCATGGAGAAACATTTTCCTAACCATGTTTTTACAGCCTGTAAGGAAGGAATGTCATTCCCAATAATTAATATGTCGTCAACATATAATACCAGGAATACAATGTGACTCCCACTAACCTTCTTATATACACAAGGTTCATCTTCAATTTTTATGAAGCCAAACTCTTTGACTGCTTCATCAAATCGAAGATTCCAACTCCGAGAGGCTTGCTTCAATCCATAAATGGATCGCTGCAGCTTACATACCTTTCCAGCATCCTTTGGATTGGCAAAACCCTCAGGTTGTGTCATATACACATCCTCAAGGAGATTTCCGTTAAGGAAAGCAGTTTTGACATCCATCTGCCAGATTTCGTAATCATAAAAGGCTGCAATAGCAAGTAAGATCCTGATGGATTTAACCATTGCCACTGGAGAGAAGGTTTCATCATAGTCAACACCTTGAACTTGTTTGAAACCTTTTGCTACCAGTCGACCTTTATAGGTTTGTACATTACCATCCATGTCGGTTTTCTTCTTGAAAACCCACTTGCACCCGATTGGTTTTACCCCTTCGGGTGGATCAACCAAAGTCCATACTTGGTTAGTATACATGGAGTCCATCTCAGATTTCATGGCTTCAAGCCATCTCTCAGAATCTGGTCCATTCATAGCTTCTTGGTAGGAAGCAGGTTCATCATGATCTATGAGCATCACATCGCCATTTTGAGTCACAAGAAATCCATAATATCTCTCGGGCTCTTGGCGTGTCCTACCAGATCTACGAATGCCTCGTGTAATTTGAGCAGGTTCACTTTCAATATCTTGTGGTTCCTGCTCATGTTCCAACTCAGGTTCAATGATATTTTGTGGTTCCCGAACTTCTTCGAGTTCTACTTTCCTCCCACTGTTTTCTTTAGAGACAATTCTCTTTCTAGAAAAATACCAGTTCGAGCAACAAATACTTTGTTCTCAGAAGGTTTGTAGAAATAATACCCTTTTGTTTCCTTTGGGTATCCCACAAAATTACATTTGTCAGATTTGGGTCCGAGCTTGTCAGAAACCAGACGTTTTACAAACGCCTCGCAACCCCAAATCTTCATGAACGACATACTAGGACGTTTCCCAGTCCACATCTCATATGGTGTCTTATGAACCGTCTTTGTAGGAACACGGTTAAGTGTGAATGCAGTTGTCTCTAGGGCATGACCCCAGAAGCTTATTGGAAGATCTGCATGACTCATCATCGATCGTACCATGTCCAACAAGGTGCGATTCCTCCTCTCAGACACACCATTCCATTGTGGTGTTCCAGGTGGAGTGAGCTGTGATATAATACCACACTCCTTTAGAAGGTCATCAAAGTCTTGGCTTAAGTATTCACCTCCTCGATCGGATCGAAGGGCTTTTATGCTTTTGCCAAATTGGTTTTGAACTTCATTCTTGAATTCCTTGAACTTTTCAAAGGATTCGGATTTGTGTCGCATAAGATACACATATCCATATCTACTGAAGTCGTCAGTAAATGTAATGAAGTAATAAAACCCACCTCTTGCTAACGAACTCATGGGTCCGCATACATCACTATGTATAAGTCCCAATACATCGCTAGCCCGTTCACTGTGTCCAGTGAAAGGGGCTTTAGTCATCTTACCTAATAAACAAGACTCGCATGTCTCATATGATTCAAAATCAAATGAATCCAAAAACCCATCTTTATGGAGTTTGGATATGCGTTTCTCATTTATATGGCCTAAACGACAGTGCCAAAGATATGTCGGATTTGAATCATTTGATTTAAATCGTTTTGTATTTATGTTATAGATAGGCATTTCTAAATTAAGAATATAAAGACCATTAAACAATTGTGCAACACCATAACATATTTCATTTAAGTAAAATGAACAACTGCTGTTCTTTATTAAAAATGAAAAACCTTTCTTGTCCAAACAAGAAACAGAAATAATGTTTTTGCTCATAGCAGGCACATAATAACAATCCTCTAATTCTAATACTAGCCCAGTGGGCAAAAATAAATGATAAGTTCCTACGGCTAGTGCAGCAACTTTTGCTCCATTCCCAACTCGTAGGTCAACCTCGCCTTTCGCCAAAGTCCTACTCCTTCGGAGTTCCTGCACATTAACACAAATGTGAGAACCACATCCAGTATCCAATACCCATGATGTAGAAGTGGACAAATTGACTTCTATAACATATATACCTGAATCAGAAGTCATACTTCCTTTCTTTTTCTTCAGTTCTTCCAAATAAGCATGACAATTCCTCTTCCAGTGTCCAGATTTTCCACAGAAGTGACAATCACCTTCTTTAGCCACCCCACCTTTAGGTTTTAAAGCCTGTTTGGTTTTGGGATTGGGTTTGGCAGATTTAGATCCTATCTTCTTCTTGCCTTTCCCCATTCCCTTAGCATTCCCCTTTTGCACCATCATTATGGGAGCGGGTCCTGCCTTTTTCATGTTGTTCTCGGCAGTTCTTAACAGTGCTCAACAACTCAGTAAGTGGTTTCTCAATTTCATTCATGAGGTAATTCATAACAAATTGAGAGTAGCTGCTGTTCAAAGATTGCAAAACAAGATCAGTTTGGGCTTCCGGAGTAATCGGAAAACCCAACCTACCAAGGTACTCAATATACCCAATCATTTTCAGCACATGTGGACCAACTGGATCACGTTCACCCATCTTGCAGTGATACAACGCCTTGCTTGTATCATACCTCTCCTGTCGAGCATGCCCTTCGAACAATTTCTTGAGATGCTCGATCATCTCATAAGCATCCATTAACTCATGTTGCTTCTGAAGCTCAGAGTTCATAGTTGCTAGCATGAGACAACTCACGTCCAGAGCATCATCTTGATGCTTCTTATAAGCATTATGCTCTACACGTGGTGCAGTGTTAGCTGGTGCTGCAGGAATGGGCCCATCAAGGATATATAGCTTACGCTCCTGTTTGAGGACAATCCTCAAGTTCCTATGCCAGTCTAGGAAATTAACTCCACTCAGCTTTTCCTTCTCAAGGACTGATCGTAGTGAAAGACTATTTGTGTTGTTGTTTGCCATTGATATCTACAATTTATAAGTGCAAAAATAATAAGTCAAATTGCAGAATTTTGATATTATGTAATTGATAATAGTACATTCAAAATATACCTCCCACTATTTTATTCAAATTAATAGTCCCTCACCATTAATTCGGAAAGCATTTTTCAATTAAATCTTTCTAGTGAGCTAAGATCCATATTTCATTATGCCTTAAGTTAGCTTTGGCTATTCTCTCAAAACATAATTATTTAGGTAGACAACCCTTTGTCAATTATATCATATATAACTCTTAGATAGTTTGGTGAACAACATTTGTTTCTAGTCCATCTAATGGTACCTACCAAACTCTATGCCTCTAAGTCCACAATCCTATTGTGATAACTTAGTTAAGTCTGGCCCAATGATTTTAACAGTTTGGATATCACAATTATCCTATCGCATCTTACCAAGATAAATGGGGTACTTTACTTTGGCAAACCTACATCCATCGGTCAAGGTCTTGATGAGTGTTATTCATTGGAAGGCATCTGATTTAGACTTAATAATTTTATGAGGGATTTTAATAATTAATTTAGATCTCACCAATTTTAATCTTATTAAACATGCACATTATTTATCATATCATATCGTATACAAGCATAAATAAAGTGCAAAATTAAATGTGTCACAGTTATGGCCCCAACCCTATGCCAATCTTTTCAAGCTAATGAAAAGATTGAAGGTCAGTCTAAGGTGGTAAAAGGTCTTCAAAATAGTAGCTTCCTTGGACCTTCCTCATGCATGTGTCTCCTCTCCATCATCATCTTGTCATCTTGATAGGTTACAATTGTACATTACATGACATAAAGAAACCTCGAGTTACATTCGAGGGAATTTAGATGAGAAGAGAATATTACATCAGAATTTATAGAAAGGCACGACATGCAAGCCGTATTTCAAAACCAAAACCACTAACCTATGGGTCAAAAGGGCCATAACTGTGCACCATACATATCACAATAAGAACATGACACAATTTATATAATTAAAGAAAACTATATACAAAATATTGGGGTCACGACCATCGTGCGCTACGACGGGGGGGTCCAAGGGGGGGGCTCCCCCCCTGGCAGTGGTCCGGCTGATCGATCAGCCGGTGGGTGGTCTCGCTGTCCGGTCAGCGAGCGGGGCCGGGGGCAGCGCCCTGGGAAATTTTTTTTGAACTACAATCTGTATTGTAGAATTTTTCATACAAATCTCTGAAACAATTCCAGAATCATATACAATCCGCTAACACACTCATACTAACAATACACCCAGAACATATCATATATGTCCAGTTTCGATTAATCATATTAAATCGAATCTTCATATTTCTAATCCAATTAGAACAGAAGTTGAATTGTTATTCCACCTTCTAGGATACAATTATCAGAACATCATATACATGCATATATATTACAGATTTCCAGAATACGCATACATGCAGAATATCATATATTCAATTTCAGATCGGTAAACATGCATCATCATATATCATATATAACGAATACAATTAAAACACGTAATCTGAATTAATCGTTTTGCAAGTAGCTCTGATACCACTGTAGGGTTTTCGGCACATAAACGCAGCGGAAATTAAAAATTTTCGAAACCCTAAAACAGGATCCATGCGAAAACATATTAATTCAGAGGTTAAGATATATTTTACCGATTATTCAAGCCTGAAAGGAGACGATGGAGATTCTGGAACTGCTTCGAATCCTCAACGCAATCCAACGGAACTGCGCCTCTACGGTATCCACACGAACGTCCCGCGAATCGTCACACGATCTGCAGCAAGGAAAACTGCGGTACTAGCCGCCAAGGATCTGGACTTTTTCGAAATTTTTCTCTCTAGTCTCTCTCTAAGAGCGGCTAGGGTTTTGATATTGATAATACCCTAAACGGCTGATATATCATATATATAGCAGTTAAAGGAATTAACCAAAACCTAATCCAATTAGAAATATAAAATCCGAATTTATATATATATATATATATATATATATTATATCTTAATTAAGTCTTACTTAATTAATATATATATATATATACAAATTATCCTATTAATTTAAATACTATCAATCATATTGATATATTTAAATCCATACAATTTAAATTAATTCCCTTTTAATTACGTTCTAAGTGTGTGACCCTATAGGTTATTATTATGTTGGCAATAATTTTAAAATCATATTATAAAATTATAAACAGTGAGCGGCATCTAGTAATGCATCACTGCTACCCAAATAATAATAAGATCGGTGATTCGATACAACCTTTTCGTGACCAATGTTTCAATGTAATTTAATCCTTTTAACCTTGACATCCTAGATTAAACTCGAGGCATGGAATATGTCATCCTCTTCATAATTTAATTTGAGTTTTCTTGATCGATGAGTAGACTATATGAAACAAATCACTATATGAGCATATGCATTTCATAGTCCTACTCAATCAAGAGGCCTATGGATATCACCCCTAATATATAGGAGGGTTAAATTCCATCTAGATCACTCATATTCCTCACACGATTCATGATATACCCAATAATCACCTTTATCGTCCACCTATTAAAGGTGGCCTTTGATGATATCAAAGTACATAAATTCTCGTGTAGTAATATAGTGATTTCAGGTCGGAGGATCATTACATCATTGTCACTATGAGAATTGCTTATGACACTTTGCATAATGCTCCACATAGAATTCTCATGGTGGGTCTGCCCAGTACATTGTTCTTTAACATGTACCTATGCATTGACTCAATATCTCATATATTTATGACCAATGAGATTTGGCCATCAGTCAATCCACATACTAGTCTCAATGTATCATTGTTGTCCCATTAACAATGACACTTGACTAGGGACATTTAAGAGTAATGATACTAATTGTAACTATATGATCTCATGTTCAAGTCACATACTTGAAGCCATATAATTTGTATCACTATTCTAAGGACTTTTATTATGTTAACATTTATATAACGCAGTAAATAAAACCATAATAAAATAATTCATTTATTCAATCAAATATAATATCAAAAAATATTTAAATAATTACATCAAAGAATTAGCCTCTAGGGCATAAACTCTAACACTGACAACCACGTATTCCTCAACATCAGGTATGTCAATGAGGTCACCAACCATATCATCATCATTTAAGACATCTACCTCGGGATTGCTAATTTATTCTTGCAACGGCTCATCTATTCCCGATAGATTAGTACCCTCAAAAGCACGAGTCTTTGTTGTGACAACTGTATACCAGGGGCTCCTATAATTTAAGACATTCGGGGCGTAGTACACTTGAGTGGCTTGGCTGGCTAGAACGAATACATTATTAGACTGTAGTTTTGATTTTATGTCTACCGTGACGATTCTATTACTATCAATTTTAACACCCTTAACAATATCAAACCAGCGACACCTGAATGTAACAACCTTTTTACCGTTGGGATAATTTAGTACAACCACTTCCTCTAATCGTCCATAGTAATTGGACTTGGAGTCTTGGTAGCAACTTCCCAACACGACAACGCCCGAATTGACTGATGTCATTTCATTCAAGTCATCAACCTTGAATCTATACCCATTCACGATGCAACCAGAAAATGACATATTGATGCTGCACATAAGACGCATTTAGTACAATTTCTTTGCTTTCTGTAACTGTGGTCTATGCATGAATTATATTTTTCGGCAGCATCTCCTCTATAGGACAGGGGTAATTCAGGCTTCTATCCCGTCCTAGATGCGTCTCTTCACTAGTGCCAACAAGTTAAGTACATTTCTACTGTTTTAAGAAAATTTCGGCAGCACCTCCCTATGGTCTCCAAGTACACGAAATAGATTAAGATAACTTAATCTAAGTATGAACTCAAAGAACATGTAGAGATAACAGCTGAAAAATCCTCAAAACAACAAAAACGTATATTTTCATATTGGCACCGGCCTAAGTGAAAGACATAACATTCAGTAACAGTCCCAAAATGGGGACTATTCGACATTTACTCCTACTGAGTGAATGTCAAACGGGTTTCTAAGTTGACATCTACATGGTATCATGCAATCTTAACACTCAAGGTCAATTGCTCATAAGTCATATTGAGTTTATTTAATATTGCGACAAACTAAGCAAATGCTACTTAGTTTATTTTATCAATGCAAAACAAAGTATTTTTTTTATTAATTTATTAATTTTATAGAAGACTAAGCAAGTACTACTTAGTATTATTTTTTTATTAATTTTTTTTATTTTAATTTAATTTACTTTAGTTGTAGAAGACTAAGCAAGTACTACTTAGTTTTTAATATATTTTATTTTATTAATTATTTTTTATTTTCATTTAATTTACTTTAGCTGTAGAAAACTAAGCAAATACTACTTAGTATTTTATTTTAATTTTATTTAATTTTAAATTAATTTACTTTAGTTGTAGAAGACTAAGCAAGTACTACTTAGTATTTTATTTTACTTATTTTATTTTAATTTCATTTAATTTAATTTTTAATTAATTTACTTTAGTTGTAGAATACTAAGCAGGTACTACTTAGTATTTTATTTTATTTTTTTTATTTTTATATTATATTATATTATAGTATAGTATATTAAAGTAAATTTATTTAATTTATTAAATATAATATAATATAATATAATTTAAATTAAATTAAATTTATTTAATTCAATTTAATTTAGTTATATTTAATTCATTTTAATTTAATTTAATTCTATTTAATTTAATTTAATTCTATTTAATTTAATTTAATTATATTATATTATCATATATTATATTATGTAAAACTAATTAAATGCTAATTAATTAATTTATTTAAATATTGGGAAACTAAATAAAATACATAAATAAAATGAAATAGGGCCCACAAATATTGCAATTGAACATTTCTGATAGAAATTCCGTTGGGAATTCCGTCAGAAATAGCAAATATATACAAATTTCAGCAAATATATACAATGCCAAATATATACAATGAAATAGGGCAGTTTCAGCCAATTTTTTTTGCAGAACTTTCATTTGAACCCAATTTTAGCAAAAAAAAAATCGCAGAACTTCATTTGAACCCAATTTCAGCCCAAAAAATTGCAGAACTTCATTTGTACCCAATTTGCAGAACAATATATGAACAATTTGCCAATTTGCAGAACAATATATATGAACAATATGCCAATTTGCAGAACAATATATGACCATAGCATATAATTTCTTAACATAGCATATAATTTCTTAACATAGCATATGAACATATATAGCATATAATTTCTTAACCCAAAATAAATCTGATGAGCAATACCAGCAGGGAGGAGGGTGTGGAGGGAGGAGCGGCGGCGTTACAGTGGAGGGAGGAGGCTGTGGAGGGAGTCGGAGGCTGTGGAGGGCCGGAGGAGCCGTGGCGCAGTGGCGGCAGTGGCAGTGGAGGGGAGGGGCCGGGAGGGGCCGAGAATTTCCTAATATTATTAAATAATTATATTAATGAAAATGAGAATTTATTTGAATATAAATGATTTTGTGTTATGAGAATGATTAATTCAATTATATTAAATTGAATATCTATGACAATTGAGAAAAATGTGGAGTTTACGATAAACTCGTTGAGAGCCTAGTGTGGCACAGTGATGGGAAATATTAATAATTATATTAATTAACGAAGAATTTTTAAGTGAACAATTAATTAATTGTTAATTGTTATTAGAGAATATTAATTGATTGTTGTGGGATATTAACTATGGTTGATTAATAATATGTGATTATTATTGCAAGAAATATAATAATCATAATCCACTTGTTTATAATTGTGCTGAGATTTATATTTGTTAATGTGATAATTAATCCTATGATTATTAATTTGGTATAATTAATAGTCAATGATGAATAAATTAATTAATATTATTGTTAATTAATCAACGAGATAAATAGTTTATTAATTTGACATTATGAATAATAACACAAATAAGTAAGTTATTAATATAATAAGATTATATTGATTGTTATGTACAAGCATGCAATAATATATAATACGACTATATTATATAGTGTAGAGAAACACTTAGGTGTGACCATACAAGTATACATAAACTATGCTATATAATACAATGTGAATATATTACACATATGGACCATGTATTAAGATTAATTAAACTATGTGAGCTACATGATTAATACCTATGTGACAATGTGTATGTAAGTATACATTAAAATGATATATCATGAATATATTGAAATCACTTGTTGATTGTAGAATTTAATGAAGGAAATAATGTGATGTGATTATATCCGGTATTAATAAATGTACATGGATGATATGTATGTTACATTGCCATATCACATCTACTACCTTGAAATATTAAGCATGTGACTTACACTATAATGTTAATTATAAAATATGGTATGAATAAATATATAATAGCCTAAGTGTATATGTATATATGGCCTTAGTGTTTATACACTTCATGTTGCAAATGCTGAGTTTCATATTGCCTTGTCCCTAAATGATAGTCACTATCTCTTCTCCCACGTGAAAGGCCAAAGGCCTAAGCTACTCCCTCATGTCAACTTCCTAGCTAGCCAATGATGCTCATGATGAAGAAGGATGTGGGTGATGGGGGTGGTTGGACACTATTCCATCAACTCCCCTCAATCCTCTAGTTCTTCATTTCCCCCATTGTTTCAAACCTTGGGGCAATTGCTTTGTATGGATATTGAATTCTCCTATAAATACCAAGCCTCTCTTCATTTTCTATGTTGCTAAAATTTGTGCTAAGTTGATATAGAGAGAGTATTGTGAGTTTATAATCTGAATTTGAGAACAAGTCTTGTGCAAGTTTGAGCTCAAGAGGTATAACCTCTAAACCCATTTAAATTTCCATTCATAGAGATTGTATGATATTGTTGAAATTAGTGTGTGATAAGGTGCTAGCATAAGTTGTTAAGTATATCTATGTGTTAGGAATGTAAAGTGATGGTAGGCAAGCATGCTAGCTAAGTACATTATGAGAAATTCTGAAGCTCTGCAATAACAGAACATCTTCTGGTCTAGAACGGGAGCCGCGCGGCCGCGCGTCTCCCTAGTACAATTTGGGCGCGGCCGCGCGCCACTGCAGAATTTGTTGATGATTTCTTTTATATCTTCTGATGTGTTGAGCATGATGTATTGTTAGGATATGCATATAACTCACATTAACATATGGAATAAGGTTACTAGGTTATAGCAATCTATGCTAGTTGTTTTAGTTGAATATTTCAAAGAAAACTTAAAGTTATGAAAAGAGGAACTTGGATATATAAATATCATTATAGTATTCTAACTTTTGAGACACGTTTGTATGACCTAGAAACACATGGAATGCATATTGACTTAAGTATATATGTATCGTGATATAATATGAACATGTGAACCCAACTAGTGCACCTTTCTAACAAAAATACAAGTTTTGAAGGTTGATATTGACATGTAAAGACCATGTATACATTCTGACTTTTCAAGCATGTTATGTGACCTTGAAATGCGGGTCAAATATGTTAACATATGAATCTAGATAGCATGAGCATGTTAGGCCTTATTAGCAAGCTTTACTAATGACAACATAAGCTTTAAATGTGGACTTTGACATGTTATATTAGGACTCTACATTCTGATATTTTCAACATGATTGAATGTAGTTTGAAGGCATCATATATGTACGTACTTGTTAGATGTAATGCAAGTTAATCAAGCATGAGTTTGATTAAGTCACGAACTAGTAATAGTGCTAGAACCACATATCCATGACATAAGAAACATATGAACATGCATATCAATAAAATATATGACTACTTTATATGTCTAAATGATAAGCATGACAATTTATGTGAATTCATGGCATTATATAACCCTAAGTCGTTAGGGATCGTGAATTAAAACAAAATCATAAATGATTAGAACGAGGAAAGATTGTATACAAACATAAAAGTATCTTTTAATATGTTTATATGCTATGTGGTGTTGTTGGCTTGCATGATCGGACAGAAACCATAAGGCACAGCTCAGCCTTGGCTTAGCCGGAAGGCTGCGCAGCTGCGCTGGCCCTAGGCTTAGCCATGGCGCAGCTGCGCCGGCCTGGAATCAGAAGCCATGCAGTTTGACAATCTGATTTTTGGACAGATAGCTTATATGATGCCTACATTGCTAGAAATGGTTTACACCCTACTGATATGTGTACATAGGTGATGATTAAGTAACAAGATAATGTTTAACTTATATAATGGAAGCCCATGGGTCAAAGGATCATAGCTACTTGAACATGATGAGTTGCTATAATATCATTTATGTTATAACTATGTACTTGATTCGTAATGACATATAATCTGATTTCATGTCATATGAGAATAAGTATGACATGTGACTAAGATAGTAACATGTATGTATATTGAGTAATAAGTTGTGTAACGGATGTGTTAACTAATGAAAATCCTATACATGTAATACATTATAAATAGGATTCCAAAGTGTTGGCTAGCTTTACGTCAGTAAACTACGCATAAGGCAAGTTTCCTAACTTACACTCTTTTACGGTGCAAGTATTCTATCCTTGTATATTGTGAACTAGTTTCTTACTAAATCGTTGAATTAAATTAGCATACTTGAACTCTTAATTCATTAAAGCTATTATACATGTTGAACTTAGTATTGTTCTTGAATATTGTGAAAGTGTCTATGCCATTTGATTCGGCTAGACTTATATTATTGAAAAGCGACCCAAACTAATTGATTGGTGCGGGATCTTGTATTTGACTGAGAAGAACAACCTTCTTTGAAGGGAATATATAATTATCGGAGAACCGACGTGCACACTTGAGTATGATTGATTGCTATGCATAACGATGGTACTTTAGGCTGATCACCTGTTGTACCTGTTTTTATTGGATTTTCAGTTTATTACTGTTAATTCTAGTAGAAGTTCATAGTCCTTAGTGACTGCTCAGTATTCAGTTATTTGAAATCTTGAATTGACTTATTATTGAATCATATCCTGTCCTTAGCGACTGTTATTGAGAATTGTTGATATTCTTGTTATTCTTGAGCTATCAAACCTTGCTATACCCTTTCGAGAATTGAGAATCTTATTATTCACCCTTATTGTATATTACTTGCTGGGCAATTTGTGCTCATTCTTGCTTTCCCCTAAAACATTTCAGTTAAGGCAGAGCATAGCGAACCTTCGGGCTTTGATAAGGGCAAGGGCAAGGCTACCAACTAGCTTGTCTCCTTTACGTTTTTAAATATTTTAATGTTGTATTAAGATGATGTAGTAAGACTGGATTTGTTTATGTTTAAGCTTAAGTTAGATTATATAACAAGTCGTTAATTGATATTGCTATGTAATCTATTAAGTACTGTAGGTTGCGAGACTTGGGGGAATAATTATAATAAATCATTGTAAATTATTCTAGAATAGATTTTCCGCTGTGGTTGTGTGATATTTAGTTATCATTATTGTGATGTATTACCATGAGCACGTGATGAACCGAATTCGAGAGACCAAGTGGCGGTCCTGGAATTTGGGGGCGTCACAAATACCAGCAGGGAGGAGGGTGTGGAGGGAGGAGCGGCGGCGTTACAGTGGAGGGAGGAGGCTGTGGAGGGAGTCGGAGGCTGTGGAGGGCCGGAGGAGCCGTGGCGCAGTGGCGGCAGTGGCAGTGGAGGGGAGGGGCCGGGAGGGGGTATTGGGGGCTGTGCTGGGGGGGAGGGGGACCGGGAAGGAGGGGGGAGCAGCTGCCAGAGCCGGAGCCGAAGAGTGAGAGAGAGAGAGAGAGTGTGGAGAGTGAGAGAGAGAGAGAGAAAAAAGAGAGAGAGTGAATGAAAAAGAAAAGGAGGCGCTGGAGAAGAAGGCATCTGAAATTAGGTTTTAATAGTTATTTTCGTCGGAATTGCCGTCAGTAATAAGTCCCTCGAACTTAAGTTAATGTCGACGGATAATTCCCTCGAAAATAATGTTATTCCCTCGAAAGTATGGTTCGCGCTGGCGGGAAAGTTCGTGCTGGCAGGAAAGCTCGCCCCACAGGGGAAATATTACTTTCGACGGAATTCCGTCAATATTGTAGTATTTTGGAGGGACTTAACTACGACAGATTATTCCGTCGGAACTAGAGTTAAATTCGACGGAAGTTAGTCCGTCGAGGATAGGTCCGTCGGACTTAGCCGGTTTTCTTGTAGTGTTATTCCTCCACCATCTTCCTTTTCTATATATATATATATATATATATCAGTAAACCTATTTCTTCTTCCCCTCTCATTTTTCTCTTTTACATAAATCCACCCAACAAAAGACAATTCATACTCATAAAATTTTCCCAAGTTATTACTTGAAGTAGGAAAGGATAATAGACAGCAACTTGAGAACGAAAAAGAGACGAGTTTTCCAAGCAAGGTAAAATCCTTATTTTGTTCACAAGTATCCTAATAGTTATTTAATTACATGAACACATACCTACTATTTTGTACATCAAATTGGGATGAATAGATTTGGAATTTAATTAAATATTTAACCCATAGTTGTTAATTGTAAATTTCTAGCTAGGTAAATAAATCCTTTACATGACCTATTTTTGTACAATGCTTAGATTCGTGATTTTTGTATAATTAAGTTAGTAATTTAAAGTGATTGTCAGAAATGTAGGTGCAAGAAAATACAAGTAAGGACTAGAAATGTGATACACAATAAAGAGGTAGCTGTGTGGATTCAATCGGTTTTCTTATGAAAGAGCAAATTAACAAACTTCTTCATAAAGTTTGCTGTGCTCTCTAGAAAACAAATTAGAGAGAGAACAATCTAGAGAGGGAAAGAGAAAGAAAAAATCTAGAGAGAGAGAAAGGTAGTTGGAAACGGTTTACCCGCCTTGCGAATTTAGGTTTGTAGTAAATTAAAACTTGGAACAAAAGAATGTAAGGGCACGTGATGAGGAAGAGTGGACAAGACAAATGTGTTGACTTGATTGAGTCACGCGGTGACTGAGTGCGCTATTTGTTTTCTAGAGAGCACATCAAACTTTATGAAAAAGTTTGTTAATTTGCTCTTTCATAAAAAAACCAATTGAATCCGCAACTACCTCTTTATCGTGTGTCACATTTCTAGTCCTTACGTGTATTTTTTTGCACCTACATTTCTGACAATCACTTTAAATTACTAACTTAATTATACAAAAAACATGAATCTAAGCATTGTACAAAAATAGGTCATGTACATTTTTTTCTAAAATAGGTCATGGACACATTGAATATAGTCCAACACCAAACCAAGTCATATAAGAATTGATAGATTACGCAAGTAGGGAAATGAAGGTGGAACTAATTGAAGAAAATATGATCGAATATAATGATTTGGACATATCGAATATAATCATAAATATGTATTAGTAGGGAAGTGTCATTTATTATAACTTGAGGAGCAAAAAGAGAAGGAGAAATAGGAGAATTTATTTGAGTAT
Organism: Panax stipuleanatus; assembly: GCA_020205555.1. NCBI lineage: Eukaryota > Viridiplantae > Streptophyta > Magnoliopsida > Apiales > Araliaceae > Panax > Panax stipuleanatus. Next base: position 39,794,454 of record CM035120.1, read on the forward strand.
AAACTCGACATTTGCAAGCCAACGATTAATTCAAACAAAACACTCAAATTTATTCCTTCATTTAAACTCATGGGCCCATGTATACATCAATTACATTTCCAAACTCCCATTTCTAGATTGTATTTTCGGACAAACAAGGTTAAAACATTTTACTCCCTCTTTGTTCTTAAATTAAAAATAGTTTTATAATATATTATTTTGAAAGCTTTAGTGAAAAAAAAATCATTTTAAGAATAATAGGATTTTTTCTTACCTTAGGAAATGTTATTTTATGAATCAATTTATTTAATACTTGATATTAAATTATCAAGGTCAAGAAAATATTAATTCAATAAGATTAGAAAATATTTTTGGTCAAAATATTTAAAAACAATTATAATATAAATCCTATGGAGATGATTTTACCCTTTTAATTAATCTATTTACTAATTATTGTTATCATTAAAATAAATCTAAAAGTTGAAAACCCAACAATATAATTATTTGAATTGATGACCGGTTAAAATAAATTTACATCACAATTGAATTTTAAATTTTCACAACTTTGATTAAAGATCAAAACTAAACGACCCTTTTGTGGAAGGGAAGGGAAGGAACAATGAAACATATATGTTACCTAGAGTATGTAGTTTCAGAATTAATACTCCCTTTAAGAGAATAATTTTCATAATTTGCTTTGCTAATTTTAATAAAATTGCCAATTTGAAATAGTAGATATTCAAGCGTACTACTATGCATAAAATTCATTTTAATTGCCTAAATTTCGCTGAAATTAAGAATGTATAAGATCATTATGAGAGTAAAATATACCTTAGATTTCACCTCACACCCCATGCATACTCCAAATTTTATTCAATTATTTTTTAAACTTCATTAATTTGCATGCACGCTTAGATGATTTTTGCCTAAGATTTAAGCATGTGGTTAATTCTCACAATTCACATGGTACTTTTTGAAGGGTAAAATAGTCAACTAACTAATTTCTACTTAATCTAAAACATAAACTTGATAGCGTGGTTGTTGAACTCTAAATCCTAATTAGAAATCCCCATATAATTTATTCTTCTCCTAGAATAGTTTTCGTTCTGTGCCAAATGAAACTCTTTTTCTAGTAGTATTTCTTTCTATCATATTTAGGTTGGTTGGTTACACCAACAACCGAAATGAAATAAGCCAAATTATTGTTGACAAGTAAGTTTAACAAGTAATTAATGCAGAAGAGAATAAGAGACAAGTAATTATCAGTCTTAATTTATGTGAATTATAGAGAGAGAGAGAGATAATTTCTCTGTCAATGTCAATGTTCTTCTTGTTACGTTGTTAAATTCTAACAAACTTGCTATGTATTACTAAAAGAAAAAAATGAGTGAGATAACAAGCTATTATTCCAATTAACTATTTTTCAACATTGTTAATTAAAGATGCCTCTTTTGTTTGGTGAATACATGCCATGCAAGAGGTGTTGAAAAAGATGGAGGAAAAATTATATATTTAGTTAAACCAATGCAGAGGACCTTAAGCTTTTGATGACAAAACAAATGATCGAGAATAGTGAAATAAATTGTACGTTGTTTGTACAAAAAAAAATAAAGTCTTTTATCCAAGCATACCCTCTTTGTAATTTATATATTTAAAGTTAAGTACTGCAGGTAAGCTAGAGTCATATTGTGACGCTCCCAAATTCCAGGACCGCCATTTGGTCTCTCGAATTCGGTTCATCACGTGCTCATGGTAATACATCACAATAATAATATCTAAATATCACGCAATCACAGCGAAAAATCTATTCTAGAATAATTTACAATGATTTATTATAATTATTTCCCCAAGTCTCGCAACCTACAGTACTTAATAGATTACATAATAATATCAGTTAACGACTTATTACATAATCTAACTTAAGCTTAAACATAATCAAATCCAGTCTTACTACATCATCTTCATACAATATTAATATATTTAAAACATAACAGACATAAGCTAGTTGGTAGCCTTGCCCTTGCCCTTATCAACGCCCGAAGGTTCACTATGCTCTGCCTTAACTGAAATATTTTAGGGAAAGCAAGAATGAGCACAAATTGTCCAGCAAGTAATATACAATAAGGGTGAGTAATAAGATTCTCAATTCTCGAAAGGGTATAACAAGATTTGGTAGTTCAAGAATAACAAGAATATCAACAATTCTCAATAACAGTCGCTAAGGACAGGATAATATCAATATAATTCAATAATAAGTCAATTCAAGATTTCAAATAATTGAATACTGAGTAGTCACTACGGACTATGAACTTCTACTAGAATTGACAGTAATAAACTGAAAATCCAATAAAAACAGATACAACAGGTGATCAGCCTAAAGTACCCTCGTTATGCATAACAATCAATCATACTCAAGTGTGCACGTCGGTTCTCCGACAATTTTATATTCCCTTCAAAGAAGGTTGTTCTTCTCAGTCAAATACAAGATTCCGCACCAATTAATTAGTTTGGGTTGCTTTTCAATAATATAAGTCTAGCCGAATCAAATGGCATAGACACTTTCACAATATTCAAGAACAATACTAAGTTCAACATGAATAATAGCTTTAATGAAATAAGAGTTCAAGTATGCTAATTCAATTCAAACAATTAAGTAGGAAACTAGTTCGCAATATACAAAGATAGAATACTTGTACAGTAAAAGAGTATAAGTTAGGAAACTTTCACAATCATAGATTTCCTTGCATAAAGTAAATGCGTCGGTTAGGATACTTGCACTTTAAAAGAGTGTAAGTAAGAGAACTTGCCTTTAGCGTAGTTTATCCACAAAAAGCAAATCAACACTTTCGAATTCCTATCGTAATACAGTTACGTATATATGATATTCATTAGTCATATAATCTTCACATGTTGTCTTCGAATATACTATCAATACATAAGCTAAGTCTTAACCTAGCTACACAGTTATATAGAATATAAGTTCTATCTTTAACGTTCCTCCTTTAGAGTTTAAACGCATTCTCATATCTTATAAGATCGCAATTAATACTATATAGATTTCATTTTAGCAAGTCACGGCATTCTTTTGAGTTAACCGTCAAAATTGGGTTCAAGTAATATCATATAATATCACATAGCATGTATTCATATTTAAAGGATACTTTACATGCTTGTATAACTTTTCCAAATCCAATCGTACATGGTATAGGTTCTTAAGTTAATACTTAAAGTCATTCAAGGACACGAACTCATATGGTCTAACATGGTCGCTTTTAAACACATAAGATATTCATATAACTTGTATTAGTCATGCTCATGAGTACTCGTATTGCATATATGTAGCTAGCATTGTTATTATCTTGAAAACATGCTTTGTTCATGCTAAACTTTAATCACGGCAACTAATCATGGTATATATACATGCATGACACATGAATGAGTCTAAGAGTACTATCACATGTGTCCATAAATGTCAGATTCTAATTCTCGTCATAACATACCAACGTTCACGTTCAAAGCTTATATACTTTGTTAGTATAGTTTATTGATAAGGTCTATTATGTTCATGCTTCCTTATGAACTATATAAACACAAGTTAAGGGTTCATTCATACATTTCAAAGTTATCTAAACATGCTCATAACATCAAAATGAATATATCGCATTTACATGATCATATCCACCTTCAAACTTACATCTTTGTTAGGAATGAGCACTAGTTAGGTTCACATGTTCATATTATATCACGGAACCTATATACATAAGTTAGTATGCATCTCATGTGTTTCTAGGTCATACTAACATGTCTCGAAAGTCAGAATATTAACATGCTTCATATATGTTAACGTCGTTTATGAAACTTTAAGTTCATTTCCAAACTATGCGTTGTTTGGTTAACCATGCATGCTAATATACTAAAACATGCTTACATTGCCTCATTAGGTTTATATATATGTATTAATCATGCTTCCATGCTTGTTTAAACAAAAATCAAACAATTAGTACATAACAGTTTTATCACAGTGTGTAAAAAAACTACACACAGAAGCCGGCGCTGCGGCGCGGCAACAATACCCACGTACTGGCGCTGCGGCGCGGGCTGCGGCGCTGCGGCGGGGGAGCAGTTTCTGCAGTATAGCTGCGGCCGAAACCGACCCAAAACCTCCCATTTTATCGATCTCGACATACCCATATGCTATTAGACTAACCTTTTTAACTTACTAACACATATATATGCTTATATAACAGTCAATCGCCCAAACGATTCCCAATTTCATGAACTCCAACTAATTTTCACGAATTCGATGCTTTACAGAAATTACAGAGCAACAATGGAAATGAAAGTCAAGAAAGCAATATAGTGGTTCCATCATGTATATAACAACAATATAAGGGTTCTACAAACCAATCATGAACCAATTTGGCATAATCAAGAATTTGAAAGAAACTTCAAAAATAAAAAACAAAAATCGGAAATGAAGAACAACGGAAGAGGGATTATACCTCTGTAAATGATTTAAGCTTGTTGCTACTGTCCACTCACAATGCTACTATACTAATATATGTATTACTCTCAATTCAATACTTAAGCAAAATCTCAGCAATGAAAAATCTGAAGAGAAGGGCCATATATATATAGCAAGACTAGTATCCAGGCAAAGCCTTTTCCTTCCAAATCAAAACAACGGATTGAAGGATTGCATGCTAGAGAAGAAGGAGTTGGTAAATAGTTGGTGATCTCCACTATTCTGCCCACTCCCTTCATGATGGCTAGAATGCTGAGTTTGATTTATGCAAGTAATAGGCTTAGGCTTTGATGGGTGTTCACGTGTACAAGGGTTGTGCCTAACAATATGGGACAAAGCACACTAAGCTCAGCATTTGCAAATGAACTACATGTTACACACATATCATATACTTATATTATGTGTACTTTAAGTCATCATGAAATGTACCAATATTAATTCAATGAATAGGTAACATGACAAGGTAGTAAATGTAATTTGCATAAGGAATACTTCAATATAGTGAAGGTAACTTGTACACATATAATCCATGTATTCCTAACATATAGTTTTAACATCACATAATCACATTATGCTTCATGTAATATATGGTTTCTATGTGTAATATATTCGTATTGCATTATATAACATAGTTTATGTATATACATGCATGGTCACACTTAAGTGTCTCTCTACACTATATAATATAGTTGTATTCCATATACTTTATATTATTAATTATTGCATGTTTGCACATAATAATTACTCATCTTATTAATTAAATATTAATTAATAATATACACACATCCTTCATCAATCAATATAATTGTTAATCTTCATAACAATTTAATTAACCCTTATATGATTAATCATTACTATTACGTCACTGTGCCACACAAGGCTCCCAACGAGTTTATCGCAAACTCTATAACTTTCTCAATTATTATAATTATTCAATTTTATATAATTGAATTAATCATTCTCATAACACAAAATCATTTATATTAAATAAATTCTCATTCCCATTAATATATTTATCTAATAATATATGGAAATTCTCGGGTATTACATTCTCCCCCCCTTATAAAAATTCCGTCCCGGAATTGCTACAAGGTTACACAAATAAATGGGGATAATCCCTTATCATCCTATCTTCTAACTCCCACGTTGCCTCCTCGACATCGTGGTTACGCCAAAGTACTTTTACAGACGAAATAACTTTATTTCTCAAGGTTTGCTCTTTCCTATCTAGTATCTGGACAGGAATTTCTTCATACGCCAAGTTCTTCTCCACTTGAATGGGCTCGTAAGAAATCACATGCTTGTAGTCGGCCTTGTACGGTCGCAACACGAAAATGTGAAACACGTTATGGATGTGTTCCAACTCGGGTGGTAACGCAACTTTGTATGCCACTTCGCCCACTCGCTTCAGTATCTCGAACGGTCCTATAAATCTTGGACTCAATTTTCCTTTCTTGCCGAAACGGATTTTTCCCTTCCATGGAGATACCTTCAAGAATACGAAACTGCCGACTTTGAAGTCTCGGTCCTGCCGATGCAAATCTGCGTATTTCTTCTGGCGATCTTGAGCTGCTACAAGTCTGGCTCTTATCACTGTCACCACGTCTGCGGTTTGTTGAACTAACTCTGGTCCGAGTATTCGTCGTTCTCCGACTTCGTCCCAACATAACGGCGTTATGCACTTTCTCCCGTATAGAGCTTCGTACGGTGGCATGCCAATACTCATATGGTAGCTATTATTATATGCGAATTCTACTAAGGGTAGGTGGTCGTCCCAATTTCCCTTAAAATCCATCACGCAAGTCCTAAGCATGTCTTCTAGCGTTTGTATTGTTCGCTCACTTTGTCCATCTGTTTGAGGATGATAAGCTGCACTCAACCTCAACTGCGTTCCCATTCTTTCTTGCAAACTCTTCCAAAAATTAGACGTGAAGCGCGGATCTCGATCAGAGACAATTGACACCGGCACTCCATGTCGTGAAATAATTTCTTTTACATATAGGCTTGCTAATTGGTTCAAACTGTAGCGGATCTTGATTGGTAGAAAGTGTGCGGTCTTCGTTAGTCGATCCATGATAACCCAAATAGCATCATAACCTTTCTGTGTAACTGGAAGTCCTACCACGAAGTCCATGGTAATATGCTCCCATTTCCACTCTGGTATTTCTAACGGTTGTAGTAAACCACTTGGCCGTTGATGTTCTGCTTTAACGCGTTGGCAAGTCAAACATCTACTAACGCACTCTGCGACTTCCCGTTTAAATTAGGCCACCAAAAATGTTGCCTTAGATCTCGGTACATCTTTGTGCCTCCCGGATGAACGGAATATGTCGTATTGTGTGCCTCGTGCAAAATCTCTTCCCTCAACTCGATTACCGCTGGTACCCACACTCTTCCTTCAAATCTCAAAATACCGTCTTTATCCATTCGAAATTTTTCTTCCTCATTTTCTGTGATCCTCTTTCGGATTTTCTCACACTCTTCATCCTTTTCTTGAGCTTCCTTTACTCTATCCAACAACGTCGGACAAGCTTCCATTACAATTAACTTCTCACCAGACTTTTCTGGTCCTTTCACTTCTATCTCCAATTTCTCCATCTCTCTTATCAACTCTTCCTGAGTTGTTAAATTAAACAACTTCTCCCTTCCTTTCCTGCTCAGAGCGTCGGCAACCACATTTGCCTTTCCCGAGTGATAAAGAATATCGCAGTCATAGTCTTTGATTAATTCTAACCACCTTCTCTGCCGCATGTTTAACTCCTTCTGTGTGAAGATATATTTCAGACTTTTGTGGTCCGTGTATATCTCACATTTTTCTCCGTATAGATAATATCTCCATATCTTTAACGCAAAAACTACTGCCGCTAACTCTAAGTCATGAGTAGGGTATCATTTTTCGTAATCCTTTAATTGTCGTGATGCATATGCAATGACCTTGCCGTGCTGCATAAGCACACAGCCAAGTCCCTTGTGCGATGCATCACTATACACCACAAAATTTCCCGCATCATCTGGTAATGATAACACAGGCGCTTCGCTCAATCTCTTCTTCAACTCCTGAAAACACTCTTCGCATTTGTCGGTCCATACAAATTTCACCGTCTTTCTAGTCAAATTGGTCAACGGGGTTGCTATCTTAGAAAAATCTTGGATAAATCTTCGATAGTACCCAGCTAACCCTAGAAAGCTTCTCACCTCCGTCGGTGTTCTCGGTTGTTCCCAATTACTTACTGCTTCGACCTTTGCAGGGTCTACTGAGATTCCATTCTTATCCACCACGTGGCCTAAGAATTGAACCTTCTCCATCCAAAATTCGCACTTAGAAAATTTTGCATACATCTTCTCCTTCCTTAGTGCCTCCAAAACAATCTTCAGATGTTCGGCGTGTTCTTCCTCTGTCTTTGAGTAGATCAAAATGTCGTCGATAAAAACCACTACAAATTTATCCAAGTATGGCTTGAAAACTCGGTTCATCAAGTCCATAAATGCTGCCGGAGCATTAGTCAATCCGAATGACATTACCAAAAACTCGTAGTGTCCATAACGGGTTCGAAATGCAGTCTTTGGTATGTCCTCGTCCCGTACCTTCAGTTGATGATATCCTGTTCGTAGGTCGATCTTCGAGAAACACTTTGCTCCCTTCAGTTGATCAAATAAGTCGTCTATCCTCGGTAGCGGATATCGGTTCTTGATCGTCACTCTATTCAATTCTCGATAATCGATACAGAGCCTCATCGATCCGTCCTTCTTCTTAACGAATAGTACTGGTGCTCCCTAAGGAGAAACACTCGGTCGAATGTAACCCTTATCCAACAACTCTTGTAATTGTATCATCAATTCCTTCATTTCTACTGGCGCCATACGATATGGAGCTTTCGAAATCGGTGCCGTTCCCGGTGCTAAGTCTATTACGAATTCGATTTCTCTGTCTGGCGGAAGACCAGGCAGATCGTCCGGAAATACATCTTTGAATTCATTAACTACGTATATATCCTTAATTTCTACTCCCTTCTTCCGAGTATCAACGATGTAGGCTAAATATCCTACACATCCTTTCCTTAACAATTTCTTGGCCTGCATCATCGTAACGCAACACGATTGCTTAAGTGATGAGCTACCATAAAACACTACCTTAGACTTACTCGGAGTCTGAAGGTTCACACATTTGTTCTGACAGTCAATGATCGCAGCATGGTTATACAACCAATCCATTCCCAGTATTACGTCAAATTCTCCCAGTCTAATAGGAATCAAGTCTACGCTCAGTTCATGTTTACTAATATTTGCGCGATAATTTCGATAAACGTATTCTACAGGGATCACTTCTTTATTAGCAACTTCTATGATCAAAGGATTTTCTAAAAGTTCTCGGGGTGTACTAAGTCTACTAGCAAATTCTTCAGATACAAAAGAACAGGTGGCACCCGAATCAAATAATACATAAGCATTTATATCATTGATTGGGATTATACCTGACACCACGTCCTTCGCAGCCACTGCGTCTTGGACGGTCATGTTAAAGGTTCTGGCGGTTGGGCGGTTGGATTGTGCCGGTCCACCGATCATCAGCTTGTTGCCTCCTTGCTGATTACTACCCCCGCCACTTCCCTTCTTTGGGCAGTCCTTAATTCGGTGCTCCGTCGAGCCACATGCAAAGCATCCTTGTATGTTCTTTGGTTTCGGACAGTTGGGCGAGATGTGCCCTTCCTGTCCGCAGTTGTAGCAAGTGCCACGTCCCTTCCAGCACTCGCCCTGGTGATTTTTTCCACACTTCGGGAATCCTTCAGCCCTCTTCTTGAAACCTCCACGAAAATTCCCTGATTAATTATTATTGTTGTTTTTGTTGTTGTTGATGTTCTCCCACTTTCTCTTTCCCAAATTGCTTCCTCCGCTACTGCTTCCTCCCGTACGATTCTCTCCTCCAGTATTCTTTCCTTTCTTTTCTTTGTTATACAGACTTAAGGCCTCACTGCCACCTTCCGCAATGATTGCCTTCTCCAGTAATGTTGCAAAGGAATCAATTTGAAGAACTGATACTTTATTGAACAGCCATGGCTTCAACCCTTGTTCAAAGCGTCTAGCCTTCCTCTCTTCATCACCCACTTGGTGCTCCGCAAATCGCGCTAGTTCGTTAAACCTAGCCGCGTATTGCGCCACCGTCATCTCACCTTGTTTTAGTTCTAAGAACTTCACCTCCATTCGATTCTTCATACTCTTTGGGAAGTAATTCTCGAAGAACAGTGTATTAAACTTATCCCAAGCTATTATCCCTTCTCCAGCTCTTTGTTGATTAGCCTCCCACCAGTAGTTCGCTTCTCCCCTCATCATGTACGTGGCAAACACCGTCTTCTGATCTTCGCCTACGCTAGCTATAGTGAAAGCTTTTTCGATCTCTTTGATCCACGTTTGTGCGACGATTGGGTCGGTAGTTCCCTCGAACTCCGGGGGTCCTACACTCTTAAAGTCTTTAAAGGTTGTTACTGGCACAGTTTGAGGGTTCGGGCGAACGGGTTCATTGTTCCTTCCCCTTAAGGCTTCTCCTAACAAGTCTACCAGTTTCTGGATCGGGTCTACTTGTTCTCTCTCATTGTTAACGGATTCTTCGGGTGCAGTCAATCTACGTCTGGGCGGCATTATCTGCATCACAATTTTTCATTTTATTATTATTCAAGTATATCACTTAAGTATTTCTTTTAATACTAAAAGAATAAATTTATAACACGTTTCTAAAATCAACTCCATTTATATTCATATGCCATTTCATTTCATTACATGATTTTCCTAGCATACTGCTATAAATGTTATCACATATATCCCCTAATATCATAAAAGACGGGGAATATACCAACCTACTACCATACTACCCCTCTAACAAAAGCTAACTCGGGGTTTACATCATCACCCCACATCTTACACAAAAGATCGGGATTACAACATAGTATATACAATACATAAAGACACAACTAGTACTACCACTAGACTGACTAAGGAAATCTCATCCCATCATCCCGCGCTCCACTGCGCTCTTGTACTCCAACTGTGCTATATACGCAACCAGCTCTCGGCTCAAGGTATGTAGAGTCTGTCCCTGTTCTGCCGGGTAGTGGTACACACCATCAATCACCCTTTCAAAAGCTGAACGGAATACATACCCCATCTTGTTCATCTTTTTCTTCTTGCACCTGACCTCGTCCTCAAGGTCGTCAGCTCTCTCATTGGACGCTTCCCACTTCTCCTCGAAGTGTAACCTATCCATCACCTCCAACTCTAGCTGAGTACGGAGTGCCTCTTTCTCAGTTTTCTCACTCAGCTCCCTCTGCTCAACCTCTTCTAGCTTCTCTGCCAAATCTACATTCCTAGCCACTGACCTGTGAAACAGAGTCCCCATCTGGATCCCTACCTCCCTACGGTAGGCAATCTCCACCTCTAACTCTTGCATAGCCAGCTTCCTCTGGTGGTCCTCGTCCCTCAGCTTCTGGAACTCAGACTCTCTCTCGTGGGCCTCTGCCTCCAGCTTTTGGACCCTGCAGTCTAACTCTAGAATACGCTCCTCGTACTCGCCTAACATCTGTTCCTCTATAGTAGCCTCATCAGAGTCCTCTACTGGCTCATCCTCCATCGGCTCCTCCTCTGAATCAGTCTCTATCTCAATCTCGATCTCATCCTAGTCATCATACTCGGATGGTGCAACTGCCTGCACTGGCACAGCCTCTAGAGGTGCCTCGTACACTACATGTATATCCCTGGGCTCCTCCTCGGCCACTCTACTAGGTACACCTGTGTCTGTCATCCTACAATCATAAGACAAACAAACAGCAACTCCATTAGAATGTTAAATAAAATATAAGTTCATTGTATAGAATGAAGTTACATTTCATAACAGACTAAGTCTCTCAAGGAAAACTCTATATGAGTTTTATCCCCTTCCTAACTTCTAAGTTCACCTAAGTTATAGTCTAAGGACACTCGTTCCTAAGGTTTATAACTACGGCTCTGATACCAACCTGTGACGCCCCCAAATTCCAGGACCGCCACTTGGTCTCTCGAATTCGGTTCATCACGTGCTCATGGTAATACATCACAATAATAATATCTAAATATCACGCAATCACAGCGGAAAATCTATTCTAGAATAATTTACAATGATTTATTATAATTATTTCTCCAAGTCTCGCAACCTACAGTACTTAATAGATTACATAATAATATCAGTTAACGACTTATTACATAATCTAACTTAAGCTTAAACATAATCAAATCCAGTCTTACTACATCATCTTCATACAATATTAATATATTTAAAACATAACAGACATAAGCTAGTTGGTAGCCTTGCCCTTGCCCTTATCAACGCCCGAAGGTTCACCATGCTCTGCCTTAACTGAAATATTTTAGGGAAAGCAAGAATGAGCACAAATTGCCCAGCAAGTAATATACAATAAGGGTGAGTAATAAGATTCTCAATTCTCGAAAGGGTATAACAAGATTTGGTAGTTCAAGAATAACAAGAATATCAACAATTCTCAATAACAGTCGCTCAGGACAGGATAATATCAATATGATTCAATAATAAGTCAATTCAAGATTTTAAATAATTGAATACTGAGTAGTCACTACGGACTATGAACTTCTACTAGAATTGACAGTAATAAACTGAAAATCCAATAAAAACAGATACAACAGGTGATCAGCCTAAAGTACCCTCGTTATGCATAACAATCAATCATACTCAAGTGTGCACGTCGGTTCTCCGATAATTTTATATTCCCTTCAAAGAAGGTTGTTCTTCTTAGTCAAATACAAGATCCCGCACCAATTAATTAGTTTGGGTTGCTTTTCAATAATATAAGTCTAGCCGAATCAAATGGCATAGACACTTTCACAATATTCAAGAACAATACTAAGTTCAACATGAATAATAGCTTTAATGAAATAAGAGTTCAAGTATGCTAATTCAATTCAAACAATTAAGTAGGAAACTAGTTCGCAATATACAAAGATAGAATACTTGTACAGTAAAAGAGTATAAGTTAGGAAACTTTTACAATCATAGATTTCCTTGCATAAAGTAAATGCGTCGGTTAGGATACTTGCACTTTAAAAGAGTGTAAGTAAGAGAACTTGCCTTTAGCGTAGTTTATCCACGAAAAGCAAATCAACACTTTCGAATTCCTATCGTAATACAGTTACGTATATATGATATTTATTAGTCATATAATCTTCACATGTTGTCTTCGAATATACTATCAATACATAAGCTAAGTCTTAACCTAGCTACACAGTTATATAGAATATAAGTTCTATCTTTAACGTTCCTCCTTTAGAGTTTAAACGCATTCTCATATCTTATAAGATCGCAATTAATACTAGATATATTTCATTTTAGCAAGTCACGGCATTCTTTTGAGTTAACCGTCAAAATTGGGTTCAAGTAATATCATATAATATCACATAGCATGTATTCATATTTAAAGGATACTTTACATGCTTGTATAACTTTTCAAATCCAATCGTACATGGTATAGGTTCTTAAGTTAATACTTAAAGTCATTCAAGGACACGAACTCATATGGTCTAACATGGTCGCTTTTAAACACATAAGATATTCATATAACTTGTATTAGTCATGCTCATGAGTACTCGTATTGCATATATGTAGCTAGCATTGTTATTATCTTGAAAACATGCTTTGTTCATGCTAAACTTTAATCACGACAACTAATCATGGTATATATACATGCATGACACATGAATGAGTCTAAGAGTACTATCACATGTGTCCATAAATGTCAGATTCTAATTCTCGTCATAACATACCAACGTTCACGTTCAAAGCTTATACTTTGTTAGTATAGTTTATTGATAAGGTCTATTATGTTCATGCTTCCTTATGAACTATATAAACACAAGTTAAGGGTTCATTCATACATTTCAAAGTTATCTAAACATGCTCATAACATCAAAATGAATATATCGCATTTACATGATCATATCCACCTTCAAACTTACATCTTTGTTAGGAATGAGCACTATTTAGGTTCACATGTTCATATTATATCACGGAACCTATATACATAAGTTAGTATGCATCTCATGTGTTTCTAGGTCATACTAACATGTCTCGAAAGTCAGAATATTAACATGCTTCATATATGTTAACGTCATTTATGAAACTTTAAGTTCGTTTCCAAACTATGCGTTGTTTGGTTAACCATGCATGCTAATATACTAAAACATGCTTACATTGCCTCATTAGGTTTATATATATGTATTAATCATGCTTCCATGCTTGTTTAAACAAAAATCAAACAATTAGTACATAACAGTTTTATCACAGTGTGTAAAAAAACTGCACACAGAAGCCGGCGCTGCGGCGCGGCAACAATACCCACGTACTGGCGCTGCGGCGCGGGCTGCGGCGCTGCGACGGGGGAGCAGTTTCTGCAGTATAGCTGCGGCCGAAACCGACCCAAAACCTCCCATTTTATCGATCTCGACATACCCATATGCTATTAGACTAACCTTTTTAACTTACTAACACATATATATGCTTATATAACAGTCAATCGCCCAAACGATTCCCAATTTCATGAACTCCAACTAATTTTCACGAATTCGATGCTTTACAGAAATTACAGAGCAACAATGGAAATGAAAGTCAAGAAAGCAATATAGTGGTTCCATCATGTATATAACAACAATATAAGGGTTCTACAAACCAATCATGAACCAATTTGGCATAATCAAGAATTTGAAAGAAACTTCAAAAACAGAAAACGAAAATCGGAAATGAAGAACAACGGAAGAGGGATTATACCTCTTTAAATGATTTAAGCTTGCTGCTACTGTCCACTCACAATGCTACTATACTAATATATGTATTACTCTCAATTCAATACTTAAGCAAAATCTCAGCAATGAAAAATCTGAAGAGAAGGGCCATATATATATAGCAAGACTAGTATCCAAGCAAAGCCTTTTCTTTCCAAATCAAAACAACGGATTGAAGGATTGCATGCTAGATAAGAAGGAGTTGGTAAATAGTTGGTGATCTCCACTATTCTGCCCACTCCCTTCATGATGGCTAGAATGCTGAGTTTGATTTATGCAAGTAATAGGCTTAGGCTTTGATGGGTGTTCACGTGTACAAGGGTTGTGCCTAACAATATGGGACAAAGCACACTAAGCTCAGCATTTGCAAATGAACTACATGTTACACACATATCATATACTTATATTATGTGTACTTTAAGTCATCATGAAATGTACCAATATTAATTCAATGAATAGGTAACATGACAAGGTAGTAAATGTAATTTGCATAAGGAATACTTCAATATAGTGAAGGTAACTTGTACACATAGAATCCATGTATTCCTAACATATAGTTTTAACATCACATAATCACATTATGCTTCATGTAATATATGGTTTCTATGTGTAATATATTCGTATTGCATTATATAACATAGTTTATGTATATACATGCATGGTCACACTTAAGTGTCTCTCTACACTATATAATATAGTTGTATTCCATATACTTTATATTATTAATTATTGCATGTTTGCACATAATAATTACTCATCTTATTAATTAAATATTAATTAATAATATACACACATCCTTCATCAATCAATATAATTGTTAATCTTCATAACAATTTAATTAACCCTTATATGATTAATCATTACTATTACGTCACTGTGCCACACAAGGCTCCCAACGAGTTTATCGCAAACTCCATAACTTTCTCAATTATTATAATTATTCAATTTTATATAATTGAATTAATCATTCTCACAACACAAAATCATTTATATTAAATAAATTCTCATTCCCATTAATATATTTATCTAATAATATATGGAAATTCTCGGGTATTACACATATACCAAACTCCATCAGCTAAAATTAAATTAAAAAAAAAAAGAAGAGAATTAATTTCGCCTCTATTTGTTTTTTGGTTCGGAGAAACTATTTTCTATATGGTTGTGGAAGCTATAATTTAAATATATGCTATAAACTAATAAAAATCAATTTTCATATATATTCGGAAAATCAAATGGAAAAAAATCCTAGAGGAGTGAAGGATTTGATTGGATACATTGGATATGGTCATATATCTTCCATTTGTGTCATTCTAGCTATGAATTTGATCTTTAATATCAGGTGAGCTTTCACAATCATTATTCTCGATGCCAAACAAGTTCTAATAATAATAATAATAATAATAATAATAATAATAATAATACACTCCACTCAACCACCTTTTCTCTCGCCTTTTGGGTAAAGAATAATGAAAAGAAGAGAGTAATGGTAAAATGTTAAATAAAGTATTCCTCCATCATCTTCCTTTATATATATATATATAAACCCATTTCTTCTTCCTCTCTCATTTCTGTCTTACACAAATCCACCCAACAAAGGACAATTCAGACTCATAAAGTTTTCCCAACTTATTATTTGAAGTAGGAAAGGAGAATAGACACCAACTTGAGAACGAAAAAGAGAAGAGTTTTCCAAGCAAGGTAAAATCCTTATTTTGTTCACAAGTATCCTAATAGTTATTTAATTACATGAACACATACCTATTGTTTTGTACATCAAATTGGGATGAACAGATTTGGAATTTAATTAATTATTTAACCCATAATTGTTAATTGTAAATTTCCAGGTAAATAAATCCTATTTAAAAATTATATATGTTTTCAAATTGAGGTAAATTATAATTATTGATTCAAAATTTTATTTCTCTTAGATTTAAATATGAATTTTTACTCTAAAAAAATGTATGAATTGTTCTACATATGTCTATAGTTATATTCCAATCTTTAGTTCGCAAACAAAATGGATACAAGGGATAATAATACACTCCACCCAACCACCTTTAATTTCCCTCACCTTTCGAGTAAAGAATATTGAAAATATAGCTAGGAGTTGTCTTTCCAAAATTTAGCTAGGAGTTGTCTTTCGGGTAAATGAATCATCAATAATTTGAACCTAGCTAGGAGTGGTCTTATATCGATTAGTTCACAAATTATGTCATACACGAATGCATGTAGATAAAAATAATTAATTATTGTATATATTTCATGGGATCTGGATAGTTTTTACATGTCACGTGTTCAAGTCACGTCATCAATTTATGGCGTGGTAGGTTCAAATGAACAATAGTGAAAAAAATTGATAGTTTATTGATGTGATTGAAAAAATTGAAAGGTCAATCACCGAAGTAGAAAAATATCAATAGTTTAAGATAGTAATTTATATTTAAGCCTATATAAAAAAAATCTTGAATGATTGACTCGGTATTGACTGATGACCAACCAACATAACTCGATAACATTATAAAATTATTGGATAAGATCTCTTAATGCCTTGTTATATATGGTTATTGATTCAAAATTTTAGTTCTCTTAAATTTAAATATGAATTGTGTCGACGCCGGGAAATTCTTTTGAATGTGCTCCGTCTTTCCTAAGTTTGTGTTTGTTGATTTTTACCCTTTTCCATTCGCTATGTCTTTGGATTTTATTAAAGGGTGAGGTTTTAGAAAAGCGGTATCGACATAAGTGTCGACGACTTTGAAAAGATTGAATTTATTATTTTATGATTGGACCGAATGAGACAGAGTCGCCAGTTGGTATGATTTAAATGGATGTACCAACTCATCCGAGTTTTAATAGTTTTCGCAATATGGTCCAATATGTGACTCCGAAAGATTGGTCTGAAACCCGAGATTCGTGAAATTCGGGGGCTAGGTTAAGCGGGGGGAAGGTGTTAGGCACCCCCGACTCCCGTGAAAACACGGTACCGCATCTTTTATTAATTTCCTATGCATAAAATGTGAGTGAGTGTTTGAGTGTGTGTGTGTGTGTGTTTTATTTGAAAAGTTTTATTCTAAGCCTCATTATGAGTTATTTGGAAGTAGTGTCGTTCCTCTTTTGCACCTATGTACGAACGGTTTGATTTAGCAAAAGTTCATTTTTAGACAAAATATACATTTTATATGATATTTTGGGAAAACACAAGGTTTTCAAATCCTTCGCCCGAATAGTAATCGAGGACTTTTGATACTTCCATTTATGATCTAATGTCTATTCCCGCCGTTTTATTATTATTGAAAGCTCTTTGTGGTTTTATCAAAAATCATTTTGATGATATGCATGTAAAAAACGTTAAAAGGGTCGGATCATCATCGGGCATGTAAGCTATCTCGATGAATCCGAGCACCCACAATTAAAGTTTTCACTATCACGGGATCTTGAATCCGACTTCTTGGGCCTAACCCCTCGAGCTCGTCTTCAAGATCCAACTATTACATATACAATGATATTTGCGTTATTTAAACATTACATCACAAAAATCGGTCCATCGTGGGAATCAAGTCGGGATCCAATCGAGGATCTCAACATCGGGATTCCTAGGCTCACATTATTTATGCGGGAATACATATATAGAATGTCCTAGGCTTTGATATTAGATGATTTCATTGGTTGAAATCACCGTTTTAAGCCATTTCGGACCCCTTTCGCCTCTAGATATAAATCTAGTGCTATACGGGGTAACCAAGACCGATTAAAAGCAATAAATACGTAGATCTACCATGGATCTAAATCGATCTAGCATACGGGTTAAAGCTTCACACTTAATAACCACTCAAAAGGCTAGATTCGGCTTAGATCTAGGTAGATCTAGCCTCCGAACTTGATTTACAACAAGATATGCACAATATAACCTGTAAAAACGCAATATCGACCAACTATTACACAATATACTTAGAAAACAACAAGTTTAACTATATTTAAACAACATATAACATCAATTTAGTATATTGAACAAAATATACAAAGAACGTGGCTAAAAAGAGCATTTTTTCACCTTGGGGGACGCTGTGAACAAACGTTTTTATCACCCGAGATCAACTTAGAACACTCTTGGGACTCCAAGATGCTAAAAAAGCTAAAATAACTCAAAGTTGATGTATATAGGTCCAACCCGAGGGGTCTCTGGAAATGATTTTCTCTCTCTAAAACTCTCTCTTTTTTTCTAAATGAGCTGATATTGCTCTATTAATCTACCAAAGCCAGCCGCATATATACATGCGGCTAGTCGCATGTATAGATACGACTGGGCCCCAAGGGTCCTGCTGTCTTCGGAGAAAGTCGACCTTTGCAGACCAAACTTTTAGAAAGTCTTTGCGAAATGCGGCGGAATAAGATCGAGTCTTACTGAATCGGGGTCCGGGAAGATAATGATGGTAGCTGAGAGGTATCTTTCGGTTCCAGACTGCAGTTAACTAGCTTATCTTTGATGGCATGCAGTTCAAGGTTTGCTGAGGTGGCTTATGGCGTACACTGTCTCAGCTTGGCGTTCCTCGTTTGCTTTGCGTCATGTTCGAACGTCATTGGCCCTTTGAATCATCCACAGGGTTGTCTCCGGGGTGAACAGATGCTTTTTACCTACCTCAGGGTTGTCTCCAAAGTAAAATTATGCTTTTGCCCTTCTGCAAGTTTAGTATAAAGAAAGAGAAATTTTGAGTGTCTATATATGCCCCTCTTTGTCATGTTTATGCAATGTAATGGAATGAACAAGACAAAGATTGTTAGACACGGAGAATGCATGACAAGGTATATCTGATGATGCAATGTCATGTATAAAATATGTAATGATATGTGAGATTGTGATAAAGTCCTAAGGATTATGTCGTCGAGGTTAAGCTGACGCCCTTATTGGGTTGTAGCCAACGGATTACATTATCGGGGCTGAGCCGACCTGCGTTTGACTTGTAGTCAATGGATTACCTAATCGGGGGTTATGCCTCCGTCTGCGTCGGGTTATAGTCAACGGATTACCTCATTGGGAGTTATGCCTCCGTCTGCGTTGGGTTGTAGTCAACAGATTTCACCATCGGGGTTGTGTTGATGCCCTCATTAGGTTGTAGCCAACGGATTATATCATTGGGGTTGTGCCGATGCCTTCACTGGTTTGTTACCAACGGATTACATCATCGGAGGTCGAGCCGATGCCTTCACTAGTTTGTTGTTAACGGATTACATCATCGAGGGTCAAGCCGATGCCTTCACTGGTTTGTTGCCAACGGATTACATCATCGAGGGTCGAGCCGATCCTTTCACTGGTTTGTGGCCAACGGATTGCACCATCGGGGTTATGCCGATGCCTTCACTGGTTTGTTGCAAACGGATTACATCATCGGGGGTCGAGCCGATGCCTTCATTGGTTTGTTGCCAATCGATTACATCATCGTGGTTGTGCCGATACCTACACCGAAATCGATGCTGGTGGATTTTGAGATGTAGTATTGATTCTAACTAACTTTCTGGTCATCCGGCGTTCAACATTGGGATTTCTGATCTTTACCAAAATTTTGCCTTTTCGAAGGGTTTTTAGGGTTTTTGGGGTCTAAAACTGACCCAGAAGGGTACCATTTTAAGTAATGTTACCATTCTGAACCCAAAATAACACGTTTTAGACTGTAATTTACCAACCGGGAGGCCACGAGACCCCTCTAGGGCAGCCTTATCTATGCGGCTGGAGCATGTATGGTTGAGGCTGTTTGTGATCGGGCTTATACCCTCGGGAAGGCTCATTTTCATTCATTCGACTTGAGTTTCCTTGCGTTCTCTTGAAATATCCGAGCCTTATCTCAGATCTAAGTTATTCCGGCTTGATTTGGAGCGATCCGTCACTGTACATCTCTTCTACGTACTACGGGTAATGTATAGACTCCATTTTTTCGTGTTTTCATCGGCGAAAAATCGTATTTCTTTCGTTAAACGCATTATATCTAACATATATTCCTAGATAGCTTGATGGACATGTTTATAATGCAATGCATGCTTACGTATCATCTTATGGACCGTATGGATGCGATATATTATCATTTATCAGTTAATCTAGACATGCATTATAGCTATGTGTTAGAACAACAGTTTAAATTGCTATTTAATTGCTTGGATGTGATGGTATACCCTCATAGGGTGGTTTAATGCATGCTTCGGGAATGTGCATAGTCCATTTTATAGGGGAAACTCTGGCAAAAAAATTTCACGAGTTAGATGCCAGGGTCCTAGATATGTGTAGATATGCTAGGATGCGAGTTGAAAATGATGTACACATATAATGGCACATGTAGGACATGCATGATGTGATGACCTAAATTATATTTCAGGGATTGAATTCAAAATTTGAAAAGGGAAGGAATATACCTGACTTGCTTTGATTCCTACGAACTCATTGTTCAGGTATGGATTTTGCGGGACCTAGCCGTTCTTCATCCCGTCGGGTTTCAGCTGGAGTTCGCCGGCGGAGACCTCCCTCTGACGTTCCTACTCTACAGATTAGTAGGCAGGTTCAGCATTTGACGGAGCCAGTTATGCGTCCTCTGGGTGAGGACCACCCTTATTTGGACGAGGAGGATATCCCTGAGCCTGAGGTTCTGCCTCAGCCCGCTGCGGTGCCACAATTTCTTCCTGGCATTCAGGTAGCCGTTCCTGATTTGCTGGGTACGGATCTGAGCAGCCATCCCTCTATTCACTTGCAGGCGAACGAGGTATATGATCTTTACATTAATTTGTCTTAATTTCTCTTTTCTGTCATCAACCGATTTTCTTAACCTTAAGGTCGTGCAGGTTCCAGAGTTTACCCAGCCCAGGGGTAAATGGTTTAGCATATACTCTTTATATCATTCATTTCATGCTGAGTACAGGGCTATAGTGGATTCTTGGGGATTCGAGGATTTCTTCACCATTGCTCCCCGTCGCTGCCCCTTGGGCTATTTACCAGCTTTATCAGAGCGATGGTTTCATCAGAGTCAGTCCCTCCATCTGCGAGATTGCGAGGTTGTGATGACACCCATGGACTAGAGATATATCACATGCCTGGAGTTTACTGGGGACTGAGTGCCCTTGGAGATGGGTATCACTCCGACTACTGTGCGCACCCTTTTAGGGTTTTCTTCTCAGGAGCGGGCCTTCAAGGCTAGTAGTATTCGGTCGGGATGCCTGAGCGTCGATGTTGCTCGAGGCACTCTATAACAGCCGTTACCTGCAGATTTTAGGGATAGAGATCGCATCTTGCGGCGTCTGTTCCTGACCATTATGAGGGTTGTTTCATTGCAAACAACTCCTCCACTGTTCCCTTTAGCTTGGTAGGGGCTGTTCGAGATGTAGGCCGCATTGGGGACTACGATTGGGGATCTTTTACATTCGCTCTCTTTCTACACGGAATGCGATTGCAATTCGAGGGAGTCACCGACGCCTGGGTTGGATTCTACCCGTTTCTTCTAGTGAGTCATTTTGACTGAATTTCACTTGTCTGAATTTTGATTGGTTTATCTTTTCCCATGACTAATGTCGGGTTCTTTGAATTAACAATTTTGGGCTTATGAGAGGCTTCCTTGTCTTCGCCCTGTCTCTGTTCTGGGCTTGGACACTTATCCTCAGGGACGTAGATGACATCAGTCTACTCTATCGGAGGTCCCGATTGCGGAGGGCTTCACCCATGCCCGTCTTCAGCTGGAGACATTGACGGCTTCTAACATAATGTGGGTACCTTATTCTGCGGAGCACTTGTCTGAGGGATTTGAGGATGGTCTATCGATAGGGCCAGAGTATTATCTGTCTACTTGCCAGATTCTATTCTTGTTTGATGGAGGCTGGGAGCTTTACCTCGGGGAGCATGCTTTTAGATGTATTACTAGGGATATTCGCCTTTCTTTTCTTCCTCCAGCTCAGCGATTCTGGCCTCTATCTCAGTAAGCTGCAGCGATTCCCACTGTTGCGTACGATGGGTTTCATTTGTCAGAGGGTCCTATCACTTTCGATGAGTTTTCCACTTAGTGGGGCCCACGCACTATACGATCTCAGACCTGGGCTACCCAATTCTTGGGAGATATGGTTCCGGGGTCTCTAATGATGGTGGAGTGGTTATCATGCCTTGAGGAGCCTTCTCATCAGACTAAGATAGCTAATTTGAGACGTTAGGTGGAGCAGTTATTGACGGACTTTCATCATCTAGGCGGAGACCCTTCATTGGCTAGTACCTTTGTTGGTCAGGATCACGAGGCTGGACCCTCAGGCACTGGGGGTTTTTCTAGGGCTGGGTCCTCAAGCACTGGTGGCTCTTAGGATGGAGGTGATCCCTTTACTTATAGCACGGATGTGCAAGAGACGCTTTATCGCCTAGATCCGCAGGGTATGCCTCATTGCTTAGATGTGCAGAAGACGCCCACCCACGATGACTTGCCCCAGGTTATTCAGTTTGATGAGTCTAGCGCCTTTCTGGAGGAGTTTGACATTGAGTTACAGCCGCCTTATTAGTCATTGGGCATTGGTGCCCCAATATCCTGTACTTTTTATTTCTTAGTTTTCATATGTATCCTAGAGATGACAGTGATGTAAAACTTATGTATTTGGCAGACATTTATGTATGATGTTTTCTATTTATTTGTTACACATGCTATATTATCACTCGTTATGATGTATGCGTCGTATATATTTAAATGATTGGATAGAGCTTGACCTCTGTATGGTCTTTTTGACACAATTTTACAGATGGCTTCCTCTACCATTGCTCGCTTGGATCACCTTCCGCCTAGTCGAATAGCTATCAGCTTGAGGGTTTGGCATGACCGTCTGTCAGATTCTAACCGCATTGCAGTCGGTCGCATGCTGGGCCAATCCTTATCTCTGTTATGCTTTCAGGTTCCAGAGGGGTTTGTTGATGGGATGCTCAGCTACTGGATTTCAGAGCTCCATGTTTTTCGGTTTGGCTCTGATGAGTTAACTCCCACTCTGGAGGAGTACGGTCGCATCTTCGGATTATCGATGGAGGGGCAGTGTGCTCGGATGGCGTTAGGCCATATGTGCCGCCAGTTCATGACGGTTTACGGACTGAGGAGGGCAATCGTACTTGCAGAGGTGGGTGGTAGCCACATTATTTCTATGGACTTCATGATAGGCCATTTTTCATCTGCTGACAATTTCGCCGTTTATCATGGAGATTTTGCCATTTCAGAGGAGAGATGACACACTGCCCGAGTGAACGCCTTGGTCATGTACCTTATAGCATATCTATACATGCCATTTTATGCTGACCATCTAGATGTTGGGATGTCGATGGTTGTCAGGGCTCTTAGAAATGACTTCACCATACTTCCTTTTATCTTGGCAGAGACATTAATATCAGCATCTTTCTGTCAGACTGTTGGGGATTAGGGGTTCAGAGGTAGCCCCGTGCTCCTATATATCTGGTTCATGACTCACCTCAAACTGATCAGTTGGCTTCATCGTCATGGGTTCTGCTTTGGACATGGCCTATCGCAGAGCTACTCATACCGCCAGACTTCTTGCATCGATGAGGCGTCCTGGACTTTATTCCTTGGTGCCATGGAGGATCCTTTTGCGATAGTTATGTATTTTGGTTACTGCTCTTTTCTGAGTTTCACCACCCATGTAGCTGACCTGGATTTCCTTCTGTTGACTGGTTTGAGGCGTGTGATGACCTATCATCCTCTGGCGGTGATGGGCTAGTTTGATCAGTATCAGGAGGTCCATTTATTTGAGGGGACTGAGGATTATCGCTTCCCCGTCTGCTTAGTTACCGAGGCTGATCTAGCTCGGGTTTATGAATTTTGGTCTCATCGGCAAACAGCGAAGTTCAGAGATTGCCATCCGGGCTGATCTGCAGAGTACTCAGTTTGGCTAGAGTCGGATTTGGCACCAGACGCAGCGGACCAGGTTGAGACAGGATCTTTATTCAAGGATGATGGTAGGTCTACTGATGTTAAGGAGCCCATGGAGGATCTTATATCTACGACTGAGGATGCTTTGTTTGCGGAGTTGACAGCTTCTCTAGTCAGTACTGTCCCGAGTTCGTCCTCTGTTTCAATGGAGACGATGAACAGAAAGCTTCACCTGGTGACCTTTAAGAGGGATCAGGCTCGGTCCATGATGTTGACTACCTTAGCTGGTCGGGATGCTGCTATCGCTGAGAGAGACGCAACTTTTGTTTCTAGAGACTAGGCCCTCGTTGATAAAGATGCTACCCAGACTTTTGTAGATGGACTCATTAGTCACGTATAGGGCGTAGTGTAGAGTCAGAAGGATGTTTATCTCATGGCAATAGAGACGCGTCGAGGTACTGGAGCACGAGCTCAGGGATGCTCCTCAGACTGTAGATACGGCTGGATACTTGGCTATGTTGACTCGTCTTACTGCCGATTTATAGCCCTATTTTATTTTCCTTTACAGACTTTGTCATTATCTTTTGTCATATGTTAGAATCAAATTTTGTATTCTAAACAGTTGTATATATAAAAAGAAACAGGTTTCAGTTCACTTCCCTTATTTGAGCATATCTAGCCTTGTACACTGTTACCATTCTCGCTTCATAATTTGTTATGTCGACATAGAACTGGTCTTGTCATACTTGCGCCATATTCGACAAGGTGATGCTGAGATGTCGCTAGGTCCTCTCCGCATGAGCCGTTGATTGGGTAGGTTTGTGTTATATTTTGGTTTCTATATAGGTTAATATTTTGGTTTTGGGGATATAAGGTGAACATGTTTGGATTCTTTTGAAGGTTAGACTGCACCATAAATGGTTGCCTACGTACTCCCAAAGATGAGAGATCAGGTCTTTCGTAGTTCAGGCTTGGCTTGAATAGTTGAAAAGGTTTTATTTGGGTTTGAGCTTGGTTTGATGGGATCTTGATTTTTTATTTGGTTTGATAGGATTTTGATTTTTTTGTTTGGTTTGACTTCACCATAAATGGCTGCCTACGTACTCCCGTAGATGGGAGATCAGGTATTTTGTAGTTCAGGCTCAGACCTGAAAACCAGACTTGATATTTTTTCTTTTCTTTTTTCCTTTTTTTTTCTTTTCTTTTTTATCAAGACAAAGTATTCCAGTTTGAAATAAAAGGGGTCTCAGACATAATACCATTTCACAGAATCGGAATTGATCAATTATGGGAATTCCTCACCGTCTATCTCCTCTAATTTCAAAGCTCCGCCCGATAGGATTGCTTTGACAACAAAGGGTCCTTCCCAATTTGGGGTAAATTTTCCTTTAGTTGCATCCTGTCCTGGAATGATCTTCTTTAGTACCAAATCATGGTCTTTAAATTCTCGAGGTCGCACCTTCTTGTTATAAGATCGGGACATTCGCTGCTGATATAGTTGGCCGTGGAAGATAGCATCAACCCTCCTTTCATCTATCAGGGATAACTGATCATAGCGATCTTGTATCCATTGGCTCTCCTCTATCTGGGAATCTAGCATCACTCTTAGCAATTTCATCTCCACTTCGACAGGAAGTACGACCTCCATTCCATAGACTAATGAATAAGGTGTTGCCACAGTCGAGGTTCGAGTCAACGTTCGGTATGCAAGTAGGGTTAACGGCAACAGATCAGGCCATCCCTGGTGATTTGTCGACATCTTCATCATTATCTTATTGATATTCTTATTAGCGACTTCCACCGCTCCGTTCATTTTCGGACGATAAATAACCGAATTGAGGTGTTTGATATTGAACTTACTGCACAGTTCCCTCATCATCTCGTTATTCAGATTCTTCACGTTGTCTGATATGATAACCTCGGGTTGTCCATATTGACAGATAACATTGTTTCTAATGAAACCAACGATGACCTCCTTGGTGACCTTGAGGAAGGAAGCTGCTTCAACCCACTTGGTAAAGTAGTCGATCATAGTGAAGATGAATCTGTGATCGTTACTGGCTTTATGCTCAACAAGTCCGATCATGTCCATTCCCCACATAGAAAAGGGCCATGGTGATGTCATGCAGTGCAGTTGATTCGGGGGTGCATGAATAATGTTGGCATGGATCTGGCATTGATAACATGCTTGACGTGATCGTTGCAATCCTCTTTGAGGGATATCCAGTAATGTCCTGTCCTTAGAATTTTCTTGGCAAGCAGGGGTTCACTCATATGTGCTCTGCACACCCCACCATATACTTCATTCATAAGTCACCTGGGCCTGATCTCTGTCTAGACATCTCAGAAGGCCTACACCCCGGTCTCTCTTATAGAGAGCATCCCCACTTAGGTAGTAATTCATGGCCATTTTATGTATTCGCTTCTTCACGGCTTTACTTATTCCTTCAGGGGTCGATTGATCTCGCAAATATTCTTTAATGTGGTGGTACCAAGGTGGTCCAGTAGGTGCTATCTCATCCGATATCTCCCCTACACTATTTCCATATGACGGTGTGTTCTGTACAGTGAAAGTGATGACAGGCATTCCCTTCCATGCTGATAGGTTTACTAATAAAGCTAAGGTAGTCAATGCGTCGGCGAAATCATTTTGGTTCCGGGGAATATGCATGAAGGCAATGTCTTCAAACTCTGTTGCCAATTGGAGAATATGCTGATGGTAAGGCAGTAGATGCAATTCCTTGGTGGTGTAGGCCCTGGTGGACTGTCTGATGACTAGTTCCGAATCTCCGAACACAGCTAATCGTTTAACTCCCAGGGACTGAGCCAGTTTTAATTCGACAATGCATCCTTCGTATTCTGCGGTATTTTTGGAATTGTTAAAATGTAACTTGGTGGCCACGGGGTATTGATCTCCCGTGATGGACACCAGAATTGCTCCTGCTCATGCGCCTTCAGTGTTAGATGCGCCATCAAAATATATTTTCCAGAATTGACCTCGATCCTTCTTACTGGTCAGTTGAATAGTCATCACTTCTCCTTCAAAAAATAGGTTTCCAGAGGTTCATAACCTCCTGCTGGTGCGGCCAACAAGTTATCTGCAATCCCTTGCCCTTTAATGAACTTTTGGGTCACATAAATGATGTAGAACTGTTGGAGGATCAACTGCCACTTGGATAATCGGCAGTTCAACATCGGCTTGCTGAAGATGTATTTCAAAGGATCCATCCTAGATATGAGATAAGTTGTATGGCCGTGTAGGTAATGCTATAACCTCGTGGCTGCCCAAGCTAATGCACAACAGGTTCTTTCTATCAGGGTGTATTTCTGCTCTTCGCAGCTGAAACGTTTACTGAGATAATAAATCGCCCTTTCTTTCCCCATATCATCCTTTTGCCCCAGTAAGCAACCCATAGCGCTGGAATTGACTGAGATATATATGAATAACGAAATTCTATCCCTTGGGGGTACCAAGACAGGTGCTTTAATTAACCTCTTCTGGTTGGTGCGAAAAGCTTTCCGACAGTCTTCATTCCATTTTCCCGAGGAGTTCTTTCTTAATAATTTGAAAATGGGTTCACAGGTTGCTGTCAACTACGATATGAACCGGCTGATGAAGTTTATTCTTCCTAGGAAGCCTTAGATTTCCTTCTTGGTCTTTGGTTCGGGCATCTCCGTGATGGCTTTGATGTAAGACCCCAACTTTTATGAATAAAAATTTAATTTTCTTTATATATTATTTCGAAATAGTAAGGTGTTGATTTGATAAATGTGAAAAGTTATGGGTGAAATGTGCAAATATTTTAAAATGAGCAAGTGGTTATAAAATATTCTTGTTGTCGGGGAATATTCGTTTGGTCGTGGAATATTCTTGTTGTCGGGGAATATTCGTACGACGGCGCAGCTATTTGTGGGCGCAGCTATTTGTGGGCCCCACAACGGAATAACTGTCTGATATAGAAAGTGACAGAAATAACTTTTTTATAAAATATCGGCGTAGTTGTTACCGTTAGTACTGTTGAAATACCCGGTGGTTAAAATACAGTAGTACACGGTGTTGCACAGTAGCACACGGTATTGCACAGTATTTTGAATTATTGATTCTTACGTAAGAAGTCACTACTCAATTATTGTTACAGTAATTACTGTTCAACATTTTATATTATTGATTCAATAATTGCTACGTTGATATTTTATATCAATAATTGCTACGTTGCTATTTTATATGATTGATTCAATAATTGCTACCGTTGATATTTTGTATTATTGATTTAATAATTGTCACTGCACAGTATTTCACATTATCAACTCAATAATTGATATTATTTGAATAATATTATTAGATAGCATTATTGACAATGTCTAAGGAAGTTCTGTCTAGGAGGGGTTATTTAATTGCGCGCCAGTAAGGAGAAGTCCTTATCAGAGACCCCCTCTTTCCTGGGAACGACCTGGTTGTCAATATTGTAGTTCTATAATATTATTTGTGAATAATTAATTATTAATTTATATGATATGGAAATATTTATTTTGTAGATATAAAAGAAGGAATTAGTGCTGATGTGTTTTTTTATCAGTATTTTAGTGTGGAAAATCATCCGTTTGTGGATTTCGGATAATTTATGTTTGGAATTTGGAAAAACTTCCTTCTACAAAGTTGTAGAGAATTAAATTTCATACGAAAAATACATAGAATTTGTATTTTTTCTGACAAATGGGCTATTTATTATGAATTATTAAAGTTTCAAAAAATAAATATTTTTTTTATAAAATGGTGGGCCCCACTTTTGGTTGGTAAATGCTGATGGCTTTTTTTGGAGGCGGCTGGAACTTTTTTTAAAAAAATATTATTTTATTCAAAAGTCTACTTTGGCATCCTAAGTTTTTCCTATAAATAGGGTGCTTAGGTTAGAATTGAAAATCACACCAGAATCAGAAGTTTTCTCTCTCTATAATATCGAGCGTATTTTTATGAGTATTTAGATACTTTGAGTGTTACTATTCAGTGCAAGTTTTCTTCGGTGTTATATCCGATATTCCAGTCAGAAGTACTATTCTTTTGAGGTAAGGGATGTTATTTTCTTTCGTAAATGATGTTATTCTTTTCAATATCATTATACCAAAATATTGGCATGGATTTTATTATGAAATTCTTACTTTTTTCAGTCGGGGTTACTATTCACGTATACGACACTATTCACATATACGGCACTATTCACAAAAAAAATTAAATTTTCTTCTATTTGTCCAAATTGTCTGTTATTGTTACTATCTTTGATTGGATCTAAGTTTAGAGCTTTATTCTTGAATTTTGCTCCACAAAGTATTATTATGGAACATTCTTGAACTTTGATAAACTAAAATACGAATCCTTAATCTTTGTCCTTTATCTCAGTAGATTCGTTATTTATATGGTTTTTTATCATCCTCAGTCCTAAAAGGTGATATAACTGAATATCTTTGGCCTGTAGAGCAAAGATGAATGATTACCTGATGAATATCTTTGGCCCGTAGTGCAAAGATGAACAGGTGTTGATATGAACATGACCACTGGTGATATAAATGAATATCTTTGGCCTGTAGTGCAAAGATGAATATTTGATTCGAGATGTATATTGATTGATGTTACAGGGATAAAATATTGATGATGGACTTTTAAATCATAGAAGATAGTAGACTTCATTCTCTACTTAACTCTTCTAATGAATTGTTATTTCCGCTGCGAATATTGATCTAAAACTTGTTGTCAATAATATTTTATCTGAATTGTTGAAGACTAACGATAATTTATTTTTCATTATCTTAGTCATAATATTCTTTACTGGGCTAGTTGAGCTCACCCTTTTCATCTATTGTCCTCTTCAGGAAATGAGAATGTTGCGGGAACTAGTCGAGGGACAGAGTGATGGTTCGAGTTAGAGCAGTAGTAGTCCTCACTATTTTTGATAAATAGTGTGATAATAATTGTAATGAGGACTTAGTTTGAATATTAATATTTTTTACATATTTGTATTGACACTCACAGTTGTGTGGTCGTATTTTGCACGACTGTGTGATATAAAGTTTTTGTATTTGAATTCTGTACCATGTATTTGGCGACTCAGAATGGGTTGGGTTGACTGGACCTATCCCGGGGGGCGTCACATTTGATCTTGGTAGGATCCAACTAAATACCACGGTTGCTCACAATAAATCCCAAAAGTTTATCGGATTTCACACCAAAAGCACACTTCGTTGGGTTTAACTTTAAATCGAATTTGCGTAGTTGTTCAACCAACTTTCGAAGGTGGGTGCAATGGTCATCATCCTTTCTGGACTTTACGTTGATGTCATCCACATACACTTCAATCTCTTTATGCATCATATCGTGAAATAAGGTCATCATGGCCCTCTGATAATTAGCACCAGCATTGGTAATGCCAAAAGCTAGTCTTCGATAACAGAATGTTCCCCAGGGGGTAATGAAGGTGGTCTTTTCCCTGTCTTCTTCAGCAACCATAATCTGATGATATTCGGCAAAGTAATCGGCGAAAGAATACATTTCAAACTGTGTCGTATTGTTAACTAACACGTGGATGAACGACACTAGGAAGTCATCTTTAAGGTTGGCCTTGTTAATATCTCGATAATCTACAAATACTCGCACCTTCCCACCAGATTTCGACACTGGGACTACGTTGGACAACCACTCAAGGTATGTGGATACCATAATGATTCTCGCTTTGAATTATTTGATAATTTCTTCTTTGACCTTCAGGCTCCATTCTGGTTTCAACCTTCTTAATTTCTGCTTTACCGGTTTGAACCCTTCCTTAATTGGTAGTCGGTGGACAACTATATCGGTGGATAGACCTATCATATCTTTATGAGACCAGGCAAAAACATCCTTGAATTGAGTTAGGAGTTTAATTAGTTCTTTTTCTTGGTTAGCGAAAAGGTTGGTTCCGATTTGTATCTCTTGGGGATTGTTAGGGGTTTCGATATTTATGGTGGTGGTTTGATCAAGGTTGGGTTTAGGTTTATCTTTGACCCATGCTTTCATTTCCTCGGGAACCTCATCATCATCCACTTCCTCTTGCTCGATCCCCACCATGTCAAAGTCTAATTCTATATCAAAATTGTAATCATTACTCAAATTCTGTAAGTCATGGACATGGCTAGAAATACTCAAATTTGGAAACCTGAGACAAAAAACTTGATTGCTAAATATATACAAACGGTTGTCAATTACAAAAGAATTCAGCAGTTGATATGACAACAGGCAATAACAAGTTGCAGATAAAATAAAAAAGACATAAATATATAAAGGTAAAGCTCCCTGTCAACGGATCACTTTCTGGTTTTACCCTTTTCGGATGATCTGAGGGGTGACCGTCCAATTACTGGTATTTAAATCCTGGGGGATAGCTGAGATAAATGCGTTGTTGGAGTTGTCAGCGTCTTCCAGGATGACCATAGTTGATTTAGAATAGGTCCCTGGATCTTTCTTCGGGATGTTCACACTTCCCCAGTTAAGGATCAGGAGGATTGGTTGATCATTCGACAGGTCTGCCCCATTAGATTTCTTCAGGTCATCTTTAGGAAGGAAAAAGCTGCCCACAAATTGCAATTGAATCTCTTCCAAAATTTCCTATCTTTGGCCATCCATGCAGCATCCTTAAAAGGCTCTTCATCACCAATCTCCTTATATCCGTTCTGATTGACTTTATGGATCAGGAGGTTTGAGATAATAGCGGGGACCTTCTTCAACGGCTCCTTAAATCCGACTTCACTGAGGTCTCTCTTGAAATAAATCAAATAGTTAACTGGCATGTGCTTGTGAGGTTTACGATGTTTGGATCCACCAGAGTATCCTAATCCAACCCTTCCCAACTGCGTGGGTATGTGGATTGGGTTCTTGATTCCTTGGCCATTTTTACCCAACCCTTGACCGAGTCGATGTCCTCTGGAAAGCATCTCTTGGCCAACTGCCATCACTTCTAGAGATACCAGGGAGTTAATGTTGGCGCACCCACAGAGTGGTATCGTGGATTGCTTACTTCAAAGGCTTGAAAACTGGCGGGCTCAATACCCTCATTCTTCCTGATCAGGGGCATATCTCCCAGATTATGGATAGTATAATTAGGTTCTGCACTGACAGTGACCAGATTGCCGTTGATGATGTATTTTAATTATTGATGAAGAGTTGAAGGAACAGCCCCAGCCATGTGGATCCATGGTCGTCCCGGCAACAGATTATATTCGGTAATGATTTTCAAGATTTAGAAAGGTATATTGAAGGTGAACGGTCCAATCTCTACAGGAAGTTCAATTTCCCCAACTGTATCCCTTCTTGATCCTTCGAATGCTCGTACCACTACATGGCTTTCCTGAATCCGATTCGGGTAGATCTTCATCCTATCCAGAGTATCCTGTGGACAGATGTTTAAGGATGATCCGCCATCGATTAGTACGCCTTTTACCACGTATCCAGATAATACGACAGCGATATGCAATGGTTTGCGATGCCCAGTTCCCTCGGCCGGTATATCGTCATCGGTAAATGATATCACTTACTGTCCAATACATGGGTGATCAGGTGCTGGAATTTTTCAGTATCAATGGTTTTGGGTAGGTGTGCCTCCTCCAATACTTGTATTAGAATTTAACGATGGTCTTCAAAAGCCAATACTAAATCCAGAATGGAGATTTGATGTGTTTTCGCTTCCAACTACTTCACCATCCTTGCTTCTCTGTGCCCCATTTTATGGAGGAATTCTACGATCTTTCTCGTTGATACCTTCCCCAACATCTTGGTTGCTGGTTTCAACAAACGCCCCAGGAGGTAAAGTGGATTCTCCTTAGTTATGATAGTTATAAAATCGGGTGTCAATTTTATGTCTTCTCTATAATTCCATGGTACCTTCTTTAGGCTAAAAATATAGAGTTGCGGCCAAGGAGCCAACATCAGTGGTTTTGGTGCTGGTATCTCGAGAGTAGTCTTGTTTCCCTGCCCAGATAATCCTTTTATGGTTATGGGTCCGCCAGACACTCCTTCTATGCAAAGGATAACAACTACCATTCCCTCCAAATTCCTTGCCCCTCAAGGGTAGATTATCTCTTCCTTAAAGAAGATCTCAGTTTTATTCATTAATTCTAGCTCTCCTAATTTGATCAGATTCTGAATTAAGTGTCGCAGGGCCCAACATTTCTCAGTGGCATGTCCAGGGGCATTCGAATGATAGAGACAGGATCTAGAAGGATCGAAACACTTTGATCGCGGATCCGGGGGTGGCAGAAATTCCCTGATCTTTCCTTCCTCGATCAAGGTGCACAGAATTTCCTCCCTGGACTGCCCCAAGGGGGCGAATTTTTGTTTGGCCGCAAATTCTCACCGGTGCTGAATTTTAGCTTCCCTATCCATCTTTTCTATCCATTTGTTCTGCTCTTGACAGAAAATTCGATCCCTTCTTGAGATTGGGACATCCTGGACGGATATAGTGCCGGTTGGCCTTGGTAGGACTTGGTTTATTAGTTATCGGGTCAACTGATGCTGGTATACGACCAGATCTGCCAACTAATCAACTCGTGCCTTCATCGAGGCCAAGTCTTGCTCCACCCTATACTTATCTTTGGGGTATCCCCAAATTGCAGGTTCATTCGCAGAGGGTGCTTCCCCCAGCTTCCTCAGGTACTTTGGGTTTTCCCTGCCTCCTGCACTGATCATGTTGATTCCTTCCGCATTATGCTGAGGCAAAGGGTTGTTGTTGACATTCAGATGTTCTGGCGCTTTGACTACAATCTCCCCATTGTCAATCAAGTTCTGAATCTTGTGTTTTAAAGTCCAACATTCCTGAGTATCATGCCCTGGTGAGTTAGAATGGTAAGCGCATTTCTTGCTGGGATCAAATTGCCTTCCATTTGGATTAGAAGGTGGAGCTAGCTCAACGATCTTCTTCTGGGCGATCAATAGTGCCAATATATTCTCCAAAGAGTCCCCTAAAGGAGTGAATATCCTTCTTCGCTTGTTCTCCCCAACCTTCAATGCTGTAGGATTTCGGGAATTCACAGGATGAGAGTTCTGCTTCTGGATAGGCAGACTAGGGTTCTTATTGGCAGCTTGTCCTTGCAATATCAAAGAGACATCTTCTTCCTTCCTTTTAGATACTCTTTTGGGGGTGCTCGCATATTTTCCCGACTGTATGTGCTCTGCTACGGCTTCCAAAGCAGTGGGATATTTAATTTTGCCAGACTTCAAACCCATTTTCGCCATTTCTCCATGATTGATCATTTTGGAGAAGGATTTGCCTAACTCGGCAAGGACTCTCTCATAGAAAGGGGCTTCTTGTATGTCAATAAAAGTTGTAACCATCTCACTTTCATCCATTGGTGGGTTAACTTGGGCCACCATTCGCCTCCAGCGCTGTGCATATTCTCTGAACGACTCATTACTCAATTTCTTGACTTTGGTAACTTGGTAGCGATCAGGTGCCATTTGGGATTGGAAACTATACTGGTTGAGGAAAGCATGGGACAAATCTTTCCAACCTCGGACTTTGGAATTATCTATTCGAGCTTACCAAGTTCGGGCTTCACCGGTAAGGCTTTTCAGGAATAGTTGCATTCTGAGGTTTTCATCCTCGGCGTAGGTTCCCAGTTCACCTATGTAGACTTTTAAGCGAGTATAGGGATCCCCCAATCCATTGTATTTCTTGAACTCTGGGATTTAAAACTTATCCGGGTATCTCACTTTTGGGAAAATACACAAATCCAAATAATTCATGCTCCCGTGGGATCCTATCCCTTTCATAGACCGGATGGCGTCCTCTATCTGCCTAACCTTCTTCCTGATATGATCTCCAGTTTCTTTATCTTCTCGAAGGTCTACAATTTCCCGTGTCATCTTCTGGATCAGGGCCTCCTTGGATACTTTAACATCGAGGGGAGAGATAGGTGTGGACATCTGGGTATCACCGTCTTTTTTTGGTATTTTCATATCTCCTTGCACAGAGGGTTCAGTATGACTCTTATGCTTAGGTTCCTGATATACTTTGCACTGTTCTCTCAACAGGGTCGTCATCTCGACAATTTGTTTCTTAAATTCCTCGAATTGCTCTCGAGATACAGGGATGGGTTCAGATGAACTTCCTTCAGCCATCTTGACTGGTAGTGAACGGGCCTTCTTGGCTCGAAATCGAGTTCTAGGACCAATATGCACAAAAGCGATATCTAGTTTAGACTGAATATTGGTGAACAGAGATGCATGATATGATATGCATCAGTTTAATGGGTTTTTAATCTTTTCCTGCGAAACAAAGGGTTAGTCGAGTTGATGACAGGATAAGAAAGATGTACAGATGACAGTTTCAAAATGATTGTAATTTATATATGCGAAAGATTAAATAGGGCATGAAGAGGCCCACCTCGCGTTTGGTTTATCAGAGGCTGACCTATCTTAAGGTTACTCTCACGGGCTGTTTCAAATTGGTTCCCAGATCTTCGCAATTTACTTGATGAAAACATCCATTTTTCAATTGGAGCGAATTTGAGTGGTGCCTTTCCTGAGCCTCACAATGGAAACACCCAGAGGAGTCCAATAATAAACAACCGATGGGATTGCCTCCTAATAGAGGTACCACACAACATACATTCACATACATTCATGTCCTCACCGTATGTAATTATGATGACATTGTGCGAAGCACTAAAATATTGTGCGAGGCACTAATACAAAAAAAATGCTTTAAAGATTGAGACAATTATCACACACAAATATCATTCACACAAGATGCACATACAAAATGAAAATCAAAAAGATTGAATGTGGCCTAAGCCCTCTTTAATCCCCAACAGAGTCGCCACCTGTCGATTCCGAGAAAATTCTTTTGAATGTGCTCCGTCTTTCCTAAGTTTGTGTTTGTTGGTTTTTACCCTTTTCCATTGGCTATGTCTTTGGATTTTATTAAAGGGTGAGGTTTTAGGAAAGCAGTACCGACATAAGTGTCGACGATTTTGAAAAGATTGAATTTATTATTTTATAATTGGACCGAATGAGACAGAGTCACCAATTGGTATGGTTTGAATGGATATACCAACTCATCCGAGTTTTAATAGTTTTTGCAATATGGTCCAATATGTGACTCTGAAAGATTGGTTTGAAATCCGAGTTTCGTGGAATTCGGGGACTAGGTTAAGCGCGGGGAAGGTGTTAGGCACCCTACGACTCCCGTGAAAATACGGTACCGCATCTTTTATTGATTTCCTATGCATAAAACGTGAGTGAGTGTGTGAGTGTGTGTGTGTTTTATTTGAAAAGTTTTATTCAAAGCCTCATCATGAGTTATTTGGAAGTAGTGTCGTTCCACTTTTGCACCTATGTACGAATGGTTTGATTTAGCAAAAGTTCATTTTTAGACAAAATATACATTTTATATGATATTTTGGGAAAACACAAGGTTTTCAAATCCTTCGCCCGAATAGTAATCCAGGACTTTTGATACTTCCATTTATGATCTAATGTCTATTCCCGACCTGCTTTATTATTATTGAAAGCTCTTTGTGGTTTGATCGAAAATCATTTTGATGATATGCATGTAAAAAGCGTCAAAAGGGTCGGAACATCATCGGGCATGTATGCCATCTCGATGAATTCGAGCACCCACAATTAAAGTTTTCACTATAATTGGATCTTGAATACGACTTCTCGGGTCTAACCCATCGAGCTCGTCTTCAAGATCCAAATATTACATATACAATGATATTTGCATTATTTAAACATTACATCACAAAAATCGGTCCATCGTGGGAATCAAGTCGGGATCCAATCGGGGATCTCAACATCGGGATTCCTAGGCTCACATTATTTATGTGGGAATACATATATACAATGTCCTAGGCTTTGATATTAGATGATTTCATCGGTTGAAATCACCGTCTCAAGCCATTTCGGACCCCTTTCGCCTCTAGATATAAATATTGGGCTATACGGGGTAACCGGGACCGATTAAAAGCAATAAATACATAGATCTACCATGGATCTTGTAACGACCCCAAAATTCATAAAATTCAACTCTTAATCTCGATCATTTTCAATACACCTTTATTCTAACTTTTTATCTTATTTGATGATGCAATCACTAAAAATGCGGAATATTTTAAACTTTTTTGTTTACTTTCTATATTTCCCTGAATCACAACGTTTATCATTACATATATTTGATTCAAATTTATTTCATGAATCACTTCATCAAAGTTGCTATATAAAATCTTTCATCATAAAACAATATCTATTATACATCGAATAACTCAACTTTACAACTCAATAATTATGTTACAATCAAAAACATTAAATGCATTTCTCATCTAAAATAAGTAATCTTCTTGAATTGCTATTGATCTTTATCATTCAATTAGCACGTATCATTACCTTGTAACCTTGACCTGCAAAAATGATTATTTTGCAAGAATAAGCTCGACAGCTCAACAAGATCTAATAGTTTTCATGCATCACGTAGCACATAAATAACATGTTCATCTTATACATTATAATCATTAGACTAACATATCATATATGCTTTAATTCACATAACAAGTATAAAGATTGAGTACCTTATTTGATCAACATTCTTTACTCAATCAATGTAGCCATAAATTGACTTTAGCATTTCATGCTCACAACATATGTAATATCTTTGCAATACAGATTAAAATAATTCATCATCAATTACACATAGCAAATAGGAACTGAAAGACTTGCCTTGATTGGAGATTACCGCTAAAATTTAACTTAAAATTTCTCCATAATTCCTACATAATCATATTTACATGAACACACATATATTAGATAATTGAATATGTTACAAAACATGCATGTATCCATTAATAATAATTATTAGTTTTACACAAACTAATATTATTTATTCTTACTTAAAACGAATATTAGTTTATTTAGAAACTTAATTCGTTTTAACATTTTTACGCCAAATAAAGGTCCCTCAACATTTCAAAGCTTAAATCACTTATATTCACTTTAGGAATATCTTTTGTCTTTATTTGCAAAATTTAGGTTCTAAATAGATATTATATAACTTTTAGTAAAACACGGCTTACTATATTATTTCCTTTATTTATATTATTTTTATACCTTTTTGATAGCTCATAAGTTAATTCAGCTCATTGCCTCATACACAAATATTTTATTTCTTTAGCAAATTAGTTTCGCACTTTGCTTCACGAATAACTCACATCCTTGCATAACGAATGAGCCACTTTGCAATTTTTTCATGCCTTGCTCACTTATCGGAAAATTTCTAAATTTCAGTATGTTTTTCGTATCATATGAGAATATTTTTTAAAAATATGAAACCTCCTTTTCGGGTTCATTAGGCAGCCCAAACAGAGCGTCAAAAGTGTACATTCATAACAATTTTTTACTTTCGTTTCAGCTTTACCCTCTCTAGCTAAAACAGTCATAACTTTTTCGTTTCAAAATATTTTTGAGCGATTCTTGAGCCCACGCGAAGCTAACTTCCAGGGTTACAACTCTTGTTTATTGACATTTTCCAAATTCTGAACATATCAGCACAGAAAATTCGCGCAAGGGACAGGTCTATACTTGATTTTCCTGATTAGGACAGTTTTGACGCAACTACTTTGAACGGTCATAACTCTTTGTTCTGAAGTCGGAATTAGTCCGTTCCAGAGTCTATGGAAAGCTTATTCAGTATAATATAATACCAAAAAAGTCCATAATTTTTTGAAACATCTAACTCGCCCCGAATTTGTCTCTTAGGGTCAGCTGTGCACTAGTTTTCGAACTTTTCCAGATTTTATCTATTTTAACGTACATACTTCAAATCTTCATAACTTGGTCATCCGTTATCGAAGTTAGGTCATTATTGAGGCCATGGAAAGCTTGTAACATGCTCTACAAAAAACCCCTTGAATTTATAATTTTTCAGATTAATTAATTAGTCCAAAATTTGGCTCAAAAGTCTCCCAGAGTAAGTTTTTCATCGTTTAACATGTTTTACGAAAACTTTCACGATGACTTCGATCTAAATTATTTATAGTCCATTTTTGATTCTATGGATTCGTAATTCATAGAACTAAAACATACCAGAAAACCATATAACTCTATGGACTCAACCATTAGATATCCAATTGAGTCCGTTTGGACTCTATGGACTCCTAATTCATAGAACTACCAGAAATTTAACATTTTCTAAGAACTAACAAACTAAATACAATATTTAAATTAATAACAATACCAAAAATTAAGTAAGAAACATACCCAAAAATACAAGTTCCACAAACTGCCTACGCCAAAATTTAACTAAGGAGGTCTTTATAAAAAATCCTCCCACAACAAAGCCTTTCTCAAAATTGGAGGCATATTGGTGGTGAATGAAACAAAGGGCCAAGCCCTTCTATTTATAGATTTAGAAAAGGGTAAAGTTCTCAATTTAGTCGATGAGGGACTTGGTTTATACTAATTTTTCATATTTTTAACATGTTTAGCGTAATCATTCACCACGAATTCATTTCTTAACCAATTCGATCCGTTCAAGTTGCGTTGTTTTTGTTTTACAGAAGAGAACAACAATCAACCATCAATTTAAAGTTTTCATCACGAATTCATCATTCATTTTAGTCTCAAAGTAAACCAAAACACACATTACCATCAAAACCTAAATTTCTTTTTTTTAGCATAAATACATGAATTTGATTTTTGAAAAATCGTTTCTAGATGACCATTATCAAATTATAAATATCTAATAACATATATAACATCATAACCCACAAATTCATTAATCAAAACTCCAATTTTAAAAGAAAACTCAAGAACACATAAACTAGAAATATAAACTAGATTATGTATCTTTAATTCCTTGTTTAACTTTGTTATATTACACTTATATGTAATATATTAACTTCTTCATTTATTAAAATAAGTATGCTTACACTAATTCATTATTTTAATTAAATAAATTACTCACATTATTTATGAAATTTAATTCATAACAATTTCATCGCTAATCAAGGCATGAAAATAAATTTATATTATTTCATAATATACATTTTAACTTAATTAAATTAACTAACATTATTTAATTTCTTTAATAGTTTAATTAACTATTAAATCTCATTTTCTCCAACATATGAATATATATATAACTCTCTTTTATATATAAACATTTAATTATCTTCACACCAAATAACAAATTTTAAAATATAATATATATATATATATATATATAAACCCAAAACATCTCATAATAAGAATTTTATTTATTAAATTCTTATTTTAATAATTATTGAGAATTCGGGTTGTCACAGGATCTAAACCGATCTAGCATACGGGTTAAAGCTTGATGCTTAATAACCACTCAAAAGGCCAGATTCGGCTTAAATCTAGGTAGATCTAACCTCCGAACTTGATTTACAACAAGATATGCACAATATAACCGGTAGAAACGCAATATCTACCAACTATTACACAATATACTTAGAAAACAACAAGTTTAACTATATTTAAACAATATATAACATCAATCTAGTATATTGAACAAAATTTACAAAAAATGTGGCTAAAAAGAGCATTTTTTCACCTTGGGGGACGCGTGAACAAGCCTTTTATCATCCGAGATCAACTTAGAACACTCTTAGGACTCCAAATAGATGCTAAACAAGCTAAAATAACTCAAAGTTGATGTATATATGTCCAACCCGAGGGGTTCACTCTCTAGAAATGATTTTCTCTCTCTAAAACCCTCTCTATTTTTTTCTAAATGAGCTGATATTGCTTTATTAATCTGTCGGAGCCAGCCGCATATATACATATGACTAGCCGCATGTATAGATGCGGCTGGGCCCCGCGGGTTCTACCGTCTCGAAGTATGTTCCTTCGGTCCCGGTTCGGAGAAAGTTGACATTTGCAGACCGAACTTTCGAAAAGTCTTTGCAGAATACGGACGGAATAAGATCGAGTCTGACTGAACCGGGGTCCGGGAAGATAATGCTGGTAATTGAGAGGTATCTTCCGGTTCCAGATTGCAGTTAACTGGCTTATCTTTGATGGCACGCATTTTGAGATTTGCTGAGGTGGCTTCCGGCGGACACTTTCTCAGCTTGGCGATCCTTGTTCGGTTCGCGTCATGTTCGGACGTCATTGGCCCTTTGAATCATCCATAGGGTTGTCTCCGGGGTGACCAGATGCTTTTGCCTTACCTCAGGTTGTCTTCGAAGTAAAATTACGCTTTTGCCCTTCTGCAAGGTTAGTATAAAGAAAGTGAAATTTCGAGTGTCTACAAATTGTTATTTGAAAAAAATGTATGAATTGTTCTACTGCTACATATGTCCATAGTTATATATACCGATATTTAGTTTGCAAACAAAATGGATACATAAAAAATACTATTAATTACAAATTTAATATTGAAAAAATGAAATAAATAAAAAATGTGAAAAAAGTGTGCTCAGAAATACTCTATTTTTTAAAAACAAAACATTTATAAAATTTGTGAATATTAATGATATATTTTTGTTCAATGTATACCTTAAAATAATAAGTTGTTAGTTTATTATTATTCTAACTTAATAAGTTGCTAATTTAATATTATTACATGATAATAAATTATAATTATAAATTTAAGAATATTTATTATTTTAATGTAAATTATAGCTCAAGCTTAACACTCCGAGAGTCTCAATTGATTTTTTCCTAATCAATTTATATCATCTTAAAATTCAAAATTAATACAAATATTTAATTTATATTAATTAATATAATGATTAATATTATAAACTACTTAAAAATACTATTAATTACAAATTTATTATTGAAAAAAATAAATAAATTAATATTTGAATTTTAATTTTGAATATCATAAATTAGCACTTTTGGTGAAACTCTCAGCCAAACAACCTTCTAGTGTGCAAACCTTTGGTATTGGAGACGTTTACCATATGCTCACTATCAATTGATCGGACTAGGATCCTCTCCATTTCAAATAAATAAAGACTCTCTATTTTATGATTCAGACTTAAAATGTGTTGGAATGTGACATTATATTAAATCATGAAATAAAGAGTCTCCATTTATTTGAAATGGGACGTCTGCAAACATATATCATTTATAATAACATCCTATTGCTAATCACACTACCACATAAAAGATAAGCACGTTAACCCTTTCGAACAAAGAGACAGCCGAAACAAGAAAAAGAAGAAAGAAATTTGAATAAGATATTCACATTATTTATACTAGATTGCTAATTAAGACACATGCATGAACACACCTAGCTAGCTAATATGCCAAAGACAATATATATATATATATATATATATATATATATATATATATATATATATATATATATATATATATATATTGAATCTATTTTAAGATATTCTTTTTTCCTGTATAAACCAACCAACATCCATCCGAGAAATTAATAATTTTGTAAACTTGGATAACCATTTCTTAGGTGAATTTCTTTGTCAATATCAATAGTCTTAATTTATTTGAATTATAGAGAGAGAGATAATTTCTCTGTCAATGTCAATATTCTTCTTGTTACGTTGTTAAATTCTAACAAACTTGCTATGTATTACTAAAAGAAAAAAATGAGTGAGATAGCAAGCTATTATTCCAATTAACTATTTTTCAACATTGTTAATTAAAGATGCCTCTTTAGTTTGGCGAATACATGCCATGCAAGAGGTGTTGAAAAAGATGGAGGGAAAATTATATAATTTTAGTTAAACCAATGCAGAGGGCCTTAAGCTTTTGATGACAAAACAAATGATCGAGAATAGTTAAATAAACTGTACGTTGTTTGTACAAAAAAAATAAAATCTTTTATACATCCATCCCCTCTTTGTAATTTATATATTTAAAGTTAAGTACTGCCAGGGCCGGTCCTAAGAATTTGGAGGCCCTGTGCGAGAAAAAAATAGGGGCCCTCTCGCATATAAAAATACTAATTTTTTTATCAACACCAATATATAAAGCACAATTTATATCAAAATTCATCATTAATTAAAATAATAAATGTCAACGTGGAGTAACAAATGGAAACCAAATGGAAGGGGCCGGCCCTGAAAACCAAAATTCCTAGAGGAGTGAAGGATTTGATTGGATACATTGGATATGTCATATATCTTCCATTTGGGCTCTCCTAGCTATGAATTTGATCTTTAATATCTGGTGAGCTTTCACAATCATTATTCTCGATGCCAAACAAGTTCCCAACTTTTTACTTGAAGTAGAAAAGGAGAATAGGCACCAACTTGAGAACGAAAAAGAAAAGAGTTTTCCAAGCAAGGTAAAATCATTATTTTGTATGAATTATTCTACTGCTACATATTTCCATATATAGTTATATACCCATCTTTAGTTTCCAAATAAAATGGATACAGGGGATAAGAGTGAGAAGAATTATTTGATTATTTTTTTTAAAATCCAATATATTAAAAAAGAATAAGTTTAATTAGATTTTTTTCCAATCTATAGTAGTCTATCACAATTGGTGTCCAGGTTAATTTCCAAGACAAGTCCCAGAGGAAGGGTCTTGTTGCTTTCACAGACACTAAATAGCATTCGCAATATGCTAACTATATATATTAGTGCAGTTGGAGGGTCTTTTTCATGCCATTGAGAGAGAGAGAGAAAAAAAAGAGGTCTTATTTTTCTGGCATCTTCCTTAAATTTTACTGACATTAAGCATCGATCAGATTATGCCTATCAACTTTCTTTGGCTTTTTAGTTCTATTTATTTATTTATTTGGTTGGGGAGGGGAGGGGGTTGTCCTGGATCGAGTACTTCAAAGGTAGGCATATTATGCCTATCTATACATGTACATTTTGTCAAATAATTAAGAGAAAGGAATTACACACACAGAAGCAAAGCCTACACACACCCTTATAATCCAAATCACCACCAAATGTTAGATAATTTTGGATCATGCAGGTACTAACTAATGTACATATTTATGTCTTTTATATTCCAGTCATCTCTCAAAATTGACCAACACATAATTGGGATTTTTTTTTAATTTGAATAATAATCAATGTACTTGTGTCTGACAGTTCTTTTTAGACATGGTATATTTTACATATCTTTTGAAAGATATTATGTATTTTGGATGTCTTGAAATCTATACCAACTGTTGGAATTTGGGTATCCAAATGGGGCG
Source organism: Panax stipuleanatus (assembly GCA_020205555.1). Lineage (NCBI taxonomy): Eukaryota > Viridiplantae > Streptophyta > Magnoliopsida > Apiales > Araliaceae > Panax > Panax stipuleanatus. Next base: position 39,838,845 of record CM035120.1, read on the forward strand.
CCCGTGGAGGGTCCGACCCATTTGGTTATATCAGATAACCCAACTGACCAAGTAAAGAGAACGTGATATTATATGCGTTACGTGATGGGAGTTTGAGGTTTTAATAGGGAAGTGGGTTCAACCAGTTCGGCTATTAAATACTCACATCTCCTCATTTCAACGTAACAATTATTCTTCAGTTGGCCAAATACCAAAGTACAAAAAGCTATCTCAATACAGAGACCAAACCCAATTGCTACGAACTGTGATATAGTGTTCTGTTCTCATACCGTAGTTCAGAGACATCGCTAGGTTACAGAGAATTGGGAATTGCAGGAAGTTTTTCGCGTCAAAGGTTTTCACGCTACCAAAGTTAAGCCTTTGTCCTTCCTGATATGTGTAAATATATGAAATAGCATGCTTATTAATTCCTTCATTGGTATCAGAGCAGAGTTTAACGATCTCATGTATGCTATATAAGTTATATTTACACTCTATGCCATGATTGTATGTTTAAAAGTTTGAAAAACATCATTAATGGCAAACTTAGATACACAAAATGTTAGAGGACTAATATTACAGTACATTATAGCCTAAACACAGTGTATATGATCTGCATATTTTGGGTTTAATTGAATTTATATTTTAAAATTAATTCCAAACCTTAGTTTACAAATAGTTTTCTTTGAATAGTCATAACTTTTTCTGTAATTTTCCGTTTTAAATGATTTTGATATATATGCGTAGTACTCGTTGTAAGCTTTCCAACGATATATTATGAGCCTAAATCAGAGTTATATGGACTGAAATATGACTTTTCAAAGTTTTGGTCGCGAAATGGCATTTTTGTAAATTATTGTTGCTGGAGGTTGAGGTTGAAGTCTGACCAGTGACCCGACCCGCGCGCCTGACCCGACCCGACCCGACCTGACCCGACCCGCGGTTCTGACCCATGTTGACAGATTTTTCCTATTTAATTTCCAGAAAATGATTTCTTAATTGTTTTAATCATGGAAATTAATTAATAAATAGTAATAATGATTATTAAATTTTGGAAAAATTAACAGAAATTTATTATTAGAATATAATTAATGTTTCCATTAGAATTTTTAATTATTAATTTTTTGGATAATTTTCTATATATTAATTAATGGTTTATTAATTATGAAAATTAACAAATTTATCATAAAAATTCCAGGAAAATTAAAGTGGCTATTTTATGAGATTAAGTTTCTGTTGTGATTTTTCAAATAGAAAATGGCTGATTTTGATAATTTTAGTTAATTTTCAATTAATTATGCAATAGTTTATTGATTATGATAATTAGCATGATTATCAGAAAATTCTAGAAAATTACAGTAACATTTTTATGATGATAAGCTACTGTTGCAAAATTTTTTGGAAGAAATTAACAGATTTGGATATCTTTGGTTAATTTCCATCTATTTATGCATGATTAATTAATTGTGATAATTAGCAAAATTATCAAAATAAATTTCAAAAAATTACAGTGATATTTTTTGATGCTAATATACTGTTGAAATTTTTTGGATACATTTTAATATTTTTATAGCATACTTGGTATATTAATTAAGTATTAATGTCTATTATTTAATTCCTTTTGTTAATATTTTTGGAATATTAATATGTGATGCTTGAAATTAAATTATCATGCTATAATTACATGAATACCCCTGTTCCTAGTGGGAGTGATTTAAGTTGTGGTAATTTAATTAAATTATTCCCTAAATTACATATCTTGTGTGCTGAAAAATTAAATTTAAATAATTAGACATTTATACGGATTGTGATTCCTAAGCCTAGCGAAGTCTCCCTTCTATATTTATGTCCTATTATTTTTATGTTAATTTGGTTCATGCGGCAAAGATGATTTATATACTGTGGTGAACTACTTAAATATCTCTAATAAATTCTCACATTTAAATCAAAGTAGAAAATGGCTTCAAAACACATTATCGCATATCTTAACCAAGGAAACAAACTTGATGGAGATAACTATGATGTGTGGCACCGGAAAGTCAGGATGGCCTTGGAGGAGAAAGAGGTTGAAGAAACCCTGCTATCCAAGATGACAAAACCGGAGGGTGAAGATGCAAAGGATCCGGCCAAAGTTGCAGCTTTCAAAAGTTGGCACAAAAAGGACCGTATCTGTCGCATAACATTGCTGAGTTGCATGAACAATGACTTTCTGTTTGAGTATGAACAATACTCTACTGCACACGACATGTGGGAGGCTATCAAAACTAAGTTTGGTGGCACCTCGTTGACAAGGCTGAGGAAATTAGCCATAAGGTTCGATGGTTACAAAAAGAAAGATAACCACACTATGAAACAACACCTTCGAATCATGGCTACTATGATACGGGAATTGAAAATCGGTGGTACTCAATTGTCAGACGAACAACAGATTTCAGCAGTGGTTCGATCCCTTCCCGATAATTGGGAACATATGCGGGTCAACATGACTCATAACGAGAATATAAAGAATTTTGATGATACTCGTCGTCACTTGGAGCTCGAGGCTGAGCGACTTAATGTTGTTAAGACCTCCATGGCATATGTGGCTGAATCAAACTCTCGTAAAGGGTTCAAGCCCAGGAAGGGGAAGAAACTTGCTCATCTTACTATGCCTAGAGTGGCTGCGAGTGGGGGTGTTGCCAAACGAAAAAGAGGCAAAAGAGGTTCTGGTAAGGACAAAACCAAAATGATATGCTACAACTGTGGCAAGGCGGGACACTTCGCTCGTGAATGCACTGAGCCGAAGAAGGTAATTCCTAGTCCTAATCTATCTATGTGCTTAGTATCAAGTACTATTTTTGTTGCTCATTCTCTCCATATGTGGATTGTAGACTCCGGAGCAACGGACCACATAGCTAGAGACCGAAGTGGATTCATAGAATATCGCCGCATTCCGGTTGGCAGAAAAGTATACACGGGGAACGATTCCAGTGTGGACGTGCTAGGCATTGGCACTTACAAACTGGAAATGCGAGAATGCTCAGCATTGATCCTTTATGATGTACTTTATGCGCCGGATGTCCGGAAGAATTTATTTTCTGTTTTATCAGTACTTCGTTTAGGCTATTTTGTTAGTTTTGAGAACAATTCTGTAATACTTTCGCATGAGACGAATTTTTTTGGATATGGTTTTATGATGAATGGTTTTATGATTTTGGATACTATTGATTCTAGCAATAAATAGTAGTGATTCTTATTCTTTACTTGTTGAAAGTGATCATGATGGTTCAATTCAATGGCATGGTAGATTAGGCCATATTGGACAAGATAGAATGGCCAGGTTAGCTTGAGCAGGTCTTTTAGGCCCACTCGCTAAGGTTAATCTACCCACATGTGAACATTGTTTGGCAGGGAAATCAACAAGAAAACCATCCGATAAAGCCACTAGGGCATAAACACCATTGCAGCTTATTCACTCAGACATCTGTGGCCCTATGAATGTAAAACAAAGGCATGGACGTTCTTATTTTCTCACAATGATAGATGACTATACGCGCTTCGGGTACACCTTCTTGATCTCTCATAAGTCTGAGGCATTAGTGATAGTAGTGTGCATACAAGCCAATCATGTATGATGATAAAGCACGTACTTTGTAAACAATCTTATTTATTTATTAATAAAATATTCATTTATTAAAGGCATTTAATTATCTACATGGTGCTGTTTTTATAATATGTAAATAACCCATAGTTTTAAGCAATGCTTTTAGAATCATGATGATGATCATGCTAATGAGATCTAAATTCTTAGAAAGCTCTAAAACTAAAATAGTTCCCAATCGTGGGATTACTAAAAAGGGGATTAGTAAATCCGGATAGATTGGTACATATGTTGCTTGCTCATTGGATGAGGATGATTGATCTCATGATCATTTGTGTGGAGACACTAAAGCAAGTATGTAGGTGCTTATTGGAGAATAAGTTCACTGAACGTGATTCGCTATGGAATACCTAATGGAGTTTTACTCGCATGTCAATAGGAATTCCTAATGTGATAGTAGTACAAGTGATCCTTGGACTTGAGATCATCATAGTATCTTGTATGTAACAAATTATACTTTGACTTATTCCTTAAGACCTTTTAAGGCATATATAGGGTATGCTTGGGTATAATGAGTTACATATGGAGATAATGAATGATCAATAAAGAATCTACCACCTCTAGTAAAAGAGGAGATATGTCCCATGTGATTCGTTAAATGACAACCCAGGAATCCTTGGCCAAGGTGAAATAAAATTAGAAAGGAGTTTTTAATTTGCATTATTTGGAGTTGTGCATTTTCTAATCGAAATACATATAATTAAATAAAATAAGACTTGACAGTAAATCCATGTCTTATATTTAATTGGGACATTGTATGGTGGAAGGATTGAATTGTATGGTAACTATTAACTCACAGGTTCTTTTATGATTAATGTTGAAATCTATATTATCTAGGAAAGTCGTTGATCGCTAGGGAGGCTTATCCCTATTGTAGAATAAATATTATTTATTTAAATAGATTATTAGTTTAATTTATTTATTTAAATAAGATTAAAATTGTTTTAATTGATTTATTCACAACCGGTTTAATATGGAGAACCTAAAGGGTCACACCATAAAAGGAAGAATAAATATTTAAGAAGGTAATGGCATAATCGTAATAATGCATTAAGTATAATTAATTTAATCTATGGTGATAGAATAAATTAAATAGCTTAATGTTTATTATTTAATATTTTGGAAATATTAAATATAAATTAATAAGAGGAGTCTTATTAATATTATTACAATTATTATTATTTTAATTTCTAAAGGAGTTTAGTAATTAATTTAATATTTAGTACTCTCATTTATTCCTAATAAGATTAGGAGACAAATTAATTAAATGAATTTAATTAATTATTCCCATGTGGTGGGAAGCCTAAATTAATTAAAGGAGTTTAATTAATTAAAAGAAATCCCATGTCTAATAGGATTAGAAGGGTTGACCAATGTCTATATAAGAGAAGTCTTATAATAGATATTAATTGATGCAATTCCAATTGTTGGAGAGTACTCCTTTTCTATAGAGGATAGAAAACTAAGGTTAAGCCAAACACCCTCCTTCTTGATAATTTCTCTTCCTTGGTGGATCACCTCTAGAGGCCAAACACTTGGGTGGCTAACGTTGATCAAAGAAAGGAATCTAACCCGGAAATTCAAGGAGATCACGAAGAACAAGGAGTTGAACTAGTACCTGTGGAAGCTTTCGTTCTACAAGGGTATGATTCCATAACTTCTTATTTATCGTTTTAAATTAATAATTTGCATAAAGGATGATCCGGGTAATGGTTTTGTAGAAATTTTTTAAACTCTGATATACCATGCTTCCGCTAATTTTTGCAATTTGATTGCGTCACGATTTCGTACAAACCAAACAGTGGCATCAGAGCCAAATCTTTATGCAATTATTAATTTATTTTTGATTTCATATACATATGGGTATGTATTTAAAATAATTTATTGGGCATAATTTTATTGTATAAAATTATATTTTTTTTTTTTAAAAAAATAAAAAAAAAAAAAGAGATTTTTTTTGGGAAGAATCACAATTTTTTTTGTGCTAATCTTGAATTCTGCAAAGAAAAGGTGTTGTCTCTTTCTTACTCCAAAAAGAAGGTGACCTATCAGGAAAGGACTTTTTTAATAAACTTGCAGGACTCTTTTAATAAAAGGTGACTTTTTTTAAAAAAAATAAATAAATATGATATATTTATATATTATATTCTAAATAATTTTATAATTAAAATAAAGAGTTTATTTTAATCTTGAAATTGGATTTCATGCAATTTAAAATTGCCCATTAAATGATACTCATATATATATGGAATGTTTTAATTCATGAGATGAATATTTATTTATTGATATATATGGTGATATGTATGAAAATAAATGGGGATTGATTATGGACTATTTGACCAATGTGATTGGATTTTATTTTAGTTGAATGCTTGAATGAATGGGTTTTATTAAATGGGGTCTGCGTACCTCGTCTTCTCTAATTTTTTTTTCTTGATGTAAAATTCTATCTCCCTCCTATGTACTTCCCCTTGACTGTTGATCAAGGTTTCTATTTAAATTAAATAGTTTAATATAATAGAAATAGTTAGAATTATCTTTAAAAATTAGAGACCAAGGAGTAAGGAGCGCGTGAAGACCCGTTTGTATGGAGCCCGGGTTTAAATGTAATAGTTACGTTTAAATTTAAATTCTTGCACCCCTAGGTTTGACCTTTTGGTTCACTTGGTGGCTCTAGTGAACCAAACTAGAATAAAAGTCCATAATCAATCCGGGTAGAATATAGTATTCTATATTGCATGCTAAATATTATATATATATATTATTTTATGCAAACATGCTTCGCATGTTTAATAAAATGACGCGTATTTTATATATATATGTGCATGCGCGCTAAACAAAGATGAGACTAATAATAACAAACCCCTCAAAAAAATAATATTAAGTCCGAAGCGTTCAAATGATATTTGGAATATCGAACTGTCGCCTTCTAGCATGATAAATTAATAGAGTATTAAATATTTAATATGAGCTTGTTGTGCTATCCACAAGGCGAGTATTGCGTATTTAAGATGTTAATTAATCACATTTGATGCTTATCAAGAAAATTGAACGATCTAGTCTTGTTGTGCTATCCACAAGGACGAACATTTTTCTTTTTTGAATTTATGGAAGTGCTAGGCTGGACTTAACTTAAATCATTTTAGTTCGGATGTGCACACACTTGACCATTATGATTTAAGAGGCAAAATAAAAGGAGTTATATAGTGTTGTAATTGACAAGAGTTGTCTACCTATTTATTTGTATATCGCTTGTTGTGCTATCCACAAGGTTATATACATTTGAAATGGGATCCTTATTCTCACTAGCAAATCTTTAATTAGATGTTGCCGAACTATATAAGTGAGGGTAATATAGTTTGATGAAAATAGTGGGAGATACCAATTTAAAATAAAGACCTAAATTTATTTTGGTATGCAAAATTAATAAAATGAATGTTTGCTAAAATGTTATTTTTCACATGCAGAATTTTAAAAATGTCTAAATCACTAATCTCACTACGAAGCATACTTGATGCAAACAAGCTTACCGGGCCGAATTATGAGGACTGGCTAAGAAATCTGAGAATTGTTCTCACTGCTGAAAAGATTTCTTATGTCCTAAATTCAACTGTCCCTGAATCTGTTTCAGAAACAGCCTCTGAGGAAGAGATTGCCACTTTCAATAAGTGGCAAGATGATGCATCTGTGGCTCAATGCATCATGCTCGCATCCATGAATAACGAGCTTCAGCGTCAGCACGAAAAAATGGATGCTCCTGCTATGCTGCTTCACCTCAAGGAGTTGTATGGTGAACAGAGTAGGACTGCTAGATATGAGATATCTAAGGAGCTCTTCCGATCTCGGATGATCGAGGGTACTGCCGTCGAGACTCATGTCCTGAAAGTGATCAATTTGATTGAACGCCTTGGACAGCTTGGGTTCGTCATGGATGGGGAGTTGAGTCAAGACTTGGTCTTGCAGTCACTCCCTGAGACCTTCTCGCAGTTTGTGGTTAATTTTCACATGAATAAGCTAGATGTCAGCTTGCCTGAGCTGCTTAACATGCTGAAAACTGCAGAAGGTCACTTCCCATCCAAGAAGAACCATATCTTGATGGTGGATTCTTCCAATAAAAGGAAGAGACCTAAGGTATCTTCTGAAAAGAAGAAATCCAAGAAGGCTAAGGGAAAGGGGAAAGAAAAGGAATAAAAGAAACCTGAACCAGCTAAAGGAATGTGCTTTCATTGCAACAATCCGGGACATTGGAAAAGGAACTGCAAGAAGTATCTAGCAGAGAAGAAGCTTGGAGAAGCTTCGACTTCCAATCAAGGTTTGTTTATGATTGAAATTAATTTTTCTGAAAGTCATAATTCTACTTGGGTATTGGATACCGGCTGTGGTTCTCACATATGTAATACTGTGCAGGGACTGGTCAGAAGTAGAAAGCTGAACAATGATGAGGTGATCCTACGAGTGGGGAATGGAGCAAAGGTTGCTGCATTAGCTGTAGGAACTTATTATTTAGCAATGCCTTCGGGCAAGTCCATTTATCTTAATAATTGTTATTATGTTCCGAATATTATTAAAAACATTATTTCAATTTCTGTATTGGATATGGAAGGATTTAACGTTGTTATAAAGAACAATAGTTGTTCTATTTATAAAGACGATGTTTTATATGGTATTGGAAATTTGCGAAATGGACTTTATACACTTGACTTACAAGAAAATATATTTCAAATTGAACAAACTAAGAAAAGAAAAAGAGATGATATTAATTATACCTACATGTGGCACTGTAGACTCGGTCATATCAATGAAACAAGATTATCCAAGTTGCATACAGATGGGCTCCTCGAGCTATCCGATTATGAATCATATCTAACTTGTGAATCTTGTCTCATGGGTAAAATGACTAAATCTCCTTTTAGTGGAAGAGGAGAAAGAGTTACAGAGTTGTTGGCATTGATTCACACAGACGTTTGTGGGCCTATGACAACAAGTGCACGGGGTGGGTATTCTTATTTTATTACTTTCACTGATGATCACTCAAGATTTGGATATGTGTATTTAATGAAATACAAGTCAGAATCATTTGAAAAGTTCAAAGAGTTCAGAAGTGAAGTAGAGAAACAAACGGGCAAGAGTATAAAGATACTTCGATCAGATCGAGGCGGAGAATACTTAAGCGGTGAGTTTCTCAATTGTCTCAAAGAAAATGGTATAATCTCACAATGGACTCCTCCAGGTACACCACAGTTAAATGGAGTATCTGAAAGGAGAAATCGAACACTGTTAGACATGGTTCGATCCATGATGAGTTTTACCGACCTTCCAATTTCCTTCTGGGGATATGCCCTAGAAACGGCTGCATACCTACTTAACAAGGTACCTACCAAATCCGTCCCAAAGACTCCATATGAGATGTGGAAGGGGAGGAAACCAAATCTTAAGCATGTTAAGACTTGGGGTTGTCCAGCTTATGTCAAAAAGTTTGAACATGATAAGCTACAGACCGAAAAGTGTAGATTTGTGGGATACCCTAAAGAAACTGTAGGGTATTATTTCTATCATCTAACTGATCAAAAGGTGTTTGTTGCGAAACATGCTGCCTTCTTGGAAAAGGAGTTTATCCATGAAGGGGTCAGTGGGAGTAAGATATATCTTGAAGAAGTTCAAGAACCACAAATTACCACGGATCAAAGTCAGGTACCTGACCAAGTAGAAGAATCTACTATACCACACCTTGTTCGTAAATCTGGGAGAGTACCGAAGATACCTGAGAGGTATGGATTCGTTATAGAGGATGACGATGAGGTACACATCATGAATGATGATGATCCATTGAATTACGAACAGGCCATGAGTAATAAAGACTCAGGGAAATGGCTTGAAGCCATGAAATCCAAAATGGACTCCATGTATGAAAACAAAGTATGGACTTTGGTTTCACCACCTGAAGGCATTAAGCCTATTGGGTGTAAATGGGTCTTTAAATAAATACTGGAGCGGACGGCAAGGTGGAGACCTATAAGGCCCGACTGGTTGCAAAAGGTTTCAAACAAAGACAAGGAGTTGATTATGATGAAACCTTTTCACCAGTAGCTATGTTCAAGTCCATTCGGATTTTGCTTGCGATTGCAGCTTATAACGACTATGAGATCTGGCAGATGGACGTGAAAACGGCCTTCCTCAATGGGAAACTTGAGGAGGATGTGTATATGACACAGCCAGAGGGATTTGTTTCAAAGGTTGGAATAAATCAAGTCTGTAAGCTGCAACGATCCATTTATGGATTGAAGCAAGCTTCTCGTAGATGGAACATTCGTTTTGATGAGACAATCAAAGAGTTTGATTTTATCAAAAATGACGATGAACCATGTGTGTACAAGAAGGTTAGTGGGAGCGCAATTTCATTCCTTGTATTATATGTTGATGATATATTACTGATAGGGAATGACATTCCTATGCTACAATCAATTAAAATCTGGTTATCTAAACACTTCTCCATGAAGGACTTGGGAGAAGCATCCTATATTTTGGGGATAAAGATCTATAGAGATAGATCTAAAAGGATGCTTGGTTTATCCCAAGGAACGTACATTGATGCAATGCTAAAGAGATTTAGCATGGAAGATTCCAAAAGAGGTCTCATGCTGATGAGCCATGGAATACATCTCTCCAAGAAACAGGCCCCAAAGACACCTGAGGAGAGAGACCGTATGAGTAAGATCCCTTATGCTTCTGCAATAGGATCTATCATGTACGGTATGATATGTACTAGACCGGATGTTGCTCATGCACTTAGTGTAACGAGCAGATACCAGTCGAATCCTGGAGAAGAGCACTGGAAGGCAGTGAAGAATATCCTAAAGTACTTGAGAAGGACTAAAGATATTTTTCTTGTCTACGGTGGGTCTGAATTAAAACTCGAGGGCTTCACAGACTCAAGTTTTCAAACGGACCAAGATGACAGTAAATCTGTTTCGGGGTATGTTGTTACCTTGAACGGAGGCGTAGTGAGTTGGAAGAGTTCCAAGCAGCAAACAGTTGCTGATTCAGTGACAGAGGCAAAGTATATAACTGTAAGTGAAGCTGCAAGTTGATGTTTTAGATGAAAAGTTCATTACAGAACTAGGAATAGTTCCTAAGTCTCATCTTGAATCTAAATATGTGTTGCGGCACTTTGATTAAACAAATCATTGAAAGAGGAGAGTGTAGACTCTCAAGACAACATTGCAGATCCATTAACTAAAGCTTTAACACAACAGCAGTTTGATCGTCACTTAGAGAAGATGGGTATGAGATACCATGGCGATTGGCTTTAGTGCAAGTGGGAGATTGATAGTAGTGTGCATACAAGCCAATCATGTATGATGATAAAGCACGTACTTTGTAAACAATCTTATTTATTTATTAATAAAATATTCATTTATTAAAGGCATTTAATTATCTACATGGTACTGTTTTTATAATATGTAAATAACCCATAGTTTTAAGCAATGCTTTTAGAATCATGATGATGATCATGCTAATGAGATCTAAATTCTTAGAAAGCTCTAAAACTAAAATAGTTCCCAATCGTGGGATTACTAAAAAGGGGATTAGTAAATCCGGATAGATTGGTACATATGTTGCTTGCTCATTGGATGAGGATGATTGATCTCATGATCATTTGTGTGGAGACACTAAAGCAAGTATGTAGGTGCTTATTGGAGAATAAGTTCACTGAACGTGATTCGCTATGGAATACCTAATGGAGTTTTACTCGCATGTCAATAGGAATTCCTAATGTGATAGTAGTACAAGTGATCCTTGGACTTGAGATCATCATAGTATCTTGTATGTAACAAATTATACTTTGACTTATTCCTTAAGACCTTTTAAGGCATATATAGGGTATGCTTGGGTATAATGAGTTACATATGGAGATAATGAATGATCAATAAAGAATCTACCACCTCTAGTAAAAGAGGAGATATGTCCCATGTGATTCGTTAAATGACAACCCAGGAATCCTTGGCCAAGGTGAAATAAAATTAGAAAGGAGTTTTTAATTTGCATTATTTGGAGTTGTGCATTTTCTAATCGAAATACATATAATTAAATAAAATAAGACTTGACAGTAAATCCATGTCTTATATTTAATTGGGACATTGTATGGTGGAAGGATTGAATTGTATGGTAACTATTAACTCACAGGTTCTTTTATGATTAATGTTGAAATCTATATTATCTAGAAAGTCGTTGATCGCTAGGGAGGCTTATCCCTATTGTAGAATAAATATTATTTATTTAAATAGATTATTAGTTTAATTTATTTATTTAAATAAGATTAAAATTGTTTTAATTGATTTATTCACAACCGGTTTAATATGGAGAACCTAAAGGGTCACACCATAAAAGGAAGAATAAATATTTAAGAAGGTAATGGCATAATCGTAATAATGCATTAAGTATAATTAATTTAATCTATGGTGATAGAATAAATTAAATAGCTTAATGTTTATTATTTAATATTTTGGAAATATTAAATATAAATTAATAAGAGGAGTCTTATTAATATTATTACAATTATTATTATTTTAATTTCTAAAGGAGTTTAGTAATTAATTTAATATTTAGTACTCTCATTTATTCCTAATAAGATTAGGAGACAAATTAATTAAATGAATTTAATTAATTATTCCCATGTGGTGGGAAGCCTAAATTAATTAAAGGAGTTTAATTAATTAAAAGAAATCCCATGTCTAATAGGATTAGAAGGGTTGACCAATGTCTATATAAGAGAAGTCTTATAATAGATATTAATTGATGCAATTCCAATTGTTGGAGAGTACTCCTTTTCTATAGAGGATAGAAAACTAAGGTTAAGCCAAACACCCTCCTTCTTGATAATTTCTCTTCCTTGGTGGATCACCTCTAGAGGCCAAACACTTGGGTGGCTAACGTTGATCAAAGAAAGGAATCTAACCCGGAAATTCAAGGAGATCACGAAGAACAAGGAGTTGAACTAGTACCTGTGGAAGCTTCGTTCTACAAGGGTATGATTCCATAACTTCTTATTTATCGTTTTAAATTAATAATTTGCATAAAGGATGATCCGGGTAATGGTTTTGTAGAAATTTTTTAAACTCTGATATACCATGCTTCCGCTAATTTTTGCAATTTGATTGCGTCACGATTTCGTACAAACCCAACAATTAGATTGCTTTAGATGTTATTTGATTGAGGTCGAGAATTAGTTAGATAAAAGTGTTAAGGCACTTCGAACTAATCGAGGTCGCGAGTATCTGTCTGATCAGTTTAAAGAACTCTGTGAGCAAAAAGGGATAATCAGACAACTGACAATCCCTAGAACTCCGTAGCAAAGCGGTGTGGCAGAGAGAAGGAATCAGACATTATTAGACATGGTTAGGTCTATGATGGCGCAAGCAAATTTGCCTATCTCGTATTGGGGTGATGCATTGTTGACTGCAACATATATACTTAATCGTGTGCCTTCGAAATTAGTTCAGTCCACCCCATATGAAATGTGGACAGGCAAAAAGCCCAAATTGGGCGGAATGCAGCCTTGGGGATCAGCTGCTTACGTGCACAACACTTCTCATCAGCATGGGAAGTTAGGCCCGAGGGGTAATAAGTGTATCTTTGTAAGATATCCTTAACACTCCAAAGGCTATGTGTTCGTTGGAGAGCAGCCTGATGGGACTGTATCTGAGATAGAGTCGCGAGATGCGGATTTCCTTGAGATGAATTTCCCTAATAGAGGTGATGTGAGCAAGGAGATGAATCTTTATGAGATGGATGAAGATTTAGGCGCCCCAACTCGTACTGTAGAAGTCGAAGAGGACATTTCTCAAGCTCTTGTAGAAAGTGGGAATGACATGCCTTTGAGTAGTTCTCATCCATCAAATGAAGAGTCTCTTGTTTCTCAAATGCGTAGAAGTCAAAGGGGTAACCTTCCACATCGTCTCTTCGAGATTTAGGGGAATGCCTTTGTGGCTGATGCGCAGGACGATGAGGAACCTCGATCTTATCAAGCTGCTCTATCATCTGCTATGAAAGATAAGTGGATAATTGCAATGGAAGAAAAAATTGGGTCCATGAGGACTAATCAAGTCTGGGACTTGGTTGACCTTCCACCAGGGCGAAAGGCTGTTGGGAACAAATGGGTTCTTAAAGTCAAACACAAGGCAGATGGTTCCATTGAAAGGTACAAAGCTCGTTTTATGGCCAAGGGCTATACCCAACAAGAGGGAATTGATTACGAGGAAACTTTCTCACCAGTTGTGAGGTTTGCCTCGCCTTATCCTAGCGATTGTCGCACATTTGGATTTGGAGTTATATCAAATGGATGTTAAGACAGCTTTTCTCAATGGAAATTTAGCTGAGAAGATATACATGGATCAACCAGAAGATTTCGTCATGGAAGGACAAGAGCGCAAATTATGCAAGCTCAAACGTTCTATCTATGGCTTGAAACAGGCGTCCAAACAATGGTATCTGAGATTCCATCGAGCCATTATTAGTGATGGGTTTACGATGATCGAGGAAGACCATTGTGTATATATGAAACGGTCCAAAGATAAATTCCTTATCTTATCTATGTATGTTGATGACATCCTAATAGCTGGGAACGATAAGGAGATGATTGTCGCCACCAAAGGGTGGCTGTCCTCTAACTTTGAGATGAAGGACATGGGAGAAGCAGCTTATGTTCTTGGGGTTAAGATCTATAGAGATCACTCAAGAAAGCTTCTTGGTTTTTCTCAAGAGACTTACCTTAAGAAGGTTCTTGAGCAATTCCAAATGAACAACTGCAAACTCATAGACACTCCTATCGCTAAAAGCGACGCTATTGGACCCGAGCAATGCCCTACTTCTCCCGAAGAAATTAAGATGTCCCATTACCCATATGCCAATGCTATAGGAAAACTAATGTATATAGTTGTGTGTACTCGGCCTGATAGCATATGCAGTCGGTTATCTCGGTCGGTATCATTCAAACCCTGTGATTGCTCATTGGAAAGCAATCAAGAGGATCTTACGATATTTAAAGGGTACTTTGGACTATATGTTGTGCTATGGTGGACTGAACCTGCGTTTGATTAGTTACTCCGATGCCAGTTGGGGAGGTAACCAGGGGATGCGCAAGTCAACCTCAGCATATGCATTCTTGCTACATAGTGGTACCATTACTTGGTGTAGCAAGAAACAGACTTGCGTTGCTCTTTCTATGATGGAGTCGGAGTTTGTAGTTTGTACGTCAGCTGTTTAGGAAGCCATGTGGCTGAGGAGATTTTTCGAGGACCTTGGAGTCGTCTCTCATGCTTCGGATCCTGTGACTATTTTTTGTGATAGCATGACGGCCTTAGATTACACTAAAGACCCCAAGTATCACGGCAGGCCGAAGCACATTGACTTGAGGATGAACTTCATCAGAGAGAACATAGCAAATAATGATGTGATATTGAAATACATGCCTACTGGACTTATGGTAGCTGATCCTTTGACGAAGCCGATTCCTAAAGATGCTTTTTGTAGGCATGTTAGTTCATTAGGGCTTCGTAGGGTTTGATGTTTCTTATTTTCTTGTAATCACTCATTACTTGGCTTGCATTAAAGATGATCATTATTATTTCGAGATTATTTATCATTTATGCGAGATTCATTTGTTTTGACTTATGATTGTGTTCTTTTAGCGCATATGATAAATTTTAGATGTTCATATATTTTATTATGCATATTGGATATGCACACACTAAATATATGTCAACAGGTTGATTGGCTCACTCACACGAGCAATCACCCTTGGCGTTTTGAAAAGCGAGCAAGGTTGAGATAGTTTATAGTTTGGCGCTTTGAGTAGCGAACTGTTGATGCTTTAGATAGCAATCAATTGGCGCTTAGTAGCGAGCAACATAGACATGATGTCGCCTTGGCACGAGCCAAGATGAGGTTAACTTGGATTAACCGAATATAGTATGTCCCATCATCTATATTAACTTGTACTGATAGCCGGATACAAAATTTCAGGTTTGGCGCTTGGAAAGCGAGGAGCCTAAAAATTCGAGTTAGGTGCTTATGAAGCGACTAAGCTAAGATCCGTACGGCATGACCAATGGACATATGCTCATGTAGATGAGTTTTTCTGTCTTGACATGATAACCGAACGCGAAGTTTTAAATGTGGCGCTTAGATAAGCGAGCAATTTAAAATGTTTAAATGTCCGCACAACAAGGCTATAGAATAGCATGTTGTGAGCGAGTTACATGTGCTCAGCGACAACGTAAGGGAGGTGAGAGAATGAATCCCAGTTTCTTCACCGTGTGAGTCCTGTAGGATAAGTTTTTGCTCATACATAAAGTGCTCTTTGTGATCTTTGTCTATACTGCAAAGACATGGATTAATGTTGCTACTTTGGTTTTGATTTCTAAGGTCAGGATTGATGAGACTATAAGGACCGATTATGGGAAAGCAGTTGATTCATTTTTTAGTAGTATTAGGGCAAAGGGAAGACAATTTGATTTCAACTCATTCTGCACTTATTGTCGACAACTATAGTTCTTTGATAGCGATATAGTAATAAGTGAGATACGAAATGGACTTGGACCCAAAGGTGGTTAAGTAAGGCTCTCTGAGGGATTAGAGATACTTAACCTAGTGAAAATTTAAATGTGTCTAGGGTACTCTTAGTTTATGGATTGTAGCCTCTACGTGAACAAATTAAGTTTGACGTGAGAGCTCTCTTATTGTTTTTCTTTAAAAGGGTAGATGTCTCTATGTTGGCCTTAACGGGTTTGATATAGAGCTCCCGCATTTTAGGTGAACTCAGCGGTCGCACGGTTCAGCAGTTAGAGGTTTGCATGTTTTGGTTTGAGCTGGTTTTGGCAGATATGAGGATTACGTTGTCCCCGCCATGGGTGAGTGGGAGATGTTGGAATTTGGGTATCCAAATGGGGCGCCCATGAAGGGTCCGACCCATTTAGTTATATCAGATAACCCAACTGACCAAGTCAAGAGAACGAGATATTATATGCGTTATGTGATGGGAGTTGGAGGTTTTAATAGGGAAGTGGGTTCAACCACTTCGGCTATTAAATACTCACGTCTCCTCACTTCAACGTAACAATTATTCTTCAGTTGGCCAAATACAAAAGTACAGAAAGCTATCTCAAAACATAGACCAAACCCAATTGCTACGAACTGTGATATAATGTTCTGTTCTCATATCGTAGTTCAGAGACATCGCTAGGTTACAGAGAATTGGGAATTGTAGGAAGTTTTTTGCGTCAAAGGTTTTCACGCTACAAGAGGTAAGCCTTTGTCCTTCCTGATATTTGTAAATATATGAAATAGCATACTTATTAATTCCTTCACCAACAATTGGAAAGGGTACAAGTACTAAAAAGGAATGGTGGCAATATGATGAAAGCAACAACCAAAATGAAATAAGCCAAATTATTGTTGACAAGTAAGTTTAACAATTAATTAATGCAGAAGAGAATAAGAGACAAGTAATTAACCAATATTTTTCTTAGCAAAAGACATATTCTCTCTCCCCACAAGAAATCCCCCAATTAGTCCGTTGCATCATCATTTGGTTCCCCCCTTCAACCAGCAGAGTGATGAAGTAGTGTATTAATTATTCCCAACTAAATATAAACTACCTAATAGGATACCCACATGGCCTCTTCCCACTCCCCTTTCTTATTTTGTAAACAAGAATTTTATTCAATTTTAAAAATATAAGGGTGTGCAACAATTAATTTAGGGTGTGCAACAAAAAATTATTACTTTTGATTAGAAACATTGACTCCCCAAGTTTTGTGAGAAAATAAAGATTCATTTGATTTTTTTGATCAATTTGTAAAATTTTAAAAATAATGTTAATTTATCATAAACTATTTAAAATAAAAATAGTACTATGTACAAATTGATACTTTGAAAATCTAATTTATAAAGCATAGGAAGTCTCTCACGTCATTTTATGATAAAATTTAAACTCCCTCACTCCTTTTATCTCTTCGTAACTGTAAAAAGGTATAGTTAAATTATAAAGATTATCTTCTCCTTCACCACTCTGTCGACGTCGGGAAAAAATCCGCAGGGTCGGGTCACAACCCGGATATTTGTCTCTTCCTAAGTTATCTCTACCCTCACTATTTTTATTGCGAAAAAGGTTTTGAAGGGTTTTTTAGGAAAAGGCCAACATGTATTATGTCGACGATTGAACGTTTTACAGAGTCGCCAGTTGGTAGATTTGAAATGGTTGTACCAACTCAACCGAGTTTTATTTGAAAGAGGCCCAATTACTGGACACTGTCGAAACTTGATCTTTGAAACCAAAGTTTGAGTTTGGGGGCTTGGTTAAGTGTGGGGAATGTGTTAGGCACCCCACAACTCCTGTGTAATCACGGTACCGCATCTTTTCAATATTTTCCTTTAAAAACTGAAATGTATGTGTGAATGCTGTTTGAAAATTGGGCCTATATTTGATTGAAAGCATGTCTATGCATCATTGAACCTATATACGAAGGGTTTGATTTGGTTTACAAAATGTCTTTGATTTGATTTGCAAAAGTGTTTGATTTAATTTACGAAAGCTTCTTTTTTTCGAAAGATTATTGAAGTGATATTTTGAAAGCAATTTATCAAACCCCTACGCTAACATATGAATTAAAACATATCGAAACTTTAGTTTTATCTTTTCAGCCTTAAGGCACAATTTGAATGGTGATTTGTCGGGCTGCGAAGCATCCTCGACCACAACATATATACAAGTGTCGATCTCCTCATGGGCATGATAGCCATCGGTGGGACTCTGACATGACAAACTATATTTTTACTATGTTGAGACCTTAAATCCGGATAACCATTTTAAGGTCTTTTGTATGTACATTTTTACAGAAAAACTGGCAGGGTACATTCGTAAAGTGGAGTTTGTCCATCGTGGGAATCAGATTCTGATAAGTTTGATCATGAATCCCACTATTTCTAGGCTCACATATGAGTAGCCAATAAACCTGCACAGTTTAAATTTGTACAGAAAGATATATATATATCCCAAATGTCGCCAAAATCGAGGATTCATTAAGTAAATCCTGGTTCGCACCTGGCTGAAGCGTCTCGTTCCCATTAGATAGCGATCTAAGGGCCGCGAGGTTGCTTTTGTAACTAAAACTAAAAAAATGCTAAATTTAAATAAATCTCAGCCATTCTAGCTTTCTGGTTCAGTCTGGACCTGTTTTGAACCATTTGAAAGCTAGAGTTGGCGAGATTTAAATAAATCTAGTTCGCCCGCAGAAATGTTAGTGCCGATTCATATCAAATGAATATTTAAAGCAACAATTTAATAAAGCGAGTAAAGCAATATATATACAGTTATATATACGAAAGCTGTAAAGGGCGATGGGTTTTCACACCGGTGCCTGGACTGAAATTGAAATATATATATATATATATATATATATATATATTTATAAAAGCTGTATAAAAGCCATGAAATGATCTAGGCTGGATAGAATTAAATTATATATAGAAAAATAATAAAAAGGGCGATGGGTTTTCACGCCTGTGCCCGGACTGAAATTGAAATATATATATTTAAATATAGACAGGAAAGTAGTCAACCAAGACTGGGAAGATAACCCAGTGTGGTGAATGTTGCAGATATATATAAAAATAATAAAAAAGCCATAGAATAATCTAGGCCGCACTGGAATGTAAATGTACATAAAAGTAATCAACCAAGACTGGGAAGATAACCTAGTGGTGGTGAAAGTTGCTTATATATGCATAAACATATATAAAAGCAGTAAAAAGGCCACAGAATAATCCAGGCCGAACTGGAATATATATGTACAGAAAAGTAGTCAACCAAGACTGGGAAGATAACCCAGTGTGGTGAATGTTGCTTATATATGCATAAATATATAAAAAAGCAGTAAAAAGGCCATAGAATAATTCAGGCCGAACTGAAATATTATATATATATATATATATATATATATATATATATATATATAAAGTCAGAAACGTAGTCAACCAAGACTGGGAAGATAATCCAGTGGTGGTGAAGGCTGCTTATATATGCATATTTATATATAAAAGCAGTAAACTACCACAGATTTGACGTTCGGGCTTGACAGAATTGAAAAGTTAGTATATATACAGTTAAATATATATGAAAAAAAACCAAACCTAGACTGGGAAGATAACCTAGTTCGGCGAAGTTGCTCAGTACGAAGATGCAAGTATATACAAGCTGCTGGAAGCGACGGATCGTCAATCCGAGTTGTAGAAATGCCAGAAAATGCGTTTATGTACAAAAATATACCAAAAGTTGACAAAAACGGCCACAGAACTGAGTTCCGGGCATATTTAGAAAACAAAACTTGATATGCAAGTGTATAAAAGTGCAAAGAAGTAGTATTGACTTGCTGATCGTAAAAATACTCACAATGGACTGGTACACGAGCTTTTTGGCAAATTATAGGCTTTAAACGTCCAAATCTACCCGTTATTTTCTGATACGTGGTAGTATGTGGGTATACCTACATGTTAGAATGAAAAATTTTGGGTTTGGAAGAAAAGAAATTAAACAAAAAACTAAACAGGCAGAGGTTCGGAGCGTTTTTGAATTATAAAAATGAGGGGGGGGGGGGTGCCCTCTTATTTATAGACCAGGGAGCCTCCACTCTACTTGCTGCTGTCATAGGTAAAGGTGCAGCTCCATGTGGTGGGGCCCACATGGAGGGACCCGTCATCTCGAATTACGTATACTCCGAGCAAAGCGAGATCGAAGTCAAAACTTTCTAACTTTTGATCGGAGCATCCGTTTGAGGCGTGTGATACCTTTTCGGAAAGCCATCGCCGAGAGTGTCACAATGACATGGGATAAAACATTTTCTGGGTCCAAGAAGACGGGTTCATAACCAGGTCTTCGATTCCTCGCAGTTTATCCATTGAGCTGTCTTGCGCTATTTGCACTCGGGATCATTGTTATGATTTTTTCTGACCTTGGTGGCATCAATTCGGCTTGAGTTTGACCAAATAGGCTTAGAGTTGGTAAAATAACCATTTTGCCCCTCCCGGGGTTGCCCTTAGTGTCGACATGGCCTTCGGTTAACTTCCTGGAGTTGTTTCCAAGATTTGGATCCCATTCGAGTCTGTTTGTCCTCAGTGTTGTCTTTGAGGCTGACTTGGTCGTTCTAGGTTTTACTCTGGAGATGTTGTGGAGCTTCAGGTTTGTTCTTGAAGTTGACCTGACTTCCCGGGTTGAGACCGAGGATGACCTGCACTTCTCGGGTTGTGACCGAGGCTGATCTGTACCTCCCAGGTTAACACCGGGATTGCCCTGTACCTCCCGGGTTGAGATCAGGGTTGACCTGTACCTCCTATTTTGAAATTAGGACTGATCTGTACTTCTCGGGTTGAGATCGGGGATGACCTGCACCTCCCGGGTTGAGACCGAGGCTGATCTGTACCTACCGGGTTGAGACCGGGGCTGATCTGTACCTCCCGGGTTAAGACCGAGGCTGACAGGTACCTCCCGGGTTAAGACCAAGGCTGACCTGTACCTCCCCGGTAGAGACCGGAACTGACCTGTACCTCCCAGGTTGAGATCGGGACTGACCTGTACCTCTCGGGTTGAGACCGGAGCTGACCTGTACCTCTCAGGTTGAGACCGGGACTGACCTGTACCTCCCAGGTTGAGGCCGGGGCTGACCCGTACCTCCCGCATTGAGGCCGGGGCTGACCTGTACCTCCTGGGATGAGAGCGGGGCTGACCTGTACCTCTCGAGTTGAGACCGGGGCTGACCTGTACCTCCCAGGTTGAGACTTGGGTTGACCTGATAACCTTGTATTGAGACCGGGTTTGATCTGATGTCCCGGTATTGAGATCAGGGTTGATCTGATGGCCCGGTATTGAGATCGGGGTTGATCTGAAGGTCCGATATTGAGACCGGGGTTGATTTGTCAGCCCAGTATTGAGACCGGGGTTGATTTGATAGCCCGGTATTGAGACCGGGGTTGATTTGATGGCCCAGAATTGAGACTGGGGCTAATTTGATGGCTTGGAATTGAGATCGGGGTTGATCTAATGACCCGATATTTAGACCGGGGTTGATTTAATGGCCCGGTATTGAGACCGGGGTTGATTTGATGGCCCGATATTGAGACCGGGGTTGATTTGACAGCCTGGTATTGAGATCGGGGTTGATTTAATGGCCTCAAATTGAGACCAGGGTTGAATTGATGGCCCGGTATTGATACCGAGGTTGATTTGATGGCCCGATATTGAGATCGGGGTTAATTTGACGGCCCGGTGTTGAGATCGGGGTTGATTTGATGGCTCTGTATTGTGATCGGGGTTGATTTAACGGTCTGGCGTTGAGACCGGGGTTGATTTGATGGTTCGATATTGAGATTGGGGTTGATTTGATGGCTAGGTATTGAGATTGGGGTTGAACTGATGGCCCAATATTACGACCGGGGTTGATTTGATGGCCCGATATTCAGACTGGGGTTGATTTGATGGCCCAGTATTGAGACCAGGGTTGATTTGATGAGACAGTTTTGCCCTCCTACAGTGTTAGTAATAGGGAAAGAAAATTTCGAGTGTCTACAGATTCCCCTCTTTATCATGTTCATGCAACGCAGTGAAATGGACAGGATAAAGACTAGTAGACACTAGAAATGCAAATGCAAAGGGGATTCCATGCATGATATGGTATGCGAGGAGTGTAAGATACCTTTGAGGAGGTGGGGTTATCACTGATGGATTACGTTAGTTTTTGCTGGGAATAACGTTATCCGTGATAACCCTTGTTGCAGCATTATTATGCGATTGCTGGTAGGATATCAAATTTAAGCTATCACAGAATGTTCTTGTTACTTTCTGTTGGGGATGATGTTAATAGGCTACCGCGAACTATTTTTCGTCATTTTATGCTGGGGATGACGTCATTCATGATAGCCCGCCGAGTTATGCCAATGAGCATTCTCGATGCCTATCTTGACGATAATTCACACCGGTAGTTGGCAACAGGGGGATTAAATCATCAATCCTTCTTAGTGCTCCTTTTGAGGATGTGTATAACAGATTCCATCATTGGTGGTGGATTACTATATTGCTTCCGCCACCGGATCCCTTTCGACGCTTCGTTGGGATTGAGCCAATGGCTGATCTATCACCGATCCGTACCCGATGCTTCGCTGGGGTTGTGCTAATAGCTGAACTATCTCGGTCTGTACCCGACGCTTTGCTGGGGTTGTGCCAACGGATGTACTGTTACCAATCTGTACTCGACGCTTCTCTGGGGTTGTGCCAATGGCTGAACTGTCACCGGTCTGTACCCGACACTTCGCTGGGGTTGTGGCAATGGCTAAACTGTCTTGGTCTATACCCGACGCTTCGCTGGGGTTGTGCTAACGGCTGAACTGTCACCGTTCTGTACCGGACGCTTCACTGGGGTTGTGCCAACGGCTGAACTATCACCGGTCTGTACTTGATGCTTTGCTGGGGTTGTGCCAACGGCTGAACTGTCACCGGTCTGTTCCCGACGCTTCGCTGTGGTTGTGCCAACGGCTGAACTATCACCGGTTTGTACCCGACGCTTCAAAGTGGCAGTTTTTGGCAGTTTTGCGCAATTTTTTGGCATTTTTTTAGTATTCTTCATCAATGGTTCCTAGACATTGCTTCGGGGTGAATACCAAGGGTTTTCAGATAGTTCCTCTTTTTGTCAGGATTACGCTGCTTAAACGCAGGATTTCAGGACAAACCGCTCAATCGCGTAGCAATTTTTCTTCAAATTTGACTTGGCAGCTCATATAAACTCCATTTCAACTCGAACCGAATCGAGCCCAGGGGAGTGGGACCCACCCTGGGAGCCGCAGGTAGAGGTGCGGCTGTCGCGGGTGGGCCCGCTTGCACTTGTGGCTTTATATTGGGCAGCGGGAGTTTATTTAAAACATTTCCATTTCGAGTGTCAAACGGAATCTGATTTTCTTTTTCAGATCTACAGAGTTCGAGCAGTCTTTTTCTGATTCCTTCAGATCCTACGCGTTCAGCGCATTGCAGGTAACGTTTTACATCCTTTTTTTGCAAGTTTTGATCGTTAAAAGCATGTGAACCACGTAGGGGGCTTTTAGACGTAATGTATGAAAAATGTATGCTTATATGAATTGCTAAATTTTTTTTGACTTCATATGTATGCATATCTTACTGTAATGCACGTTTGGATGTAAGAAAATTCAGATTCTGAGACAATCATATTTTGCTCTTTTTGATCAGTTTACTCATCCTTTTTGAGGCCTAGTGAGCCTGGATTTTCAAATAAAAATGTCCATGGTAATTTAGCTACCATGTGGGATTTACTTTTGATTTTATTTCGTAAATATGAACTGTTCTTATTTTTGGGAAGGTGTGCTACTAAATGGCCACCTATACATGCCTGTGTGCATGCGGAAAGTCTATTTTACAAAGGAGACGCTGGCAAAATTTTTTCAAAACCCGAGTATTTAATAAACATGCAATTTTGACTCTACTGGGTATTTTTGACCTATCCATGCATGTTTTAGGATTTATCTTCTGAAAAACATGCAATTTTGACTCTATTGGGTATTTTTGACTGACCCATGCATGT
Source organism: Panax stipuleanatus (assembly GCA_020205555.1). Classification (NCBI taxonomy): domain Eukaryota; kingdom Viridiplantae; phylum Streptophyta; class Magnoliopsida; order Apiales; family Araliaceae; genus Panax; species Panax stipuleanatus. Next base: position 39,863,100 of record CM035120.1, read on the forward strand.
TTTAGGACTTCGAGATGCATAGAGTACTGATTTAAATTAATAAGCCACAGGTTTTAGGCTTACCACACCCTTTCTGAGGTGATTTAGAGACTTTGTCCAGGTGATGGACCGAGATAGACCTAGCAATGCCAGCAAAGTTGTTTCAGGTGTTAGATGTCGGAGGGCTTCTGATGTTACTCAGCTATGTCTAGCTCGACCGCCTCGCAGATTGGTAGAGTCGGTGATTCGTCCAGCCCAGGACGAGCCGCCTATTGATATTTGTCGACGTTGGAAAGTTTAAGAAATACCACGGGTCAGTTCATAACATGGTTTTCCTCAAATCGATCTTCCTAAGTTATCTCTACCCTTATTCTTTTTATTACAAAAAAGGTTTTGAAGGGTTTTTAGGAAAGAGGCCAACATGTTTATATGTCGATGATTTGATTTAAACAGAGTCGCTAGTTGGTAGTTTTGAAAATGGTTGTATCAACTCAACCGAATTTGATTTGAAAAGAGGCCCAATTGCTGGACACTGTCGAAACGTGATCTTTGAAATCGGAGTTTTGAGTTCGGGGGCTTGGTTAAGTGTGGGGAAGGTGTTAGGCACCCCACGACTCCCGTGTAAACATGGTACCACAATCTTTACAATATTTCCCTTAAAACTGGAATGCGTGAGTGAATGCTGTTTGAAAATTGGGCCTTTTGATTGATTGAAAGCTTTGACAAGCTTCATTGAGCCTATATATGAAGGGTTTGATTTGATTTGAAAATCAATCTTTGATTTGATTTGCAAAAAAAAGCATCATTTAATTTGATTTGTAAAAGCTTTTGAATTGAATTGACAATGATGTTTTGAAAGCTGGTTTTATCAAACCCTTACGCTGACATAGGAATTGAAGCATATCGCTACTCTCAATTTTATCTTTATAGCCTTAAGGCTGCATGCAAATGGTGATTTGTCGGGCTGCGAAGCATCCTCGACCATAGAAATATAAAGTGTCGGTCCCCTCATGAATATGAAAACCATCGGAGGGATGCTGACACGACAATCTATATTTTCACTATGTTGAGACCTTAAATACGGATAACTATTTTAAGGTCTGTGCATGTACATTTTACAGAAAAACTGGCTAGGGTACATCTTTAAATTGGAGTTTGTTCATCGTGGAAATAAGATTCTGATCAGTTTGATCATGAATCCCACGATTCCTAGGCTCACATATGAGTTGCTAGAAAAACATGCACAGTTTAAATTTGTACAGAAGCAGATAAATATCCCAAAATAGCCAGAACTAGGGATTCATTCAGTAAATCCCGGTACGCACGGCCAAAGCGTCTCGTTCCCACTAGATAATGATCTAAGGGACGCGAGGTTACTTTTGAAGCTAAAATTATAAAAACAACTAGTATTCAAGAAATCTCAGCCATTATGGCTTCCAGGTTCTGTCGGGACCTGTTTGAATCGTTGAAAGCTAGAAATGGCGAGATTTGGATAAATCTAGTTCACATGCAGAAATGTCAGTGCAAATTTATATACAAATGAATGTTAAATGCAACAGTTGAATAAATTGAACAAAGCAATATATATAGTTAGATATATATAAAAGCTGTAAAGGGCGATGAGTTTTCACTCGCAAGCCCGGACTGGAATTGAAATATATATGTAGATATATATTGACAGAAACGTAGTCAATCAAGACTGGAAAGATGACCAGTGATGATGAAGGCTGCTTATATATGCATAAATATATATAAAAGCAGTAAAAAGGCCACAGAATGATCCAGGCCGAACTAAAATGTAAATTGCAGAAAAACAGTCAACCAGTGATTGGGGAGAGCACCCAGTATGGCGAAGTGTGCAAAAATAGTAAAAAGGTTGATGGGTTTTCACGCCTGTGTCCGAACTGAATTAATATATATATATATATATATATATATATATATATTGACAAAAATATAGTCAACCAATACTGGTACGAAGACCAGTTATGGTGAGAGTCGCTTATATATGCGTATATATATATAAAAGCGGTAAACTACCTCGGATTTGACATCTGGGCTTGACAGAATTGAAATGTTAATACATAAACAGTTAAATATGTACAGAAAAAGGCCAAACCAGAACTGGGAAGATAACCCAGTCTGGCAAAGTTGCCAAAACGGTGTGTGCTAGTGCATTAAAGCTACTGGAGCTGACTGATCGTCAATCCGAGTTGTAAAAATATTAAAAACGGAGTTTATGTACAAAAATATATCAATTTTTGATGAAAATGGCCACGAAACTAAGTTTCGGGCATATTTAGAAGATAAAACTTGATGTGCAGGTGCAAAACAGTGCAAAGTAGTAGTATTGACTTGCTAATCGTAAAAATACTTATAATGGACTGCACTACTGGCTTTTTGCCAAATCGTAGGCCTTAAACGTCCAAATCTACCTGTAGTGTTTTGATATGTGGTAGTATATGGGTATATCTATGTGTTGGAGTGAAAATATTTGGGTTTGGAAGAGGTGTAAAAGTCAAAAAATTAGTCCGAGCAGGGCTTCGCTGCGCTTCCTGCTTATGAAAATAAGAGGGGGCTGCCCCTCTATTTATAGAGGGGGAGCCGCACCTCTACATGTGGCTGTCCGTAGGTAAAGGTGCGATCACTCGAGGTGGGTCCTGCATGCTCGGCTTGGTTGTCTCGAAGTACGTACACTCCGAGCAATGCGATGTCCGGTCGAAAACTTTCTAACTTTTGATCGAAAAGTCCATTTGAGGCGTGCGATACCTTTTATGAAAGCTCTCGCTGAGAGTGTTGTAATGACATGGGGAAAACATTTTTTGGGTCTAGGAAGACGGGTTCATAACCAGGTCTTCGATTCCCCAAAGTTTGCCCGTTGAACTGTCATGCGTTGTTGCCACTCGGGATCGTTGTTAGGGTTCATTCTGACTTTGGCAGCATTGATTTGGCTTGAGTTTGACCAAGTTGGTTGAAATTTGGTAAAATGACCGTTGTACCTCTCCCGGGGCTGATTGTAGTGTCGGCATGGTCGCTGATTGACTTTCGGGAGCTGATTCCAAGACTTGGATCCCAGTCGAGTCTTTTAACCTCAAGGTTGTCTATGAGTCTGACGTGGTCATTCCAGGTTTTGCTATGGAGTTATTATGATGCTTAAGGCTGATGTCTGAAGTTGGCCTGATGTCCCGGGTTGAGATCGGGGATGACCTGCACTTCTCGGGTTGAGACCGGGGTTGATTGGTACCTCCTGGGTTACTGCCGGGGCTGATAGATACCTCCAGAGTTGATACCGGGGTTGATTTAATTTCTCGGGTTGAGACCGAGTTTGATTGATACCTCCTGGGTTGAGACTGGGGTTAACCTTGATGATCCGATTGACTGTCGGGGCTTGATTGATGGTCCGATTGAATGTCGGAGCTTGATTGATGGTCCGATTAACTGTCGGAGCTTGATTGAATGTCCGATTGACTGTCGAAACTTGATTACCGATATTGGGAATTAGATTTGACCTGGAGCACCGATATTGTGGATCAAATTTGGGTTAATTAACGGTTTTACCCTTCTACTGGATGAGTATTGGGGTAAGAAAAATCTCAAATGTCTACAATATTGATGACGAGCAGGCTCCTTTTGCTGCTCCTGCCCCGGTTCAGGCCCCACGTGTAGAGGTTTCGGACATTGTTGTGCCGACCCAGGAGCTGTTGGGCGACTTGAATCGTCATCCATCGAGGTTTCTTCATGCCAACGAGGTGACTTGAAGTTTTCTTCTTCCTGGATTCTCTTTCTTTGTTTTGCCATTCTTGGGGCACATGTTTTTGACATGGGTTGGTTTTTGATGCAGGTTCCTGGCTTTACGCAGCCTCGAGGGAACTAGTTTAACTTGCACTCTCTGTACCATACTTTGCACCAGGACTACAGGGATATCATTGATGGCTGGGGGTTTTAGGCTTTCTTCTCTATTCTTCCCCGTCGTTTCCCCTGGGGGTATATGAGGGCTTTGTCTGAACGCTGGTTCCACCAGACTCAGTCCCATCATTTGTTAGACTGTGAGGTGATGAGGACCCCTATGGACTGGAGGTTCATCACCGGTATTGAGTTCGAGGGTGAGCCAGTGCCTGTCATGGCTGACATCACACCTACTGCCGTTCAGTCTCTGTTAGGCATTCCTATGACGGCGATCAAGGGTCAGACGGTTCGATCTGGTCCCTTGAGTATAGATGCCCAAAGTGGGGTTTTGCTTGAGCCTCTGCCTGATGATCAGAGGGTTAGAGATCGCATTATGAGGTGATTATTTCTGGTGATCATCAGGGGTTATTTTGTGGCGGATAACTCATCGACTGTGTCCTTCGCCCTGGTTAGCGCTACCCGGTATGTAGAGCGTCTCAGTGACTTTGATTGGGGTTCCTATACCTTTGCCTATTTTCTCTAGGGCATGCGCATGCTTTCGGAGGGTTTGACGGAGGCTTGGTTAGGATTCTACCCGTTTCTACTAGTGAGTACATCTTTCTTATACCTTTTTGATTTCTGCATTTACATTTGACAGACTTGGTCACTAAGGATTTTTGATATTTATATGGCCAGTTTTGGGCATTTGAGAGGTTTTCTTGCCTACGGCCCGCCACTGCTTTAGTTCTGGAGACCTATCCTCGAGGACAGCGTTGGCATCATTCCACTCTGACGGAGGTCCCTGCTGCTGAGGGATTCACCCATGCCCGCCTACAGTTAGAGCTTTTGATGGCTAGATCGATCTCCTGGATGTCGTATACCTCTGAGTTTTTGATGGTTAGATTTGAGGAAGGCCCCCCACTGGTCGAGAGTTTGCATTGTCGACCCGTAGAGTCCTGATTTTGATAGAGGGAGGCTAGGAGCTCTATTTGGGAGAGCATGCTATCAGGTAGTATTAAAGGTCAGATCCGTATTCCCATTGTTCCTCCTGCTTGGCATCATTTGGCATTGCTCTTGCCACTGACAGATATCCGTATGGAGGACATAGATAGCTTCACCCTATCAGAGGGCCCGTTCAGCTAGGAGGCATTCAGTAGATGGTGGAGTCCTCCCACGATTGGAGCTTAGACTAGGGCCACCTAGTTTATGGAAGACATGGTGCCTAGGTCTGTTATGATGACGGACTGGATAGCTTGCCTCAGGAAGCTCACTCATTCAGATCAGATTGTAGAGCTGACCCGGGAGTTGGAGAGAGCTCGCTTTTTTATCAGGCACCTTGGCCTAGACCCGTCAGAGGCATCTTCTTTTGACCCTTCCAGCTCAGAAGCGGGCCCCTCTTCAGGTCCATTTTCTAGCAATTTTGTAGGAGCTGATCCTCCCTTGTACCGCCCAGACATGTCTGATGACCGCAACTTTGTGTCCACGGAGGATATGGATCAGGTTAACCACCTGAGTGTAGATATTTTGGATCTTTTTGAAAAGCTATAGCAGCTATATATTTTGGTCAGCCACTATTTTGGCTATTTGGCGGTTGTGCCTTATTTTGATAGACCACTGTTAATAGTTAGGTGGTGGTGCTCCATATCCTTGTACTCTTCATTGTGCTTTATATTATCAGACAGGGATGATACTTGCAGTAGATAGTTTGTTGTAGATATTCATGATATTTCCTATCTATCGCATCATATTTATATTTATCATCATGCATATATTATGTCATGTGTATGCATTGAGACAGATGAGTTCAGATTTGACCCCTGGATGGTCTTGTGATCCGGTGATATAGATGACGTCATCTACCGTTAGCTGTATTTAGCATTCGCCACAATCTGAGGTGGCCTCATCTTTGAGATCGTGGTATAGCAGTCTGTCCTTCTCAGCTAGAGGGACAGTTGAACAGATGTTGGGGCATTCATTGGCCCTTGTAGACTTTCGAGTTCCATATGGGTTCGTGGATGGTCTTTTACCCTTCTGGATACCTGAGAGACTGGTCTTCCATTTTGGACAGCATGAGCTGACGCCGATTCTTGAGGAGTACCAACGGTTTACTGGTTTAGCATTAGAGTTGCCCTGCACTTGGATAGTGATCAGTGATATAAGGAGACCATTCACATGGATGTCAGGTCTTCGCCAAAGCGTGGTGAGGGATGAGATCATCTCTGGATGGGTGATCTCTATTGATTTCTTGATTGATCGCTTTGGTGAGCTCGACAGCTATGATCGACATGCCGCGAATTTTATTATTTTAGCAGAGGCATGGCATTTAGCCAGGGTAGATATTTTGCTGATGTGCATTGTGTCCTATGTCAACATGCCACTACGCTTGGACCATTTGGATGTGGGGTTGATAGTCGTGGTTAGGGCCCTTAGGCAGGGTAGCACTATCATTTCGATGATATTGGTTGAGACGTTGAGGTCAGCCACTCACTGCCTTACCCACCCGGAGAGGTTCTTCAGAGGCAGTTCAATTTTACTGTATGTATGGCTTATGTCCCATATCTGACTGATTGGATTTTTCAGACATCAGGGTTTTTGCTTCACCCATGAGATAGCCACGTCACTATCTTTCCAGCCTACGGAGTGTACTGATACAGAGATATGGTCGGCATTTTTATCTGATATTGTGCATCTATTTTCAATTATGCCATGCTCAGGGCTAGTCTCCCCCTATAGCTTCATCACCCATGCATCTGGCATGGACTATTTGCCCCTAGCGGGATTGAGGGGAGTGACTACTTATCATCCTCTAGCTGTTATGGGCCAGTTCGATCAGTTTCAGAGCCTGCATCCATTTGAGGGGGTTGCTGATCAGAGGATGTCAGCTTCATCTATGTCATCTGCTAACTTTATTAGAGTGTATGAGTGTTGGACTCACAAGGAGAGGGCTATTTTCTCTAGTAGCCATCCGGATCGTTCTTCGGAGTACTCAACATGGTTAGAGGCAGATATCGCATCAGCAGCATTTATCCAGTCAGCTCCGATTGTAGATTCAGATGAGGAAGAGCCCATGGAGAATCCTGAGTCTTCTACCAAGGATGAGCTTTTTATGGGTTTGACAGTAGCACTAGTTAGTGATCCGCCGATCTTTCCTGCAGGGACAGATCCGGCTTTAGCGGACTCACTAGCTAGGATGACCTTTGAGAGGGATCAGGCTAGAGCGCTGATGTTGACCGCCTTATCTGGCAGAGATATAGCTTTGGCTGAGAGAGACACGGCTCGAGCCGCTCAGGATGCAGGACTGATTAAGCTAGAGGAGAGCAGATCTGCCAGAGATGCAGCTTTTGTTGAGATCGAGGAGACTTTGATTGCTAGGGACGCAACTTTTTTGGAGAGGGATGAGGCTATAGCTTCTCGGGATTTCCACATTGCCGATAGTACTGCTCTTCGGTCTTATACTCATGGTCTGGTTACCAAGATGAGTGCGCATATTGATGACCACAGTGCCACACTATAGATGAATGTGGATATTTTGAGCCGTATGGAGGCTGAGGGTATTGCACTTGCAGCTGCTCCTCCATCTTCAGAGAGAGATGCCATATTGGCATTACTGGCCCACTTGTCCTTGGGTTCATAGACTAGCTTTATTTTTCCTGCACATACTAGATCAACCATTTGTGTCATGTACATGACACTATGTATATATTAAACAGTTTTATATATAAGAGAAATATATTTTTGATTCGCTTCCCTGTTTGGATACGTATTATCATTGTTGAGTAATTACCACTTCTTTCATGACTCGCTGTTGTTGATGTATCTTGAGCTTCTCCTTGATGGACTGACAGATGAAATGTCAGAGAGTATCTCAGATGGGCTTGCTGACTAAGGAGGCTTGATAGGACTCAGCCTTTATATAGTTTTGGTGCCGTAGATGGCTGCCTATGTACTCCCAGGTGTAGGGAGATCAGGTCATTCAGTAGTTCAATTTTTGTGTGAGAGAGGTTTGAGAAGTATTTGTCTTGGGTTTTGAGTTTGGTTTGATGTGTTTTGAATTTTTATTTGGTTTGACCGCACCAGAAGTGGCTGTCTACGTACTCCCGGGTTGAGGGAGATTAGGTCATTCGTAGTTCTGACTTTCTAGTGAAAAACCGAACCTGATTTGATTTGTTGGACTCGGATGCGGGTATGCATGTGCTTCAGACACAATATCTCTTTATGGTGTCTGAGTTGATGAGTTGGGGAAATTCAGTCCCGTCCACTTCTTGCAATCTGATAGCTCCTCCCGTCAACACCTCCTTGACAATGAAAGGGCCTTCCCAATTAGGGGCGAACTTTCCTTTAGCTTTATCTTGATTGGCCAAAACTTTCTTTAGCACCAAGTCGTTTTCTTTGAATTTCCGTATTCGGACCTTCTTGTTGTAGGATCGAGCAATCCTTTGCTAATACAACCGTCCGTGGAAAATGGATGTAGCCTTATTTTCATCTATCAGGGACAATTGGTGGTATTGGTCTTGCAACCACTGATCTTTGTCCATCTGAGCATCGATTAACACTCGCAAGTACTCCATCTCTACTTCTATGGGAAGGACTACTTATATGCCATAGACTAATGAATAAGGGGGTAGCCCAAGTAGAAGTACGCATTGACGTCCTGTATGCTAACAGGGTTAGAGGCAGCAGGTCAGGCCATTCTTTGTGATTGGCGGACATTTTCTGTATGATCTTTTTGATGTTCTTGTTGGCCACTTCGAAAACACCATTCATCTTGGGCCAATAGATGACGGAGTTGAGATGCTTGATGTGGAACTTACTACATAGTTCACTCATTATCTAATTGTTCAAGTTTTTGGCGTTGTCTGATATGATCATCTCCGGTTGTCCATATCGATATACGAAATTATTTCTGATGAAACCAATGATGACCTCTTTGGTGACTTTGGGAAAAGAGGATGCTTCAACCCATTTGGTGAAGTAATCAATCATGGTGAAGATGAATAGATGACTATTGCTGGCTTTGTGTTCAACTAAACCGATCACATCCATTCCCCACATAGAGAAAGGCCATGGTGAACTCATATTGTGTAGCTCATTTGGAGGAGCGTGTATGGCATTTCCATGTACTTGACATTGATAACATCTCTTGACGTGATCATCACAGTCAGCTTTGAGAGAGATCCAATAATGCACTGTTCTTAGTATTTTCTTGGCCAGCCGGTGACCGCTCATGTGTGGACCACAGACTCCACCGTGGGTTTTCATCCATCAGTCTCTGGGCTTGCTCTTTATCAAGGCATCTTAACAGGCCTATTCCAGCATCTCTTTTATAGACTAGATCTCCGCTCAGATAGAATTTCATAGCCATCTTGTGAATCCGCTTTCACTGGGATTGGCTTGCCGCAGTGGGTGCAGATCCATCTCGGAGATATCCTTTGATGTCCTGATACCAAGACTGATTGACAGGAGGTATTTCATCTGATACTTCTCCAATGTAATTCCCGTATGTCGGGGCTTTTTGAATTATGAATTCGATGCAAGGAATCCCACTCCTATCGGATATGCGGATTAAGGAAGCCAACGTTGCCAATGCATCAGCGAAGTCATTCCTACCCCGAGGAATATGGCTGAAGGTTATGTCTTCAAACTCCAGGGATATTTTGATGACCTATCGATGATAGGGCAACAAATGTAGTTCTTTGGTGTGATATGCCCCAGTGGTTTGTCTGATGACCAACTCAGAGTCTCCAAAGACTAGTAAATGTTTAATACCCATGGATTGGGCTAGTTTCAACCCCATTATACAGCCTTCATACTCGGCTATGTTATTGGTGTCACCAAATTAAAGTTTGATAGCCACAGGATATTGTTCTCCTATACCAGAGATAAGGATTGCCCTAGCTTCAGCACTTTCCATGTTTACTGCTCCTTCAAAATACATTTTCCATGGTTGGACTGTATTCTCTTGCTGGAGTTGTTTAATTGTCATGATCCTATCATTCGGGAAATAAGTCTCTAGGGGCTCGAACCCTCCTGAAGGTGCTTCAGCTAATTGATCTGCAATGCCTTGACCCTTGATTGACTTCTGAGTCACATAGACAATATCAATTTGTTGTAGGTTCAACTGCCATTTGGACAGTCTACAATTCAACATTAGCTTGTTGAATACATATTTGAGTGGATCCATGCGGGATATGAGGTAGGTCGTGTGTCCATGGAGGTAATGTTGTAACCTCATTGCGGCCCATGCTAACGCACATCATGTTTTCTCGATCAGGGTGTACTTTTGTTCACCAATGCTGAATCTTTTACTGATGTAGTAGATGGCTCTTTCCTTACTACTATCTCTCTTCTGTCCTAGCATGCAGCCCATTGCATTGGCATTGACGGATAGGTATATGAAAATAGGAACTGCATCCCTCGGTGGTACCAGTAATGGTGCTTTGATCAGCTGTCTCTTGATGGAAAGGAAGGCTTGTGAACAATCCTCGTTCCATTTGGTGGAGGAATTCTTCCTTAGTAGCTTGAATATGGGTTCACAAGTTGCTGTGAGCTAGGAAATGAACCAACTTATGAAGTTTATCCTCCCCATAAACCCACGTATCTCCTTCTCTTTTTGAGGTACTGGCATCTCAGTGATGCCTTTGATCTTGGCAAGGGTCTATCTCGATGCCTTGATTACTCACCAAGAATCCTAGCAGCTTTCCTGCTTTGACGCCAAAAGCACATTTTGTGGGATTTAGCTTGAGGTTGTACTTGCGCAACCTGTTGAACAGCTTCCTGAGATGGTCAATGTAATCATCCTGCCTCCGGGATTTGATGATGATGTCGTCCACATAAACCTCTATCTCTTTATGTATCATGTCATGAAACAGAGCCATCATGGGTCGCTGATACGTGGCTCCGGCATTAATGAGGTCAAAGGATAGTCGCCTATAGCAGAAGGTTCCCCAGGGAGTGATGAAAGCTATTTTCTCCCGGTCTTCTTCAGCAATCATGATTTGATGGTAACCAGCAAAGCAATCTACGAAGGAATACATGTCATACCGGGAAATTGTCCTTGAGACAAGCTTTATTCAAATCTCGGTAATCCACGCATACTCGTACCTTCCCTTCGGGCTTAGGCACATGGACTATGTTTGAAAGCCACTCTGGGTATGTTGATACCATGATGATTCCGGCTTTGAATTGTTTAACAACTTCTTCTTTGACTTCCAGACTCCATTCAGGTTTCAATCGCCTGAGCTTTTGTTTGACTAGCTTGAATCCATCTTTGATGGGCATTCGATGGATGACAATGTCAGTGGATAGACCAATCATGTCTTCATATGACCATGCAAATACATCCTAGAACTGTGTTAGGAGTTCGATCAGGTCGGCTTTTTCGTCTGGTGTGAGGTCTAAGCCTATCTGGATTTCTTTGATGTTTTCAGAGGTTCTATGTTGATAGTGGTGGTTTGGTCGAGGTTTGGCTTGGGTTTGTCTTCGACCCATTCTTTGATCTCCTCGGGCACCTCATAGTCATCTTCCTCCTCTTGATCAATATCCATCAAGTCGAAGTTCAGTTCTACATCAAAGTTGCAGTCACTGTGACAGGTTGGCATCTCATCAGCAGAGACAAACACATCCAATGCTTGAGTCCTGAAAATAAAAATGCTTTCATTTTAATATGTACAACTACTTAAATATATAGTGCATTTGGCAAAGCATGACAAAAGTTACTGCTATAGCTGTGCAATCAAAAGTAAGCAGTAAATGAAAGCATATTAAAGGGCAGACAGACTCTTTGCCCCTTTACCCTTTTCAACTGAGGCAAGGGACACTGTTCCAGTTATCCAGGGTTAGATCTTCATGAACAGGGAGGATCAAGGAATTGTGATCATCCGTCTCATCTCAGATGATGACTAAGACATCCTTTGAAATAGGGCCTATTTTCTTTGAACTGCCCCCTTTTCCCTTCTTGATGAGAGGAATTTGAATCTGATCCTCGTCATCGCTGTCTGGGATCTCATCATTTATACCTTCGTAGTTTATGATAACCCGAATGTTATCAAATGGGTCTCGTCCTTTGTACAGGATCTTTTCTTTTCCCTTTTTGCTATCCATCTCGGATCTGGGAGTTATTCTCTCACTTGCTAGTATAATGGGAGGAAATAACATGGCTGATACCACAGTAAGGATCTTCCTCATTAGCTTACCCACCCTTCATTAGTGAGGTTTGGCAGTAATATGGTGGAAGCATGAGCCTTAGGATGCTTGTGTGGGTTCCGGTGGTTTGACCCGGATGAATATCCCAATCCGGCTGTCCCAGTTTGACTCGGGATTTGTATTGGGCTCTTGATACCTTGCTGATTCTTTTCTAACCCTTCTCTAGGTTGGAAACCCAAAGATACCATTTCCTGGCCCACTGTCATAACTTCGGTGGAGACCTTTGGTTTTAGGGCTGGTGCTTTGATAGGCAGGTACTGAGTATCACTTACCTCCAGGGCTTGAAAACTTGCAAGTTCAATCCCTACATTCAGGCTAATGACTGGCATGTCTCCCTATATGCAGACAGGGTATTCTGGTTCGGCATTGACCGTGATTAGGTTGCCATTGATAATATATTTGAGCTGTTGATGGAGGGTGGATGGTACTGCTCCTGCCATGTGGATCCATAGCCTGCCCAACAGCAAATTGTATCCAGTGGCGATGTTGAGAACCTGAAAGGAGACATAGAAAGTATGCGGACCAATCTCTAGGGGAAGTTCTATTTCTCCCATAGCTTGTCGGCGAGATCCATCGAAAGCCCGGATGACCACATGACTGGTTTTGATCCGGTTTGGGTTGATCTTCATTCTTTCCAATGTATCATAGGGACAGATGTTGAGGGATGATCCTCCATCTATGAGCACACCTCCGATCACATGCCCGAAAGACATCACAGCTATATTCAAGGACTTACGATGACCCGTTCCCTCTGTAGGGATATCATTGTCAGCGAAAGATATCGCATTGTTGTTAAAAATGTGTTTTACCACGTAACAAAATTTCTCAGCATCCACTGTCTTTGGCAGATGGGCTTCTTCCAGTACTTTTACTAGAATGTCACGATGATCCATCGATGATAGGACTAGATCTAGAATGAACATCTGCTTGGGTGCATCCTTCAAGTTTTGCACTATTTTGATTTTATTGTGTCCCATTTTGTCGAGGAACTCTTCAATTTTCTCATCGGTCATCTTTTCTTTGGGTTTGATGACTGCTTTGATCACCCGCTAAGGCAGGTACAATGGATTATCCTTTGGTACAATGGCAATGTTGTTTGAAGTGGAACCTTCATCGTTACTGTAGTTTCATGGGACCCTCTTCAGACTGATAATTGGATACTGAGGTCTGAAGGGAAAGATTAAAGGCTTGGGTGCGTCCACCTTCACAGAATTTTGTGTTTCTTTGACCCCTTTTCCTGGCAGTACTAAGGGTGTGAAGATTCGCTCTTTATCACAAGACACAACAGCCACTGTATCCTGATTCCATGCAGTGGGAATAAAGAGATTGTGTTCATTCGGGAGACTATAATCCCTATTCCTTCTTACCAAGTCGCCATTTTCAATCGTGTTCTGAATCAGGTTACGAAGTGCCCAGCAATCCTTAGTATCATGGCCAGGTGAATTGGAGTGGTACTGACAGATTTGGTCAGACATGAATTTTTTGGACTGAGGGTTCAATGGAGGTAATAAGCCTGCAACCATTCCCTCATTGATTAGCATATGGAGGATTTCCTCCATTGACTAGTTCAAGTTGGTGAAGTTCCTTTGAAATAAGAATTTCCTCCTAGTTTGGACATTTTCCTCTTCGGCCACCTTATCGGCCCAGGGTTCATACTCATGATGCCGATTATGATCCCTCCTGGGATTGATCTCCGGTGTGGGAGGACGATCGACATCAAATTGGTTGACCTATTTTATCATCTGTCTGGTAATCTGATGCTGGTAGACGACCAGTTTGGCTAATTGTTTGATTTGTTCCTTGATAGAGTTTATCTCTTGCTCTATCAAGAACCGCCTCTTTAAGACTTCCCAACTATCTGGGCTGTTGTTGCTGGATGGAGTTGATTCTCCCACATAACGGAGGTACTTGGATCCTTCTCCATTTGTGGTGCTGATCATATTGACATTCTCCTCTTTATGTTGTGGGAGAGGATTGTCCTGCACATGCAGTTGTTCGGGTTTTGCTACCACAATCTCTCTGTTGTCAATCAAGTCTTGAATTTTATGCTTAAGAGACCAACAGTCTTGGGTGTCATGGCCCGGGGATCCGGAATGATAAGCACACTTCTTTTTTGGGTCGAAATTCCGTCCACCAGTGTTGGTTGGTGGAAGGAGTTGGACAATCTTCTTCTATGCCGTCAACAACTTTAGCACATTCTCGAGTGAATCCCCTAGAAGGGTAAAAGTTCTTCGACGTCTGACCTCCATATTCTTCTGGAATGGAGGGTTTGAAGGCTGTGCAGGAGTTTGAAAATAGGTATATTTCCTCCTTTGAATAGGCATACTGTTTGACTCGCCTCTTTGATTCTGTCCTTGTAACACTAAGGATACTTCTTCATCTTTCTTCTTATGTACCCTTCGGGGATTACTCTCGTAATTTTCAGACTTGATATGTTCAGCAACAGCTTCAAGGGCGGTTAGATCCTTTATTTTCCCGGACTTGAGCCCCATTTCTGCCATTTCATCGTGCTTGATCATTTCAGAGAATGGTTTTTCGATGCCTGCTAGGACCCTCTCATAATATGGAGCTTCTTGTATGTCAATGAAGGTCATAACTATCTCAGACTCAGTCATGGCTGGGGTGACTTGTGCTATAACCCGCCTCCATCGTTGGGCATACTCTCTGAATGATTAGTATTTTGCTTCTTGATTTTGGTTATTTGGTATCTGTCTGGAGCCAACTGAGATTCGAAGCTATATTGACTGAGGAAGGCATGGGCCAACTCTTCCCAACTGTGAATCTTAGAATTGTCCAGACGGGAATACCAGGCTCTGGCCTCTCCGATCAGACTCTTTTGGAATAACTGCATTCGAAGTTTCTCGTCCTCTGCATAGGATCCGAGTTCTCCAATGAATACTTTCAGATGTGTATAAGGGTCTCCCAATCCGTTGTATTTCTTGAAATTGGGGACTTAAAATTTCTCGGGATAACGAACCCCGGGGAAAATACAGAGGTCAAAGTAATTAACACTGTCGAATGCCCCAGTCCCTTTGATAGACCGGAGAGTTTCTTCCATCTGCTGTATTTTCTTCACAATGTCACCAGCTTCCTGCTCTTTGTTGAGGATGGTGATTTCAGGGGTTTTGTTGGTTGCGTCCTGGTTCTGTGGTCCAGGAATCTGTGTCTCGGCCTTTTCGGTCTCTTGACTTCCACCACTACCACCAGGTGTTCTCGATTCTGTGTGAGTTTTGGCTTGCTTCCCTTTAAGGGCCTTGCTTTGTTCTCTCAGAGAATTGGCCAATTCAGCTATCTGATTCTTCAGTCCTTCAAACTCTTCCCTAGATACAGAGGTGGATTCTGGTTGAGCACTCGAAGTCATGTCCGTGGATGGACGTAGTGCTTTCTTAAACTTAGATCTAGTGACAGGACCAATTTTTCACCTACAACAAAACGTAGGTGTGTCAATTTCCTGATGTAGGTAGGGATAGGATGCATGTCATGATGTGTTTTTTTAATCTTATCCTGTAAAACAGAGGTCAGTTGTGTTGATGACAGGAGGACAAAAGGTATATGACAGGAAATGTAAATCTTTCATTATGATATTTACATTGTGCTCCTTTACATTTGGAATTGAAAAATTGACATTGAATTGAAAGTGGAAAGCATGAAGAAACTTCCCATTAGATTTGGTTAATCAGATGCTGACCTATCTTAGGCTACTCTCGCGACTTTTTGGCATGAAGGTCCCCAGATCATCGCAATCTACGAGAGGAGAAATTAATCCGATCTTTCAACTGGATCGAATCTGGGTGGTGCATTTTCATGAGCCTTAGAGAGTAAGCCGTCCCCAGAGACATTACTTATCACCGACGGGTTTTGCGTCCCGAAGGAGGAATCACACAACATACATTCACATACATCGTGTCTCACCGTTATGCATATGATGACATGGGTGCGAAGCACTAAAACTCAGGAAAGCATTCATTCACATTCATTCAATGTAAATACGTAGCATTCACGCATTCATTCAATATAAAGATGCAACATTCACACATACGTAGTTTTGAAAGGGAAATTTTTGAAAAGATTTGAACGCGGCCTAAGCCCTCTATTGTCCCCAGCAGAGTCGCCACCTGTCGACGTCGGGAAAAAATCCGCGGGTCGGGTCACAACCCAAATCTTTCAATCTTCCTAAGTTATCTCTACCCTCACTCTTTTTATTGCAAAAAAGGTTTTGAAGGGTTTTTTTAGGAATAGGCCAACATGTATCATGTCGACGATTGAACGTTTTACAGAGTCGCCAGTTGGTAGATTTGAAATGGTTGTACCAACTCAACCGAGTTTTGTTTGAAAGAGGCCCAATTGCTGGACACTATCGAAACTTGATCTTTGAAACCAAAGTTTGAGTTCGAGGGCTTGGTTAAGTGCGGGGAAGGTGTTAGGTACCCCACAACTCCCGTGTAAACACAATACCGCATCTTTTCAATATTTCCCTTTAAAAATTGAAATGTATGTGTGAATGCTGTTTGAAAATTGAGTCTATGTTTGATTTAAAGCATGTCTATGCATCGTTGAACCTATATACAAAGGGTTTGATTTGATTTGCAAAATGTCTTTAATTTGATTTGCAAAAGTGTTTGATTTGATTTACAAAAGCTTTTTTTTTTGAAAGATTATTGAAGTGATGTTTTGAAAGAAATTTATCAAACCCCTACGTTAACATATGAATTGAAGCATATAGATACTTTAGTTTTATCTTTTCAGCCTTAAGGCACAATTTGAATGGTGATTTGTCGGGCTGGGAAGCATCCTCGACCACAACATATATACAAGTGTATATCACCTCATGGGCATGATAGCCATCAGAGAGACTCTGATACGACAAACCATATTTTCACTATGTTGAGACCTTAAAACCAACCTTAAATTCGGATGACCGTTTTAAGGTCTTTTGTATGTACATTTTTATAGAAAAACTGGTAGGGTACATTTATAAATTAGAGTTTGTCCAACGTGGGAATCAGATTCTGATCAGTTTGATCATGAATCCCACGATTCCTAGGCTCACATATGAGTAGCCAATAAACTTGCACAGTTCAAATTTGTACAGAAACATATATATATCCTAAATGTCTCCAGAACCGAGGATTCATTCAGTAAATCCTGATTAGCACCTGGCCGAAGCGTCTCGCTCCCTCTAGATAGCGATCTAAGGGCCGCGAGATTGCTTTTGTAACTGAAACTAGAAAAATGCTCGATTTAAATAAATCTCAGCCAATCTAGCTTCTCGATTCTGTCAGGACCTGTTTTGAACCATTTGAAAGTTAGAGTTGGCGAGATTTAAATAAATCTAGTTCACCCGCAAGAATGTTAGTGCCGATTCATATCAAATGAATATTTAAAGCAACAATTTAATAAAGCGAGTAAAACAATATATATAGAGTTATATACGAAAGCTGTAAAGGGCGATGGGTTTTCAAACCAGTGCCCGGACTAAAATTAAATATATATATATATATATATATATATTTTTTTATAAAAGTAGTATAAAAGCCACGGAATGATCCAGACTGGACAGAATTGAAATATATATAGAAAAATAATAAAAAGGGCGATGGGTTTTAACGCCTGTGCCCGGACTGAAATTTAAATATATATATATATATATATATATATATATATTTAAATATAGATAGGAAAGTGGTCAACCAAGACTGGGAAGATAACCCAGTGTGGTGAATGTTGCAGATATATATAAGAACAATAAAAAGGCCACAGAATAATCTAGGCCGTACTGGAATGTAAATGTACAGAAAAGTAGTCAACCAAGACTGGGAAGATAACCCAGTGGTGGTGAAAGTTTCTTATATATGCATAAATATATATAAAAGCAGTAAAAAGGCCACAGAATAATCCAGGCCAAACTAGAATATAAATGTATAGAAAAGTAGTCAACCAAAACTGGGAAGATGACACAGTGTGGTGAATGTTGCTTATATATGCATAAATATATATAAAAGTAGTAAAAAGGCCACAAAATAATTCAGGTCGAACTGAAATATATAAATATATATAAAGACAGAAACGTAGTCAACCAAGACTGGGAAGATAGCCCAGTGGTGGTGGAGGCTGCTTATATATGCATATTTATATATAAAAGTAGTAAACTACCGCGGATTTGATATTCGGGCTTGAAAGAGTTGAAAAGTTAGTATATATACAGTTAAATATATAAAAAAAGCCAAACCCGGACTGGGTTATCTTAGTCCGGCGAAGTTGCTCAGTACAAAGACGCAAGTATATACAAAATGCTGGAAGCGACGGATCGTCAATCCGAGTTGTAGAAATGCTAGAAAATGCATTTATATATAAAAATGTACCAAAAGTTGACAAAATCGACCACGGAACTAAGTTCCGGGCATATTTAGAAAACAAAACTTGATATGCAAGTGTATAAAAGTGCAAAGAAGTAGTATTGACTTGTTGATCATAAAAATACTCACAATGGACTGCTACACGGGCTTTTTGCCAAATCGTAGGCTTTAAACGTCCAAATCTACCGGTTATTTTCTGATATGTGGTAATATGTGGGTATACCTACGTGTTAGAGTGAAAAAATTTGGGTTTGGAAGACAAGAAATTAGACAGAAAATCAAACGGGCAGAGGTTCGAAGCGTTTTTGAATTATGAAAATGAGGGGGGTGCCCTCTTATTTATAGACCAGGGAGCCTCCACTCTACCTACTGCTACCGTAGGTAGAGGTGTGGCTCCACGTGGTGGGGCCCACGTGATGGGTTCTGGTATCTCGAAGTACGTGCACTTCGAGCAACACGAGGTCAAAGTCAAAACTTTCTAACTTTTGATCGGAGTGTAAATTTGGTAAAATGACGGTTTTGCCCCTCCCAGAGTTGCCCTTAGTGTCGACATAGCCTTCGGTTGACTTCCTGGAGTTGTTTCCAAGATTTGGATCCCATTCGAGTCTGTTTGTCCTCAGTGTTGTCTTTGAGGCTGACTTGGTCGTTCCAGGTTTTACTTAGGAGATGTTGTGGAGCTTCAGGTTTGTTCCTGAAGTTGACCTGACTTCTTGGGTTGAGACCGGGGATGATATGTACCTCCCAGGTTGAGACCGGGATTGAATTGTACCTCCCGGGTTAAAATCGGAGTTGACCTGTACCTCCTATATTGAGACTGGGGCTGATCTGTTCTTTCCGGATTGAGACTGGGGCTGACTTGTACCTCTCTGGTTGAGGCCGGGGATGATCTGTACCTCTCAGGTTGAGATCGGGGCTGACATGTACCTCCCAGATTGAGATCAGGGCTGACGTGTACCTCCCGGGTTGAGACTGGAGATAACCTGTACCTCCCGGGTTTAGATCGGGTCTGACCTGTACCTCCTGGGTTGAGGCCGGGGCTGACCTGTACCTCTCAGGTTGAGGCTGGGGCTGTCCTGTACCTCCCGGGTAGAGGCCGGGGCTGACCTGTACCTCCCAGGATGAGACCGGGGCTGACCTGTACCTCTCGGGTTGAGACCAGGGCTGACCTGTACCTCCTGGGTTGAGACCGTGGTTGACCTGTACCACTCGGGTTGAGACCGGGGCTAACGTGTACCTCCCGGGTTTAGATCGGGGTTGATCTGATGACCTGGTATTGAGACCGGGGTTGATTTGAAGGCCCGATATTGAGTCTGAGGTTGATTTGATGGCCCGGTATTGAGACCGAGGTTAAGTTGACGGCTCGGTATTGAGACCGGGGTTGATTTGATGGCCCAGAATTGAGACCGGGGTTGAACTGATGGCCCGGTATTGAGATCGGGGTTGATTTGAGGGCCCGATATTGAGACCGGGATTGATTTGATGGCCCGGTATTGAGACTGGGGTTGATTTGATGGCCTAATATTGAGACCAGGGTTGAACTGATGGCTTGGTATTGAGACCGGGGTTGATTTGATGGCCCGGTATTAAGACCTTGGTTGATTTGATGGCCCAGTATTGAGACCGGGGTTGATTTGATGAGACAGTTTTGCCCTCCTACAGTGTTAGTAACAGGGAAAGAAATTTTCGAGTGTCTACACTCCCCGAACGAATGTAGTATGCATTTGTTTTCTTTCTATAATCTGCACTAAGATATGATTATTTTTTTATAGATATTTTGTGTTTTTTTATACGTATAGTTCGTATATCCACATATTTCTTTTATGTGAACAACGCACGGATTTGCTTGGTCGGTTAGATATCAAAATCTGCCAGCACATGTTCCAACTAAATGAGCTCATTTCATTTTTGAAAGTCATCGTCAAGCTTTCATTTAATGACAACTCATGAAGCAAAAGAAGTTTCATGAGTTTACTGTCAAGCATTATTAGTAATAGGGAGCGGGGCAGTGGTATTATTGTATGGACTGATTTGGAAAGAGAGATGCTTTGAGGGAAAGGAAAGAAAAGAAAATGGTCCCCTATTCGCTTTTGTCTCTCATAAGTTGATGATCCCTATAGTATTTACTTTTCTGTTACCTAGAAATAAAAGGATTTGATTCTTAACTAAACGTTTAATTTAAAATTAAATTCAAATATAAATAATTTAAATATTAATTAAACTTTAAAGTTTGATATATTATTCGAGCTTTTTTAAATTATATTTTTTTTGTTCATATGTCAATTCGAGAACGTATTGAACTTGATATAAATAAATTTTAATTAAATTTTATTTTAAACTTGATAAATCTAATAAATTAAATCTAAATAACTCAAATTTTCATAACTCAATTTATTTAAAGAGAGTGACAAGAGAGATTAAATTGAATTAAATATTTGGAGTAAAAATGTCATTTCAAATATTTACTCGATTAATCACTCAAAAGTTTGCAAACTGGTTCTGCAAAGATTGCACCATATGCATCATGTCCATAAGAATTATGATCATCACTCATCAAGGTCTTGAAAATATTTAGTTACTTTAAGAATGATTAATGATTACCACATTATTAATTAGATATATAAATCTAATGAAAACAAATTAATCAAGTTATTTAATTGTCCACATATTAAAAACGTACAAATGGTGCTTTCACTCTGTGTTTCAATAGCCGGATAAATTTCAAATTTACAACTAAACGGAAGCTCTAAATGGTACTTTCACAGCTGTGTTTCTAATCTATAGCCGGATAAATTTCAAATTCAAAACTAAACGGAAGCTCTAAATGGTGTTTTCACAGCTGTGTTTCTATAGTAGGAAAAATTTCAAATTTAAAAGTAAATGGTGTATATAGATATTTGATTTCACAACAACATACGGAACTTCTCTTCAAGCCACAAAACTTATGTTTCAACAAACCAAAAAAAATTGAATCAGTAATGTGGGCAAGGAAATCATGTCTTGCTAGGGTTAGGGTTTCATGTTGGCTGAGGAGGAGAGAAATACACGAAGAGCACAGAATTGATTAATTGATTGAAGAGGAAAGAATGACAGGTGAGCGATTACTGCAATGACACGTGGCAAAACTACTAGAATTCGAAAACCTTGATAGGGTAGCACGGATTCCAAGAGCCTTCTTGAGTGCTTCTGGTTGAGAGAGGAATGTTCGAGTCCTTCAATCTTTCAAGAGTCCAAGTTCCTAAGTCTGAAGAGAGGTCTCCCTTCCTTCATATAATGGAAGGGGTATTTATAGAGCTTTTTGGAACTTTAAGTGGTCACATGTCAGGCACATTTCTTTAGGGAAATTCCAGAAATATCCTTTATTCACCAGAATAATGCCCATATCGTCCTGTCCTTCTAGCCACCAATCCAATTCCTCAATCAATTTCCAAAACGAGTCGCCTCCACGAGCCTTCTGCCTCGGGACAAGTGGAGGATTCTCTCAGGTCTAGCATAGTTATTTTTGGCTTTTCCGTCTTCATTTAATTAGGTCATGCGAACCCTAATTTGTCCATTTAATGAGATCGTGGAACCCTAATTGTGTATTTAATTCAATTAGGTCATGTGAATCCTAATTTGCACTTGGGCCCACATTTGCCCCTGCACGAGAGTCGCGATTCCAAAGAAACGATCATATAAGAATACTTTGAGCTAGTAGGGCTCCACTTTTACAGGTCTTGAAGGCAAGGGTCCTAGAAGATGAAACCCATAGGAAGCCAAACCCTTGGGGTTAAGCCCTAAAAAGGCAAAATCTAGCAGGGCTCTTCCTTGGACATATTGGGAAACCTTCTGAAAATCTCTCCATAGCTTGCTCAATATTTGTTTCCATATTGTTTTTCTGGAAATTGAAACAAGAAAGTTCATCAAATATTACCAAATAAAATTCAATATAATAAAATCTCTCTTTTGGTAAAACAAATCTTTCCTTTTATCAGATCAAATATGACCAAATAAAATCTTATTTTATTTTGGAAATAAAATAAAATATTTATTTATTTGATTTTGAAGAAATTATCTTTCCTCATCATTATTATTATTATTATTTAGAAGGAAGTTCAAATTTTTGAAATTTCCCTTTATTGAGAAATAAAAATCAAATCTTTTCTATGTTTAGAAAATAATTTCTTTATATATTTATATTTAGAAGCAAGATCAAATCTACTTATCTTTTGGAAACTAGATTGAATTCTTCCCTTAAAAGGAACATGGTGACTGCTTTCTTTTCTAGTGCAAGCATACTTGAGAACATATATAAGTATTTATATATATACATCTCCCAAGCTATTCACGCTTCACTTTTTCATTTTGCTTCGTTTCAGATTTTTCTCTCTTCCTACGAGCCAGGAGGATCATCAAGGGAGCAGCAAGGAGACATTCTTCAACCCGAGCAAGAGGGAATCAAGGAGAATTCCTCCCTATAGGGCCGAACCCTAGGGGTTGAACCCTATAGGGCCGAACCCTAGGGGGGACTCGAACCCTTGGGGCTCCATCCCTTCTTCTCGTCTTTGCTTTTCAATTTGCATGCTTTCTTCTGGATTTTTCTTAATTTTCTTCATCCGTTTCCCTTTTTTTTCAAGCAATTGTAGCCTTTCTTTTATTTTCTGAGCCCCATCACCTTGATCATATCTTGGTTTTTTTCCTCGGATATTATCAAAGAAATGCTATAATTTTTGCGGCGAGGAAGCATTTGTTCCGAGCAGTTGATTTGCGGAGCAACAAAACTCAAAGGTATAAAAAGGAAAACTGCCCTAGGTAGCCGAATCCTATAAGGGGCCGAACCATAGAGGTTTTTTTTTTTTTTCCAAATGGCTTCTTTTTTGTTTGTGTTTTCTTCTTGCTCCTTCTTTCAAGTACTTCCAATCTTTCTTTTGTCTTCCGAGCCCCATTACCTTGATTATATCTTGGTTTTTTCCCTCGGATCATAAAGAAAGATTGACGTTTTTTGGACAAAAACACAAAGGACAAATTTTTTGCAGTAGGACCAACCTAGGTGGCAGAACCCTAGGGGGCCAAACCCTGTGGGGCCGAACCCTGAGGAGAAATCATCAATTAAATAGAAAAAATGAAGTCTAGGAGGAGCAATCAATATTTTGATCATAACTTTTGACTCGTTTGGAGTTTCGGGGCCCATAATATATCAAAACGAAGCTAACGACGAGACCTACAAATGTTATTGCAGAAGAGAATAAGAGACAAGTAATTAACTATTAATTAATGCAGAAGAGAATATGAAACAAGTAATTAACCAATATTTTTTCTTAGCAAAAGACATATTCTCTCTCCCCACAAGAAATCCCCCAATTAGCCCGTCTTATATCAACTCTAATTTATGTGCATCATCATTTGGTTCCCCCTTCAACCAGTAGAGTGATGAAGTAGCGTATTAATTATTCCCAACTAAATATAAATTAGCTAATAGGATACCCACAGGGCCTCTTCCCACTCCCCTTCTTATTTTGTTAACAAGAATTTTATTCAATTTTAAAAATATAAGGGTGTGCAACAATTAATTTAGGGTGTGCATATATAACCACCCATAAATTATTACTTTTGATTAGAAACATTGACTCCCTAAGTTTCATAAGAAAATAAAGATTCATTTGATTTTTTTGATCAATTTGTATAATTTTACAAATAATGTTAATTTATCATAAACTATTTAAAATAAAAATATTACTAAGTACAAATTGATACTATAAAAATCTAATTTATAAAGTAGAGGAAGTCTTTCACGTCTATTTTATGAAAAAATTTAAACTCCCTCACTCCTTTTATCTCTTTGTAACTGTAAAAAGGTATAGTTAAATTATAAAGATTATCTTCTCCTTTACCACTCCCCGAATGAATGTAGTATGCATTTTTTTTTGTATAATCTGCACCAAGATATGATTATTTTTTATAGATATTTTTTGTTTATTTGTACGTATAGTTCGTATATTCACATATTCCTTTTATGTGAACAACGCACGGATTTGCTTGGTCGGTTATATATCAAAATTTGCCAGCACATGCTTAAACTAAATGACCTCATTTCAATTTTGAAAGTTACCGTCAAGCTTTCATTTAATGACAACTCATGAAGCAAAAAAAGTTTAATAAGTTTAATGTCAAGCATTATTAGTAATAGGGAGGGGCAGTGGTATTATTGTATGGATTGATTTGGGAAGAGAGATGCTTTGGGGGAAAGGAAAGAAAAGAAAATGGTTCTTTATTCGCTTTTGTCTCTCATGAGTTGATGGTCCCTATAGTATTTGCTTTTCTATTATTCAGAAATAAAAGGATTTGATTATTAACAAAAAATTTAATTCAAAATTAAATTCAAAATATAAATAATTTAAATATTAATTAAACTTTAAAGTTTGATATATTATTCGAGCTTTTTTAAATTATAATTATTTGTTCATATGTCAATTCGAGAACGTATTGATCTTGATATAAATAAATTTTAATCATATTTTATTTTAAACTTGATAAATTTAATAAACTAAATCTAAATAACTAAAATTTTCATAACTTAATTTTTTTTAAAGAGAGTGAGAAGAGAGATTAAATTGAATTAACTATTTAAAGTAAAAATGTCATTTCAAATATTTACTCAATTAATCCCTCAAAAGTTTGCAAACTGGTTCTGCAAAGATTGCACCATATGCATCATGTCCATAGTTGTTTGGCAGGAATTATGATCATCACTCATCAAGGTTCTGAAAATATTTACTTACTTTAAGAATGATTACTGATTGCCATATTATTAATTAGATATATAAATCTAATGAAAACAAATTAATCAAGTTATTTAATTATCCACATATTAAAAACGTACAAATGGCGCTTTCACTTTGTGTTTCGATAGCCGGATAAATTTCAAATTTAAAAATAAAAGAAAGCTATAAATGGTGCTTTCACAGCTGTATTTCTAATCAATAGCCGGATAAATTTCTAATTCAAAACTAAACGGAAGCTCTAAATGGTGCTTTCACAGCTGTGTTTCTATAGCAGGATAAATTTCAAATTTAAAAGTAAATGGTGTATATAGATATTTGATTTCACAATAACGTACGGAACTTCCCATAAAGCCGCAAAACTTATGTTTTCAACAAACCAAAAATAAATAAATTAAATCTTTAGTGTGGGCAAGAAAATCGTGCCTTGCTAGGGTTAGGGTTTCGTGTTGGCTGAGGAGGAGAGAAATCCACGAAGAGCACATAATTGATTGATTGATTGAAGATGGTAGAACGACAGGTGAACGATTACTCCAATGACACATGGCAAAACTCCTAGATCCGAAAACCTTGCTAGGGTTGCAGGGATTCCAAGAGACTTCTTGACTGCTTCCACTCCTAGAATTCGAAAACCTTGTTATGGTAGCAGGGAATCCAAGAGC
Source organism: Panax stipuleanatus (assembly GCA_020205555.1). Lineage (NCBI taxonomy): Eukaryota > Viridiplantae > Streptophyta > Magnoliopsida > Apiales > Araliaceae > Panax > Panax stipuleanatus. The sequence continues at coordinate 39,888,939 of CM035120.1, forward strand.
CTTTTTGAGTGCTTCTGGTTGAGAGAGGAATGTCTGAGTCCTTCAATCTTCCAAGAGTCCATGGGAGCTGTCGTTTACACTCCTAAATTAACCTCACTTTCACTTCACGAATTTAAATAATTAGCACAGTAGTAAGCAAGGATCGATCCCACAGAGAGTAAGTTTATTTTAGATTTATTCTACTATTTTAATAGAAAATAAAGATGGGGGATTTTTGAAATTGTTTTAAACTAAGAAAAACAGAATTTAAATAAAGAGATTAACCAAATATGTAAAAACTTCAGTTCTGTAGTTCAGTTTCACCAAGAACAGCAATCAATTAATCAAGTTATTATTCTTTACCCTTCAATGAAACTATTAACCCTAGATAACAATAAGCTCTGCTATCCGAAATTCTCCTTAGATATTCACTGTATGAAACAAGCTCTTCACCAGATTCAACTAGCATATAACCTAGAACAAGCTCTCTAGATTTAATATGATAGAAGCATTAAGAAATAGAGAATTAGGCTAATCCAAGCAACAAACACATAAGCTCGATTTGTTTAACTTATTTTCTGATAATCTTAGCAATACACAAAAGCTTGTCCACAATTAGTATCACTAATTTACTACTTGTGATGAAGACAGATATCAATTACACGTAATACCAATCTTAATCTAGCATATGATAATGATTAAATTAACTCAATTGGCCATATCAAATTAATTAGATCAATTAACATGCAATCCATGAAAAGAGATTATCAGAAGAAATTTCATACAAGAAGGAATAAATAATAATACTCAATTAATTAATTACTTGTAACAAGGATCCACCTCCCTTTAGAACTGAATAAAGAAACGAGCCTGACATGCTCCAAGTCTGCACTTCAATGAGGTATGATAGTTGGTAGAAGATTGAATGAATAAAACCTTGACTATCATCCTCTATTTATAGTGCTAGACAAAGACCTAAATCCTATGAGAACTAGGAATCCAAATCCTAATAGAAATTACAAAACATAACTAGTTTCCATAAAGAAATTAAATTTGCAGCCCTTGTTTTCATGTTATTGCACCAATTGCCGAATAGAAAGAGGAGAAGTGTTGTTGACCCGCCTCCCCGCTCCATGATATTTTCTTTGCTTGCTTCCTTTTCTAATTTGGAATCACCAAACCGTGGCCTGCTAGGAGAATGACTTTGTAATATTTGCAATTAATTCCAAGCTGCTCAATCCTTTCTCTTACAAGCCTTGGAAACCGTGGCCCACTTAAATTCCTTCTTCAATTTGGACTTACCCCAACCGTGAGGTACTTGTTCCTTTATTCAATTGGTAAGCTGCTATAATCTTTCCTTTGTAAGCTAGATCCTTTTGTAAATTGGCTTGGCACGTGGACCCCTCTTGGAATGCTAAGAATCCTTTAATTGCATGGCTGCTCAAATTCTTTATCTAATTGACACCACCCAATCCGTGGCCCACATGCTACAATTCCAAGCTCCAATTTCCTTTAGTCAAGCTACTTGTATTTCTTTTGCATGAGCTTGTTTCGTGGGCCCTACATCAATTCCTTCAATTGCATGGATTCCCTTTTTTGCAAGCTAAAACCGTAGCCCACTAGGAATCCTTAAGCTACTTGGACTTGGACATGCTCCACCCTTTGCAAGTTAGCAAACCGTGAGCTGCTTATTCCCTTTTGCCATTACATGGCACGTGGCCCACTTTTGTTAATTGGTAGGAATCCTTTTCCAATTTGAATTTACCCAATTCATGATATGTTGGAACAAATCCTTTGCTATTAGGCTGCTTCTTTTCGTAGGCCCAACATGATTGACTTGGGTAATTCGTGAGCTGCTCTTGGAATGTGTGGCTGGGTTGCTTCTTTTAATGAGAATAACCAAATAAAATCCATCTTGCTTTAATGTCCGTAAATGATGAATTAAATCCCACATTTGCATGTAATTTCTGAATTGGGTTTAAAAGCCCACAAACTTATTCGTTTTCATCATTTCAGCTCTTTTAGCTCTAATTCCTCCTGAAAACAATAAATATCTTAATAAGTTCATATACACTATAAAACATGTAATAAACTAAATATAAAGGAATAAAAATAAATGAATAATATGCACTTATCAAATTCCCCCACACTTAGCCTTTACACGTCCTCGTGTAAACTAAAAGTTTGATTTTCAACAATAATTCTATTCAACTAGTATGTCAAAAGATTTAAGATCAAATCATGATTATTAATACTAAACCCACAAAAACATAATCAACGTTCATCAATTAACTCACGATAACCACCTTGCCATTTCACCAATAAATTTCATTAAGTCAAATTGTAATCACATAAGCACTTATCTATGATCCACACACTTACTCAACTTAGTTACCATGGAGCAAAAACCGTGCACACCACTCAAAAACTCAAAACATACTTTTTCTGCTTTATTTTTTATCAGAATCTTTTCATTTTAATTAATTTTTTTTTATTTTCGGTGAATGCATTTTATGCTCCGTTTCACCTTCCTCAATCATTCTTTTGTAAGTGAGTGCATTTTATGCTCCATCTCACTTATTCGCACGTGTTTATGGGAGAGTGCGTTTTACGCTCCATCTCATCCCACCACATGACTTCTCTTGTGTTTCTTTTCAACAATTTCACTGGTTTCCAATTTTTCTTATTATTTTTTTTCACATGGTCCTGCAAAAAGCTTAAGCAGTTCAATAGTTCTAGAGCATGAGATTAGTGCACATAGACAACTCCACAGATAACTTGGCCAACTAAGCATATATCATATGTTCAAGTGCTCATGAGACACAAGTTCAATTTAAATCAATTACTATGGATCATGACTTAGTTTTTCTCAATCATTAACCAATTAAGCATTAAACAGATTTTGAATTTTTAGCATTGATTCTCATTTGTTGATCTTAACCTTCGAACACATAGGCAAATAGAATCATGGAATCCATTTTTTTTTTCAAAAATTTTCAAAGGCATCAAGATGGTCCTATTTTCTATCAAAATCAGCAGATCAATATCACTAAAAAAAAATAGAAAAACCTAAATCTCTCCCCCCACACTCAAACCTTACATTGTCCCCAATGTAAGAAAATCATGCAAATAAGAAAAAACTACATGCAATTAAAAAAAATAAAGAACTAAATAGTAAAATGATAGAAAAATCAAATCTGATTTCTTGGGTTGCCTCCCAAGCAGCTGCCCTTGTTTATTGTCATTGGCTTGACATCATGTCTCCATTCTCATTCTTCATAGACCGGATCATCTAGCTCCTTCATCTCAATATTTTCCACTTGATGTCCCTCATAGAACGGTTTCAATCTATGTCCATTCACTTTAAAAATCTTTCCTGTACTTGGACTATGAATCTCGACTGCACCATGAGAAAACACATTAGTGATAACAAAAGGACCAACCCATCTAGATCTCAATTTACCTGGAAATAACTTAAGCCGAGAATGATATAACAAAACTTTCTGTCCCATAACAAAGGTTTTCCGCACAATTTGCTTATCATGAAAGGCCTTGGTCTTTTCCTTGTAAATCTTTGAACTTTCATAGGCTTCATTCCTCAATTCTTCCAATTCTTGTAACTGCAACTTCCTGTGTACTCCAGCTACTTCCAAACTCATGTTGCACTGCTTGATTGCCCAAAAAGCCCTATGCTCTAACTCAACTGGTAAGTGGCAGGGTTTCCCAAACACAATTCGATATGGTGACATCCCAATAGGAGTTTTGGATGCCGTTCGATAGGCCCATAGTGCATCATCTAGTCTCAAACTCCAATCCTTTCTGCTTGGGTTGACTACCTTCTCCAAAATGGATTTGATCTCCCGGTTGGACACCTCAGCTTGGCCATTACTTTGCGGATGGTAGGATGTAGAAACCTTGTGCAAAACATTGTACTTCTTGAACAAAGCCGCTAATACCCTATTACAAAAGTGAGTTCCGCGATCGCTAATGATGGCCCGTGGTGCTCCAAACCTGACAAATATGTTAGTCCTGACAAAATCTGCAACAACTTTAGAATCGTCAGTCCTAGTGGCTTTAGCTTCCACCCATTTTGAGACATAATCAACAGCTAAAAGAATATATACATTCCCAAAGGATGAAGGAAAAGGTCCCATAAAATCTATACCCCAAACATCAAAAATCTCAACAACTAAAATAGGAGTTTGGGGCATTTGATTTCTTTGAGAGATATTCCCCGTCCTTTGGCAATTATCACATGTTTTACAAAACAGATAGGAATCTTTAAAAAGTGACGGCCAATAAAAACCACTTTCCAAAACTTTGTTAGCAGTTCCTTTTGGACCAAAATGTCCTCCACAAGCCTGAGAATGGCAAAAAACTAGAATAGATTGGAATTCATTATTTGGCACACATCTTCTAATTATCTGGTCAGCACAAAATTTCCATAAGTATGGATCATCCCAAACATAGTGTCTAGCATCACTCTTTAGCTTTTCTTTCTGGGATTTGGAAAATTCCTTAGGAAAATATGCACTTACCAAATAGTTCACCAAATTTGCATACCATGGAGTGTCAGCATGGATGGAAAGTAACTGCTCATCTGGGAAGGAATCACGCAAAGGTAGTTCATCCTCTTCTCTCAGCAACCTACTCAGGTGATCCGCTACCAAGTTGTCCGCACCCTTCTTATCTTTAATCTCCAAGTCAAATTCTTGCAAAAGGAGTATCCATCTAATAATCCTAGGTTTAGAGTCTTTCTTAGTTAGCAAATACCTGAGAGCAGCATGGTCAGAATAAACTATAACTTTAGTGCCAAGCAAATATGATCGAAATTTATCTAAAGCAAAAACCACAGATAAAAGTTCCTTTTCAGTTATGGAATAGTTTATCTGAGCTCCATTCAAAGTTCTAGAAGCATAGTAGATAGCATGAACAACTTTGTTAATCCTTTGTCCCAAAACAGCCCCTACTGCATAGTTACTTGCGTCACACATGATTTCAAATGGAAACTTCCAATTTGGTGGTTGGATCACAGGGGTAGAGGTCAGCAATTTCTTTAAAATATCAAAAGCTTCCTTGCACTCATCATTAAACTGAAAGTCCACATCCTTTTGTAGCAACTTACACAAGGGCAATGCAATCTTCGAAAACTCCTTGATAAACCTTCGATAGAATCCTGCATGACCAAGAAAAGAACGAATCTCCCGCACACTGACGGGGTAAGGCAAAGCAAAAATAATATCTATCTTAGCTTTATCAACTTCGAGACCCTTAGATGATACAACATGACCAAGTACTATTCCTTGTTCTACCATAAAATGACATTTTTCCCAATTTAGAACAAGATTCGTTTCCATGCATCTATCCAAAACACGACTCAAATTATCTAAGCATGCATCCAAAGAATCGCCATGTATTGTGAAGTCATCCATAAAAACCTCAATGCAGTTTTCTAAAAGATCTGAAAAAATGCTTACCATGCATCTCTGAAAAAGTACCAGGAGCATTACAGAGTCCAAATGACATACGTCGGTATGCAAATGTGCCGAAGGGACATGTGAATGTGGTCTTTTCTTGGTCCTCGGGTGTAATCACAATCTGGTTATATCCTGAAAAACCATCTAGAAAACAGTAATAAGTGTGCCCAGCTAATCTTTCCAACATTTGATCAATAAAAGGAAGAGGAAAGTGATCTTTTCTTGTTACAACATTTAATTTCCTGTAGTCAATACACACTCTCCATCCTGTTTGTATCCGTGTGGGCACCAACTCATTATCATCGTTCTTGACAACGGTGATTCCGAATTTCTTTGGGACTACCTGTACTGGACTCACCCATTGACTATCAGAAATGGGATAGATTATGCCGGCATCAAGCAGTTTGAGCACCTCTTTTTTCACCACCTCCATCATGGGTGGATTCAATCTTCTTTGTGCGTCCCTCGTGGGCTTAGCTCCATCCTCTAATAATATCCGATGCATGCACATCGCAGGACTAATACCTTTGATATCCGCTATCGTCCAACCAAAAACTGTGACATGGTCCCTTAGGACTCTCAGCAATTTATCTTCCTGCATTTTAGTTAGATTGCTAGCAATAATAACAGGCAAAGTATCATTAGTCCCCAAATATGCATATTTCAAATGTACATGTAATTGTTTCAATTCTAGGGTTGGAGCTTGCACAACAGATGGTAGTAACTTTTGATGAGAAATAGGTAATTGAATAGAATGTACTGCTGACTTATCTGAGAATTTTGGCAATGAGTGTAGTGCAGCCACAATTTCATTCAATTCCTGAGTTCGCTCAACTTCATCTTCCTTGTCCATATCCATACTGTTGGTGATGACAACCTCCAAACTATCCCTATGTATTCTTTCCAAAGCTTTATGTACTAAGGAATCTCTCACATCAATAGCAAAAACCTGCCCTATATCACTAGGGTACCTCATGGCATCATAGATGTTAAATTGAATCTTTTCTCCATCGAATTCCATTGTCAAGGTCCCATTATGCACATCAATCATGGTTTTTTCTGTTTTTAGGAATGGTCGTCCTAACAAGATATGGGAAGGGTTTGGTGATATATCATCTTCCATGTCCACAATGTAAAAATCTGCAGGAAAGATTAGTTCGTTCACCTGCACTAAGACATCTTCAATTACCCCTCGGGGGTAAGTGTTAGTACGATCTGCCAATTGAATAATCACACCAGTATTTTTCAAAGGACCTAGATTTAAAGAGGCATAAATAGATAAAGGCATAACATTAATTGAAGCTCCTAAATCTAGCATGGCCTTTTCAAATCTGGTGTTTCCTATTTTGCATGCGATTGTGAACATTCCTGGATCTTTACATTTAGGAGGCATTTTTCTTTGAAGGACAGCAGATAAATTTTCTCCAACAGTAACTCTTTCATCATTTTGCAATTTTCTTTTATTAGTGCATAATTCTTTTAAAAATTTTGCATATCTTGGCACTTGTTTGATTGCATCAAGGAGAGGGATGTTTACTTCTACTTTTCTAAAAGTTTCCAGAATTTCTTTTTCTTTTTCATCTTTCTTTGTGGTTTTAGAATTTCTAGGAGGAAATGGAAGAGGAATGTTTTTAAGCTGAGTAGGAGGGTTAGGTTGTACCTTGGATTTTTCTGTTTCCTCCTTAGCTGCTTCCTCCTCAAACTCTACGGGGGTAGGTGGTGTATGTAACTGTGTTCCACTCCGCAAAGTTATGGCACTTGCATTCTCCCTTGGGTTGACTACTGTTTGAGATGGTAATTTTCCCGAGTCTTTGGATTCCAATATCCCCACAGTTGTAGCCAGCTGTCCTACTTAGTTTCTCAAGTCTTGAACCGAAGCTTTTGTCTCCTGCTGGAACTGCTGTGTCTGATTCATGAACTGTTATGTCTGTCCCATGAATGCTTTGAACATATCCTCCAATGTTGTTCCAGTAGGTGCAGGTGCTGCTTGCTTAGGTTGATATTGGGGTTGGGCTGGTTGGAAGCCCTGCTACCTCGGTGGGAACACTCCTTGTGTTTGTGGCCTGTTCCCTCCATAACTGAGGTTCGGATGGTCTCTCCAGCCTGGATTGTAAGTGTTTAAGTAGGGATCATATTTCTTTGGTTGTGTTTGGTAGTTACCTACTACATTGGCTTGCTGTGCATTCTCATCCTCTTGCAATGTTGGGCACGTGTCAGTAGCATGCCCTGCCATTAAGCATAATCCGCACGCCTTCGCAACCGGCATGTTTCCTGTTGTTAATTGTTGCACCACAGCAGTTAAGTTAGAAATATGTTGTACCAATTCACTCGTGCTTACCTCATTTACCTTTTTCGGAGTATGATCATTCCTTGTTCCGTATTGTTGTGAGTTAGCAGCCATATTTGCAATCAGATTTCTTGCAGCCTCTGGTGTCTTGTCTACTAATGCTCCTCCACTAGCCGCATCGATCATACTTCTTTCCATTGGTATCAATCCCTCGTAGAAGTACTGAATCAAGTGTTGCTCGTCGATTTGGTGGGGAGGGCAGCTGGAGCACAATTTCTTGAATCTCTCCCAGTACTCGTACAGTGTTTCTCCACTAAATTGTCGGATCCCGCAAATCTCCTTCCTTATGTTGGCCACTCTTGAAGCAGGAAAATATTTCTCTAAGAATAGCCCTTTCATGTCGCTCCATGAATTTATTGATCCGGATGGGAGATAGTACAGCCAATCCTTTGCTAAATCTGCTAGGGAGAATGGGAAGGCTCTTAATTTGATTTGTTCCTCTGAAATTCCGTGTGGTTTCATGGTAGAGCACACCACATGAAATTCCTTTAAATGCTTGTATGGATCTTCACCTGTAAGACCACGGAAAGTAGGCAAAAGATGAATTAGTCCGGATTTAAGTTCAAATGCAGCATTTAAAGCAGGATATTCAATGCACAAAGGTTGATGAGTAAGATTAGGAGTAGCCAATTGTTTCAATGTCCGATTGTTGTTGGGCTCCGCCATCTTTTCTTCTTCATTTGATTCGGTGAATGATTTGTCAGAAAGTAATTCCAAAGCTAAGTTGAGGCCCGGTGATGATGCAGAAGCCTCGTCTAAATCTGCAGTAGACTGTTGTACTTTTTGCTTTCTTAGCCTCCTTGCAGTTTTCTCAATCTCTGGATCAAAATCTAATATAGTAGCCTGAGAAGATCGAGTCATAAAATAAAAACAAAAGAAATAATAGAATAAAAACAAAACGCACAATTATTCCCCGGCAACGGCGCCAAAATTTGGGAGCTGTCGTTTACACTCCTAAATTAACCTCACTTTCACTTCACGAATTTAAATAATTAGCTCAGTAGTAAGCAAGGATCGATCCCACAGAGAGTAAGTTTAGTTTTAGATTTATTCTACTATTTTAACAGAAAATAAAGATGGGGGATTTTTGAAATTGTTTTAAACTAAGAAAAACAGAATTTAAATAAAGAGATTAACCAAATATGTAAAAACTTCAGTTCTGTAGTTCAGTTTCACCAAGAACAGCAATCAATTAATCAAGTTATTATTCTTTACCCTTCAATGAAACTATTAACCCTAGATAACAATAAGCTCTGCTATCCGAAATTCTCCTTAGATATTCACTGTATGAAACAAGCACTTCACCAGATTCAACTAGCATATAACCTAGAACAAGCTCTCTAGATTTAATATGATAGAAGCATTAAGAAATAGAGAATTAGGCTAATCCAAGCAACAAACACATAAGCTCGATTTGTTTAACTTGTTTTCTGATAATATTAGCAATACACAAAAGCTTGTCCACAATTAGTATCACTAATTTACTACTTGTGATGAAGACAGATATCAATTACACGTAATACCAATCTTAATTTAGCATATGATAATGATTAAATTAACTCAATTGGCCATATCAAATTAATTAGATCAATTAACATGCAATCCATGAAAAGAGATTATCAGAAGAAATTTCATACAAGAAGGAATAAATAATAATACTCAATTAATTAATTACTTGTAACAAGGTTCCACCTCCCTTTAGAACTGAATAAAGAAACTAGCCTGACATGCTCTAAGTCTGCACTTCAATGAGGTATGATAGTTGGTAGAAGATTGAATGAATAAAACCTTGACTATCATCCTCTATTTATAGTGCTAGACAAAGACCTAAATCCTATGAGAACTAGGAATCCAAATCCTAATAGAAATTACAAAACATAACTAGTTTCCATAAAGAAATTAAATTTGCAGCCCTTGTCTTCATGTTATTGCACCAATTGCCGAATAGAAAGAGGAGAAGTGTTGTTGACCCGCCTCCCCGCTCCATGATATTTGCTTTGCTTGCTTCCTTTTCTAATTTGGAATCACCAAACCGTGGCCTGCTAGGAGAATGACTTTGTAATATTTGCAATTAATTCCAAGCTGCTCAATCCTTTCTCTTGCAAGCCTTGGAAACCGTGGCCCACTTAAATTCCTTCTTCAATTTGGACTTACCCCAACCATGAGGTACTTGTTCCTTTATTCAATTGGTAAGCTGCTATAATCTTTCCTTTGTAAGCTAGATCCTTTTGTAAATTGGCTTGGCACGTGGACCCCTCTTGGAATGCTAAGAATCCTTTAATTGCATGGCTGCTCAAATTCTTTATCTAATTGACACCACCTAATCCATGGCCCACATGCTACAATTCCAAGCTCCAATTTCCTTTAGTCAAGATACTTGTATTTCTTTTGCATGAGCTTGTTTCGTGGGCCCTACATCAATTCCTTCAATTGCATGGATTCCCTTTTTTGCAAGCTAAAACCGTAGCCCACTAGGAATCCTTAAGCTACTTGGACTTGGACATGCTCCACCCTTTGCAAGTTATCAAACCGTGAGTTGCTTCTTCCCTTTTGCCATTACGTGGCACGTGGCCCACTTTTGTTAATTGGTAGGAATCCTTTTCCAATTTGAATTTACCCAATTCATGATATGCTGGAACAAATCCTTTGCTATTAGGCTGCTTTTTTTCGTGGGCCCAACATGATTGACTTGGGCAATTCGTGAGCTGCTCTTGGAATGTGTGGCTGGGTTGCTTCTTTTAATTAGAATAACCAAATAAAATCCATCTTGCTTTAATGTCCGTAAATGATGAATTAAATCCCACATTTGCATGTAATTTCTGAATTGGGTTTAAAAGCCCACAAACTTATTCTTTTTCATCATTTCAGCTCTTTTAGCTCTAATTCCTCCTGAAATCAATAAATATCTTAATAAGTTCATATACACTATAAAACATGTAATAAACTAAATATAAAGGAATAAAAATAAATGAATAATATGCACTTATCAGTCCATGTCATGAGTCTGAAGAGAGGCCCCCCTTCCTTCATATAATGGAAGGGGTATTTATAGAGCTTTTTGGAACTTTAAGTGGTCACATGTTAGGCACATTTACTCAGGAAAATTCTAGAAATACCCTTTAGTCATCAGAATAATGCCCATATCGTCCTGTCCTTCTAGTCACGAATCCAATGTCTCAATCAATTTCCAAAATGAGCCGCCTCCAAGAGCTTCTGCCTCGGGACACGTAAAGGCTTCTCTCGGGTCTAGCATATTTATTTCTGGCTTTTGCGTCTTCATTTAATTAGGTCATGCGAACCATAATTTGTCCATTTAATGAGGTCGTGGAACCTTAATTATAAATTTAATTCAATTAGGTCATGTGAATCTTAATTTAAACTTGGGCCCAGCATTTCCCCCCTGCACGAGAGTCGTAATTCCAAAGAGACGATCGTGCAAGAATACTTTGAACTGGCAGGGCTCCACTTTATAGGTCTTGAAGGCAAGGATCCTAGAAGAGGAAACCCATAGGAAGCCAAACCCTTAGGGTTAAACCCTAAGGAGGCACAACTTAGTAGGGCTCTTCCTTGGACATATTGGGAAACATTCTTAAAATCTCTCCATAGCGTGCTTAATATTTGTTTCCATATTTTTTTCTCGAAATTGAAACAAGAAAGCTCATCAAATATTACCAAATAAAATTTAATCTAATAAAATCTCTTTTGGTAAAACAAATCTTTCCTTTTATCAGATCAAATATGACCAAATCAAATCTTATTTTTTTTTGAAAATAAAATAAAATCTTTCTTTATTTGATTTTGAAGACAATATCCTTCCTCATTATTATTATTATTATTATTTAGAAGGAAATTCAAATTTTCAAATTTCCCTTTATTGAGAAATAAAAATCAAATCTTTTCTATGTTTAGAAAATAATATCTTTATATATTTATATTTAGAAGCAAGATCAAATCTACTTATCTTTTGGAAACTAGATTGAATCCTTCCCTTAATAGGAACATGGTGACTGCTTCATTTTCTGGTGCAAGCATACTTGAGAACATATATATATATATATATATATATATATATATATATATATATATATATATATATATATTTATATATATACATCAAGGAGACATTTTTCAATCCGGGCAAGAGGTAATCAAGGAGAATTCGTCTCTATAGGACCGAACCCTAGGGGGGACCCGAACCCTTGGGGTTCTATCTCATCTTCTCGTCTTTGCTTTTTAATTTGCATGATTTCTTCATCCGTTTCCCTTTTTTCAGGCAATTGTAGTCTTTCTTTTGTTTTTCGAGCCCCATCACCTTGATCATATCTTTGTTTTTTCCCTCGGATATTATCAAAGAAATGCAATAATTTTTACGGTGAGAAAGCATTCGTTCGGAGCAGTTGATTTGCGGAGGAACAAAACTCAAAGGTATAAAGGGGAAAACCCCCCTAGGTAGCCGAACCTTATAGGGGGCCGAACCTTATGGGGAGGCCGAACCCTATAGGGGTCGAACCCTATGGGGAGGCGAAACCCTATAGGGGCCGAACCATAGAGGTTTTTTTTTCTTTTTTCGAATGACTTCTTTTTTGTTTGTGTTCTCTTCTTGCTCCTTTTTCAGGTACTTCCAATCTTTCTTTTGTCTTCTGAGCCCCATTACCTTGATTATATCTTGGTTTTTTCCCTCGGATAAAAAAGAAAGATTGACATTTTTGGTAAAAAACACAAAGGACAAATTTTCTGCAGCAGGACCAACCTAGGTGGCCGAACCTTAGGGGGCCGAACCCTGGGGGGTCGAACCCTGGGGAGAAATCATTAATTAAATGGAAAAAATGATGTTCGGGAGGAACAATCACTATTTTGATCATAACTTTTGACTCGTTTGGAGTTTCGGGGCCCATAATATATCAAAACGAAGCTAACGACGAGACCTACAAAGGTTGATGCAGAAGCGAATAAGAGACAAGTAATTAACCATTAATTAATGCAGAAGAGAATAAGGGACAAGTAATTAACCAATATTTTTTATTAGCAAAAGATATATTCTCTCTCCCCATAAGAAATGGCCCAATTAGTCCGTCTTATATAATCTCTAATTCATGTGCATCATCATTTGGTTCCCCCCTTCGACCAGCAGAGTGATGAAGTAGTGTATTAATTATTCTCAACTAAATATAAACTTCCAAATAGGATACCCACATGGCCTCTTCCCACTCCCCCTTCTTATTTTGTTAACAAGAATTTTATTTAATTTTAAAAATATAAGGGCGTGCAACAATTAATTTAGGGTGTACATATATCACCACCCATAAATTATTACTTTTGATTAGAAACATTGACTCCCCATGTTTTGTGAGAAAATAAAGATTCATTTGATTTTTTTGATCAATTTGTAAAATTTTAAAAATAATGTTAATTTATCATAAACTATTTAAACTAAAAATATTACTAAGCACAAATTGATACTTTAAAAAATCTAATTTATAAAGTAGAGGAAGTCTCTCACGTCTATTTTATGATAAAATTTAAACTCCCTCACTCCTTTTATCTCTTTGTAACTGTAAAAAGGTATAGTTAAATTATAAAGATTATCTTCTCCTTTACCACTCCCTGAATGAATGTAGTATGCATTTTTGTTCTTTCTATAATCTGCACCAAGATATGATTAATTTTTTATAGATATTTTGTGTTTATTTGTACATATAGTTCATATATTCACATATTTCTTTTATGTGAACAACACACACATTTTCTTGGTCGGTTAGATATCAAAATCTGCCAGCACATGCTCAAACTAAATGAGCTCATTTCATTTTTGAAATTCACCGTCAAGCTTTCATTTAATGACAACTCATGAAGCAAAAGAAGTTTCATGAGTTTAATGTTAAGCATTATTAGTAATAGGGAGGGGGCAGTGGTATTATTGTATGGACTGATTTGGGAAGAGAGATGCTTTAGGGGAAAGGAAAGAAAAAAAAATGGTCCCCTATTCGCTTTTGTCTCTCATGAGTTGATGGTCCCTATAGTATTTGCTTTTCTATTACGCAAAAATAAAAGGACTTGATTATTAACTAAAAGTTTAATTTAAAATTAAATTCAAAATATAAATAATTTAAATATTAATTAAAATTTAAAGTTTGATATATTATTCGAGCATTTTTAAATCATAATGTTTTGTTCATATGTCAATTCGAGAACGTATTGAACTTGATATAAATAAATTTTAATCATATTTTATTTTAAACTTGATAAATTTAATAAATTATATCTAAATAACTCAAATTTTCATAACTCAAATTATTTAAATAGAGTGACAAGAGAGATTAAATTGAATTAAATATTTGGAGTAAAAATGTCATTTCAAATATTTACTCGATTAATCCCTCAAAAGTTTGAAAACAGGTTCTGCAAAGATTGCATTATATGCTTTATGTCCATAGTTGTTTGGCAGGAATTATGATCATCACTCATCAAGGTCCTGAAAATATTTACTTACTTTAAGAATGATTATTGATTACCACATTATTAATTAGATATATAAATCTAATGAAAACAAATTAATCAAGTTATTTAATTATCCACATATTAAAAATGTACAAATGGAGCTTTCACTCTGTGTTTCTATAGCCGGATAAATTTCAAATTTAAAACTAAACGAAAGCTCTAAATGGTGCTTTCACAGTTGTGTTTCTAATCTATAGCCGGATAAATTTCGAATTCAAAACTAAACGGAAGCTCTAAATGGTGCTTTCACAGCTGTGTTTCTATAGCAGGATAAATTTCAAATTTAAAAGTAAATGGTGTATATAGCTATTGGATTTCACAGTAACATACGGAACTTCCCATCAAGCCATAAAACTTATGTTTTCAACAAACCAAAAAAAAATGAATCAGTAATGTGGGAAAGGAAATCGTGCCTTGCTAGGGTTGGGAATTCGTGTTGGCTGAGGAAGAGAGAAATCCACGAAGAGCACGAATTGTTTGATTGATTGAAGAGGGGAGAACGACAGGTGAACGATTACTCCAATAACACGTGGTAGAACTCCTAGAATTCGAAAACCTTGTTAGGGTTGCAGGGATTCCAAGAGTCTTCTTAACTGCTTCCACTCCCAGAATTCGAAAACCTTGTTAGGGTAGCATGGATTAGATGAGCCTTCTTGAGTGCTTCCACTCCTAGAATCTAAAAACCTTGTTAGGGTAGCAGGGATTCCAATAGAATTCTTGAGTGCTTCTAGTTAAGAGAGGAATGTTTGAGTCCTTCAATCTTCGAAGAGTCCAAGTCCTGAGTCTGAAGAGAGGTTCCCCTTCTTTCATATAATGGAAGGGGTATTTGTAGAGCTTCCTGGAACTTTAAGTGGTCACATGTCATGCACATGTCTTCAGGAAAATTCTAGAAATACCCTTTAGTAATTAGAATAATGCCCATATCGTCCTGTCCTTCTAGCCACCAATCCAATCGCTAATTAAATTCCAAAAAATGAGCCGCCTTCACGAGCTTTCTGCCTAAGGACACGTGGAGGCTTCTCTCGGGTCTAGCATATTTATTTTTGGCTTTTTTATCTTCATTTAATTAAGTTATGTGAACCCTAATTTGTCCATTTAATGAGGTCGTGGAACCCTAATTGTGCATTTAATTCAATTAGGTCATGTGAACCCTAATTTGCACTTGGGCTCACATTTGCCCCTGCACGAGAGTCGCGATTCCAAAGAGACGATCGTGCAAGAATACTTTGAGCTAGATGGGCTCCACTTTATAAGTCTTGAAGGCAAGGGTCCTAGAAAAGGGAACCCTTAGGGAGCCAAACCCTTAAGGTTAAACCCTAAAGAGGCAAAACCTAGCAGGGCTCTTCCTTGGACATATTGGGAAACCTTCTAAAAATCTCTCCATAGCTTGCTCAATATTTGTTTCCATATTTTTTTTTGGAAATTGAAACAAGAGCTCATCAAATATTACTAAATAAAATTCACTCTAATAAAATCTCTCTTTCGGTAAAACAAATATTTCCTTTTATCTGATCAAATATGACCAAATCAAATCTTATTTAATTTTGGAAATAAAATAAAATCTTTCTTTATTTGATTTTGAAGACAATATCCTTCCTAATCATTATTATAATTATTATTTAGAAAGAAATTCAAAATTTTGAAATTTCCCTTTATTGAGAAATAAAAATCAAATCTTTTCTATGTTTAGAAAATAATATCTTTACATATTTATATTTAGAAGCAAGATCAAATCTATTTATATTTAGGAAACCAGATTGAATCCTTCCTTAATAGGAACATGGTGACTGCTGCCTTTTCTGGTGCAAGCATACTTGAGAATATATATATGTATTTATATATATACATCTCCCAAGCCATTCACACTTCACTTTTTTCATTTTGCTTCGTTTCAGATTTTTCTCTCTTCCTACGAGCCAGGAAGATCAGCAACGGAGCAGCAAGGAGATATTCTTCAATCTGAGCAATAGGTAATCAAGGAGAATTCTTCCCTATAGGGCCGAACCCTAGGGGTTGAACCCTATAGGGACGAACCCTAGGGCGGACCCGATCCCTTGGGGTTCCATAGCTTCATCTCGTCTTTGCTTTTCAATTTGCATGCTTTTTTCTGAATTTTTCTTGATTTTCTTCATCCGTTTCCCCTTTTTTTAGGCAATTATAGTCTTTCTTTTATTTTTCGAGCCCCATGAACTTGATCATATCTTGGTTTTTTCCCTCGAATATTATCAAAGAAATGCTATAATTTTCACGACGAGGAAGCATTCGTTTCGAACAGTTGATATGCGGAGTAACAAAACTCAAAGGTATAAAGGGGAAAACCCCCCTAAGTAGCCGAATCCTATAGGGGTCGAACCTTATGGGGAGGCCGAACCCTATAGGGGCTGAACCATAGAGGGTTTTTTTTATTTTTTTTTGAATGGCTTCTTTTTTGTTTGTGTTTTCTTCTTGTTCCTTCTTTAAAGTACTTCCAATCTTTCTTTTGTCTTCCGAGCCCCATTACCTTGATTATATCTTGGTTTTTTCGCTCGGATCATAAAGAAAGATTAACGTTTTTGGACAAAAACACAAAGGACAAATTTTATGCAGCAGGACCAACCTAGGTGGCCAAACCCTAGGGGGCGGAACCCTAGGAGGCAGAACCTGAGGGGACCGAACCCTGGGGAAATCATCAATTAAATGGAAAAAATAAAGTCTGGGAGGGGCAATTAATATTTTGATCATAACTTTTCACTCGTTTGGAGTTTCGGGGCCCATCATATATCAAAACGAAGCTAACGACGAGACCTACAAATGTTATTGCAGAAGAGACTAAGAGACAAGTAATTAACCATTAATTAATGCAAAAGGGAATAAGAGACAAGTAATTAACCAATATTTTTTCTTAGCAAAAGACATTTTCTCTCCCCACAAGAAATCCCCTAATTAGTCCGTTTTATATCAATTCTAATTCATGTGCATCATCATTTGGTTCCCCCCTTCAATCAGCAGAGTGATGAAGTAGTGTATTAATTATTCCCAACTAAATATAAACTACCTAATAGTATACCAAATGACCTCTTCCCACTCCCCCTTCTTATTTTGTTAACAAGAATTTTATTCAATTTTAAAAATATAAGGGTGTGCAACAATTAATTTAGGGTGTGCATATATCACCACCCATAAATTATTACTTTTGATTAGAAACATTGACTCCCCAAGTTTTATTAGAAAATAAAGATTCATTTGATTTTGTTGATCAATTTGTAAAATATTAAAAATAATGTTAATTTATCATAAACTATTTAAAATAAAAATATTACTAAGTACAAATTGATACTTTAAAAATCTAATTTATAAAGCAGAGGAAGTCTCTCACGTCTATTTTATGATAAATTTAAACTCCCTCACTCCTTTTATCTCTTTGTAACTGTAAAAAGCTATAGTTAAATTATAAAGATTATCTTCTCCTTTACCACTCCCCGAATGAATGTAGTATGCATATTTTTTTCTTTCTATAATCTGCACCAAGATATGATTATTTTTTTATAGATATTTTGTGTTTATTTGTACGTATAGTTTGTATATTCACATATTTCTTTTATGTGAACAACGCACGGATTTGCTTTATCGGTTAGATATCAAAATCTGCCAGCACATGCTCAAACTAAATGAGCTCATTTCATTTTTGAAAGTCACCATCAAGCTTTCAATTAATGACAACTCATGAAGCAAAAGAAGTTTCATGAGTTTAATGTCAAGCATTATTAGTAATAGGGAGGGCAGGGCAGTGGTATTATTGTATAGACTCATTTGGGAAGAGAGATGCTTTGGGAGATGTAGGGTTTTCGGCACATAAACGCAGCGAAAATTAAAATTTTACAAAACCCTAAAACAGGATCCATGCGAAAACATATTAATTCAGAGGTTAACATATGTTTTACCAATTATTCAAGCCTGAAAGGAGACGATGGAGATTCTGAAACTGCTTCGAATCCTCAACGCAATCTAACGGAACTGCGCCTCTACGGTATCCACACGAACGTCCCGCGAATCGTCACACGATCTGCAGCAAGGAAAGCTACGGTACTAGCCGCCAAGGATCTGGACTTTTCAAAATTTTTCTCTCTAGTCTCTCTCTAAGAGCGGCTAGGGTTTTGATATCGATGATCCCCTAAACGGCTGATATATCATATATATAGCAGTTAAAGGAATTAACCAAAACCTAATCCAATTAGAAAAATAAAATCCAAATTTATATATATATATATATATATATTATATGTTAATTAAGTCTTACTTAATTAATATACATATATATATATATATATATATAAATTATCCTATTAATTTAAATTCATAATTTAAATACTATCAATCATATTGATATATTTAAATCCATATAATTTAAATTAATTCCCTTTTAATTACGTTCTAAGTGTGTGACCCAATAGGTTATTATTATGTTGGAAATAATTTTAAAATCATATTATAAAATTATAAACAGTGAGCGGCATCTAGTAATGCATCACTGCTACCCAAATAATAATAAGATCGGTGATTCGATACAACCTTTTCGTGACCAATGTTTCAATGTAATTTAATCGTTTTAACCTTGACATCCTAGATTAAACTCGAGGCATGGAATGTGTCATCCTCTTCATAATTTAATCTGAGTTTTCTTGATCGATGAGTAGACTATATGAAACAAATCACTATTTGAGCATGGCCATGCATTTCATAGTCCTACTCAATCAAGAGGCCTATGGATATCACCCCTAATATATAGGAGGGTTAAATTCCATCTAGATCACTCATATTCCTCACACGATTCATGATGTACCCAATAATCACCTTTATCGTCCACCTATTAAAGGTGGCCTTTGATGATATCAAAGTACATAAATTCTCGTGTAGTAATATAGTGATTTCAGGTCGGAGGATCATTACATCATTGTCACTATGAAAATTGCTTATGACACTTTGCATAATGCTCCACGTAGAATTCTCATGGTGGGTCTGCCCAGTACATTGTTCTCTAACATGTACCTATGCATTGACTCAATATCTCATATATTTATGACCAATGAGATTTGGACATCAGTCAATCCACATACTAGTCTCAATGTATCATTGTTGTCCCATTAACAATGACACTCGACTAGGGATATTTAAGAGTAATGATACTAATTGTAACTATATGATCTCATGTTCAAGTCACATACTTGAAGCCATATAATTTGTATCACTATTCTAAGGACTTTTATTCTGTTAACATTTATATAACGCAGTAAATAAAACCATAATAAAATAATTCATTTATTCAATCAAATATAATATCAAAAAATATTTAAATAATTACATCAAAGAATTAGCCTCTAGGGCATAAACTCTAACAGTCTCCCACTTGCACTAGAGCCAATCACTCATGTATCTAATACCCATGGAACTAGTGTGACCTTCATACTTATGCTGCGACAAAGCTTTGGTCAGTGGATCTGCAACATTATCATCTGTTGGCACTCTGCTTATATGTACATCTCCTCTATCAATGATTTCACGGATGAGATGGTACCGCCTAAGTATATGCTTGGATTGTTGGTGAGATCTGGGTTCCTGAGCCTGTGCAATGGCTCCATTATTATCACAGTATAGCTTAACCGGATCAACAATGGTTGGAACAACACCAAGTTCAGTGACGAACTTTTTAATCTATACAGTCTCCTTGGCCTCACTAGAAGCAGCAATATACTCAACCTCTGTTGTAGAATCGGCTACTGTCTATTGCTTCAAACTTTTCCAGCTAACAGCACCACCATTAAGGCAAAACACAAAACCTGACTGAGACTTATAGTCATCTGTGTCAGTCTGGAAACTAGCATCTGTGTAATCCTTTACTGTCAGTTCGTCTTCACCTCCATATACCAAGAATGAATCCTTAGTCCTTTTCAGGTACTTGAGGATATTCTTGACTGCTGTCCAGTGACCTTCACCTGGATTCGACTGGTATCTGCTCGTCATGCTCAAAGAATACGAGACATCCGGACGAGTACATATCATTGCATACATGATAGATCCAATTGCCGAAGCATAAGGGATCTTTCTCATACGCTCCTCATCATCATGTGATTTAGGATATTGGGCCTTAGAGATCTTAACACCATGAGACATGGGTAAGTGTCCTCTTTTTGCCTCTTGCATGCTGAACCGTTTCAGCACTTTATCAATATATGTACTTTGACTTAGGCCGAGCATTTTTCTCGATCTATCTCGATAGATCTTGATACCTAAAATGTAGGTTGCATCGCCCAAATCTTTCATGGAGAAACATTTTCCTAACCATGTTTTTACAGCCTGTAAGGAAGGAATGTCATTCCCAATAATTAATATGTCGTCAACATATAATACCAGGAATATAATGTGACTCCCACTAACCTTCTTATATACACAAGGTTCATCTTCATTTTTTATAAAGCCAAACTCTTTGACTGCTTCATCAAATCTAAGATTCCAACTTCGAGAGTCTTGCTTCAATCCATAAATGGATCGCTGCAGCTTACATACCTTTCCAGCATCCTTTGGATTGGCAAAACCCTCAGGTTGTGTCATATACACATCCTCAATGAGATTTTCGTTAAGGAAAGCAGTTTTGACATCCATCTGCCAGATTTTGTAATCATAAAAGGCTGCAATAGCAAGTAAGATCCTGATGGATTTAACCATTGCCACTGGAGAGAAGGTTTCATTATAGTCAACACCTTGAACTTGTTTGAAACCTTTTTCTACCAGTCGACCTTTATAGGTTTGTACATTACCATCCATGTCGGTTTTCTTCTTGAAAACCCACTTGCACCCGATTGGTTTTACCCCTTCGGGTGGATCAACTAAAGTCCATACTTGGTTAGTATACATGGAGTCCATCTCAGATTTCATGGCTTCAAGCCATCTCTCAGAATCTGGTCCATTCATAGCTTCTTGGTAGGAAGCAGGTTCATCATAATCTATGAGCATCACATCGCCGTTTTGAGTCACAAGAAATCCATAATATCTCTCGGGCTCTTGGCGTGTCCTACCAGATCTACGAATGCCTCGTGTAATTTGAGCAGGTTCACTTTCCACAATATCTTGTGGTTCCTGCTCATGTTCCAACTCAGGTTCAATGATATTTTGTGGTTCTCGAACTTCTTCGAGTTCTACTTTCCTCCCACTGTTTCCTTTAGAGACAAATTCTCTTTCTAGAAAAATACCAGTTCGAGCAACAAATACTTTGTTCTCAGAAGGTTTGTAGAAATAATACCCTTTTGTTTCCTTTGGGTATCCCACAAAATTACATTTGTCAGATTTGGGTCCGAGCTTGTCAGAAGCCAGACATTTTACAAACGCCTCGCAACCCCAAATCTTCATGAACGATATACTAGGACGTTTCCCAGTCCACATCTCATATGGTGTCTTATGAACCGTCTTTGTAGGAACACGGTTAAGTATGAATGCAGCTGTCTCTAGGGCATGACCCCAGAAGCTTATTGGAAGATCTGCATGACTCATCATCGATCGTACCATGTCCAACAAGGTGCGATTCCTCCTCTCAGACACACCATTCCATTGTGATGTTCTAGGTGGAGTGAGCTGTGATATAATACCACACTCCTTTAGAAGGTCATCAAAGTTTTAGCTTAAGTATTCACCTCCTCGATCGGATCGAAGGGCTTTTATGCTTTTGCCAAATTGGTTTTGAGCTTCATTCTTGAATTCCTTGAACTTTTCAAAGGATTCGGATTTGTGTCTCATAAGATACACTTATCCATATCTACTGAAGTCGTCAGTAAATGTAATGAAGTAATAAAACCCACCTCTTGCTAACGAACTCATGGGTCCACATACATCTATATGTATAAGTCCCAATACTTCGCTAGCTCGTTCACTGTGTCCAGTGAAAGGGGCTTTAGTCATCTTGCCTAATAAACAAGACTCGCATGTCTCATATGATTCAAAATCAAATGAATCCAAAAACCCATCTTTATGGAGTTTGGATATGCGTTTCTCATTTATATGGCCTAAACGACAGTGCCAAAGATATGTCGAATTTGAATCATTTGATTTAAATCATTTTGTATTTATGCTATAGATAGGCATTTCTAAATTAAGAATATAAAGACCATTAAACAATTGTGCAACACCATAACATATTTTATTTAAGTAAAATGAACAACTGTTGTTCTTTATTAAAAATGAAATACTTTTCTTGTCCAAACAAGAAACAGAAATAATGTTTTTGCTCATAGCAGGCACATAATAACAATCCTCTAATTCTAATACTAGCCCAGTGGGCAAAAATAAATGATAAGTTTCTACGGCTAGTGCAGCAACTTTTGCTCCATTCCCAACTTGTAGGTCAACCTCGCCTTTCGCCAAAGTCCTACTCCTTCGGAGTTCCTGCACATTAACACAAATGTGAGAACCACATCCAGTATCCAATACCCATGATGTAGAAGTGGACAAATTGACTTCTATAACATATATACCTGAATCAGAAGTCATACTTCCTTTCTTTTTCTTCAGTTCTTCCAAATAAGCATGACAATTCCTCTTCCAGTGTCCAGATTTTCCACAGAAGTGACAATCACCTTCTTTAGCCACCCCACCTTTAGGTTTTAAAGCTTGTTTGGTTTTGGGATTGGGTTTGGCAGATTTAGATCCTATCTTCTTCTTGCCTTTTCCCATTCCCTTAGCATTCCCCTTTTGCACCATCATTATGGGAGCGGGTCCTGCCTTTTTCATGTTGTTCTCGGCAGTTCTTAACATGCTCAACAACTCAGTAAGTGGTTTCTCAATTTCATTCATGAGGTAATTCATAACAAATTGAGAGTAGCTGCTGTTCAAAGATTGCAAAACAAGATCAGTTTGGGCTTCCGGAGTAATTGAAAAACCCAACCTACCAAGGTACTCAATATACCCAATCATTTTCAGCACATGTGGACCAACTGGATCACGTTCACCCATCTTGCAGTGATACAACGCCTTGCTTGTATCATACCTCTCCTGTCGAGCATGCCCTTCGAACAATTTCTTGAGATGCTCGATCATCTCATAAGCATCCATTAACTCGTGTTGCTTCTGAAGCTCAGAGTTCATAGTTGCTAGCATGAGACAACTCACGTCCAGAGCATCATCTTGATGCTTCTTGTAAGCATTATGCTCTACACGTGGTGCAGTGTTAGCTGGTGCTGCAGGAATGGGCCCATCAAGGACATATAGCTTGCGTTCCTGTTTGAGGACAATCCTCAAGTTCCTATGCCAGTCTAGGAAATTAACTCCACTCAGCTTTTCCTTCTCAAGAACTGATCGTAGTGAAAGACTATCTGTGTTGTTGTTTGCCATTGATATCTACAATTTATAAGTGCAAAAATAATAAGTCAAATTGCAGAATTTTGATATTATGTAATTGATAATAGTACATTCAAAATATACCTCCCACTATTTTATTCAAATTAATAGCCCTCACCATTAATTCGGAAAACATTTTTCAATTAAATCTTTCTAGTGAGCTAAGATCCATATTTCATTATGCCTTAAGTTAGCTTTGGCTATTCTCTCAAAACATAATTATTTAGGTAGACAACCCTTTGTCAATTATATCATATATAACTCTTAGATAGTTTGGTGAACAACATTTGTTTCTAGTCCATCTAATGGTACCTACCAAACTCTATGCCTCTAAGTCCACAATCCTATTGTGACAACTTAGTTAAGTCTGGCCCAATGATTTTAATAGTTTGGATATCACAATTATCCTATCGCATCTTACCAAGATAAATGGGGTACTTTACTTTGGCAAACCTACATCCATCGGTCAAGGTCTTGATGAGTGTTATTCATTGGAAGGCATCTGATTTAGACTTAATAATTTTATGAGGGATTTTAATAATTAATTTAGATCTCACCAATTTTAATCTTATTAAACATACACATTATTTATCATATCATATCGTATACAAGCATAAATAAAGTTCAAAATTAAATGTGTCACAGTTATGGCCCCAACCCTATGCCAATCTTTTCAAGCTAATGAAAAGATTGAAGGTCAGTCTAAGGTGGTAAAAGGTCTTCAAAATAGTAGCTTCCTTGGACCTTCCTCATGCATGTGTCTCCTCTCCATCATCATCTTGTCATCTTGATAGGTTACAATTGTACATTACATGACATAAAGAAACCTCGAGTTACATTCGAGGGGATTTAGATGAGAAGAGAATATTACATCAGAATTTATAGAAAGGCACGACATGCAAGCCGTATTTCAAAACCAAAACCACTAACCTGTGGGTCAAAAGGGCCATAACTGTGCACCATGCATATCACAATAAGCACATGACACAATTTATATAATTAAAGAAAACTATATACAAAATATTGGGGTCATAACCATCGTGCGCTACGACGGGGGGGTCCAAGGGGGGGCTCCCCCCTGGCAGTGGTCAGGCTGACCGATCAACCGGCGGGTGGTCTCGCTGCCCGGTCAGCGAGCGGGGTCGGGGGCAGCGCCTTGGGAAATTTTTTTTGAACCACAATCTGTATTGTAGAATTTTTCATACAAATCTCTGAAACAATTCCAGAATCATATACAATCCGCTAACACACTCATACTAACAATACACCCAGAACATATCATATATATGTCCAGTTTCGATTAATCATATTAAATCGAATCTTCATGTTTCTAATCCAATTAAAACAGAAGTTGAATTGTTATTCCACCTTCTAGGATACAATTATCAGAACATCATATACATGCATATATATTACAGATTTCCAGAATACGCATACATGCAGAATATCATATATTCAATTTCAGATCGGTAAACATGCATCATCATATATCATATATAACGAATACAATTAAAACACATAATCTGAATTAATCGTTTCGCAAGTAGCTCTGATACCACTGTAGGTTTTTCGGCACATAAACGCAGCGGAAATTAAAAATTTTCCGAAACCCTAAAACAGGATCCATGCGAAAACATATTAATTCAGAGGTTAAGATATGTTTTACCGATTATTCAGGCCTGAAAGGAGACGATGGAGATTCTGGAACTGCTTCGAATCCTCAACGCAATCCAACGGAACTGCGCCTCTACGGTATCCACACGAACGTCTCGCGAATCGTCACACGATCTGCAGCAAGGAAAGCTGCGGTACTAGCCGCCAAGGATATGGACTTTTCAAAAATTTTCTCTCTAGTCTCTCTCTAAGAGCGGCTAGGGTTTTGATATCGATGATCCCCTAAACGGCTGATATATCATATATATAGCAGTTAAAGGAATTAACCAAAACCGAATCCAATTAGAAAAATAAAATCCAAATTTATATATATATATATATATTATATCTTAATTAAGTCTTACTTAATTAATATACATATATATATATATATATATATATATAAATTATCCTATTAATTTAAATTCATAATTTAAATACTATCAATCATATTGATATATTTAAATCAATACAATTTAAATTAATTCCCTTCTAATTACGTTCTAAGTGTGTGACCCAATAGGTTATTATTATGTTGGAAATAATTTTAAAATCATATTATAAAATTATAAACAGTGAGCGGCATCTAGTAATGCATCACTGCTACCCAAATAATAATAAGATCGGTGATTCGATACAACCTTTTCATGACCAATGTTTCAATGTAATTTAATCCTTTTAACCTTGACATCCTAGATTAAACTCGAGGCATGGAATGTGTCATCCTTTTCATAATTTAATCTGAGTTTTCTTGATCGATGAGTAGACTATATGAAACAAATCACTATTTGAGCATGGCCATGCATTTCAAAGTCCTACTCAATCAAGAGGCCTATGGATATCACCCCTAATATATAGGAGGGTTAAATTCCATCTAGATCACTCATATTCCTCACACGATTCATGATGTACCTAATAATCACCTTTATCGTCCACCTATTAAAGGTGGCCTTTGATGATATCAAAGTACATAAATTCTCGTGTAGTAATATAGTGATTTCAGGTCGGAGGATCATTACATCATTGTCACTATGAAAATTGCTTATGACACTTTGCATAATGCTCCACGTAGAATTCTCATGGTGGGTCTGCCCAGTACATTGTTCTCTAACATGTACCTATGCATTGACTCAATATCTCATATATTTATGACCAATGAGATTTGGACATCAGTCAATCCACATACTAGTCTCAATGTATCATTGTTGTCCCATTAACAATGACACTCGACTAGGGACATTTAAGAGTAATGATACTAATTGTAACTATATGATCTCATGTTCAAGTCACATACTTGAAGCCATATAATTTGTATCACTATTCTAAGGACTTTTATTATGTTAACATTTATATAACGCAGTAAATAAAACCATAATAAAATAATTCATTTATTCAATCAACATAATATCAAAAATGTTTAAGCAATTACATCAAAGAATTAGCCTCTAGGGCATAAACTCTAATAGGAGAAAGGAAAGAAAAGAAAATGGTCCCCTATTCGCTTTTCTCTCTCATTAGTTGATGGTCCCTATAGTATTTGCTTTTCTATTACCTAGAAATAAAAGGATTTGATTCTTAACTAAAAGTTTAATTTAAAATTAAATTCAAAATATAAATAATTTAAATATTAATTAAACTTTAAAGTTTGATATATTACTCGAGCTTTTTTAAATTATAATTTTTTTTGTTCATATGTCAAATCGAGAATGTATTGAACTTGATATAAATAAATTTTAATTATATTTTATTTTAAACTTGATAAATTTAATAAATTAAATCTAAATAACTCAAATTTTCATTAATTAATTTATTTAAAGAGAGTGAGAAGAGGGATTAAATTGAATTAAATATTTGGAGTACAAATGTCATTTCAAATATTTACTCGATTAATCCCTCAAAAGTTTGCAAACTGGTTCTGCAAAGATTGCACCATATGCATCATGCCATAGTTATTTGGCAGGAATTATGATCATCACTCATCAAGGTCCTGAAAATAGTTACTTACTTTAAGAATGATTACTGATTACCACATTATTAATTAGATATATAAATCTAATGAAAACAAATTAATCAAGTTATTTAATTATCCACATATTAAAAACGTACAATTGGTGCTTTCACTCTGTGTTTTTATAGCCGGATAAATTTCAAATTTAAAACTAAACGGAAGCTCTAAATGGTGATTTCACAGGTGTGTTTCTAATCTATAGCCGAATAAATTTCAAATTTAAAACTAAACGGAAGCTCTAAATGGTGCTTTCACAGCTGTGTTTGTAGACACTCGAAATTTTCTTTCCCTGTTACTAACACTGTAGGAGAGCAAGAATATCATCAAATCAACCTCGGTCTCAATACCGGGTCATCAGTTCAACCCCGGTCTCAATACCGGGCCATCAAATCAACCCCGGTCTCAATACCGGGCCAATAGTTCAACCCCGGTCTCAACCCAAGAGGTACAGATCATCCTCGATCTCAACCGGAGAGGTATAGGTCAACTTCGGTCTCAACCCGGGAGGTACAGGTCAGCCCCGATCTCAACCTGTGAAGTACAGGTCAGCCTCACTCTCAACCTGAGAGGTACAGGTCAGCCCCGGTCTCAACTCGGGAAGTACAGGTCAGCCCCGGTCTCAACCTAGGAGGTACAGGTCAGCCCCGGTCTCAACCCGGGAGGTACAGGTCAGCTCTGGTCTCAACCCGGGAAGTCAGGTCAACTTCAAGAACAAACCTGAAGCTCCACAACATCTCCAGAGGAAAACCTGGGGCGACCAAGTCAGCCTCAGAGAAAACACTGAGGACAAACAAACTCGAATGGGATCCAAATCTTGGAAACAGCCCCAGGAAGTCAACCAAATACCATGCCAACACTAAGGGCAACCCCAGGAGGGGCAAAATGGTTATTTTACCAACTCTAAGCCAATTCGGTCAAACTCAAGATGGATTGATGCCACCAAGGTCAGAACGAACCATAACGATGATCCCGAGTGCAAACAGCGCAAGACAGCTCATTGGTCAAACTGCGGGGAATCGAAGACCTAGTTATGAACCCGTCTTCTTGTACCCAAAAAAT
Source organism: Panax stipuleanatus (assembly GCA_020205555.1). Classification (NCBI taxonomy): domain Eukaryota; kingdom Viridiplantae; phylum Streptophyta; class Magnoliopsida; order Apiales; family Araliaceae; genus Panax; species Panax stipuleanatus. Next base: position 39,917,320 of record CM035120.1, read on the forward strand.
ATTTTATCCCATGTCATTGTGACACTCTCAGCGAGGGCTTTTCAAAATTGTATCGCACGCCTCAAACGGACACTCCGATCAAAATTTAGAAAGTTTCAACTTCAACATCACGTTGCTTAGAGTGCATGTACTTCGAGATGACGGGATCCTCCACGTGGTCCCCACCACATAGAGCCGCACCTCTACTTGCGGTAGCAGCAGGTAGAGTGGAGGCTCCTTGGCCTATATATAGAGGTGCACCCCCCCTCTCATTTCAAGAATTCTAAAACACTCTGAACCTCTGCCCGTTTGGTTTTTTGTCTTCCAAACCCAAAATTTTTCACTCTAACAAGTAGATATACCCATATACTACCACATATCAGAAAATAACCGGTAGATTTGGACGTTTAAAGCCTAAGATTTGGCAAAAAGCCCGTGTAGCAGTCCATTGTGAGTATTTTTACGATCAACAAGTTTATATTACTTCTTCGTACTTTTATACACTTGCATATCAAGTTTCATATTATAAATATGCCCATAACTCAGTTCCGTGGCCGTTTTTGTCAACTTTTGGTACATTTTAGTGCCTAAACGTATTTTCTGGCATTTTCACACCTCGGATTGACGATCCGTCGCTTCTTGCAGTTTTTATATACTTGCACCTTCGTTACTAGCAACTTTGCCAGACTGGGTTATCTTCCCAGTCTGGGTTTGGCTTTTTTTATATATATTTAACTATATATGTACTAACTTTTCAATTCTGTCAAGCCCGGATGTCAAATCCGCGGTAGTTTACTTCTTTTATATATAAATATGCATATATAAGCAGCCTTCACCACACTAGGTTATCTTCTCAGTCTTGGTTGACTACTTTTTTGTCTTTCTATATATATATATATATTTATATTTTAGTTCGGCCTGGATTATTATGTGGTCTTTTTACTGCTTTTATATATATTTATGCATATATAAGCAACATTCACCACACTAGGTTATCTTTCCAGTCTTGGTTGACTACTTTTCTGTACATTTACATTCCAGTTCGGCCTGAATTATTCTGTGGCCTTTTTACTGTTTTTATATATTTCTGCAACATTCACCACACTGGGTTATCTTCCCAGTTTTGGTTGACTACTTTTCTGTCTATATTTAAATATATATATTTCAATTTTAGTCCGGGCACAGGCGTGAAAACCCTTCGCCCTTTTTACGGTTTTTCTATATATATTTCAATTCTGTTCAGCCTGGATCATTCCGTGGCTTTTATACTGCTTTTATAAATATATATATATATATATATATATATATGTATATATATATTTCAATTCCAGTCCGGGCACTAGTTTGAAAACCCATCGCCCTTTACAGCTTTCGTATATAACTCTATATATATTGCTTTACTTGCTTTTATTAAATTGTTGCTTTAAATATTCATTTTATATGAATCGGCACTGACATTTTTGCGGGCGAACTAGATTTATTTAAATCTCGCCAATTCTAGCTTTCAAACGATTAAAAACAGGTCCAGACAGAACCAGGAAGCTAGAATGACTGAGATTTATTTAAATCTAGCATTTTTTCTAGTTTCAGTTATAAAAGCAACCTCGCGTCCCTTAGATCGTTATCTAGTGGGAACGAGACGTTTTGGCCAGATGCGGACCAGAATTTACTGAATAAATCCTCGGTTCTGGCGACATTTGGGATATATTTCTGTGTAAAGTTAAGATATATAGGTTTATTGGCCTCCCTATGTGAGCCTAGGTATCATGGGATTCATGATCAAACTGATCAGAATCTGATTCCCACGATTGACAAACTCTACTTTACAAATGTACCCTGCCAGTTTTTCTGTAAAATGTACATTACAAAAGTCCTTTAAACGGTTATTCGAATTTAAGGTCTCAACATAGTGAAAATATGGTTTGTCGTGTAAGAGTCATTCTGATGGATGTCATGCCCATGAGAAGACCGACACTTGTATATATTTTGTGGTCAAGGATGCTTCGCAGCCCAATAATCACCATTCAAATTGAGCCAAAAAGGCTGAAAAGATAAAACTAAAGTATCAATATGCTTCAATTCCTATGTTAGCGTAAGGGTTTGAAAACCTTCTTTCAAAACATCACTTCAATCATCTTATCGAAGAAAACCTTTTGCAAATCAAATCAAACACTTTTGCAAATCAAATCAAAGACTTTTTGCAAATCAAATCAAACCCTTCGTATATAGCTTCAACGATGCATAGACATGCTTTCAATCAAACATAGGCCCACCTTTCTTCCAGCATTCACACACATATTGCAGAGTTAAAAGGGAAATATTGAAAAGATGCGGTACCGTATTTACACAGGAGTTGTGGGGTGCCTAACACCTTCCCCAGACTTAACCAAGCCCCCGAACTCAAACTTCGGTTTTAAAAATCAAGTTTCGACAGTGTCCAGCAATTGGGCCTATTTCAAACAAAACTCGGTTGAGTTGGTACAACCATTTCAAATATACCAACTGGCGACTCTGTAAAACGTTCAATCGTCGACATGATACATATTGGCCTTTTCCTAAAAAACCCTTCAAAACCTTTTTCACAAATAAAAAGAGTAAGGATAGAGATAACTTAGGAAGAGAGAAAGATTCGGGTTGTGACCTGATTCGCGGATTTTTTCCCGACGTTGACAGGTGGCGACTCCGCTGGGGATAGTAGAAGGCTTAGGCTATGTTTCAAATCTTTTTAAAACATTTCCCTTTTAAAATTACGTATGGGTGAATGTTGCGTCGTTACATTGAATGAATGCGTGGATGCTACTTCTTTACATTGAATGAATGTGAATGAATGCTTTCCTATTTTTTTAGTGCTTCGCACCTATGTCATCATATGCATAATGGTGAGACGCGATGTATGTGAATGTATGTTGTGATTCATCCTTCGGGAGGCAAAGCCCATCGGTGATAAGTAATGACTCTGGGGATGGCTAAGTCTCTGGGGGCTCATGAAAAAGCACCACCCAGATTCACTCCAGTTGAATGATCGAATTAATTTTCCTTCTAGTAGATTGCAATAATCTGGGAACCTTCATGCCAAAAAGCCGCGAGAGTAGCCTAAGATAGGTCAGCCTCTGATTAACCAAATCCGATGGGAAGCTTCTTTATGCCTTCCTCTTTCAATTCAATGTCAAATTTTTAATTCCAAATGTAAAGGAACACAATGTAAATATTATAATAAAAATTTACATTTCTTGTCATATACATCCTGTCATCTTATCATCAAAACAACTAACCTCTGTTTTGCAGGATAAGATTAAAAAACCACAAAAACACATTATGGCATGCATCTTATCCCTACCTACATTAGGAAATTAACACACCAACATTTTGTTGTAGGTGAAAAATTGGTCCTGTCACTAGATCTAAGTCTAAAAAAGCACTAAGTCCATCCACGGACATGACTTTGAGTGCTCAACCAGAATCCACCCCTGTCTCTAGGGAATAGTTTGAAGGACTGAATAATTAGATAGCTGAATTGGCTAATTTTATGAGAGAACAGAGTAAAGCCCCTAAAGGGAAGCAAGCCCAAACTCACACAGAACCGGGAACACTTGGTGGTAGTGGTGGCAGTCAATAGACCGAAAAAGCCGAGACTCAGATTCCTGGACCACAAAACCAGAACACAACCAACAAAACCCCTGAAATCACCATCCTCAACAAAGAACAGAAAGCTGGTAACATTCTGAAGAAAGTATTGTTGATGGAAGAAACTCTCCGGTCTATCAAAGGGACTAGGGCCTTTGGCAGTGTTAATTATTCAGACCTCTATATCTTCCCTGGGGTTCGTTATCCCAAAAAATTTAGAACTCCTAATTTTGAGAAATATGATGGATTGGGAGACCCTTATACTCACCTGAAGGTATTCATTGGAGAACTCAGATCCTATGCAGAGGACGAGAAACTTCAAATGCAGTTATTCCAGAAATGTTTAACCGGAGAGGCAAGAGCCTGGTATGCCCGTTTGGACAACTCTAAGATCCACAGTTGGGAAGAACTGGCACATGCTTTCCTCAGTCAATATAGCTTCCAATCTCAGCTGGCTCCAGACAGATATCAGATAACCAAAATCAAGAAACAAAACACTAAATCATTAAGAGAATATGCCCAACGCTGGAGGTGGGTTGCAGCACAAGTCACCCCAGTTATGATTGAATCTGAGATAGTCATAACCTTCATCTACATCCAAGAAGCTCCATATTACGAGAGGGTCCTAGCAGGCATAGGAAAACCATTCTTTGAAATGATCAAACACGGTGAAATGGCAGAGATGGGGATTAAGTTCCGGAAGATAAAGGATCTATCCGCCCTCGAAGCTATTGCTGAACATATCCAGTCTAGAAATTATGGGAGTAATCCCCAGAGGGTACACAAAAAGAAAGATGAAGAAGTGTCCTTAGTATTACAAGGATAGAATCAAAGAGGCGAGTCAAACAGTATGCCCATTCAAAGGAGGAACTACACCCCTTTCCAAGCTTCAACATAGCCTTCAAACCTTTCATTTCATAAAAATATGGAGGTCAGGTGTCGAAGAACTTTCACCCTTCTAGGGGATTCACTCGAGAATGTGCTAAAGCTGTTGACGGCACAGAAGAAGATAGAGCAACTCCTTCCACCAACCAACACTGGTGGACGGAATTTTGACCCAAGTAAGAAGTGTGCTTACCATTCCGGATCCCCGGGCCATGACACTCAAGACTGTTGGTCTCTCAAGCACAAAATCCAATACTTGATTGACAATAGAGAGATTTTGGTGACCAAACCAGAACAACCACACGTACAAGACAATTCCCTCCTTCAGCACAAAGAGGAGAATGTGAACATGATCAACACCAGAAATGGAGAAGGATCCAAGTACCTTCGTTATATGTGAGAATCAACTCCATCCAGCAACAACAGCCCAGACAGTTGGGAAGTCTCAAAAAGGCTGTTCCTGATAGAGTAGGAGAAAAAATCTATCAAGGAACAAATTGAACAGTTAGCAGAACTGGTAGTCTACTAGCATCACATCACTAGATAGATGATGAAGCAGGATAACAAGTCTGATATCGATCGTCCTCCCACACCAAAGATCAATCCCAGGAGGGATCACTACCGGTCTCATGAGCATGAACCCTGGGCCTGCAAAATAGCTAAAGATGAGAATGTCCACACTGGTAGGAAATTCTTATTTCAAAGGAATTTCACTAACCTGAACCAGTCAATGGAGGAAATCCTTCAAATTTTAATCAACGAGGGAATTGTTGTAGACTTATTACCTCCTTTGAACCCTCGATCCAAGAAATTCAAGCCTGACCAAATCTATCAGTACCACTCCAATTCACCCCGGCCATGATACTGAGGATTGCTGGGCACTTCGTAATCTAATCCAAAACATGATTGAAAGCGATGAATTGATAAGAGGGAATCGGGATTATGGTATCCCAGATGAAGATAATCTCTGTATTTCCACTGCGTGGAATCAGGATACAGTGGCTTTTGTGTCTTGTGACAATGAACTAACCCTCACACCCTTAGTACTTTTAGGGAAAGGGGTCCAAGAAATACAAAATCCTGTGAAGGTGGCCGCACCTGAGCCTCTAATCTTTCCCTTCAGACCTCAGTATCCAACTATTAGTCTAAAGAGGGTCCCATGGAACTACGAGAATGATGAATGTTCCACTTCAAACAACATTGCCATCGTACCAAATGATAATCCATTATACCTGCCTCAGCGGGTGATCAAAACAGTCATCAAAGCCAAAGAAAAGGTGGCTAAAGAGAAAATCAAAGAGTTCCTCAACCAAATGGGACACAACAAAATCATAATAGTGCAAAGCTTGAAAAAGACACCCAAGAAAATGTCCATCTTAGATCTGGTTCTATCCTCAGTGGAGCATCGTGATATTCTAGTGAAAGTAGTGGAAGAAGCCCATCTACCACATACCGTGGATGCCGAGAAATTCCGTCACGTGATAGAACACATTTTTAACAGTAATGTGATATCGTTTACTGACGATGATATCCCCGCAGAAGGGACGGGTCATCGCAAATCCTTGTATATAGCTGTGATATCTTCCGGGTATGTGATCAGAGGTGTGCTCATAGATGGAGGATCATCCCTCAACATCTGTCCCTACGATACCTAGAAGAGAATGAAGATCAACCCGAACCGGATCAAAACTAGTCATGTGGTCATCCGGGCTTTCGATGGATCTCGCTGACAAGCTATGGGAGAAATAGAGCTTCCTCTGAAGATTGGTTTGCACACTTTCTATGTGTCCTTTTAGGTGCTCAACATTGCCACCGGATACAGCTTGTTGCTTGGCAGACCATGGATCCACATGGCAGGGGCAGTGCCATCCACCCTCCATCAATAGCTCAAATACATTATCAACAACAACCTAATCACGGTCAATGCCAAACCAGAATACCCTGTCTGCATATAGGGAGACATGCTAGTGATTAGCCTGGATGCAGGGATTGAACCTGCAAGTTTTCAAGCCCTGGAGGTGAGTGATACTCAGTATTTACCTATCGGGGCACCGGCCTTGAAACCAAAGGTCTCCACCGAGGTGATGACAGTGGGTCAGGAAATGGTATGTTTGGGTTTCCAACATAGAGAAGGGTTAGGAAAGAATCAACAAGGTATCAAGAGTCCAATACAGATCCCGAGTCAGACTGGGAGATCCGGATTGGGTTATTCATCTAGGTCAAACCGTCGGAACCCACACAAGCATCCTAAGGCTCATGCTTCCACAATTTTGCTGCCAGACTTTACGGGTGTCGGATAGGTGAAACCTATGAGGAAAATACCAGCTCTGGTATCAACCATGTTATTTCCTCCCATTATACCAGCAAGTGAGAGAACAACTCCCAGATCCGAGATGGATAGGAAAAACAGAAAAGAAAAGATCCTGTACAAAGGACGAGACCCATTTGCTAACATGCGGGTTATCATAAACTACGAGGGTATGAATGATGAGATCCCAGACAGCGACAACGAGGATCAGATTCAAATTCCTCAAATTAAGAAGGAAAAATGGCGTAGTTCAAAGAAAAACCCCGACCCTATTATAAAGGATGTCTCAATCGTTATCCGAGATGAGACAGATAATCATAATTCCTTGATCCTCCATGTTCACGAGGATCTAACCCTAGATAACTGGAGAAGTGTCCCTTGCCTCAGTCGAAAAGGGGCAGAGAGTCCGTCTACCCTTTAAACATGCTTTCATTTACTATTTACTTTTGATTGCACAACTATAGCAGTAACTTTTATCATGCTTTGCCAAATGCTCTGTATATTTAAGTAGTTGTATATATTAAAATGAAAGCATTTTTGTTTTCAGGACTCAAGAATTGGATGTGTTTGTCTCTGCTGATGAAATGCCAACCTGTCACAGTGACTACAACTTTGATGTAGAACTGAACTTCGACTTGATGGATATTGATCAAGAGGAGGAAGATGACTATGAGGTGCCCGAGGAGATCAAAGAATGGGTCGAAGACAAACCCAAACCTAAGCCTTGACCAAACCACCACTATCAACATAAGAACCTTCGAAAACATCAATGAAATCCAGATAGACTTAGACCTCATACCAGACCAAAAAGCTGACCTGATCAAACTCCTAACACAGTTTCAGGATGTATTTGCATGGTCACATAAAGACATGATTGGCCTATCCATTGACATTGTCATCCATCGAATGCCCATCAACGATGGATTCAAGCCAATCAAATAAAAGCTCAGGCGATTGAAACCTGAATGGAGTTTAAAAGTCAAAGAAGAAGTTGTTAAACAATTCAAAGCCGGAATCATCATGGTATCAACCTACCAGAGTGGCTTTCAAACATAGTCCCACTGCCTAAGCCCGGAGGGAAGGTACGAGTATGCGTGGATTACCAAAATTTGAACAAAGCCTGTCTCAAGGATAATTTCCCGGTACCTTTCATCAACATCTTGATAGACAATGCGGCGCAGTACGACATGTATTCCTTCGTAGATTGCTTTGCTGGTTATCATCAAATCATGGTTGCTGAAGAAGATTGGGAGAAAATAGCTTTCATCACTCCCTGGGGAACCATTCTGCTATAGACGATTTTCCTTCGGCCTCATTAATGCCGGAGCCACGTATCAGCGAGCCATGATGGCCCTATTTCATGACATGCTGCACAAAGAGATAGAGGTTTATGCGGACGACATCATCATCAAATCCCATAGGGAGGATGATCACATTGACCATCTTAGGAAGCTGTTCAACAGGTTGCACATGTACAACCTCAAGCTGAATCCTGCCAAATGTGCCTTTGGCGTCAAAGCAGGCAAGTTGTTGGGATTCTTGGTGAGTAATAGAGGCATCGAGCTAGACCCTGCCAAGATCAAAGCCATCACTGAGATGTCCGTACCTCGAACATAGAAGGAGATACGTGGGTTTCTTGGGAGAATTAACTTTATAAGTCGATTCATTTTCTAGCTCACAGCAACCTGTGAACCCATATTCAAGCTACTAAGGAAGAATTCCTCCACCAAATGGAATGAGGATTGTCAACAAGCATTCCTTGCCATCAAAAGGCAGCTGGTCGAAGCACCAGTACTAGTACCACCAAGGGATGGAGTTCCCTTGTTCATGTACCTGTCAGTCAATGTCAATGAAATGGGCTGCATGCTAGGACAGAAGGATGATAGTAGCAAAGAAAGAGCCATCTACTACATCAGTAAAATATTCAGCAATGGTGAACAAAAGTACACTCTGATCGAGAAAACATGCTTTGCGCTAGCATGGGCCGCTATGAGGTTGCAACATTATTTGCATGGGCATATGACCTACCTCATATCCCGCATGGATCCAATTAAATATGTATTCAACAAGCCAATGTTGAATTGTTGACTGTCCAAATGGTAGTTGATCCTACAACAGTTCGACATTGTCTACGTGACTCAAAAGTCAATCAAGGGTCAAGGCATTGCAGATCAATTAGCTGAAGCACTTGCAGGAGGGTTTGAGCCCATGGAGACCTATTTCTCGGATGATGGGATAATGACAATTCAACAACTCCAACAAAAGAATACAGTCCAACCATGGAAAATGTATTTTGACGGAGCGGTAAACATGGAAGGTGCCGGAGTTGGGGCAATCCTTATCTCTGGTACAGGAGAACAATATCCTGTGGCTACCAAATTGCAATTTGGCAACACAAACAATATATCCGAGTATGAAGGCTGTATAATGGGATTGAAACTAGCCCAATCCATGGGTATCAAACATTTACTGGTCTTTGGAGACTTTGAGTTGGTCATCAGACAAACCACTGAGGCATATCACACCAAAGAACTGCATTTGCTGCCCTATCATTGTCAGGTCGTGAAAATATCTCTAGAGTTTGAAGACAAAACTTTCAGCCATATTCCTCGGGGTAGGAATTACTTCGCTGATGCATTTGCAACGTTGGCTTCATTAATTCGCATATCCGATAGGAGGGGGATTCCCTGCATCAAATTCATAATTCAGAAAGCCCCGACATACAAAAATTACATTGGAGAAGTATCAGATGAAATACCTCATGTCAATCAGCATTGGTATCAAGACATCAAGGAATATCTTCGAGATGGATCTACACCCGCTGGGGAAAGTCAATCCAAATAAAAGTAGATTCATAAATTGGCTATGAAGTTCTATTTGAGCGAAGATGCCCTCTATAAAAGAGATGCTGGAATAGGCTTGTTAAGATGCCTTGATAAAGAGCAAGCCTAGAGGTTGATGGACGAAGTCCACGGTGGAGTGTATGGTCCACACATTAGCGATCACCTGCTGGCCAAGAAAATATTAAGAACAGGACATTATTGGATCTCGCTCAAAGCTGGCTGTGATGATCACGTCAAGAGATGTTATCAATGTCAAGTACATGGAAATGCCATCCACGCTCCTCTAAATGAGCTACACAACATGAGTTCGCCATGGTCTTTTTCCTTGTGGGGAATGGATGTGATCGGTCCAGTGGAACTAAAAGCCAGCAATGGTCATCGATTCATCTTCACCATGATCGATTACTTCACCAAATGGGTTGAAGCAACCTCTTTTCCCAAAGTCACCAAAGAGGTCATCATTGGTTTCATCAGAAATAATGTCGTATGTCGGTATAGGACAACAGGAGGTGATCATATCAGACAACTCCAAAAACCTGAATAATCAAATGATGAAAGAACTGTGCAGTAAGTTCCACATCAAGCATCTCCATTCCGCCATCTATCGGACCAAGATGAATGGTGCTGTCGAAGCGGCCAACAAGAACATTAAAAAGATCATGCAAAAAATGTTCGCCAATCACAAGGAATGGCCTGACCTGCTGCCTCCAACCCTGTTAGCATACAAGACATCAATGCGCACTTCTACTGGGGCTACCCCCTTTTCATTAGTCTATGACATGGAAGCAGTCCTTCCCATGGAAGTAGAAATGAAGTCCCTAAGAGTTTTGATAGACGCTCAGATGGACGAAGATCAGTGGTTGCAAGACCGATACCACCAATTGACCCTGATAGATGAAAAGAGGGCTACAGCCATTTTCCATGGACAGTTGTTTCAGCAAAGGATTGCTCGATCCTACAACAAGAAGGTTGAATACAGTAATTTAAGGAAAATGACTTGGTGCTGAAGAAAGTTTTGGCCAATCAAGATGAAGCTAAAGGAAAGTTCGCACCTAATTGGGAAGGCCCTTTCATTGTCAAGGAGGTGTTGACAGGAGGAGCTATCAGATTACAAGAGATGGACGGGAGCGAATTTCCCCAACTCATCAATTCAAACACCAGTGAAAAGGTACTATGTTTGAAGCACATGCATGACAACATCCGGGTCCTATAAATCAAATCAGGCTTGATTTTCACTAGAAAGCCGGAACTACGAATGACCTGATCTCCCTACATCCGGGAGTACGTAGGCAGCCATTTTTGGAGCTGTCAAACCAAATAAAAAATTTAAAAACTCATCAAACCAAACTCAAAACATAAGAAAAATACTTTTCAAACCTCTCTCACACAAAAAATTGAACTACGAATGACCTGATCTCCCTACACCTGGGAGTATGTAGGCAGCCATCTACGGCACGGTTTAACCATCAATAAAAAATAAAAACCAATGAAGAAAAATAGTCCCAAGACATCAAAGCCATATGAAACCTAAAAACTATCAAGCCTCCTTGGTCAGCAGGCCCATCTGAGATACTCTATGACATCTCATCTGTCAGTCCATCAAGGATAAGCTCAAGATACATCAACAATAGAGAGTCATGAAAGAAGTGGTAATCACTCAGCAATGACAATACATATCCAAACAGGGAAGTGAGTCAAAAATATATTTCTTTGATATATAACACTGTTTGATATATACATAATGTCTTGTACATGACAAAAATGGATGATCTAGTATGTGTAGGAAAAACAAAGCTAGTCTATGGACCTAAGGATAACCGGGCCAGCAATGCTAATATGGCATCTCTCTCTGAAGATGGAGGAGTAGCTGCAAGTGCAATACCCTCAGCCTCCATACGGCTCAAAACATCCACAGTCATCTGTAATGTGGCACTGTGGTCATCAATATATGCACTCATCTCGATAACCAGACCATGAGTGTAAGACCGGAGAGCAGTACTGTCGGCAATGTGGAAATCTCGGGAAGCTATGGCCTCATCCCTCTCCACAAAAGCTGCGTCCATAGCAATCAAAGTCTCCTCGATCTCCACAAAAGCTGCGTCTCTGGCAAATCGGTTCTCCTCTCGCTCAATCAATCCTGCATCCTGAGCGGCTCGAGCCACATCTCTCTCCACTAAAGCTATATCTCTGCCATACAAGGCGGTCAACATCAGCGCTCTAGCCTGATCCCTCTCAAAGGTCATCCTAGCTAGTGTGTCCGCCAAAGCCGGATCTGTCCCTGCAGGAATGATCGACGGATCACTAACTAGTGCTGCTGTCAAACCCATAAAAAGCTCATCCTCCGTAGGAGAATCAGGATCCTCCATAGGCTCCTCCTCATCTGAGTCCACTATCGGAGCTAACTGAATGAATGTAGATGATGCAATATCTGCCTCTAACCATACTGAGTACTCCGCAGAACGATCCGGATGGCTACTGGAAAAATTAGCCCTCTCCCTGTGAGTCCAACACTTATACATTCGAATTAAGTCAGCAGATGATATAGACGAAGCTGACATCCTCTAATCAGCAGGCCCCTTAAACTGATGCATGCTCTAAAACTGATCGAATTGGCCCATAACAGCCAGAGGATGGTAAGTAGTCACTCATTTTAATCCCGCTAGGGGAAAATAGTCCATGCCAGATGCATGGGTAATGAAGCTATAAGGGGAGACTAGCCCTGCGCATGGAAGAATCAAAAATGGATGCGCAATGTTTGACAAAAATGCTGACCATGTCTCTGAATTGGTACACTCCGCCGGCTGAAAAGAGTAGAACATAGCTATTTCATGGGAAAAACAATACCCCTGATGCCTGAAAAATCCAATCGGTCGAATATGGGACATGAGCCATATATACAACAAGACCGAACTGCCTCTGAAGAACCCCTCCAGGTGGGTAATGTAGTGAGTGGCTGACCTCAGCGTCTCAGCCAATATCATCGGTATGATGGTGCTACCCTGCCTAAGGGCCCTAACCACAACTATCAACCCCACATCCAAATGGTCCAAGCGTAGCGGCATATAGACGTAGGATACGATGCACATCATCAAAATGTCTATCCTAGCTAAATGCCATGCCTCTGCTAAAAAAATAAAATTAGTGACATGATGATCATAGCTATCTGGACTGCCAAAGAGATCAATCAAGAAGTCAATAAAGATCACCCATCCAGAGATGATCTCATCCATCACCACGCTTTGGCAAAGACCTAACATCCGTGTAAACGGTCTCCTCATATCGCTGATCGCTGTCCGAACGCAGGGTAACTCTAAGGCTAAACCAGTAAACCGCTGGTACTCCTCAAGAGTCGGAGTCAGCTCATGCTATCCAAAATAGAATACCTATCTCTCGGGTATCCAACAGGGTAAAAGACCATCCATGAACCCATACAGAACCTAAAAGTCTGCAAGGGCCAATGAATGCCCCAACATCTGATCAACTGTCCCTTTGGCTGAGAAAAATAGACTGCTATACCACGATCTCAAGGATAAGGCCACCGCAGATGGTGGTAAATGCTCGATACGGCTAATGGTAGAAGATGTCATCTAAATCACCGTATCACAAGACCATCCAGGTGTCAAATCTGAACTCATCTGTCTAAATGCATACACATGACATAATACATGCATGATGATAAATATAAACATGATGCAATAGATAGGAAATATCATGCATATCTACAACAAACTATCTACTACAAGCATCATCCCTGTCTGATAATAAAATGCAAAATAAAAAGTACAGAAATGTGGGGCACCACCACCCAGCTACTAACAGTGGTCTATCAAAATGGGGCACAGCCGCCCAATAGCCAAAGCAGTGGCTGACCAAAATATATAGCTGCAATAGCTATCCAAAAAGATCTAGATAATCTACACTCAGGCTATTAACCTGTTTCATCTCCTCCGTTGACACAAAGTCACGGACATCAGGCATGTCTAGGCGGTACAAGGGAGGATCAGCCCCTGCAAAACTGCTGGAAAATGGACCTGAAGAGGGGCCCGCTCCTAAGCTGGAAGGGTCAAAAGAAGATGCCTCTGACGGATCTCGGCCAAGATTCCTAATAAAAAAGCGAGCTCTCTCCAACTCCAGGGTCAACTCTGCGATCTGGTCTGAATGAGTGGGCTCCAATCTGTCATTATAACAGACCCATGCACCACGTTTGCCATAAATTGGGTAGCCCGAGTCTGAGCTCCAATAGTACGAAGACTCCACTAGCTGCTAATTGCCTCCTATTTATAATGACCCTCTGATAGGGTAAAGCTATCTATGCCCTCCATAGGGATATCTGTTAGTGGCAGGATCAATGGCCAATAATGCTAAGCAGGAGGAACAATGGGAATGCAGATATGACCCGTAATACTATTGATAGCACGCTCTCCCAAATAGAGCTCCCAGCCTCCCTCTGTCAAAAATGGGACTCTGCGGGTCGACAATGCAAACTCCCAACCAGTGGGGAAGCCTCCCTCAAATCCAACGATCAAAAACACGAAGGTATACGTCATCCAGGAGATCGATCCAGTCGTTAAAATCTCCAGCTGTAGGCGAGAATGGGTGAATCCCTCAGCAACAGGGACCTCCATCAAAGTGGAGTGATGCCAACGCCGTCCTCGAGGATAGGTCTCCAGACCTAAAGCATTGGCTGGCCGTAGGCAAGGAAGCCTCTTATACGCCCAGAACTGGCCATATAAATATCAAAAGTCCTCAGTGACCATGACTGACAAATGTAAATGCAAAAATTAAAAAGGTACAAGAAAGATGTACTCACCAGCAGAAATGGGTAGAACCCTAACCAAGCCTCTGTCAAACCCTCCGAAAGAATGCGCATGCCCGGAGAAAATAGGCAAAGGTGTAGGAACCCCAATCAAAGTCACTGAGGTGCTCTATATATCGGGTAGCACTAACCAGGGCGAAGGACACAGTCGATGAGTTGTCTGCCACAAAATAACCCCTGATGATCACCAGAAATAATTGCCTCAAGATACGATCTCTAATCCTTTGATCATCAGGCAGAGGCTCAAGCAAAGCCCCACTATGGGAATCTATACTCAAGGGACCAGATCGGACCGTCCAACCCTTGATCGCCGTCGCAGGAATACCCAACAGGGACCGAACGACAGTAGGTATGATGTCAGCCACGACAGGCACTGACTCACCCTCGAACTCAATGCCGGTGATGTACCTCCAGTCCATAGGGGTCATCATCACCTCACAATCCAATAAATGAAGGGACTGAGTCTGGTGGAGCCAGTGCTCAGACAAAGCCCTCATATACCCCTAGGGGCAATGGCGGGGAAGAATAGAGAAGAAAGCCTGCCCCAGCCATCGACGATATCCATGTAGTCCTGATGCAAAGTATGATACAGGGAATGCACATTGAACCAGTTCCCTCGAGGTTGCGTAAAGCCGGGAACCTGCATCAAAAAACTAACCAATGTCAAAAACCTGTGTTTCGAGAATGGCAAAAAAAAAAAGGCAATCCAAAAATAAGAAAACTTCAAGTCACCTCGTTGGCATGGAGAAATATCAATGGATGGTGACTCAAGTCTCCCAACAGCTCCTGGGTAGGCACAATAATGCCAAGAACCTTTGCACGTGGTGCCTGAACAGGGGCAGGAGCAACAAAAGGAGCCTGCTCATCATCAATATCAATTGGCGGCTCGTCCTGGGCTGGACAAATCACCTACTCTGTCAATCTAAGAGGCGGTTGAGCAGGATGTGGCTGAGGAACGTCAGAAGCTCGCCTACATCTAACGCCTAAAACTACCCTGTTGGTATTGCCAGGTCTATCTCGATCCATCACCTGGAAAAAGTCTCCAAATCATCTCAGAAAGGGTGTCGTAAGCCTAAAACCTTTGGCTTATTATTTTAAATCAGTACTCTATACATTTCGAAGTCTCAAAACATGCATGGGTCAGTCAAAAATCCCCAGTAGAGTCAAAACTACAAGTTTTAATATGCTCGGGCTTTTGAAATTTTTTTGCCAGAGTCTCCTTTGTAAAATGGACTGTCCGCATGCACACAAGCATGTTTAGGTGGCCATTCAGTAGCACACCTACCCAAAAGCAGGAACAGTTCATATTTATTAAATAAAATCAAAAGTAAACTTCACATTGTAGCCAAATTACTATGGACATTTTTAGTTAAAAATCCAGGCTCACTAGGCCTCAAAAAAGATGAGTAAACTGATCGAAAAGAGCAAAATATGACCGTCTCAGAATCTGAATTTTCTTACATCCAAACGTGCATTACAGTAAGATATGCATACATATGAAGTTAAAAAAAATTTATTAGGTCATATGCGCATACATTTTTTATACATTGTGTCTAAAAGCCCCCTACGTGGTTTACATGCTTTTAAGGGTCAAAACTTGCAAAAAAGGACGTAAAACATTACCTGCGATGCGCTGAACGCGTAGGAGCTGATGGAATTAGAAAAAGGCTGCCCGAACTCCGTAGATCTAAAAAAGAAGATCGAATTCCGTTTAAAACTCGAAATGAAACTTGAAAATAATAAATCCCGCTGCACAATATAAAGCCACAAGTGGAAACGGGCCCACTCGTGGCAGTCGCACTTCTACCTACAGCTGTCTAGGGTGGGTCTGACTCCCCCGGACTAGGTTCAGTTCGAGTTGAAACAGAGTTTATATGAGCCAAAAAAGTTAAATTTGAGAAAAAAATCGCTACGCGATTGAGCTGTTTGTCCTGAAATCCTGTGTTTAAGCAGCGTAATCCTGACAGAAAGGGGAACTCTCTGAAAACCCTTGGTATTCATCCCAAAGCAATGTCTGGGAATCAATGATGAAGAATACTAAAAAACTACCGAAAATCTGCGTAAAACTGCCGAAAAACTACGCAAAACTGCTAAAAACTGCCACTTCAAAACATCGGGTACAGACCAAGATAGTTCAGCCGTTGGCACAGCCCCAGTGAAGCATCGGGTACAGACTGATGATAGTTCAGCTATTGGCTCAACCCCATCAAAGCGTCGGGCACTGATTGATGACATATCAGCCGTTGGCGCAACCTCAGCGAAGCGTCGGGCATTGACCGATGACAGTTGAGCCGTTGGCTCAACCCCAACGAAGCGTCGGGTACTGACTGATGATAGTTCAGCCGTTAGTGCAATCCCAACGAAGCGTTGGGCATTGACCGATGATAGTCCAGCCGTTGGCACAACCCCAGCGAAGCGTCGAGTGCAGAACGAGACAAGTTCAGCCATTGGCGCAACCCCAGCGAAGCGTCGGGCACTGACCGATGACAGTTCAGCCGTTGGCACAACCCCAGCGAAGCGTTGGGTACAGATCGAGATAGTTCAGCCATTGCCACAACCCTAGCGAAGGGTCGGGCACTGACCAATAATAGTTCAGCCGTTGCCACAACCCTAGCGAAGGGTCGGGCACTGACCAATAACAGTTTAGCCTTTAGCCCAACCCCAGCGAAGCGTCGGGTACTGACGAATGACAGTTCAGCCGTTGGCGCAACCCCAGCAAAGTGTCGGGCACTGACCGATGACAGTTCAGTCATTGGCACAACCCCAGCGAAGCGTCGGGTACAGACCGAGATAGCTCAGCCTTTGGTGCAACCCTAGCAAAGCTTCGGGCACTGACCTATGACAGTTCAGCCGTTGGCACAACCCCAGCGAAGCGTCGGGCACTGATCGATGACAGTTTAGCCATTGGTGCAACCCCAGTGAAGCGTTGGGTACTGACCGATGATAGTTCAGCAATTGGCTCAACCCCAGCAAAGTGTTGGATACAGACAGAGATAGTCCAGCTGTTGGCTCAACCCCAACGAAGCGTCAGAGGGATCCGGTGATGAAAGCAATATAATAATCCATCCCCGTTGATAGAATCTGTTACACATCCTCAGAGGGAGCACCGAGATGAAGTGTTGATTCAACTTACTGTGGCGAACTACTGGTGTAGATTATCGCCAAGACAGGCATCGGGAGCACTCATTGGAAAAAGAATAACTCGACGGCAACAAATGTCATCCCCATCAGAGTTACATAGGCTATCGTGGATGACATCATCCCCAGCAGAAAATGACGAAAATAGTTTGCGATAGCCTATTAGTGACCTACAAGCAAAACGAGACGAGAATAGTCTAAAATAGCAGCCTAACTCTGATAACCTATCGGTGGATGTTCTACCAGCAACCTACTGGTAATGCTGCAACAAGGGTTATCACGGGTAACGTTATCCTCAGTAGAAACTAACGTAATCAATCAGTGATAACCCTACCCCCTCGAAGGTATCTGACACTCATGACATACCATATCATGCATTGCCTCCCCTTTGCATTTGCATTTCCAGTGTCTACTAATCTTTATCATGTTTATTCCACTGCGTTGCATGAACATGATAAAGAGGGGAATCTATAGACTTCAAATTTTCTTTCCCTGTTACTAACACTGTAGGAGGCCAAGAAAGTCATCAAATAAACCCCGATCTCAATACCGGGTCATCAGTTCAACCCCAGTCTTAATATCGGGCCATTCGTTCAACCCTGGTCTCAATACCGGGCCATCAAATTAACCCCGGTCTCAATATCGGGCCATCAGTTCAATCCTGATCTCAATACTGGGCCATCAAATTAGCCCCGATCTCAACCTGGGAGGTACAGGTCAGCCGCGATCTCAACTCAAAAGGTACAGGTCAACTCCAGTCTACACCTGAGAGGTACAAGTCAGCCCCGATCTTAACTTGGGAAGTACAGGTTAGTCCCGGTCTTAACCTCGGAGGTACAGGTCAGCCCCGGTCTCAACCCGAAAGGTTCAGGTCAGCTCCGGTCTCAACCCGGGAAGTCAGGTCAACTTCAAGAACAAACTTGAAGCTCCAAAACATCTCCAGAGGAAAACCTAGAGCAACCAAGTCAGCCTCAGAGACAACACTGAAGACAAACAGACTCGAATGGGATCCAAATCTTACAAACAGTCCCAAGAAGTCAACCAAAGGCCATGCCAACACTGAGGGCAACCCCGGGAAGGGTAAAATGGTCATTTTACCAAATCTAAGCCAATTCGATCAAAATCAAGCCGGATTGATTTCACCAAGGTCAGAACGAACTATAACGATGATCCCGAGTGCAAACAGCACTAGACAGCTCAACGAACAAACTGCGGGGAATCAAATACCCGGTTATGAACCCATCTTTTTGGGCCCAAATTTTTTTTATCCCATGTCATTGTGACATTCTCGGCGAGGGCTTTCCAGAAAGGTATCGCACGCCTCAAACGGACGCTCCGATCAAAAGTTAGAAAGTTTCGACTTCGACCTCGCATTGCTCGGAGCGCACATACTTTGAGATGATGAGAACCGTTACTTGGGCCCCACCACGTGGAGCCGCACCTCTACCTACGACAACAATAGGTAGAGTGGAGGCTCCCTGGCCTATATATAGAGGTGCACCCCCCTCTCATTTCAAGAATTCAGAAATGCTTCGAACCTCTGCCTGTTTGGTTTTCTGTCTATTTTCTTGTCGTTCAAACCCAAAAATCTCCACTCTAACACATAGATATACCCATATACTACCACATATCAGAAAATAACTTGTAGATTTGGATGTTTAAAGCCTATAATTTGGCAAAAAGCACGTGTAGCAGTCCATTGTGAGTATTTTTACGATCAACAAGTTTATATTACTTCTTTGTACTTTTATACACTTGCATATCAAGTTTCATTTTCTAAATATGCCCGGAACTCAGTTCTGTGGCCGTTTTTGTCAACTTTTGGTACATTTTAGAGCCTAAACATATTTTCTGGCATTTCCACAACTCGGATTGACTATCCGTCACTTCCAGCAGTTTTTATATACTTGCACATTCGTTACTAGCAACTTCGTCGGACTGGGTTATCTTCCCAGTCTGGATTTGGCTTTTTTTGTATATATTGAAGTGTATATGTACTAACTTTACAATTCTGTCAAGCCCGGATGTCAAATCCGCGGTAGTTTACTGCTTTTATATATAAATATGCATATATAAGCAGCCTTCACCACATTGGGTTATCTTCCCAGTCTTGGTTGACTACTTTTCTATCTATCTATATATATATATATATATTTCAGTTCGGCCTGGATTATTCTGTGGCCTTTTTACTGCTTTTATATATATTTATGCATATATAAGCAACATTCACCACACTGGGTTATCTTCCCAGTCTTGGTTGACTACTTTTCTGTACATTTACATTCTAGTTAGGCCTAGATTATTTTATGGCATTTTTAATGTTTCTATATATATCTGCAATATTCACCACACTAGGTTATCTTTTCAATCTTGGTTGACTACTTTTCTGTATATATTTAAATATATATTTCAATTCCAGTCCGGGCATCGGTGTGAAAACTCATCGCCCTTTATAGCTTTCGTATATATAATTGCATATATATTGCTTTACTTGCTTTTATTAAATTATTGCTTTAAATATTCATTTTATATGAATCGGCACTGACATTTCTACCGACGAACTAGATTTATTTAAATCTCGCCAATTCTAGCTTTCATACGGTTCAAAACAGATCCAGACAGAACCGGGAAACTAGAATGACTGAGATTTATTTAAATCTAGCATTTTTTCGAGTTTCAGTTATAAAAGCAACCTCGCTGCCCTTAGATCGTTATCTAGTGGGAACGAGACGCTTCGGCCAGGTGCGAACCAGGATTTACTGAATGAATCCTCAGTTCTGGAGACATTTGGGATATATTTCTGTGTAAAGTTGAGCTGTACAGGTTTATTAGCCTCCCTATGTGAGCCTAGGAATCGTGGGATTCATGATCAAACTGATCAGAATCTGATTCTCACGATGGACAAACTTCACTTTACAAATGTACCCTGCCAGTTTTTCTGTAAAATGTACATTACAAAAGACCTTAAAACGGTTATCCGGATTTAAGGTCTCAACATAGTGAAAATATGGTTTGTCGTGTCAGAGTCACTCTGATGGCTGTCATGCCCATGAGAAGACCGACACTTGTATATATTTTGTGGTCAAGAATGCTTCGCAGCCCAATAATCAGCATTCAAATTGAGCCAAAAGGCTGAAAAGATAAAACTAAAGTATCAATATGCTTCAATTCCTATGTTAGCGTAGGTGTTTGAAAACCTATTTTCAAAACATCACTTCAATCATCTTATCGAAGAAAAGCTTTTACAAATCAAATCAAACACTTTTACAAATATTGAAAAGATGCGGTACCGTGTTTACACAGGAGTTGTGGGGTGCCTAACATCTTCCCCACACTTAACCAAGCCCCCGAACTCAAACTTCAGTTTCAAAGATCAAGTTTCGACAGTGTCCAGTAATTGGGCCTATTTCAAATAAAACTCGATTGAGTTGTTACAACCATTTCAAATCTACCAACTGGCGACCCTGTAAAACGTTCAATCGTCGACATGATACATGTTGGCCTTTTACTAAAAAATCCTTCAAAACCTTTTTCACAAATAAAAAGAGTAAGGGTAGAGATAACTTAGGAAGAGATAAAGATCCGGGTTGTGACCCGACCCGCGGATTTTTTCACGATGCCGACAGTGTTTTTCTATAGCAGGATAAATTTTAAATTTAAAAGTAAATGGTGTATATAGATATTTGATTTCACAACAACATACAGAACTTCCCATCAAGCCACAAAACTTATGTTTTTAACAAACCAAAAAATAATAATCTGTAATGCGGGCAAGGAAATCGTGCCTTGCTAGGGTTAGGGTTTCATGTTGGTTGAGGAGGAGAGAAATCCACGAAGAGCACGGAATTGATTGATTGATTGAAGAGGGGAGGACGACATGTGAACGATTACTCCAATAACACGTGGCAGAACTCCTAGAATTCGAAAACGTTGTTAGGGTAGCAGGGATTCCAAGAGCCTTCTTGAGTGCATCCACTCCTAGAATCCGGAAACCTTTTTAGGGTAGCAGGAATTCCAAGAGACTTCTTGAGTTCTTCTGGTTGAGAGAGGAATGTCTGAGTCCTTCAATTTTCTAATAGTCCAAGTCCTGAGTCTGAAGAGAGGTCCCCCTTCCTTCATATCATGGAAGGGGTATTTATGGAGCTTCCTGGAACTTTAAGTGGTCACATATCAGGCACATGTCTTCAAGAAAATTCTAGAAATACCCTTTAGTCATCGGAATAATGACCATAACGTCCTGTCCTTCTAGCCACCAATCCAATCCCTCAATTAATTCCCAAAATGAGCCGCCTCCACTAGCCTTCTACCTCGGGACACGTGGAGGCTTCTCTCGGGTCTAGCATATTTATTTTTGGTTTTTTTGTTTTCATTTAATTAGGTCACGCGAACCCTAATTTGTCCATTTAATGAGGTTATGGAACCCTAATTGTGCATTCAATTCAATTAGGTCATGTGAACCCTAATTTGCACTTGGGCCCACATTTGCCCCCTGCACGAGAGTCGCGATTCCAAAGAGACGATTGTGTAAGAATACTTAGAGCTACCAAGGCTCCACTTTATTTGTCTTGAAGGGGTCCTAGAAGAGGGAACCCCTAAGGAGCCAAATCCTTAGGGTTAAACCTTAAGGAGGCAAAACTTAGCAGGGCTCTTCCTTGGACATATTGGGAAACCTTCTGAAAATCTCTCCATAGCTTACTAAATATTTATTTCCATATTTTTTTCTAGAAATCAAAACAAGAAAGCATATCAAATATTACCAAAGAAAATTCAATCTAATAAAATCTCTCTTTTGGTAAAGCGAATCTTTTTTTTTATCAAATCAAATATGACCAAATCAAATCTTATTTTATTTTGGAAATAAAATAAAATCTTTTTTTGTTTTATTTTTAAGACAATATCCTTCCTCATCATTATTATTATTATTATTTAGAAGGAAATTCAAGTTTTCGAAATTTTCCTTTATTGGAAAAAAAAATCAAATCTTTTCTATGTTTAGAAAATAATATCTTTATGTATTTATATTTAGAAGCAAGATCAAATCTATTTATCTTTTGGAAACCAGATTGAATCCTTCCCTTAATAGGATCATAGTGAATGCTTCCTTTTCTGGTGCAAGCATACTTGAGAACATATATATGTATTTATATATATACATCTCCCAAGCCATTCACGCTTTAATTTTTCATTTTGCTTCGTTTCAGATTTTTCTCTCTTTCTACGAGCCAGGAAGATCATCAAGGGAGCAGCAAGGAGACATTCTTCAATCCGAACAAGAGGAAATCAAGGAGAATTCCTCTTTATAGGGCCTAACCCTAGGAGGGACCCGAACCCTTGGGGTTCCATCCCTTCTTCTCGTTTTTGTTTTCAATTTGCATGCTTTCTTCTGGATTTTTCTTAATTTTCTTCATCTATTTCCCTTTTTTTTCAGGCAATTGCAGTCTTTCTTTCTTTTTTCGAGCCTTATCACCTTGATCATATCTTGGTTTTTTCCCTCGGAAATTATCAAAGAAAGGCTATAATTTTCGCGGCGAGGAAGCATTCATTCCAAGCAGTTGATTTGCGGAGTAACAAAACTCAAAGGTATAAAGGGGAAAACCCCCCTAGGTACTCGAACCCTATAGAGGGCTGAACCCTATGGGGAGGCCGAACCCTATGAGGAGGCCGAACCCTATAGGGGCCGAACCATAGAGATTTTTTTTCTTTTTCGAATGGCTTCTTTTTTGTTTGTGTTTTCTTCTTGCTCCTTCTTTTAGGTACTTCTAATTTTTCTTTTGTCTTCCGAGCCCCATTACCTTGATTATATCTTGGTTTTTTCCCTCGGTTTGACGTTTTTGGACAAAAACACAAAGGACAAATTTTTTGCAACAGGACCAACCTAGGTGGCCGAACCCTGGGGAGAAATCATCAATTAAATGGAAAAAATAAAGTCCAGGAGGAGCAATCACTATTTTGATCATAACTTTTGACTCATTTGGAGTTTCGGGACCTATAATATATCAAAACGAAGCTAATGACGAGACCTACAGAAGTGAATACAGAATAGACTAAGAGATAAGTAATTAACCAATTTGTTTTCTTAGCAAAAGATATATTCTCTCTCCCCACAAGAAATCCACCAATTAGTCCGTCTTATATCAACTCTAATTCACGTGCATCATCATTTGGTTCCCCCTTTCAACCAGCAGAGTGATGAAGTAGTGTATTAATTATTCCCAACAAAATATAAAGTACCTAATAGGATACCCACATGGCCTCTTCCCACTCCCCTTTCTTATTTTGTTAATAAGAATTCTATTCAATTTTAAAATATAATGGTGTGCAACAATTAATTTAGGGTGTGCATATATCACCACCCATAAATTATTACTTTTGATTAGAAACATTACTCCCCAAGTTTCGTGAGAGAATAAAGATTCATTTGATTTTTTGATCAATTTGTACAATTTTAAAAATAATGTTAATTTATCATAAACTATTTAAAATAAAAATATTACTAAGCACAAATTGATACTTTAAAAATCTAATTTATAAAGTTGAGGAAGTCTCTCACATCTATTTTATGATAAAATTTAAACTCCCTCGCTCCTTTTATCTCTTGGTAACTGTAAAAAGGTATAGTTAAATTATAAAGATGATCTTCTCCTTTACCACTCCCCGAACGAATGTAGTATGCATTTTTTTTCTATAATCTGCATCAAGATATGATTTTTTTTAATAGATATTTTGTGTTTATTTGTACGTATAGTTCGTATATTCACATATTTCTTTTATGTGAACAATGCACAGATTTGCTTAATCGGTTAGATATCAAAATCTGCCAGGACATGCTCAAACTAAATGAGCTAATTTCATTTTTTAAAGTCACCGTCAAGCTTTCATTTAATGACAACTCATGAAGCAAAAGAAGTTTCATGAGTTTAATGTCAAGCATTATTAGTAATAGGGAGGGGGCAATGGTATTATTGTATGGACTGATTTGGGAAGAGAGATGCTTTGGGGGAAGGAAAGAAAAGAAAATGGTCCTCTATTCGCTTTTGTCTCTCATGAGTTGATTGTCCCTACAGTATTTACTTTTCTATTACCCAGAAATAAAAGGATTTGATTCTTAACTAAAAGTTTAATTTAAAATTAAATTCAAAATATAAATAATTTAAATATTAATTAAAGTTTGATATATTATTCCAGCTTTTTTAAATTATAATTTTTTGTTCATATGTCAATTCGAGAACGTATTGAACTTGATATAAATAAATTTTATTTTAAACTTGATAAATTTAATAAATTAAATCTAAATAACTCAAATTTTCATAACTCAATTTATTTAAAGAGAGTGACAAGAGAGATTAAATTGAATTAAATATTTGGTGTAAAAATGTCATTTCAAATATTTACTCGATTAATCCTCTCAAAAGTCTGCAAACTGGTTCTGCAAAGATTGCACCATATGCATCATGTCCATAGTTGTTTGGCAGGAATTATGATCATCACTCATCAAGGTCCTGAAAATATTTACTTACTTTAAGAATGATTACTGATTACCACATTATTAATTAGATATATAAATCTAATGAAAACAAATTAATCAAGTTATTTAATTATCCACATATTAAAAACGTACAAATGGTGCTTTCACTCTGTGTTCCTATAGCCGGATAAATTTCAAATTTAAAACTAAACGGAAGCTCTAAATGGTTCTTTTACATCTTTGTTTCTAATCTATAGCCGAATAAATTTTAAATTCAAAACTAAATGGAAGCTCTAAATGGTGCTTTCACAGCTGTGTTTCTATAGCAAGATAAATTTCAAAATTAAAAGTAAATGGTGTATATAGATATTTAATTTCACAACAACATACGGAACTTCCCGTCAAGCCACAAAACTTATGTTTTCTACAAACCAAAAAAATTTTGAACAAGTAATGTGGGCGAGGAAATCGTGCCTTGCTAGGGTTAGGGTTTCGTGTTGGTTGAGGAGGAGAGAAATCCACGAAGAGCACGAAACTGATTGATTGATTGAAGAAGGGAGAACGACAGGTGAGCGATTACTCTAATGACACGTGGTAGAACTCTTAGAATTTGAAAACCTTATTAAGGTAGCAGGGATTCCAAGAGCCTTCTTGAGTGCTTCTATTGATTATGAGAAATATAATAATAATCTATTGATTTAGTATTTTTGCAAGTAATGATTGGATACTAAGAAAATAGTTTATAAATATAATAGGATTTATATTGTTGAGGAATGTGATTATTTATCGTATAATAATAATCGATACGGGTAAGTAATGAAGGAATTACTACGTGAATAATTAATCGATATTAATTGTTATTTACTTTCTATTATGAGAAAATAGAATATTAATAATAATTAATTGATAATGTGTTAGTTATTATTATCGCGAATAATAGAATGATAATAAGCAATTTGTTTATGAATATAATAATATTTATATTTATTAATCATATAAATGTTAGTTAATATGGTGATTAATAACTTCATTAATCTATGAGGAAGGAATTGATTAATATTTTATTAATTAATTAATTGCCATTATAAAAAAAATAAGTAAGTCATTAATATAATGAGATTATATTAATTGTTATGTGCATGTATGCGAAATTAAATATATAAAATATATGGGATACAACTATATTATATAGTGTAGTGCGACATTCATGTGACTATGTTATATATAGAAACCACATATTAAGAATTATTGAACTATATTATATGATGCAATATTATTGTACATATTGAAACCATATGTTATGATTAAATAAATTATATAAGTTACAACATGTGGTATGTGGCTACATTAAAAGATGTACTTCGTATAATATTATAAATAAACAAATGTTATGTGATGAATATTTTAATAGATTAATATAATTGGAAATAATAAGAGTTGTAATAATGTTATGTGACAACATGTATATATGGATACATTAATGGTGTACTTATGGATTATATCATGTGTATATTAAACTTACTACATGTAATATTATTTCCTCATTAAAACTACATTGTAATTCTAATTAGATTTATAACCTAAGTATGTTATATGAATATGTATTATAAAACTAAGTATGCAGTATTGTATGTTGCCAAGTTGCTGAGCTCTATTGGCTTGTCCCAAAATAAGAGACTCATCTCTCCTCACGTGTATAACTCAATGGCTAGCCTATTGCCTCTTCTCTCAAAATCAGCATTCTAGCTATAATCATCAATGGGGGAGTGGATTTCATGATTGCCTTCACCAACTAATTACCTACTCCTCCATAACCTTCATACAATTCATATTTCTGTTAGTTTGATTCAAGGGAGGAAGGCTTTGTCTGGAAATTGGTTTTCCTATATATATAGCCCCTTCTCTTCACATTTCATTTGCTGAGATTTTATCTAAATATTGAATTGAGAGTGTTGTGAGTTTAATAGCAAGATAATCACAGAGGGAGAGATTTCAATTTCAGTAAGCTTACTTTGCATTACAGAGATATAAATCCTTCGTTCTTGGTTCATCATTTTGTTTACTGTCAAAGTTTCCAATTCTTGATTTTGATTACAATTCATGCTAGATTGAATTAGGACATGTTCTTAGTTGTTATATAGACTTATAAACATATTTAAACCATAATGTGGCTGCTTAGAAAAGTTTTTGTGAAGTAATTTTGTGATTTAGGATAATGTTTGCCGAGGCTAGCTGCTCTCTGGACTGGAACGGGAGCCGCGCGGTCGGCGCGTCTCCCTAGTACAATTTGGACGCGGCCGCGCGCCACTGCAGAATTTGTTAATGATTTCTATTATATCTTCTGATATAGTGAGCATGTTGTACTGTTAGGATATGCATATAACTCACAATAACATATGGAATAAGGGTACTAGGTTATAGTAATCCATGCTAGTCGTTTTAGTTGAGTATTTCGAAGAAAACTGAAAGTTATGAAAAGAGAAACTTTGACATGTTAGCTTTATATTGACATTCTAACTTTTGAAACATATTTGTATGACCTAGAAACACATGATATGAATGTTAACTTGCGTATCTGAGCTTCATAATGTAACTTGAGCATATGAACCTCAATAGTGAACCTTTCCAACGAAAACTCAAGCGTTGAACATGGACTCTAACATGTTATATTAGGATTCTAGGTTCTGATTTTTCGAGCATGTTATATGACCTTGAAATGCGTGTCAAACATGTTAACATATGAATGTAGATAGCATGAGCATGTTAGGCCTTATTAGTGAGCTTTACTAATGAGAATACAAGTTTTAAACATACACCTTGACATGTTAACTTGAAGTTTAAATTCTGAAGTTTATGAACGTGTTGGGTAATACTATTGACTTCATGAACGTCATGCATGTATACATACCATGCTAGATGTCATGATTAAAATTTAGTGTAAACGAAGCATGTTTTCAACTAATAGCTGTAATAGTTACATGTATGAAATGTGAATACTCATAAGTATGCCTAATGCAAAGTATATGAATACCTTATGTGTTTAAAAAGCGAGCATGATAGGCCTTGTGAATTCCATGACCTTGAATGGCTTTAAATTATTGAAAGTGTTAACTTAGAATCTATTGCATGTATGATTGGAACAAGGAAAGGTTGTATACACATAAAAGTATCTTTTAAACATGTATACATGCTACGTGATATTATATGATGTTACTTGAATCCGATTTTGACGGTTAACTTATGAGAATGCCATAACTTGCTAAAATAAAATACATTTAATATTAATAATGGTCTTATGTGATATTAATAATATGAGAGCATGTTTGCTAATTGTTGCGATCTTATATGATATGAGAATGTGTTTAAACTCAAAAAGAGAAACGTTGAGGATAAAGGTATATTAGTCAAGACTTGTGAATTAAATATGATACTATATATGACTATATAGTAAGGTTAAAGATTTAACTTATATATGGATGGTATATATGAGATAAAGTATAACGTTAAACTGTATGACTAATGGATATCATATATATATATATATATATATATATATATATATATATATATATATATATATACGTAACTATATTACGATTGGGATTCGAAAGTGTTGATTTATTTAACGAGGATAAACTACGCATAAGGCAAGTTTCCTGACTTACACTCATTTATAGTGCAAGTATCTGAACCCTACTTTTATTATGTTGCAAGTATCCTATCCTTGTGGTTACTTATTCGAGGAACGTCGTAAGCAAGTCCCCTAACTTATACTCTTTCATTGTGCAAATTTCCTTAAAATCGTTCTTGTATATTAATTGCAAGTATCTGACTACTCTTTTATTGAGCAAGTATTTGATTCATACTCCTTATTGAACGTATATTCGAGCTTGTACTAACTTTGGTCGTACAAGTAAATAGGTGCTAGAATAATTCTTGCCTTATAAACTTATGTTTCATAGTTTGATTTAAATCACAATTATATTCTTTGAATTATTGTTGCGAGTATTGAACTCATAAATTGTTCTTATATACATTGTTGAAATTGTCTACGCCATTTAATTCGGCTAGATCAATATCATGAATTAGAAAGCAATCTACACCAATTGCCTTGGTGCGGACTCTTATAAATTGACTGAGTTGAACAACCCTTGTAAAAAGGGGAAATATATAGTCGGGGTGCCGATAGTGGTGTGACAGGTTATGCATAACTCCAGGTACGATAGGCTGATCCCCTAATTGTACATGGTTGGGTTACCAGAAATATTTTTGGTGATTCTAGTAGAAGTTCGTGGTTCTTAGCGACCACTCAGTATCCAGTATTTATTTACTTGAAACTTTGAATTCTTTGGATTCTTTTATAAATCCTTGGTCCACAGCGACACTTAGTGATATCTATTCATTCACTTGAAATTGTTGAAACTTTTGAATCCTTTAATAACTTCTCGACCCGTAGTAGTCCTTATTCAACTTCACAGAATAGATTTGGAAGTCATTGTAATTTATTTTGTTCACAACATTCTTATTTGAAATCCTGAGCGATTAATTACTGTTTTACCCTTGAGATTTAGAACTGTATATATTACTGTTCATATTTATTGGCATATTACTTGCTGAGCAAATTTGTTGCTCACTCTTGCTTCCCATAAACATTTCAGTTAGGACAGGGCAAGGTGGAACCCCAGGACAGGACAAGTGTGAAGGCAAGGCTGTGGAGTAGCTGTGCTTTTCTATATTAGGATGTTTCTGTTATATTGTATTAAGACTTATTTAATGTTAGGTATTAAGATATGTTTGGTTTAAGTTATGAAGTGTATTAGTAATAGTTTCGAGACTTGGGACGAGAATATTTATGTTATATCAATGTAAATTATTCTGTTATTCCATTGTTTGAGATTTTAGTTGTTATTAGAATTGGTACGTGATGAACCGAATTCGAGATCAGTGACGGTCTGAATTTGGGAGCGTCACAGGTTGGTATCAAAGCTGTAGGTTATAAACCTTAGGAGCAAGTCCTTAGACTATAACTTTAGAAGAATTTAGAGAGTAGAAGGAGATAAAACTCATGTAGAGTTTTCTTAGAAAGCTAGTAGTGTTATGAAATATATTTTCATTCCATACAATGAAATTATGTTTTATTTGGAGATAATAATAAAGTTTATTAGTTATGTGATTATGAATGTCAGAGATAGGTAAACCTGGTAGGGTCATGGAGGAGGAACCTGTGATATATATGTGGTATCCGCAACACCCCTTGAAGTTAAGCCTTTTTCAGCAGTAACCTTAACCTAGGAGGAGATGGAATCGGAATATAACCGGAAATCCACGGTGGAAGTTTTCTTTTAAGATTGAGACATGTTTGAGTTTCTTTAAAATGAAAAATAAGATACAATAGTGGGAGGCGAAGTTCTAGACCTTCAGATTAGTAACTAATAGATACAGACATGGTGAGAGTGAAGGTAGTTAGATAATCAGCGTCGCGATAGATGTTTATAGATATAGAACAGTGTTGTGGATCCCAATTTTAGGGATAATGTGGGAAGTATCTTTCTAACCCCAACTTTAGTGGTACCCGAGAGGGGTATGTAATGAGACTAGCAGATTGCTATACGATGTGATGTGTTTTTATACGGCATGTTTTTATTAAATGTGCGTGTAGTAACCAGATTATGTTAAATAATAACAAGGGAGAATAGCAATAAAACTTATACGTCTTAAGAAGTATTAGATGTTTAACAAATAGATGATAATACCATTTTATTTCTATACAGAAATGTCAATACCCCAAGGAGGAGAGACTCATCAAGCAGCGGAGAATGGAGATAGGGAACTGAATCAAGAACCCTTACGACAATTGGTAGATCTTATAGTAAATGCTTTTGAAGAAGGAATCAATGATTATAAGAAGAGACAGACGGAAACTTCAGAGGTAGGAAAAGATATTAATTTGACTAAGGGAGGAGAGGTTAATAATTCAAAGAAAGTGAACGAAGGAAGGATGGAAGAGAGTAGTAGTGGTAGCAGTAAGAATTTCAAGAGGAAGTGGAATGAGAATAAGTATGTACGAGGAGAAGGACAACTATGGAAAAAGAAGGTAGAAGCCTGTAAGGAATGTGGAAAGAACCACATGGGAGCGTGTTTGAAAGGGAAGCATGTATGTTATAAGTGCGGTGAGAAGGGTAATATTCCTCCTAACTGTCCTAGGAAGGAAGAAACCAAAGATTGTTTTGCGTATGGATCTGAAAAATGTCAAATACGTTATTGGCAGAAGGAAACGAACGAGAAGGGAAACGGGAACAAAAGAAGACGGGACAACAACAACATCAACAACAATCCGATGGGAAGTCACCAAGAAGGCCTCAAGAAAAAGAAAAAGGTTTGCCCGAAATGTGGAAAAAGTCATCAAGGAGAGTGCTGGAAGGGATGAGGCGTTTGCTATAACTGCGGCCAGGAAGGGCATATTTCTCCGAATTGCCCAAACCTGAAGAAGATTGAAGGATGCTTCGCTTGTAGGTCAACGGATCATCAGGTTAAGAACTGCCCAAAGAAAGGAAGGAAGGAAGAAGACAGCAACAAAGGAAGCCATAGCGGGAAGCCGACGATAATTGAACTAGCTCAATGCAAGTGAACCAATGCCAAGTACAACTAACGTTATGATACATGATGCAGTGGCATTCCAAGTTGTGATGTCAGGTGCTGTCTTAATCAATAATATTAATGTATATATACTATCTGATTCGAGTGCTATCTTTCCCTTCTGCATCTGAAGAACTATGAGAAGACTAAGTTACCCCAAGAACGATTAGAAGATCCTTTAAACATAGAAGTTGCGAATAAGGAAGTAATTCCCGTAGAAATTTGTTTGTCGATATTTTTGCGCATAAATTAGGGAACGTAAGCTAAGTATAGACTTGATTCCGATAAAATTTGGAGAATGTGATGGGATACTATGAATGGACTGGTTACATAACCACATACGATAATTGATTGTTAGAAGAAATATGTGAACCTCCAGAATCCAAACCAGTCTAAGGAAGTGTTTTATGGCACCTCTTTGTTTAGGCAATTGTGTTGCCTTACGATGATGCAGGCCAAGATATGTTAAGAAAAATTGGTAGAAATTGTTTCACTTTTATTATAAATACTAAGAGAACGGAAGTAGAAATAAATAATGTGTTAGTAGAACCAGAATTTCAAAATGTATTCCCAGGCGATTTGCCCGGCCTTCCGCCAGAGAGAGAAAATAAGTCGTAATAGATTTAGTATCGGAGACTGCACTGATTTCGAAAGCACCTATCTTATGGCACCGGTAGAAATGAAGAATTATTAATACAATTGTGAGAAATGTTAGATAAAGGGACATATTTAGTCGAGTGTGTTTTCCCTTAAGGAGCTCCAGTGTTGTAAGTCAAGGAGAAGGTTAGTTTTTGGGCACGTCAAATCCGATAGAGTTGAAGGCAGTAAGTAATTGGGAGCAGACGAAGACTACCATTGCGAAATTCTCTATTACCTGGAAGAGGCAAACGTAGTAGCCGATATGCTAAGTAGGAAAAGGGAATGGAGAAATTATTCAAGTTGATAACTCGAGAGGAACTAATCAGAAAGATGAAGAGATTGGAAATAGAAGTGAAGGGACCCAGAGAGTCCAAAGGGAAGTTTATAACGGAGGTTTGTCTAGCGTTGTTGGATAGAGTGAAGGGATAACAAGATAAAGACAAAAAGTGTGAGAAGATAAAGAGAAAAATTTCAGAAGAAATAATAATGGTATCTTGAGAATTGTAGATCGAGCGTAAGAGTCAACCGTAACTAAAATTGCGAGATAAGAGTTTTCATGAGGCATATAGTTGGACATATTTTGTTTACCCAGGAAGCACAAAAACGTACCAGGATCTTCGAAGACACTATTGGTGGTCAATATGAGACGAGAAGTTATAGAATGCATCGACCGATTAAAGAAGACAACGCGCTTTCTACCAATAGATATTCGATTCAATTTAAATCAGTTAGCGAAATTATGTGTAAAGGAAATCGTTTAGTGACACGAAATATCAGTGTTAATAATTTTCGATCGAAACCCGCGCTGCCACTTCAAAGTTTTGGAAGAGCTTGCGTAATGAATTTTAAAGGTAACTTGGAATATCATTTACTCTTAGTAGAATTCACTTATAGTAATAATTATTATATAAATATCGGTAAGGCATCGTACGAAGCTCTCCATGGAAGAAAATGCAGAACACCGCTACACTGGGATGAGGTCAGAGAACAACTACTTCAATTGGGATCGAATTTAGTACGACGAAAGGCTGACGATGTGAAGACAAAAAGAGCCAGATTAGTAGCAGCTCAAGATCAACATGGGAAATATGCAGATTGCCATCGTCATAATCAAGATTTTGGAAGACGGTAGTTTCATATTTCTTAAATGTTTCCCTGTGAGGGGAAGATAAGATTAGGTAAGAAAGAAGAATTGAGTCTAAGGTTCGTGAAACCTTTTGAAA
The DNA here is from genome assembly GCA_020205555.1 of Panax stipuleanatus. Lineage (NCBI taxonomy): Eukaryota > Viridiplantae > Streptophyta > Magnoliopsida > Apiales > Araliaceae > Panax > Panax stipuleanatus. Next base: position 39,950,876 of record CM035120.1, read on the forward strand.
TATTGCAGAGAGCAGAAAAAGTGGCGTACGAGGTAGCCTTACCTAGTGAACTGGAACATATCTACAGTGTGTTTCATGTTTCTGTCTTACGATCATATAAGCCTGATTAGAAGCGTGTGATACCCTATGAGCCCATTAAAGTAGGGAAGAATCTGACATATGAAGAATTCCTGTCCAAATACTAGATAGGAAAGAACAGATATTAGGAGATAAAATTTTATCTTCTGTGATAGCGCTTTGGCGATACCACGATGCTAAGGAGCCCACGTGGGAATTAGAAGATAGGATGATGAGGATCTAACCCCATCTATTTGTGTAGCCTTGTACCAATTCTTTTGTAGGTCAAAAGAGATCAAGTCTTCTCGCACTTCAAGAATGCTGAAGGTTTGCATTTTAGGATGTAGGCTATTTCATTGTTGGGACTGGCTGTCTTAATGCATCGCTACTTTATCCTTTCGAGACTTTCTTTGAATTTGACGGAACAACAGGTGAGGTGTCGTTGGGTCCTCTCAACATGGGTCATCGATCTTGAGTGTATTTCTTAGATGTAGGCTTTTCAGGTTTGTCCTTAATGAGTTAACTCCTACACAAGAGGAGTATGAGCGCCTCACGGGTTTGGCATTAGATCTGCCATGTGCCAGGACAGCCATTAGTGACATGAGACGACCGTTCATGACCATGACTGGTCTGAGACGTAGAGTCGCCACTAAGGAGATTACTGCAAGGCATGTGGTGTCCCAAGACTTTTTGATCGATCGCTTTGACCAGCTGGACAGCTACGACCGATATCCATGAGATTTTATAATCCCCGCAGACGAGTGGCCGTTTGCACGTGTGGACGTTCTGTTGATGTGCGTCACAACTTATTTGTATATGCCACTATATATGGATCACTTGGATATTGGCTTGATGGTAGTGGTTCGTGCTCTCAGACAGAGTTGTACCATCCTGCCTATGATATTAGCTGAGACTTTGAGGTCAGCCACATTCTGTCATTCCCATTAGGTTAAGAACTGCCCAAAGAAAGGAAGGAAGGAAGAAGACATCAACAAAGGAAGCCATAGCGGGAAGCCGAAGATAATTGAACTAGCTCAATCGAGTGAACCAATGCCAAGTACGACTAACGTTATGATACATGATGCAGTGGCGTTCCAAGTTGTGATGTTAGCTGCTGTCTTAATCAATAATATAAATGCATATATATTATCTGATTCGAGTGCTATCTTTCCCTTCTGCATCTGAAGAACTATGAGAGGACTAAGTTACGGTTGACTCTCACGCTCGATCTACAATTCTCAAGATACCATTATTATTTCTTCTGAACTTTTTCTCTTTATCTTCTCGCACTTTTTGTCTTTATCTTGTTATCCCTTCACTCTATCCAACAACGCTAGACAAACCTCCGTTATAAACTTCCCTTTGGACTCTTTGGGTCCCTTCACTTCTATTTCCAATCTCTTCATCTTCCTGAATAGTTCCTCTTGAGTTATCAACTTGAATAATTTCTCCATTCCCTTTTCCTACTTAGCATATCGGCTTACTACGTTTGCCTCTTCCAGGTAATAGAGAATTTCGCAATGGTAGTCCAGGTAATAGAGAACTTTTTCTCTATGTTTTCTTTTTGCTCCTTCTTTCAGGTACTTCAAATCTTTCTTTTGTCTTCCAAGCCCCATTACCTTGATTAGATCTTGGTTTTTTCGCTTGAAGCATAAAGAAAGATTGACGTTTTTGGACAAAAACACAAAGGTCAAATTTTCTGAAGCAAGACCAACCTAGGTGGCCGAACCCTAGAGGGCCGAACCCTAAGGGGCTGAACCCTGGGAGCCGAACCCTAGGTGACCAAACCCTAGGGGGCCGAACCCTGGGAAGAAATCATCAATTAAATGGAAAAAATGAAGTCCGGGAGGTGCAATCACTATTTTGATAATAACTTTTGACTCGTTTGGAGTTTCGGGGCCCATAATATATCAAAACGAAGCTAATGATAAGACCTAGAAAATTTAATGCAGAAGAGAATAAAAGACAAGTAATTAACCATTAATTACTGTAGAAGAGAATAAGAGACAAGTAATTAACCAATATTTTTTCTTACCAAAAGATATATTCTCTCTCCCCACAAGAAATCCACAAATTAGTCCGTCTTATATCAACTCTAATTCATATGCATCATCATTTGGTTCCCCCCCCCCCCTTCAACCAGCAGAGTGATGAAGTAGTGTATTAATTATTTCTAACTAAATATAAACTACTTAATAGGATACCCACGTGGCCTCTTCCCACTCCCCCTTCTTATTTTGTTAACAAGAATTTTATTTATTTTTAAAATTATAAGGGTGTGCAACAATTAATTTAGGGTGTGCATATATCACCACCCATAAATTATTACTTTTGATTAGAAACATTGACTCCCCAAGTTTCGTGATAAAATAAAGATTCATTCGATTTTTTTGATCAATTCGTAAAAATTTAAAAATAATGTTAATTTATCATAAAATATTTAAAATAAAAATATTACTAAGTACAAATTAATACTTTAAAAATCTAATTTATAAAGCAGAGGAAGTCTCTCACGTCTATTTTATGATAAAATTTAAACTCCCTTACTCCTTTTATCTCTTTGTAACTGTAAAAAGGTATAGTTAAATTAGAAAGATTATCTTCTCATTTACCACTCCCCGAACGAATGTAGTATGCATTTTTTTACTTTCTATAATCTGCACTAAGATATGATTATTTTTTTATAGATATTTTGTTTTTATTTGTACGTATAGTTCGTATATTCACATATTTCTTTTATGTGAACAACGCACAGATTTGCTTGGTCGGTTAGATATCAAAATCTGCCAGCACATGCTCAAACTAAATGAGCTCATTTCATTTTTGAAAGTCACCATCAAGCTTTCACTTAATGAAAACTCATGAAGCAAAAGAAGTTTCATAAGTTTAATGTCAAGATTATTAGTAATAGGGAGGGGGCAGTGGTATTATTGTATGAACTGATTTGGGAAGAGAGATGCTTTGGGGGAAATGAAAGAAAAGAAAATGTTCCTCTATTCGCTTTTTGTCTCTCATGAGTTGATGGTCCCTATAGTATTTGCTTTTCTATTGCCCAGATATAAAAGGATTTGATTTTTAACAAAAAGTTTATTTTAAAATTAAATTCAAATATATATAATTTAAATTTTAATTAAACTTTAAAGTTTGATATATTATTCGAGCTTTTTTAAATTATAATTTTTTGTTCATATGTCAATTCGAGAATGTATTGAACTTGATATCAATAAATTTTAATTTAATTTTTTTTAAAACTTGATAAAATCAATAAATTAAATCAAAATAATTCAAATTTTCATAACTCAATTTATTTAAAGAGAGTGAGAAGAGAGATTAAATTGAATTAAATATTTGGAGTAAAAATGTGTTTTCAAATATTTACTCGATTAATCCCTCAAAAATGATTGCACCATATGCATCATGTCCATAGTTGTTTGGCAGGAATTTTGATCATCACTTATCAAGGTCTTGAAAATATTTACTTACTTTAAGAATGATTACTAATTACCACATTATTAATTAGATATATAAATCTAATGAAAACAAATTAATCAAGTTATTTAATTATCCACATATTAAAAATGTACAAATGGTGCTTTTACTCTGTGTTTCTATAGCTGGATAAATTTCAAATTAAAAACTAAACGAAAGCTCTAAATGGTGCTTTCACAGCTGTATATGTTGCCAGGATCATTTGAATATTTTTCATAGTCATGCGTACCAACTCGGGTCCCAACAATGTTGCTTCACTCACCTCGTCCCAACATATTGGAGAACGACACTTTCGTCCATACAACGCCTCGAAGGGAGTCATGCCTATACTTGCTTGATAACTGTTATTTTAGGAGAATTCCACCAATGGTAAGTACTTGTCCCAATTTCCTTTGAAGTCTAGAACACAGAGTCTCAATAGATCTTCAAGAGTTTGAATAATCCTTTACGATTGCCCGTCCGTTTGAGGATGATATGCAGAACTGAATCGTAAATTAGTGCCCATAGCTTTTTTCAAGCTGACCCAAAATCGTGAGGTGAATCTTGGGTCTCGATCAAAAACTATGGATACCGACATACCATGCAGTCTTACAATCTCATTTATGTACATATGAGCAAAACGTTCAAGTGAATAAGTTTTTGGTATAGGCAAGAAATGAGCAGACTTGGTTAATCTATCGATAATGACCCAAATTGCATCTATGCCTTGAGAAACCTTGGGAAGACCCTTAATGAAATCCATGTTGATATGTTCCCACTTCTATTTTGGAATCTCAGGTGGTTGCAATGGACCCTTTGGCACTTGATGCTCCGCCTTGACACGTTGACATGTTAAACACCTCGAGATAAACTACGCGATCTTTCTCCTCATGTTGCTCCACCAAAATACATGTGGAAGATCACGATACATTTTGGTACTTCCAGGATGGATTGCAAACGGTGTGTTGTGTGCTTCCATCATAATTTTATACTTTAAATCAGAGTCGTTAGGAACACAAAGTCTGGAGTTGACTCAAAGTATTCACTCATCGTCAATTCTTGCTTATGGAATAGCACCTTCTTGCACATTCTTCTTCATATTCATCAGCTCCGGATCTGTAGCTTGAGCAGCTTTACCTTTATTAATTAAAGTTGGTTCTACACGTATATTTGCCATCTTCACGTAGGTCCCTAGAGTCTTTAACTCTGTCTCCATCCTTTGAAAGTTATTCAAAATGTTGACAACATCACACTCGTTCTCGCATATGATCTTCTACTCAACCCATCAGCTACCACGTTCTCTTTTCCAAAATGGTATTGAATGGTATGGTCGTAATCTTTCAACAGCTCGAGCCAACGTCGTTGTCGCATGTTAAGTTCCTTTTGGGTGAAGAAATATTTGAGACTTTTATGATCTATATATATATCTCTATTTTCTCCCCATACAGGTAGTGTCACAATATCTTTAGCGTGAAAATGACTGCTGTCAGCTCTAGATCATGAGAAGGATAATTCCACTCATATTCTTTGAGTTGTCGTGAGGCATAGGCTATGGCTTTCACATGTTGCATGAGAACACATCCTAACCCTTTGCCTGACGCATCGCTGTAGATGAAAAATCCTTTCGAACCAGATGGTATTGTCAGAATAGGTGCTGAAATGAGTCTCCTCTTGAGCTCTTGGAAGCTTTGCTCACATTCCTCGCTCCATCTGAATTTTATATCTTTTCGAGTCAGCTGAGTTAATGGAGTAGCGATTCGAGAAAATCCTTCCACGAATCTCCGATAATTACCAGCTAAGCCTAGAAAGCTACGTATTTTGGTTACTAACATAGGTTGCTCCCAACTTTGTATTGCTTTAATCTTCGTTGGTTCAACTGATATTCTATGTTTCGATACCACGTGCCCAAGGAATGCTACTTCCTCAAGCCAGAACTCGCATTTCTTCAACTTGTCATATAGTTTATTTTCACGAAGCTTTTGGAGTATCAGCCTCAAGTGTTGCTCATGATCTTCACGACTTTTGGAATAAACGAGGATGTCATCAATAAAGACAACCACAAAATGATCCAAATATTCCTTGAATATCCGATTCATCATATCCATGAAGGCAACATGAGCATTAGTCAATCCAAAAGACATGACTAAGAATTCATAATGCTCGTATCGAGTTCTGAAGGAAGTTTTTGGAATGTCATCAGTTTTAATCTTTAACTGATGATATCCAGAACGAAGATCGATCTTTGAGAAGAATTTAGCACCTTGTAACTGGTCAAATAAGTCATCAATGCGAGAAAACGGATATCTATTTTTGATGGTGATATGGTTCAAATCTCGATAGTCAATACAAAGTCACATACTCCTATCTTTCTTCTTTACGAATAAAACAGAAGCACCCCAAGGCGATGTACTAGGACGTATAAAGCCGATGTCTAACAACTCCTGTAGTTGGACGTTTAACTCCTGAAGTTCAATTGGAGCCATTCGATATGGGGTTCTGGAAATGAGTTTTGTACCGGGGTCAAGGCCAATAAAAAATTCAACTTCACGTTCTAGGGGTAGGCCAATTAGTTCTTCGAGAAATACATCAAGGAATTTATTAACATTAGAAATATCATTCAAATCTGACGTATTCTTGTTTAAATCGGTGACATGGGCTAAGAAAGCTTGACATTCGTTTTTCAATAATCGAATAACTTTATGACTTGAAATGACATTGATTAATTTTAGTGGTTTGGTTAATTGAATTCGCATAACAGGTTGGTTAGGAATATGAAAGCTAACAACCTTACGAAAATAATCAATTTTGGCATGATTAGTAGTTAACCAATCGATTCCTAAAATCACATCAAATGCAAGTATTTTCAAAGAGATGAGATCAATAGGTAATGTGAGGGTGCCAATTTGAATAAAATAAGATTTGTAAACTAGAGATGTAACGAAGGTTTCTCTCAACGGAGTTTCAACCGATAAGTCAAAGTCTAATTTCTCAGGAGCCAAGTTCAAACGTTGAGCACAAGTAGGTGAAATAAAAGAATGGGTAGAACCGGTATCTAATAAGGTATAGACTTCGCAAGAGTTTATGATTAGCTTATCCGTGATAACTTCGTTCGGGTTCCTCGCTTTTTGGGTGGTCATGACAAAAGCTCTCCTATGAACCACCGACTTTGACTTATCTAGGACAGCCTTTGGTGTCCCCATCCCAGCTGGACTTGACTTCGCTATAGGGCACACTCGAGCTATGTGACCATCCTCTTCGTAATTGTAGCACACCTTGGATTTCTGTGTGCAGTTTGGACTGATGTGTCCTTCTTGTCCGTATTTGTAACATACGACCGGTGGTCATTCCCCACCCCTAGAAACGGTTGCTGGTGCTGGTGCCGATATCTTTCCGTCGTCATTGTTGAATCTTCTCTTTTTAAAATTTCCACCTGAATCACTTCTTCTATTATCTTGGCAATGATTACCACCAAAGTGGTTACCATTTCGGGCATGATAATTTCCTCCACGCTGGTTATGATGACTGTTGCCACTGGTACGACTAGGGTTGTTGTCCTTTGGCTGAACAATCTCATTATCTAGCTCCAATAATTGAGCCCTAATCACAACGTCTGAATACAAACAAAGTTTATGAGAAACGAGGTATTGACGAATTTTATGTTTCAAACCTCTCAAAAACATTCGTGTCATTCGTTCCTCATTATCCACCAAATGGGATGCAAACTGGGATAAATCCGCAAACTTGGCCTCGTATTATGATACAGTCATATTGTTCTATTCCAGTTTGATGAATTCCACATCCTTCATATGACGAATACTTTCTAAAAAGTACTTGTCGTTGAACAATTCCTGGAACTTCTCCCAAGACATCTTAAGTGCGGAAAACTGAGTACGTTTCACAGATTCCCACCAGTAATCTGCCTCTCCACGCAACATAAAGGTGGCGAAGAGAACCTTTTACTCCTCTGTGCATCCCAGGACATCAAATATTTTGGTAATCTACTTAATCCAAGCTTCTACCTTGAGTGGATCTGGCTTTCCCAAAAACTCTGGCGGTCCCAACTCCTTGAATTGCTTAGAAGTGACCAGTCGTTAGTTACCATTGTTTCCACTTGCATTTTGAACAGGAGTCTTTCTCGTCTAGTTTTGCATAAGTTATAGAAAGCTCCTAAACACCCCATCATTCATCATTTGGTCGGTGTTGTTGTTTACAGGAGGATTATTGCCTTTCTGATGTGCATTATCCTGGTTATTGATTGGCGGTGTCTCAATGGTCTCATATGCTCCACTGCTTAGATTTTCAGATTCCATTCTCAAACACTGCCACAAAACGAGAGTTAATTAAAGAAATTAACATGTCATATATTATCTCTATATTCCGACCGACCAATTAAATAATAAATAAGATTAGGTAGGACACACTAGAGAAGGTTTTACTCGTCTCTCCCCTCCTAGTTTTATTCCCAGATCTCCGCCATAGATCATATCCCTAAGCTCTGATACCAACTGGGATGCCCCCAAAATAGGTCCGCACAACCCATTCTGAGTCGCCAAATACATGGTAAAGAATCCAAATACAAACTTTATTATTACAACTATTAACTGTCGTGCAAAATACGACAACACATAAGCTGTGAGTTTTAATACAAATATTGTCTTGTAGACAATATCCAAACTTAAATAAAGTCCTCATTACAATAATTGTCACACTATTTTATAGAATAGCGAGGACTACTACAGTAACCATCTTGGACCATTACTCCACTCCCCGATTAGTCCCAGCTACACTCTCGCTTCCTGAGAAGAACAATGGAACCAAAAGGAAAAGGGTGAGCTCAATTAGCCCAGTAAAGAATATTATGACTAAGATAATGTAGAACAAATTATCCTTAGTCCTCAATAAAGAAAAATCTGATAGAATACAATAGACAACAAGTTTTTGATCAACAACTACAGCAAAAAATAGCAATCCATTAGAAGAGTCAAGTAGAGTATGATGTCTACTATCTTCTATGATTTAAAAGTCCATCATCAATATTTTATCCCTGTAACACCAATCAATAATTATTTTCAATCAACGAATTATCTTTGCACTACGGGCCAAAGATATTCGTTTGTATCACCAGTGGTCATGATCATGCCAAACACCTGTCCATCTTTGCACTACGGGTCAAAGATATTCATCAATCAACTATTCATCTTTACACTACGGGCCAAAGATATTTATCAATAAACTGTTCATCTTTGCACTACGGGCCAAAGATAACTTTCACCACAATTTAAGAATGAGGATGATGAAAAATAATATAAAGAACGAATCAAGAAAAATCAAGGATAAATATAAAACATTTGTAATTTAATTTATCCAAGTTCAAGAATGTTCAAATTCTCAGCATGATAATCAATTATGGAGTAACATTCAAGAATTATATCCATATATCAAAAATAATTTGGAAAGAAAAAGAAACCAATTTTGTTGTGAATAGTACCTTGTGAATAGTACCCCAACATGAACATATTAAAATTTTAATAAGAAGATCAGATCAATATTCTAGTAAAATAATATTAGATGAAGCAAAAATCTTAAGCAATTTCTAATCATTTCAGGAATTATAGAAGCAATACTTACCATAGTAAGTTTAGATTTACGAATCTGAAATGAAAAAATATACGAAACTGCAAATTGATTTTCACCAGTTATGCGGTAGTTCGCGTAAACAGATCATTTCCATAATTTAATAAAGAATGAATACGAATGATTAATCACAAGGCATGCAGTAGTTCGCGTAGACAGGTTATTCCCACAACTTAATAAAGAAATAAATACGAAGGGTTATTCATCATGCATGCGGTAGTCCGCGTAGACAGGTTATTCCCATAGCTTAATAAGGAATAGAATGACAACTCTTACGAGTATTGAAAGAAAATAACATCCTTTACCTTAGTAGGAGATTGAATACTGAAATAGGGTAGTAGCAAAATACGTACTCTTCTTCTTTCTCTCTTATTCTCTCTCTATAGTTTCTCTAAGTATAGCTTGTGATTATAACTTTGCTCTTCAAAAATGGTATGAAATAATGAATGGATGGAGGAGTATTTAAATGCTAGAAAAAAGTGGCAAATTATAAGGTTAATTACACATTAGTACCTTCATCTTTATCTCTATTTTTAATTTAGTCCCTCAAGTATTATCAATCTTGCACAGCATCCCCTAATAGTACCTGAATGTGAACCAATAGTTCCTTCTATGTGAACCAATAGTCCCTTGCATGTGAACCAATAGCAATTAATTGCTCATTTATCTGATTAATTGTCCGTTTGGTCAATTAATATCTAGAAATAAACTATTATAGAAATAAATGTCGATTTTCACTAACATTAATATTTCCAACACAGTGGAAATATTTATATCAATAATTCATCATTAATATTATAACTCACAATATTGACAACCAGATCGTTCCCAGGAAAGAGGGGGCTTTTCGATAAGAATTTCTCCTTATTGGCGCGCATTTAAATAACATAACCCATTTTCTTGACATAACTTTTTAAACATTGTCAATAAGGCTAATAATAATAATATGAGAATTGTGTCGTGTCAATTATTGATTTAATAATATAAAGTATTGTGCAGATGATACTGTGACAATAATTGAATCAATAATATGAGATACTATGCAGCAACTACTGTGGCAATTATTCAATGAAATACTGAGTGACTTCTTACATAAGAATCAATAATCATAGATACTGTGCAATACCGTGTGCTACTGTGCAACAACGCGTATTATTGTGCCTTTATCACTGGGTATTTCAACAGTTTAACGGTAAAAGTATTTCCGTTATTTTTATAAAAAGGTTATTTCTGTCGCTTTCTATATCCGACGGTTATTCCGTTTTGGGGGTCCACCAATGATTGCGCCGTCTAACGAATATTCTCTGACAAAAAGAATATTCCCCGACCAAACGAATATTCCCCGACCCAACAAATATTTTATGACCTCTTGCTTACTTTATAAAATTTGCACAAATCACTTATAACTATTATAACAAATCAACACCTTACAATTTAGAATAATATGTAGAGAAAATTAAATCTTTATTTATAAAAGTTGGGGTCTTACAACCTCTCCTCCTTATAAAATTTCGTCCTCGAAAATGATGTACGTACCTGGTATTTCGAAGAGGTGAGGATACCGTGCTTTCATTTCAGATTCTAACTCCCAGGTCATTTCCTCAATATCATGGTTTCTCCATAAAATTTTGACTTGAGGTATAACCTTTGTGCGTAGAATTTGTTCCTTCTTATCCAATATCTTGACAGGTACCTCCTCATACGTTAAATCTGCAGCTATCTCGTCTGGTTCTAATTCAATGACGTGGTTTGGGTCTGTCACATATTTATATAATATGAATATGTGAAAAATGTTATGAACACGAGACATGCTTGGTTGTAAGGCGAGCCTATAGGCCTCAGTTCCTACTCGATCGAGGATTTCAAATGGACCAATAAATTGATGGTTGAGCTTCCCTCTCTTTCTGAATCTCTTAACTCCTTTCTATGGAGCAACACGTAAAAATACATGGTCTCCGACATTAAATTCAACGTCTCTTTGATGAAGATCAGCACAACTCTTTTATCGATCTTGTGCTGTTTGTATACGTTGCCGGATCATTTGAATATTTTTCGTAGTCATGCGTACCAACTCGGGTCCCAACAATGTTGCTTCACCCACATCGTCCCAACATATTGGAGAACGACACTTTCGTCAATACAACACCTTGAAGGGAGCCATGCCTATACTTGCTTGATAACTGTTGTTGTAGGAGAATTCCACCAATGGTAAGTACTTGTCCCAACTTCCTTTGACAATAGATCTTCAAGAGTTTGAATAGTCATTTCTGATTGCTCGTCCGTTTGAGGATGATATGCAGAACTAAATCGTAAATCAGTGCCCATAACTTTCTGCAAGATGACCCAAAATCGTGAGGTGAATCTTGGGTCTCGATCAGAAACTATGGATACCGGTATACCATGCAGTCTTATAATCTCATTTATGTACATACGAGCAATACGTTCAAGTGAAGACGTTTCTAGTATAGGAAAGAAATGAGCAGACTTAGTTAATCTATCGACAATGACCAAAATTGCATCTATGCCTTGAGAAACCTTGGGAAGAACCGTAACGAAATCCATGTTGATATGTTCCCACTTCCATTTTGGAATCTCAAGTGGTTGCAATGGACCCTTTGGCACTTGATGCTCCGCATTGACACGTTGACACGTTAAACACCACGAGATAAACTCCGCGATCTCTCTCTTCATGTTGCACCACCAAAATGTATGTCGAAGATCACGATACATTTTGGTACTTTCAGGATGGATTACAAACGGTGTGTTGTGTGCTTCCATCATGATTTTATACTTCAAATCAGAGTCCTTAGGAACACAAAGTTTGGAGTTGACTATAAGTATTCCTCTCTTCGTCGATTCTTGCTTCAGGAATAGCACCTTCTTGCACCTTCTTCTTTATATTCATCAGCTTCGGGTCTGCAGCTTGAGCAGCTTTAACTTTATCAATTAAAGTTGGTTCTACGCGTATATTTTCCATCTTCACGTGGGTCCATGGAGTCTTTAACTCTATCTCCATCCTTTGTAAGTTATATAAAATAGGCCTTTGTGTTGACAGCATCACACTCGTTCCCGTATATGATCTTCTACTCAACGCGTCAGCTACCACATTCGTTTTTCCAGGATGGCATTGAATGGTATGGTCGTAATCTTTCAATAGCTCTAGCCAACGTCGTTGCCGCATGTTGAGTTCCTTTTGGGTGAATAAATATTTAATACTTTTATGATCTGTATATATCTCCATTTTCTCCCCAATACAGGTAGTGTCTCCATATCTTTAGCGCAAAAACGACTGCTGCCAACTCTAGATCATGAGTAGGATAATTCCTCTCATATTCTTTTAGTTTCCGTTAGGCATAAGCTATGACTTTCACATGTTGCATGAGAACACATTCTAACCCTTTGCCTGATGCATCGCTGTAGATGACAAATCTTTTCGAACCAGATGGTATTGTCAGAACAGGTGCTGAAATGAGTCTCCTCTTGAGCTCTTGGAAGCTCTGCTCACATTCCTCGCTCCATCCGAATTTTGTATCTTTTCGATTCAGATGAGTTAATGGAGTAGCGATTCGAGAAAATCCTTCCACGAATCTCCGATAATTACCAGCTAAGCATAGAAAGCTACGTATTTTGGTTACTGACTGAGGTTGCTCCCAACTTTGTATTGCTTCAATCTTCGTCGGGTCAACTGATATTCTATTTTCCATACCATGTGCCCAAGGAATGCTACTTCCTCAAGCCAGAACTCGCATTTCTTCAACTTGACATATAGTTTGTTTTCACGAAGCTTTTGGAGTATCAGCCTCAAGTGTTGCTCATGATCTTCACGATTTTTGAAATAAATGAGGATGTCATCAATAAAGACAACCACAAAATGATCCAAATATTCTTTGAATATCCGATTCATCATATCCATGAAGGCAGCAGGAGCATTAGTCAATCTAAAAGACATGACTAAGAATTCATAATACCTGTATCGAGTTCTGAAGGCAGTCTTTGGAATGTCATCAGTTTTAATCTTTAATTGATGATATCCAAAACGAAGATCGATTTTTGAGAAGAATTTAGCACCTTGTAACTGGTCAAATAAGTCATCAATGCGACGTAAAGGATACCTATTTTTTATGGTGACATGGTTCAACTCTCGATAGTAATTATAAAGTCGCATACTCCTGTCTTTCTTCTTTACGAAAAAATAGGAGAACCCCAAGGCGATGTACTAGGACGTATAAAGCCGATGTCTAACAACTCCTGTAGTTGGACCTTTAACTCCTGAAGTTCAATTGGAGCCATTCGATATGGGGTTCTGGAAATGGGTTTTGTACCGGTTCAAGGTCAATAAAAAAACTCAACTTCACGTTCTGGGGGTAGGCCAGGAAGTTCTTCGAGAAATACATCAGGGAATTTATTAACATTAGAAATATTATTCAAATCTGATGTATTCTTGTTTAAATCAGTGACATGGGCTAAGAAAGCTTGACATCCATTTTTTAATAAACGAATAACTTTATGACTTGAAATGATAGTGATTGATTTTAAAGGTTTGGTTAATTGAATTCGCATAACAGGTTGGTTAGGAATATGAAAGCTAACAACATTACGAAAATAATCAATTTTGGCATGATGAGTAGTTAACCAATCGATTCCTAAAATCACATCAAATGCAAGTATTTTCAAAGAGATGAGATCAACGGGTAAAGTGAGGGTGCCAATTTGAATAAAACAAGATTTGTAAACAGTGGATGTAACGAAGGTTTCTCCCAACGGAGTTTCAACCGATAAGTCAAAGTCTAATTTCTCAGGGGTCATGTTCAAACGTTGAGCACAAGTAGGTGAAATAAAATAATGGGTAGAACCGGTATCTAATAATGTATAGACTTCACAAGAGTTTATGATTAGCTTACCGGTGATAACTTCGTTTGAGTTCCTTGCTTTTTGGGTAGTCATGACAAAAGCTCTCCCCTGAACCACCGACTTTGACTTGTCTAGGATAGCCTTTGATGTCCCCATCCTAACTGGACTTGACTTTGCTATAGGGCACACTCGAGCTATGTGACATTCTTTTCCGTAATTGTAGCACACCTTGGATTGCTGTGTGCAGTTTAGACTGATATATCCCTCTTGTCTGCATTTGTAGCATACGATCGGTGGTCGTTCCCCTCCCCTAGAAACAGTTGCTTGTGTTGGTGCCGATGTCTTTCCGTCGTCATTGTTGAATCTTTTCTTTTTGAAATTTCAACCGGAATCACTTCTTCTATTATCTTGGCCATGATTACCACCGAAGTGGTTACCATTTTTGGCATGATAATTTCCTCCACGATGGTTATGATGACTGTTGCCACCGGTACGACTATGGTTGTTGTCATTTGGTTGAACAATCTCATTATCTCGCTCCAATAATTGAGCCCTATTCACAACATCTAAAAATAAACAAAGTTTATGAGAAATGAGGTATTGACAAATTTCAGGTTTCAAACCTCTCAAAAACATTTGTGTCATTTGTTCCTCATTATCCACCAAATAGGATGCAAACTGGGATAATCCGAATACTAGGCCTTGTATTGTGATATAGTCAAATTTTTATATTCTAGTTTGATGAATTCCACCTCCTTCATAAGACGAATACTTTCTAGAAAGTACTTGTCGTTGAACAATTCCTGGAACTTCTCCCAAGATATCTTAAGTGCGAAAAGCTGAGCACGTTTTCAAGATTCCCACCATTAATCTGCCTCTCCACGCAACATAAAGGTGGCGAAGGGAACCATTTGCCCCTCTGTGCATTCCAAGACATCAAATATTTTGGTGATCTGCTTAATCCAAGCTTCTGCCTTGAGTGGCTCTGGCTTTCCCAAAAACTCCGGCGGTCCCAACTCCTTGAATTACTTAGCAGTGACCAGTCGTGAGTTACCATTGTTTCCACCTGCATTTTGAATAGGAGTCTCTTTCGTCTGGTTTTTCATGAATTGTAGAAAGCTCCTAAACACCCCATCATTCATTGTTTGGTCGATGGTGTTGTTTACAGGAAGATTATTGCCTTCCTGATGCACATTATCTTGGTTATTAATTGGCGGTGTCTCAATGGTCTCATATGCTCTATTGCTTAGATTTTTAGATGCCATTCTCAAATACTACCACAAAACAAGGGTTAATTAAAGAAATTAACATGTCACATATTATCTCTATATTCTGACCGACCAATTAAATAATAAATAAGCTTAGGTAGGACACACTAGCGAAGATTGTACTCGTCTCTCCCCTCCTAGTTTTATTCTCAGATCTCCGCCATAGATCATATCCCTAAGCTCTAATACCAACTGGAACACCCCCAAAATAGGTCCACACAACCCATTCTGAGTCGCCAAATACATGGTAAAGAATCCAAATACAAACTTTATTATTACAACTATCAACTGTCATGTAAAATACGACAACACATAAGTTGTGAGTTTTAATACAAATATTGTCTTGTAGATAATATCCAAACTCAAATAAAGTCCTCATTACAATAATTGTCACACTATTTTATAAAATAGTGAGGACTACTATAGTAAGCATCTTGGACCATTACTCCACTCCCCGACTAGTCCCAGCTACACTCTTGCTTCCTGAGAAGAACAATGGAACCAAAAGGAAAAGGGTAAGCTCAATTAGCCCAGTAAAGAATATTATGACTAAGATAATGTAGAACAAATTATCCTTAGTCCTCAATAGAGAAAAATCTGATAGAATACAATAGACAACAAGTTTTAGATCAACAACTGCAGCAGAAAATAGCAATCCATTAAAAGAGTCAAGTAGAGTATGATGTCTACTATCTTCTATGATTTAAAAGTCCATCATCAATATTTTATCCCTGTAACACCAATCAATAATTATTTTCAATCAACGAATTATCTTT
This sequence comes from Panax stipuleanatus, assembly GCA_020205555.1. Classification (NCBI taxonomy): domain Eukaryota; kingdom Viridiplantae; phylum Streptophyta; class Magnoliopsida; order Apiales; family Araliaceae; genus Panax; species Panax stipuleanatus. Next base: position 39,966,930 of record CM035120.1, read on the forward strand.
GCACTACGGGCCAAAGATATTCGTTTGTATCACCAGTGGTCATGATCATGCCAAACACCTGTCCATCTTTGCACCATGGGCCAAAGATATTCATCAATCAACTATTCATCTTTGCACTACGGGCCAAAGATATTCATCAATAAATTATTCATCTTTGCACAACGGGCCAAAGATAACTTTCACCACAATTTAAGAATGAGGATAATGAAAAATGATATAAAGAACGAATCAAGTGAGATCAAAGATAAATATTAGAGATTGTTAATTTAATTTATCCAAGTTCAAGAATGTTCAAATTGTAAACATGATAATCAATTGTGGAAAAAAAATTCAGAATGATATTAATATATCAAAAATAATTTTGACAGAAAAAGAAACTAATTTTGCCGTGAATAGTACCCCGTGAATAGTACTCGAATGAATAGTACCCGACATGAAAAGATTAAAATTTCAATAAGAAGTTCAAACCCAATATTCTAGTGAAATAATATTAGATGAAGAGAAAACCTGAAGCAATTTCTAATTATTTCAGGAATTATAGAAACAATACTTACCATAGTAAGTTTTGATTTATGAATCTGAAATGAAATAATATACGAAACTGCAAATGAATTTTCACCAGTCATGCGGTCGTCCGCGTAGACAGATCATTTCCATAATTTCATAAAGAATGAATACGAATGATTATTCACCAAGCATGCGGCAGCCCGCGTAGACAGGTTATTCTCATAACTTAATAAAAAAATAAATATGAAGGGTTATTCACCATGCATGCGGTAGTCCGCGTAGACAGGTTATTCTCACAGCTTAATAAGGAATAGAATGACAACCCTTATGAGTATTGAAAGAAAATAACATCATTTACCTTACTAGGACATTGAATAATGAAATATAGTAGTAGCAAAATACTCTTCTCCTTTCTCTCTTATTCTCTCTCTATAGTTTCTCTCACTATAGCTTGTGATTATAACTTTGCTCTTCAAAAATGGTATGAAATAATGAATGGACGGAAGAGTATTTATAGGCTAGAAAAAGGTGGCAAATTAAAAGGTTAATTACATTTTAGTACCTTTATCTTTACCTCTATTTTTAATTTAGTCCCTCAAGTTTCATCAATCTTGCACAACATCCCCTAATAGTACCTGAATGTGAAACAATAGTTCCTTTCACGTGAACCAATAATTTCTTGAATGTTAACCAATATCAATTAATTGCTTATTTATCCGATTAAATGCCCGTTTGGTCAATTGAATATCCAGAAATAAACTATTATCGAAATAAATGTTAATTTTTACTAACATTAATATTCCCAACACAGTGGAAATATTTATATCAATAATTCATCATTAATAGTATAACTCACAATATTAACAACCAGATCATTTTCAGGAAAGAGGGGGCTTTTCGATAAGGATTTCTCCTTACTGGCGCGCAATTAAATAGCCTAATCCCTTTCCTTGACAGAACTTTCTAGACATTGTCAATAATGTTAATAATAATAATATGAGTAATTGTGTCGTGTCAATTATTGATTTAATATTATAAAATATTATGCAGATGATACTGTGATAATAATTGAATCAATAATATGAGATACTATGCAGCAACTACTGTGGCAATTATAGAATGAAATACTGATTGACTTCTTACGTAAGCATAAATAATCAAAGATATTGTGCAATACCGTGTGCTACTGTGCAGCAACGCATATTACTGTATCTTTATCACCGGGTATTTCAACAGTTTAACGGTAAAAGTATTGTCGTTATTTTTATAAAAAAGTTATTTCTGTCGCTTTCTATATCCGACGATTATTCCGTTGTTGGGATCCACCAATGATTGCGTCGTCGTACAAATATTCTCTGACAAAAAGAATATTCTCCGACCAAATGAATATTTCCCGACACAACGAATATTTAATGACCACTTGCTTACTTTGTAAAATTTGCACAAATCACCCATAAATATTATAACAAATCAACATCTTACTATTTAGAATAATATGTAGAGAAAATTAAATCTTTATTCATAAAAGTTAGGGTCTTACAACCTCTTCTCCTTATGAAATTTCATCCTCGAAATTGATGTACGTACCTGGTATTTCGAAGAGGTGAGGATACCTTGTTTCATTTCAGATTCTAACTCCCAGGTTATTTCCTCAATATTATGGTTTCTCTATAAAACTTTGACTTGAGGTATAACCTTTGAGCGTAGAATATGTTCCTTCTTATCCAAGATCTTGACAGGTACCTCCTCATACGTTAAATCTTCAGCTATCTCATTTAGTTCTAATTCAATGATGTGGTTTGGGTCTTTCACATATTTACGTAGCATGAATATGTGAAAAACGTTATGAACATGAGACATGCTTAGTGGTAAAGTGAGTCTATAAGCCACAGTTCCTACTTGATCAAGGATTTCAAATGGACCAATGAATCGAGGGTTGAGCTTCCCTCTCTTTCTGAATCTCGTAACCCTTTTTCATGGAGCAACACGTAACAATACATAGTCTCCGACATTAAATTCTACGTCTCTTCAATGATGATCAGTATAACTCTTTTATCGATCTTGTGCTGTTTGTGTACGTTGCAGGATCATTTGAATATTTTTCAAAGTCATGCGTACCGACTCGGGTCCCAACAATGTTGCTTCATCCACCTCATCCCAATATATTGGAGAACGACACTTTCGTCCATACAACGCCTCGAAGGGAGCGATGCCTATACTTGCTAGATAACTGTTGTTGTAGGAGAATTCCACCAATGGTAAGTACTTGTCCCAACTTTCTTTAAAGTCTAGAACGCAGAGTCTCAATAGATCTTCATGAGTTTGAATAGTCCTTTTCGATTGCCCGTCCATTTGAGGATGATATGTAGAACTAAATCGTAAATCAGTGTCCATAGCTTTTTGCATGCTGACCCAAAATCGTGAGGTCAATATTGGGTCTCGATCAGAAACTATGGATATCGGCATACCATGTAGTCTTACAATCACATTTATGTACATACGAGCAAGACGTTCAAGTGAATACGTTTCTGGTATAGGCAAGAAATGAGCAGACTTGGTTAATCTATCGACAACGACCCAAATTGCATCTATGCCTTGAGATACCTTGGGAAGATCCATAACGAAATCTATGTTGATATTTTCCCACTTCTATTTTGGAATCTCAAGTGGTTGTAATGGAACCTTTGGCACTTGATGCTCTGCATTGACACGTTGACACATTAAACACCTGGAGATAAACTTCGTGATCTCTCTCTTCATGTTTCTCCACCAAAATATATGTCGAAGATCACGATACATTTAGGTACTTCCAAGATGGATTGCAAACGGTGTGTTGTGTGCTTCCATCATGATTTTATACTTCAAATCAGAGTCGTTAGGAACATAGTCTGGAGTTGACTCGAAGTATTCCCTCTTCGTTGATTCTGGCTTCTGGAATAGCACCTTTTTGCATCATCTTCTTCATATTCATCAGCTCCGGGTCTGTAGCTTGAGCAGCTTTAACTTCATCAATTAAAGTTGGTTCTACGCGTATATTTTCCATCTTCACATGGGTCCCTAGAGTCTTTAACTCTCTCTCAATCCTTTGTAAGTCATACAAAATGGACCTTTGTGTTTACAGAATAACACTCGTTCCCGCATATGATCTTCTACTCAGCGCATCAGCTACCACGTTCGCTTTTCCAGGATGGTATTGAATGTTATGGTCATAATCTTTCAACAGCTCGAACCAACGTCGTTGCCGCATGTTGAGTTCCTTTTGGGTGAAGAACTATTTAAGACTTTTATGATCTGTATATATCTCCATTTTCTCCCCATACAGGTAGTGTCTCTATATCTTTAGCGCGAAAACGACTGCTGCCAACTCTAGATCATAAGTAGGATAATGTCCTTCTTTAATGCATCTTTCCCTTTTATTGAAGGAGGGATCTTTTTCTCTTTTGGAGTTGTTTGCCATCGTCTCTTATCCGTGGGACGAGAGAGAAGTGCCCTGATTTCCTAATTTTATTCTTTTCCCTTTCGCTTTCGCTTTGTCTTTGGGGTTCCGTTTTAAAGGGTGAATTTGTAGGAAATTGGTACCGACATATGTGTCGACGATTTTGAAAAGTTTGATTTTATTGATTGGACCGATTGAGACAGAGTCACCAGTTGGTATTTTGGAAATGGATGTACCAACTCATCCGGGTTTTAATAGTTTTTTGCAAGATGGTCCAATTCGTGACTCTTTGATTGGTCTTGAAATCTGAGATTCGTGGAATCTGGAGGCTAGGTTAAGAGGGGGGAGGTGTTAGGCTCCCCCCGACTCCCATAGAAGCACGGTACCGCATCTTATTAATTTTTTATTCAAAAAGTGTGTAAGTGTGTGTGTGTGTGTTTTTTTTTTGATTTTGAAAGCTTTATTAGTTAGTTTCGAAGCCTTTTTGGTGACTTGAAAGTAGTGATGTACCTCTTTTGCTCCTAGGTACGAAGGATTTGATTTAATCAAAAGTTCATTTTTAACAAGATATGCAAATTGAAATGAGGTTTTAGAAAGTAAGGTTTTCAAATCCTTTGCCCGACTAGGAATCGAGGACTTCGATACTTCTTTTTATTCTTTACGTTGATTACGTGATCTACCCCGAATCTCTTTATTTCATCAAAAGCTCTTTGTGGTTTTTCTTTGAGAAATCGTTTTGATGATATGCTTGCTAAAGCGTTAAGAAGGTTCGGATCATCATCGGACATGAAAGCCATCTCGATGAACCGAGCTCCCATAATTAAAGTTTTCACTATCACGGGATCTTGAATCTGAGCTCTCGATACTAACCCCTCGAGTTTGTTTTCAAGATCCAAATATTACATGTACATCGATATTTACGTTATTTAAACCATTTACAACATAAAAATCGGTCCATCGTGGGAATCAAGTCGGATCCACTCAGGGATCTCGACATCGGGATTCCTAGGCTCACATGCTTTGAACAATATTATGTATACATAACGTCCACGACCTCGACACTAAGCGATTTCAACATTTGAAATCACCGTTCACTCCAATTCGACCCCCCTTTCACCTCTAAATATAGATTTAGGGCTATACGGGTTAACCGAGATGATTCAAAAGCGATAAATCCATAGATATACCACGAATCTAAGCTATTATAGCTCTCGGGTTAAAGCTTCACGCTTAATAACCTCTCGGGAGCTAGATTAGGCTTAGCTTGAGGTATATCTAGCCTCCGAAGTCAATATACAACGTATTAAGCACAAAATAACCGATAAAAACATAAAAACTACCAACTATTACACGATATGCTTAAAATACAACAAATATAGCTAGATTTAAATAAGATATTTCATTAATCTATCATTTGAACATAGTTTACAAAGAAATCGAAGCTAAAAGTGCGTTATTTCACCTTGGGGGACGCGTGAACAAGCGTTTTAACTCTCAGGATGAACTAAGAACACTAAGATGGCTTCAAGTAGATGCTAGATGGAAGATTTGAGCTTCAAATAGCTTAGTTGATGTTCAACCCGAGCCTCCTTCTCTCTAGAAATCTCTTTCTCTCTCTAAATGTCTCTCTCTCTTTTCTTCTAAATGAACTAAGTGGGGGGATTTAAGCTATCCCAAGTAGCCGCATACATGTATGAGGCTACCCAAGTGGGACCCCCCGGCTTGGTTATTGGTCCTTCAGTCTCAGTTCGGCAGAAGTTGGCGTCCACCGCTTGATCTTTCACACCGTCTTTGACGAATGCAGTGAGATAAGATCGAGTTTGACTGAATTAGGGTTCGGGAAATTGATACTCATAGCCGAGATATCTTCCCGATTCAGATATCATTCCATAGGCTTATCTCTTGATGGCACGTCATTTGAGGTTTGCTGAGGTGGTTTCCGATTATTACTGTCTCAGCTCGTCGATCTTCGATCGGGTCGTCATATGTTCGGACTTCATTGGTCCTGTTCATTAGTCCCGGGGTTGTCTCAGAGATAAACGGGATCTTTTGCCCTACTTCGGGGTTGTCTCCGAAGTAAAATGATGTTTTTACCCTCTTGTAGGGTTAGTACGACAAAAGCAAAATTTTGAGTGTCTATAGATGCCCCTCTTTGTCATGTTTATGTAATGTAATGGAATGAACACGACAAAGATTTAATAGACACGGAGAATGCATGACAAGGTATATCTGATGATGCAATGTCATGTATAATCGATGAAATAATGTGTGAGATGTATAAAAGGGTTACTTACTCGGCTGGGGAAGGTAAGGATTACTTTGTCGAGGTTGAGTCGACCTGCATTGAATTATAGTCAATGGATCGCACCATCGGGGTCATGCCGATGCCTTCACTAGTTTGTAGCCAACGAATTTCATTATCAGGGTTGAGCTGATTCCTTCACTGGGTTGTGGCCAATGGATTACATCATCGGGAATTTGCCGATCTACGTAGGGTTGTAGCCCACGGATTACATCATCGGGGATTTATCGACCTGCGTAGGGTTGTTGCCAACGGATTACATTCATCGGGGATTTGTCGATCTGCATAGGGTTGTAGCCAACGGATTACATCATCGGGGATTTGCCGATCTGCGTAGGGTTATAGCCAACGGAATACATCATCAGGGATTTGCCGATCTGCGTAGGGTTGTAGCCAATGGATTACATCATCGGGGATTTGCCGACCTGTGTATGGTTGTTGCCAATGGATTACATCATCAGGGTTGAGCTGACGCCTTCACTGATTCATTGTCGATGGATTTCATCATCGGGGGTCGAGCCGACGCCTTCACTGATTCGTTGTCAATGGATTACATTATCGGGGTCAAGCAAACGCCTTCATTGATTCATTGTCTGTGGATTACATCATCGGGGTCAAGCCGACGCCTTCACTGATTCGTTGTCGGTGGATTACATCGTCGGGGTCAAGCCAACGCCTTCATTAATTCATTGTCGGTGGATTACATCGTCGGGGTTGAGCTGACGCCTTCACTGATTTGTTGTCGGTGGATTACATCGTCGGGGGTCGAGCCGACGCCTTCACTTATTCACTGTCGGTGGATTACATGTTGTAAGGTTAATTTTGACTAATTTTCTTGTCTTCCGTCGTTCAACGTTGGGTTTTCTGATCTTCGCCGAACATCTGCTATTTCAGAGGATTTTTAGGGTTTTTAGGGTTTCAAACTGTCCCAGAAAGGCATCATTTTTTCCTAATGTGACCATTCTGAACCCAAAAGAACACTTTCTGGACGTCGTGTTACCAAATGGAATGCAGCTGGACCAACTTGTGGTAGCCGTATACATGGTTGCGGCTAGAGCAACCATGGTCAAGGCTACCCGTGATCGAGTTTATACCCACGGGAGGCCTCATTTTCACCCATTCCATTCGGGTTTCTTAACTTTTCTCTCAAAAAAACTGAGTTCTTCTTCACTTATACTCGATTTCGGCTTGATTTGGAGCGATCCGACACCGTACATTCCTTCTTCGGACCACGGGTAACGTCTAGACTCCGTTCTTTCGTGTTTTCGTTGGTGAAAATGCGTGTTTCCTTTCTTAAAGGCAATATATCTAACATGTATGCATGTTATAGATAGATAAATGTGTTTATGATGTAATGCATGCGTATAGATCATCTTATGCACCGTATGAATGCGAAATATTATCATTTATCAGTTAATCTAGACATACATTGTATATATGTGTTAGAATAATAGTTAAAATTGATGTTTACATGCTTGGTTATGATGGAGTACCCTCATAGGGTGATTTAATACATACTTCGGGCATGTGGATAGTCCATTTTATAAAAGAGACTCTGGCAAAAAAATTTCATAAACCAAATGTCTGGGTTCTAGATACATTATAGATGTACTAAGATGCAAATGACCTACACATTTAATGACACATGTAGGACATGCATGATGTGATGATAATATTTTATGGATTTAATTTGAAATTTAAAAATGGTAAGAATATACCTGACTTGGCTTTGATTCCTACGAACTCATTATTCAGATATGGATTCTGAGGGACTTAGCCATTCCACAGGACGGCCGATTTCATTGGGAGTTCGCCAGCGTAGGACCCCATCTAAGGTTTCGGTCCCACGTATTAGCCGACGGGTGCAGCAATTGACCGAGCCCGCTCGCTTGCCGGCTGGGGAGGATCAGCCACTCCTGGACGAGGACATTCCGAGCCTGAGGTTCCGCCTCCGCTCCCTACTGTGCCTATATTTCTTCTGGGCATTGAGGTAGAGGTTCCAGATTTGCTGGGCACGGATTTGAGCCACCATCCATCCATTCACTTGCAGGTGAATGAGGTATGGGATTGATTTATCTTCTTTTCTCCTTTCTAACATAGACGGGTTTTCTTAACCTTGACGTAGTGCAGGTGCCAGAGTTTACCCAGCTTAGGGGTAACTGGTTCAGTGTCTACACTCTGTATCAGTTATTACATCCCGAGTACAGGGCGATCGTAGATTCTTGGGGTTTCGGGGTCGTTGCCCTGGGGGCTATTTACAGGCTTTGGGTGAGAGATGGTTTCACCAGAGTCAGTCGCTGCATCTACTGGACTGCGAGTTGATAATGACTCTCATGGATTGGAGGTACACCACTGGCTTGGAGTTTATCGGGGATAGGGTGCCCTTGGATCCGTCTATCACTGGGACTGCTGTGCGTACCCTCCTCAATTTTTCTTCTCAGGAGTGAGCCTTCAAGGCTCTTAGTATCCGATCAGGATTCCTGGGCGTCGATTCAGCTCGAGGCACTTTGCAGCAAGAGTTGCCTGTTGAATTGTTAGAGAGGGATCGCATCTTGCGGCGTCTGTTCCTGACCATCATGAGGGGTTGTTTCATAGCGAACAACTCCTCTACTGTGCCCTTTAGCATGGTAGGGGCTGTTCGAGACATAGATTGCATTGGGGACTACGATTGGGGATCGTTCACATTCACTCTTTTCCTGCACGGGATGCGACTGCGATCCGAGGGAGTGACCGACTCCTGGGTCGGATTTTACCCATTTCTTCTGGTGAGTCTTTTTAACCGAATTTCATTTATTTGCCTTTTGATTGATTTATCTTTTCCCACAACTGATGGAGGGTTTGTTTGAATTGACAGTTTTGGGCTTATGAGAGGCTTCCCTGTCTTCGCCCTACCTCTGTCTTAGGCTTGAATACTTATCCCCGGGGACGTAGATGGCATCAGTCTACTCTGTCTAAGGTCCCGATCGTGAAGGACTTTGCCCATGCCCATCTTCAGTTGGAGACGTTGCTAGCTCGAGACAAAGTGTGGACCACATATTCTGGAGAGCACTTGGCCGAGGGATTTGAGGATGGCGTGCCGACAGGGCCAGAGTTCTATTTATTGACTCGCCTGATTCCATTCCTTTTTTATGGAGGTTGGGAGCTCTACCTTGGAGAGCGGGATATTCGATGCATTACGGGGGAGATTCGCTTGTCGTATCTTCCTCCAGCCCAGCGCTTTTGGCCTTTGACTTCGTCGGATGCATCGATTCCCGCCTTGGGGTTTGATGGTTTCCTCTTGTCTGAGGGTTCGATCTCTTTGGCAGACTTTATTGCTTGGTGGGTCCAGCGTAGATAGGAGCTCAGACCCGGGTTACCCAGTTCTTGGGCGACCTGGTTCCAGGATCCCTTATGATGAGGGACTGGATATCGTGTTTTAAGGAGCCGTCTCATCAGGATCAGATTGCTGCCTTGAGACTTCAGTTGGAGGAGCTGTTGGCCTTTTGTAGTTACAATGGCTTGGACCCATCCTTGGCTCACACTTTTGCTTCTCGATGTCATGAGGCTGGACCGTCAGGCGGTGGTGGCTCTTATGGTGCTGGACCTTCAGGTTTTGGTGGCTTCCAGGATAGAGATGCTCCCTTCACCGTTCCCCCGGATACGCAAGAGACACCTTAGGTTGACCAGTTTGATGACACCCTCACCTTCTTGGGTGATTTTGATGAGGTGGCGAGCCCATAGGTCATCTGTTAGTCATTAGGCATTTGTGCCCCAATATCCTGTACTTTTTATTTTTAGTTTTCACATGTATCATAGGTATGACAGTGATGTTTAGGAAACTAATGTACTTGGCAGATATTTATATATGATGCTTTTTATCACACATGCTATTTTATCATTTGTTATGATGGATGCTTTAGAAATATTTGAATGATTGGATAGAGATTGACCCCTGTATGGTCTTATTAACACAGGTTATACAGATGTCGTCCTCTGCTATGGTACGTTTGGACCATCTTCTTCCTAGCCAGGTAGCTACCAGCTTGAGGGTTTGGTATGACCAGCTGCCATCCACCGATCGTATCGATGTTAGCCGCATGCTGGGCCACTCCATGTCTTTACTGTCCTTCCAGATTCTGGAGGGATTTATTGTCGGGATACTCAGGTACTAGATTTCTGAGCGTCATGCCTTCTGGTTCGGCTCAGCCAAGTTGACTCCTACATTGGAGGAGTATAGTCGCATTTCAGGACTGTCGATAGAGGGGCCATATGCTCGAGTGGCTTTGGGCCATATGCGCTGCCAGTTTATGACGGTGACTAGGATTGAGGAGAGCAGTTGTGATGGCTGAGGTGGGTGGTAGCCACATCATCTCCATGGACTTTATGTTTAGGCACTTTGCTTCTGCGGATAGCTTCGCTGTTTATCACGGAGACTTCGCCATTTCTGAGGAGTGCTGGTATGTTGCCCACGTGGATGCCTTAGTTATGTGCCTCGTAGCCTATCTGTACATGCCATTTTATACCGATCATCTGGATGTGGCGATGTCGATGGCTGTTAGGGCTCTTCAAGAGGACTTTACTATATTACCCCTTATCCTGGCAGAGACATTGATATCAGCCTCTATTTGCCATGATGCTGGTGATTAGGAGTTCAGAGGTAGTCCAGTGCTTTTATACATCTGGTTGATGATGCACCTCTGACCGATAGGGCGGCTTCGCCATCATGGTTTCTGTTTTGGACATGGCATGTCTCAGGTTTATTCATATTGCCCGACTTCTTGCGTCGATGAGGCGTCCTGGACTTCATTTTTGGGTGCCATGGAGGAGCCTTTTTCTATAGTCATATATTCTGGGTACTGCTTCTTTATGAGTTTCACCACCCATGTCACTGACCTGAATTTCCTCCCCTTGGCGGGTTTGAGACGTGCGACGACTTATCATCCTCTGGCAGTGATGAGTCAGTTTGATCAGCACCAGGAGGTCCATGCATTTGAGGGGATTGAGGATTATCGCTTCCCCATTTGTTCAGTCACCAAGGCTGATTTGGCTCGGGTTTATGGGTTCTGGTCTCATCGACAGACATCAGAGTTTAGAGATGGCCATCCGGGCCGCTCCGCAGAGTATTCAGCTTGGCTGGAGTCGGATTTGGCACCAGAGACCGCAGATCAGGTTGGTTTAGGATCTTTATCTGATGACGATGGTTGGCCCATGGATGCGGCGGAACCGATGGAGGATCCTATATCTCCGACTGAGGATGCTTTATTTGCAGAGTTGATAGCTTCTCTAGGGAGCACTGATTCCGTGTTTGGCCTTCGTTTCCAGGGAGGCAATGGATAGACAGCTTCAGCTGGTGACATTTGAGAGAGATCAGGCTCGGGCTCTATTGTTGACTACCGTAGCTGGTAGGGATACTGCTATCACTGAGAGAGATGCAGCCCGTGCTTCTAGAGATCAGGCCATCATTGATAGAGATGCAGCCGAGACTTTCTCAGGAGGACTCATCGATCACGTACAGGGTGTAGTACAGAGTCGAGAGGAGGTTTTCGCATGGCTGTGGAGATGCTGAGGCGGGTTGATATGTTGGAGCATGAGTTCAGAGACGCTCCCCCAACTACAAAGACTGTTGGATATTTGGCGATGTTGGCTCGTCTCACCACTGATTTATAGCTTTATTTTATTTCCCTGTAGAGACTTTGTTATTATCACTCGTCATAGGTTAGAATCAACTTTTGTATTCTAAACAGTTGTATATATTAAAAAGAAGCAAGTTTAGTTCACTTCCCTTGTTTGTGCATGTCTAACCATGTCTACGGTTACCATTTTCGCTTCATGATTTATTATGTCAACATAGAACTGGTCTCGTCATGTGGCATCAGATTCGGCGGGAATGATGCTGAGATATCGCTAGGTCTTCTCCGCATGAACCGTCGATTGGTTTGGGCTTAATGGAATGGTTTTGGATTTTTGTATAGGTTAGGAAAGTGTTTGGATTTTTCGAAGGTTAGGAAAGTGTTTGGATTTTTTGAAAGTTAGACCGCACCCTAAATGGCTGCCTACGTACTCCCACAGATAGGAGATCAGATCTTTCGTAGTTCAGGCTCAGACCTGAAAAGCTTGAAAAGGGTTTATCTGGCTTTGAGTTTGATTTGATAGGATTTTGATGTTTTTTCGGTTTGATTTGATGGGATTTTTGATGTTTTTCAAGGGTAAGACCGCACCATAAATGGCTGCCTACGTAGTCCCACAGATAGGAGATCAGGTCCATCGTAGTTCAGGCTCAGACCTGAAAAAACTAGACTTGATATTTTTTTTTTCTTTTTTCTTTTTTTTCTTTTTTTATCAAGACATAGTAGTCTAGTTTGAAAATGAAAGGGGTCTCAGACATAATACCGTTTCACCGAATCGAAATTGATCAATTGCGAGAATTCATCACCGTCCATCTCTTCCAATTTTAAAGCTCCACCTAATAGGATTGCTTTGACAAGAAATGGTCTTTCTCAGTTTGGGGCAAATTTTCCCTTAGCTGCATCCTGGCCTGGAATGATCTTCTTCAGTACCAAATCATGCTCTTTAAATTCCGAGGTTACACCTTCTTGTTATAAGATCGGGACATTCTCTGTTGATAGAGTTGACCGTGGAATATGGCAACAGCTCTTCTTTCGTCTATAAGGGATAACTGATCGTATCGATCTTGTATCCATTGGCTCTCCTCTATCTGGGCATCAAGGATCACTCTTAGTGATTCCATCTCTACTTCGACAGGAAGTACAGCCTCCATACCATATACCAGTGAGTAGGGTGTTGCCCCAGTCGAGGTTTGAGTCGACGTCCGGTATGCAAGTAGGGTTAATGGCAATAGCTCAGGCCATCCCTGGTGATTTGCTGACATCTTCATCGTTATCTTCTTGATGTTCTTGTTGGCCGCTTCCACCGCGTCGTTCATCTTTGGACGATAAATAACCAAATTGAGGTGTTTGATATTGAACTTACTGCACAATTCCCTCATTATCTTGTTATTCAGATTCTTTGCGTTGTCTGATATGATAACCTCGGGTTGTCCATACCGACAGATGACGTTATTTCTAATGAAACCAACGATGACCTCTTTGGTGACCTTAGGGAAAGAAGTTGCTTCCACCCACTTGGTAAAGTAGTCAATCATAGTGAAGATAAATCGATGACCGTTGCTGGCTTTAGGCTCAACTGGTCCTATCAAGTTCATTCCCCACATGGAGAAAGGCCATGGTGATGTCATGCAATGTAATTGATTCAGAGGCGCGTGAATAATGTTAGCGTGGATCTGGCATTGATAGCAATGCTTGACATGATCATCGCAATCCTCTTTGAGGGATATCCAGTAATGTCCTGTCCTCAGAATCTTTTTGGCAAGCAGAGGTCCACTCATATGTGCTCCGTATACCCCACCATGTACTTCATTCATAAGTCGTTGGGCTTGCTCCCGATTTAGACATCTCAAAAGTCCTATACCTAGATCTCTCTTGTAGAGAGCATCTCCACTTAGGTAGAAATTCATGGCCATTTTCTGTATTCACTTCTTCGCTGCTTGACTCATCCCTTCCGATGTTGATTGATCTCGTAGATATTCTTTGATATGGGGGTACCAAGGTGGTCCCGCAGGTGGTATCTTATTTGATATCTCCCTTACATTGTTTCCATATGACAGTGTATTCTGCACCGTGAAAGTGATAACAGGCATTCCCTTTCTTGCTGACAGGCTTATCAGTGAGGCTAATGTGGCTAACACATCAGCAAAATCATTCCGGTTCCGGGGAATATGCATGAAGGCAATGTCTTTAAACTCCCCTGCCAGTCTGAGAACATGTCGATGATACTGCAGTAGATGCAGTTCTTTGGTTGTGTATGCCCCGGTAGACTGTCTGATGACTAGCTCCGAATCTCCAAACACCGCTAAACGTTTCACTCCCATGGACTGAGCCAGCTTCAACCCCATAATGCACCCTTTATATTCTGCGGTATTGTTGGAATTGTTGAAATGTAACTTGGTTGCCATGGGGTATTGATCTCCCGTGATAGATACCAGGACTGCCCCGGCTCTGGCACCTTCAGCGTTTGATGCGCCGTCAAAATACATTTTCCAGAATTGACCTTGATCCTCCTTATCAATCAGGAGAACAGTCAACACCTCCTCCTCTGGGAAATACGTTTCAAGAGGCTCAAAACCCCCTGTTGGTGCAGCCGACAGGTGATCTGCAATCCCTTTCCCTTTGATGGACTTTTGGGTGACATATATGATGTCGAACTGTTGAAGGATTAACTGCCACTTGGATAACCAGCAGTTCAAAATTGGCTTGCCGAAGATGTACTTCAAAGGATCCATCCTTGATATGAGATAAGTGGTATGGCCATGTAGATAATGTTGTAACCTGGTGGCTGCCCAAGCTAATGCACAGCAGGTTCTTTCTATCAAAGTATATTTCTGTTCTCCGCTGCTGAAGCGCTTACTGAGATAATAGATAACTCTTTCTTTCCCCATGTCATCCTTCTGCCCCAGTAGGCAACCCATAGCATTGGAGTTGACCGAGATATACATGAACAATGGAATCCCATCCTTTGGGGGAACCAAAATAGGTGCTTCAATTAACCTCTTCTAGCTGATGTGGAAGGCTTTCTGGCAGTCTTCATTCCATTTTCCCGAAGAGTTCTTCCTTAACAGTTTGAAAATGGGTTCACAGGTTGCTGTCAACTGCGATATGAACCGGCTGATGAAGTTAATTCTTCCCAGGAAACCTCGGTTTTCCTTCTTGGTTTTTGGCTCAGGCATTTTCGTGATGGCTTTGATCTTGGCAGGGTCCAATTCAATGCCCCGGTTGCTCACTAAAAATCCTAGTAGTTTGCCGAATTTCACCCCAAAAGCACACTTTGCTGGTTTTAACTTCAGATTAAATTTGCGGAGTCGTTCAAACAACTTCCGAAGATGGGTGCAATGATCATTAGCCTGTCGGGACTTTACGATGATGTCATCCACATACACCTCGATTTCTTTGTGCATCATATCGTGGAACAAGGTCATCATAGCTCTTTGATAAGTAGCCCCAGTGTTGGTAAGGCCAAAAACTAGTCTTCGATAACAAAAGGTTCCCCAAGGGGTAATGAAGGCGGTCTTTTCCCTGTCTTCTTCAGCAACCATGATCTGGTGATATCCAGCAAAGCAATCAGTGAAAGAATACATCTCAAACTGTGCAGTGTTGTCGATTAATACGTGAATGAACGGCACTGGGAAGTCATCCTTAAGGCTGGCTTTATTGAGATCTCGATAATCTACACAAACTCGCACCTTTCCTCCAGATTTCAGCACTGGGACTACATTGGACAACCATTCAGGGTACGTTGACACCATAATGATTCCCTCTTTCAACTGTTTGATAATTCCTCTTTGACCTTCAGGCTCCATTCTGGTTTCAACCGTCTCAGTTTCTACTTGACTGGTTTGAACCCTTCTTTAATTGGTAGTAATGGACGATGATATCAGTGGATAGAACTATCATGTCTACATGAGACTAGGCAAAAACATCCTTGAATTGGGTTAAGAGTTGGATTAGTTAATTTTCTTGGTTAGAGGGAAGGTTGGTTCCTATCTGTATCTCTTTAGGATCATCAAGGGTTCTAATATTTATGGTGGTGGTTTGATCGAGGTTGGGTTTAGGTTTATCTTCGACCCATGCTTTGATTTCCTCGGGCACCTCGTCATCATCCTCTTCCTCCTGCTCGATTCCCATCAAGTTAAAGTCCAATTCTATGTCGAAATCGTAATCATTACTCAAATTCGGCAAACCATGGACGTGGCTAGAAACATGCAAATTTCGAAACCTGATACAAAAACTTGATTGCTAAATATATACAAGTAGTTGCCAATTACAAAAGGATTCATCAGTTAATATGATAACTAGCAAAAACAAGCTACAGATGAAATAAAATAGACATAAATATAGATAAAGGTAGAGCTCCCTATCAGCGGTCGCTTCTTGGTTTTTACCCTTTACAGACGATCTGTGGAGTGATCGTCCAATTGTTGGTCTTTAGCTCCTGGGGAGTCGTTGAGATAGACGCGCTACTGGAGTCGCAGTCTTCTAAGATGGCTATAACTGGTTTGTAACTGGTCCCTGGACCACCGTTTGGGATGTTGACATTTCCCCAGTTAAGTGTCAGGAAAATAGGTTGATCACTTGACAGATCTGCCTCGTCGGACTTCTTTAGATCCTCTTCAGAGTGGAAAAAACTGCCCAGAAACTGCAACTGGATCTCTTCCAAAAACTTCTTATCTTTGGCCCTCCGGGCCGCATCTTCGACATGCTTTTCATCCCCGTCCGTCTGACGTCCTCCCTGATCGACTTTAGGAATCAGAAGGTTGGAGATATTGAGGGGGATCTTCTTAAGTGGCTCCTTAAACCCCGCTTCACCAAGGTTTGTCTTGAGGTGAATTAGTTGATTAACTAGTTGAAGCCTATGAGGATTTTGATGTTTAGATCCACCATGGTACCCGAGTCCAGCCTTTCCCAACTGCGTGGGTATACGAATTGGGTTCCTAATTCCTTGGCCATTCTTTCATAATCCCCGGCCTAGTCGATGTCCTTGGGATAGCATCTCTTGGCCAACCGTCATTACTTCTGGAGAAATTCAGGGAATTAAGACTGGTGCCCCCCTAGAGTTATATAGCGGATTATTGATTTCGAAGGCTTAAAAACTGGCAAGCTCGACACCTTCATTCACGTCGATCAGGGGCATATCTCCCAGATCATGAAGAGGATAATCAGGTTCTGCACTAATAGTCACCAGATTGTCGTTGACGATATATCTCAGTTGTTGATGAAGAGTTGAAGGAACGGCGCCAGCCATATGGATCCATGGTCGTCCTAACAACAGATTATACCCGGTAGCGATCTTCAGGATCTGAAAAGGTATGTTGAAAGTGAAAGGGCCAATCTCCACAAGAAGTTCAATCTCCCCTACGGTATCCCTTCTTGATCCGTCGAAAGCCCGTACCACGATATGGTTGTCCCGAATTCGATTCGGGTAATCTTCATCTTCTCCAGAGTATCCTGTGGAAAGATGTTCAAAGACGACCCTCCATCGATTAGCACGCCGCCTACCACATATCCTGATGAAACGACAACGATATGCAACTGTTTGTGATGCCCAATTCCTTCGGCTGGTATATCGTCGTCAGTGAAGGATATCACATTATTGTCTAGTACATGGCTGATCAAGTGCTGGAATTTCTCAGTATCGATAGTCTTGGGTAAGTGTACTTCCTCCAATACTTGGATCAGGATTTGACGATGGTCGTCAGATTCTAATACCAAATCCAGGATACAAATTTGATGGGGTTCAGCCTCCAATTGCTTCACCGTCCTGGGCTCACCGTGCCCCATCTTGTGGAGGAACTCTGTAATCTTTCTAGTAGATACCTTCCCCAATACCTTGGTTATCGATTTCGTCAAACGCCCTGGGAGGTAACATGTATTCTCCCTAGGTATGATGGCAGTACAGTCAGGTGCCAACTTTATACCTTCTTCGTAATTCCACGGTACCTTCTTCAGGCTTAGAATTGGGAGTTGCGGCCAAGGGGTCAACATCAGTGGTTTAGGCCCTGATATCTCGAGAGTGGCTTTGTTTCTCTGCTCAGATAATCCTTGGATGGTTATGGGTCCGCCAGATATTCCTTCCATGTAAAGGATAACAGCTAGCATACCTTCTATATTCCTCGATTCTCGAGGGTAGTATATTTCTTCTTCAGAGAAGATCTCAGCTTTATTTATTGAGTCCAGTTCTCTGGATTCAATCAAGTTCTGGATTAGATGCCGCAGGGCCCAACATTCTTCCGTGGCATGTCCCAGAGCATTCAAATGGTAAAGGAAGGATCTGGAAGGATCAAAACATTTTGATCTCGTATATTGGGGTGGCAGAAATTCTATAATCTTCCCCTCCTCGATCAAGGTATAGAGAATCTCCTCCCTGGATTGCCTCAACGGGGAGAATTTCTGTTTGGCGGCAAAATCTCGACGGCTCTGCAATCTAGCTTCTTGAGCCATCTTTTCAGTCCATTTGTTCTGCTCTGGGCAACGGATCCGATCCCTTATGGAGGTGGAAACAACTTGGACATATATGGGGTCATTTGTCTTTGATAAGACCTATTCTATTAGCTGCCAGGTCAACTGGTGTTAGTATACCACCAATTCAGCTAGCTGATCCACCTGCGCTCTGATTGAATCCAATTCTTGCTCTACCCCAGACTTTTCCTCAGGGTATCCCCAAATTACAAGGTCATGTGTAGAGGGTAACTCTCCCATCCTCCTCAAGTATTTACGATTTTCCCTGCTTCCGGCACTAATCATGTTGACTCCTTCCTCCGCATGCTAAGGTAGAGGGTTGTTGTTGACATTTGGTTGTTCAGGGGCTTTGACTATAATCTCCCCGCTGTCAATCAAGTTTTGAATTTTGTGCTTCAGAGTCCAGCACTCCTGAGTATCATGCCCCGATGAGTTGGAATGGTAGGCGCACTTTTTGCTGGAATCGAATTGCCTTCTATTTGGATCGGAAGGTGGAGCAAGCTCAACGATCTTCTTTTGGGCGACTAGTAGGGCTAATATGTTCTCCAAGGAGTTTCCCAAAGGAGTGAATATCCTTCTTCGCTTATTTTCCCCAACTTTCATTGCTGTAGGATTCTGAAAATTCGCGGGATGAGGGTTCTGCCTCTGGATAGGTGAGTTAGGGCTCTTGTTAGCAGATTGTCCTTGCAATACTAATGAGACAGCTTCTTCCTTCCTATTTGATCCTTTCTTGGGAGCGCTTGCATAATTTCCCGACTGTATGTGCTCGGCTACAGTTTTTAAAGCAGTGAGGTCTTTGATATTTCCAGACTTCAAACCCATTTCTGCCATTTCCCCGTGTTTGATCATTTCAGAGAAGGATTTTCCTAACCCAGCGAGGACTCTCTCATAGAAAGGGGATTCTTGTATATCAATGAAGGTGGTTACCATCTCACCCTCATCCATTGGTGGGTTGACTTAGGCCGCCATTCGCCTCCACCGCTGCGCGTATTCTCTGAAAGATTCATTGCCCAGCTTTCTGACTTTGGTAACCTGGTAGCGATCAGGTGCCACCTGGGATTAAAAATTATATTGGTTGAGGAAAGCATGGGCCAAATCTTCCCAACCTCTAACTTTGGAATTGTCTATCCGTGCGTACCACGTGTGAGCTTCACCAGTAAGGCTCTTCTGAAATAGTTGCATCCGGAGGTTTTCATCCTCGGCGTAAGTTCCAAGTTCACCTATGTAGACTTTCAAGTGAGTGTATGGGTCTCCCAGTCCGTTGTATTTCTCAAACTCGGGGACTTGAAACTTATCCGAGGATCTCGCCTTTGGGAAAATACACAGATCCGAGTAATTCACGCTCCCGTAGGATCCTGTCCCCTTCATAGACCGGATAGCTTCTTCCATCTGTCTAACTTTCTTCCTAATGTCTCCAGTGTCTTTGTCCTCCTAAAGGTTTGTGATGTCCCGTGTCGTCTTTTGGATCAGGGCCTCCTTGGGTACTTCAACATCTAGGGGAGATATAGGTGTGGACGTATGAGTATCACCTTCCTTCTCTGGTACTTTCATGTCTCCTTGCACAGAGGATTCAGTCGAACTCTTGTGCTTAGATTCCTGAGATACTTTGCACTGTTCTTTTAACAGGGTCGTCATCTAGGCCATTTGCTTCTTAAACTCCTTGAATTCATCTTGAGATACTGGGATGGGTTCTGATGAACTTCCTTCAGCCATTTGGACTAGTGAAAGGGCCTTTTTGGCTCGAGATCGGGTTCTAGGACCAATCTGCACAACAACCGATATCTAGTTTAGACTGGATACTGGTGGAAAGGGATGCATGATATGCTATGCATCAGTTTAATAGTTTTTTAATCTTTTCCTGCAACACAATGGGTTAGTCGAATTGGTGACAGGATGTGATAGATATAACAACCGATATCTAGTTTAAACCGGATATTGGTGGATAGGGATGCATGATATGTTATGCATCGGTTTAATGATTTTTTCTTTTCCTGCAACACAACGGGTTAGTCGAATTGATGACAGGATATGAAATATGGGTGCATGACAGTTCAAGATAACGGTCATTTATATACACGAAAGATTAAATAGGGCATGAAGAAGCACACTACGCGTTTGGTTTATCAGAGGCTGACCTATCTTAGGGTTACTCTCACGGGCTGTTTGAAATTGGTTCCCAGATCTTCGTAATCTACTTGATGAAAACATTCATGTTTTAATTGAAGCGGATCTGAGTGGTGCCTTTCCTGAGCCTCACAATGGAAACATCCATAGGAGTCCAGTAATAAACAACCGACGGGATTGCCCCCTAATGGAGGTACCACACAACATATATTCACATACATTCACGTCCTCACCACATGTAATATGATGACATTGTGCGAAGCACTAATATATTGTGCGAGGCACTAATACAAAAGGCTAAAAGATTGACACACACAAAGATCATTCACACAAAATGCATATGCAGAATGAAAATCAAAAAGTTTGATCGCGGCTCAAGCCCTCTTTGGTCCCCAACAGAGTCGCCACTTGTCGACGCCGGGTGAAAAAAGAGATCATGTCCTTCTTTAATGCCCCTTTCCCTTTTGTTGAAGGAGGGGGTTCTTTTTCTCTTTTGGAGTTGTTTTCCCTTTCGCTTTCGCTTTGTCTTTGGGGTTCCGCTTTAAAGGGTGAATTTGTAGGAAATTGGTACCGACATATGTGTCGACAATTTTAAAAAGTTCAATTTTATTGATTGGACCGATTGAGACAGAGTCGCCAGTTGGTATTTTGGAAATGGATGTACCAACTCATCCGGGTTTTAATAGTTTTTCAAGATGGTCCAATACGTGACTCTTTGATTGGTCTTGAAATTTGAGATTCGTGGAATCTGGGGGCTAGGTTAAGCGGGGGGAAGGTGTTAGGCACCCCCCGACTCCCGTGCAAGCACGGTACCGCATCTTATTGATTTTCTATGAAAAATGTGTGTAAGTGTGTGTGTGTGTGTTTGATTTTGAAAGCTTTATTAGTTAGTTTCGAAGTCTTTTTGGTGACTTGAAAGTAGTGTTGTACCTCTTTTACGCCTAGGTACGAAGGATTTGATTTAATCAAAAGTTTATTTTTAACAAGATATGCAAACTGAAATGAGGTTTTAGAAAGTAAGGTTTTCAAATCCTTTGCCCGACTAGGAATCGAGGACTTCGATACTTCCTTTTATTCTTTACGTTGATTACGTGATCTACCCCGAATCGCTTTATTTCACCAAAAGCTCTTTGTGGATTTTCTTTGAGAAATCATTTTGATGATATTCTTGCTAAAGCGTTAAGAAAGTTCAGATCATCATCGGGCATGAAAGCCATCTCGATGAACAGAGCTCCAGTAATTAAAGTTTTCACTATCACGGGATCTTGAATCCGAGCTCTCGAGACTAACCCCTCGAGTTCGTTTTCAAGATCCAAATATTACATGTACATCGATATTTATGTTATTTAAAGCATTTACAACATAAAAATCGGTCCATCGTGGGAATCAAGTCGGATCCATTCGAGGATCTCGACATCGGGATTCCTAGGCTCACATGCTTTGAACAATATTATGTATACATAACATCCACTTCCTCGATACTAAGCAATTTCATTGTTTGAAATCACCGTTCACGCCGATTCGGCCCCCCTTTCACCTCTAAATATAGATTTAGGGATATACGGGTTAACCGAGACGATTCAAAAGTGATAAATCCAAAGATATACCACAGATCTAAGCCATTATAGCTCCCGGGTTAAACCTTTATGCTTAATAACCTCTCGGGAGCTAGATTAGGCTTAGCTTGAGGTATATCTAGCCTTCGAAGTCAATATACAACGTATTAAGCACAAAATAATTGATAGAAACGTAAAAACTACCAACTATTACACGATATGCTTAAAATACAACAAATATAGCTAGATTCAAACAATATATTTCGTTAATCTATCATTTGAACATAGTTTACAAAGAAATCGAAGCTAAAAGTGCGTTATTTCACCTTGGGGGATGCGTGAACAAGCGTTTTGACTCCCGAGATGAACTAAAAACACTAAGATGGCTTCAAGTAGATGCTAGATGGAGCATTTGAGCTTCAAATGGCTTAGTTGATGTTCAACCCGAGCCTCTTTCTCTCTAAAAATCTTTTTCTCTCTCTAAATGTCTCTCTCTCTTTTTTTCTAAATGAACTAAGTGGGGGAATTTAAGCTGTCCCGGGTTGCCGCATACATGTGTGCGGCTGGCCACATACATGTGTGAGGCTACCCAAGTGGGACCCCCTGGCTTGGTTATTGGTCCTTCGATCTCGGTTCGGCAGAAGTTGACGTCCGCTGCTTGATCTTTCGGACTGTCTTTAAATAACGCAGCGAGATAAGATCGAGTCTGACTGAATTAGGGTTAGAGAAATCGATATTCATAGCCAAGATATCTTTCCGATCCAGATATCAGTCTATAGGCTTATCTCTTGATGGCACGTCATTCGAGGTTTGCTGCGGTGGTTTCCGATTATCACTGTCTCAGCTTGTCGATCTTCGATCGGGTCGCCGTATGTTCGGACTTCATTGGTCCTCTTCATCAGTCCCGGGGTTGTCTCCGAGATGAACGGGCTCTTTTGCCCTACTTCGGGGTTGTCACCGAAGTAAAATAACGCTTTTACCCTCCTGCAAGGTTAGTACGTCAAAAGCAAAATTTCGAGTGTCTACATTTTAGCTATGCTAGATTTTCAAAATTTATTGACTTCGTGCTGATGTTTCACTTCTGTTTTCTTAAAAAACATTGGATCAAATGATTGAACCAATGGATTTTTAAAACAATGCTATTATTCACATGTCTATGCTAATTGCTTCAGCTAGACAAAAATGATTTAAAATTTTCAAAATATATTTTATATATTTTATGCATCATTTGATATGATGTAGAAATAATAATCGAGGAAGTCATCAATGCAGTTAAACATAGTGTTGGATGTGATTGTAGGATCGTCAGCCCACTATGGTATGTTGTAGCATGACGATGTCGTATAATGACGAAATGCTCAACGTATCATTACTACGGTACGGTATCAGGATATTACAAAAAGATTTTTTTTTGTTTCCTTAAACTATAATTTTTTTTATTGAGTTGGTTATATATATATATATATATTTTTTTTTCTATTGATGTCTGAATTTTTGCTAGAAGTCTATACTACTTGATTCAGCTAGACAAATATTGAAAGATGTTTATGAAATTCTAGCGTTCTTGACAAAGTATGCCAAACCAAGTTGCTCTGGTGCGGATTCAGATATTGAAAGCTGAGGTGAACAACCCTATAAAGGGGACATGTTATCGAAGATAATAGTTCCGAGTGTAACGCATATAGTTGTTACGATGTACTACGTTTGTTCACGACGTAGTTGTGCGATAGTCTGATCACCTAGAGCACCGATGTAGGATGTTTACAGTTTGTGTGATTGTTAAACATTTTGTTAGAGCGGTTTTTAGTGTGAAGTACCGGGGGTGAAGCACTATTGAACCTAAAGATGAGTTCAAGGTCTTATGACCCCTCAGCATGATTTGGAATCTTTTAAATTCCTGAGTTATTTACATCGCTTCCCAATTATTGAGCAATTGTGGAAGATTCTTATTATTCTTAAGGTGAATGTGGCAAGAAGGATATTCCTTAGAAAGAAGTAGTTGTAGAACACAACAATCCAGTGAAGAAAGATTAGCGTAAAATCTATTTTGATAGATTGATATATAAAGATTGATAGATTAAAATTTTGAGGACGAAATTCTTAGAAGAATGGGTGAATGTGATAACCCGCATACTTACAAGATAGTGAATTATGAAGTATATGAATTCGACGAGTAGAGTATATGGTAATGATCCTTAGAAAAGGAAATGAACGGGTTAAATAATATATAATATTTGAAACATAATTGAGTTAATTGAAAGTTATGAAATAAAACCTAAAACTTGTTGAAAAATGAATGAAGTATTATATATATGTAAAACTTTTGTTAAGGTAATGTGTTGAAGTTATTCAACAATAAAATTATGAAAGAGATTTAGTAAAAATCGAGTAAGGAAGGTTTCGTTGATTCCGAGGACGAAATCCTTATAAGGAGGGAACGATGTGACAACCCAGATTTTCAAGAATTAATAAATGAGAATTTAATAAATAAAATTCTTATTATGAGATGTTTCGAGTTTGAGTATGTGTATATATGTTATATATTGTGAAATATGTGATTTAGTGTGAAGAGAATTTTATATATTAATTTTAATATTTATTGAATTAAATAAATATTTTAATTGATTTATTTATTGAGTTAAATAAATAATTTATGTGATTATTGTGAAGTAATTTAATTAAGTGTAATATATTAATTAAATAAATATTTAATATTTAATTTAATTAATATGTAATGATTTTATGTTATAGTTCTAATTTAATTGGGATAATTAAATTAGATGAAGTTATGTGATAATTGTTACATAAAATTATAATTAGCGAGTAATTATAATTGTTATGTGATAATTTTTATGTAATTAATTGATGTTAACTTTTAATTAATTAAATTAGAGTGTTAAGATTTAATTAATTAAAGTATAAAATTAAAAATATGTGTTAAATAATTTATTAATTAAAAGAGTTTTTAAAAATCGTTTTGCCAAACAAGGCCTTTGCACCTGTTTTAAATCCGTTTTGCCAAACGGGGCCTTAACTACTAAAAAATCTGTTTTTAAAAATAAAGTTATTTTTTCCAAACAAGCCTTAGGGATTTTTAAATTCCAAATGTTGTAACCTATACATTAAGTGCAATTATTATACTTATTAGGGTAATTATGTATTATAAGTTATATATCTTATATTTATGTATTATATGTATAATATATATAAAATATATTATATGTATATTACGTTAGTAGAAGAACAAAGAGTTAGAGTTAGTCTATTAGAAATAAAGAAGAAATAACAGAGTAAACTATAGAGAAAAGAGAGAAGAAGTAGAGAGAAAGAAGAAAGAGGAAGACTTTGAGAAATCAAAAGAGAAGATAATCACCATTATCTTCATCTTCTTCCTCTAGAACCAAAGGTATAACCTAAGTTTTATTGTTATTCTTCATTGTTTTTATTCTCTGTAAATTGATTTTCATAATAAACTATAAATTAATGATCAATATGTATTAGAGTATGTATAAAAACTATTATATATGAGTTATATGAAAGTTTATGTGATTAATTTCATGTAAATATGATGAACATGAAGAAATCATGTTCATAGCAATTTACAATGAACTAACTTGAAAAATAGTTTCCTTAAATATCAAAATTAGTGTTTGATTGTGATATGTTATGTAAATTGATCATAGATTATAATAATATGTTAAAAAAAGAACATAACATGATTTGAATCATGTGATTTGGGTTAAAAACGAACTCACAGTGTTAATTTTCTTCAAAAAAAGCTTAACAATGGTGTTTTCTTCAAAAGCATGAAAATTAGTGTTTTGATTATGCGTTGTGATGTTTATGTATGTTAAAATCATGTTAGAAGTTTAAGATTTTATTTTCATAAAGTTTCATGTGCATTATGTTAGTTAAAATCGAACTTTGGTGCGAAGAAATAAGCCAAATTGGCTTATTTCTCTGAACAGTTCGCGAGCCGAGGAACCCACCAGCAGGGGGCCCTGCCCCAACGGGGATTTTAGCCTAGAACTCCCACCCCAGCGGGGCTACATGCTATCCAGAATGGTTTAAGTGTTGTAATACAAAATTATTTTGACCTCCTGTAGTAAAACAAGCATAACTTTTTCATACGAACTCCGATTAAGGCAGTTTATGATGATTCAAAAAGATAATGAGTAGACCTACAACTTTTATTCTTTAATTTTTTTCAATTTGAAGTCGTTAAAAGGGGTCAAAAATGGTCATCTTTGTGACTGATGCGTATTCGGAGGTAATTGGAGGGCGTCGGACATGCACATACGCAAGTATAGTGCTGTCGACGATAATAAATGTTGTTCTAAGTTATAAAATATGATTATTATAAATTATAAATGATGCTTAACATTAGTCAATGATGTAATGACAATTATGTCGACTTAAACAAACGTTAAGTGTCGATTAAAAGAGAAGTATAAAGGAATATGAAACGAAGGTTAACATGCTTAATGTTAACAAACATTATATGTAAGACCCCAACTTTTATGAATAAAGATTTAATTTTTTTTATATATTATTTCGAAATAGTAAGGTGTTGATTTGATAAATATAAAAATTATGGGTGAAATGTGCAAATATTTTAAAATGAGCAAGTAGTTATAAAATATTCTGGTTGTCGTGGAATATTCTTGTTGTCGGAGAATATTCATACGACGGCGCAGCTATTTGTGGGCCCCACAACGGAATAACTATCGGATATAGAAAGCGACAGAAATAACCTTTTTATAAAATAACGGTGTAGTTGTTACCGTTAGTACTGTTGAAATACCCGGTTGTTAAAATACAGTGGTACGTGGTGTTGCATAGTAGCACACGGTATTGCACAGTATTTTGAATTATTGAGTCCTACGTGAGAAGGCACTTACTCAATTATTGTTACAGTAATTACTGTTCAATATTTTATATTATTGACTCAATAATTGCTACGTTGATATTTTATATTATTGACTCAATAATTGTTACATTGATATTTTATTGACTCAATAATTGCTACGGTGCTATTTTATATGATTGATTCAATAATGGCTACAGTTGATAGTTTGTATTATTGATTCAATAATTGTCACTGCACAGTATTTCACATTATCAACTCAATAATTCATATTATTTGAATAATATTATCAGATAGCATTATTGACAATATCTAAGAAAGTTCTGTCTAGGAGGGGTTATTTAATTGCGCGCCAGTAAGGAGAAGTCCTTATCGGAAGGCCCCCTCTTTCCTGGGAACGACCTGGTTGTCAATATTGTAGTTCTGTAATATTATTTGTGAATAATTAATTATTAATTTATATGATAAAGAAATATTTATTTTGTAGATATAAAAGAAGGAATTAGCGCTGATGAGTTTTTATCAGTATTTTGGTGTGGAAAATCATCAATTTATGGATTTCGGATAATTTATGTTTGGAATTTGGAAAAACTTCCTTCTACAAAGTTGTAGAGAATTAAATTTTCTATAGAAGGACATAGAATTTGTATTTTTCTGACAAAAGGACTATTTATTATGAATTATTGAAGTTTCAAAAAATAAATATATATTTTTATGGGTGGGCCCCACTTTTGGTGTTTGGTTGAAAATTCTGATGTTTTAGAGCAGCCGGCGGCTGGAATAAAAATAAAATAAAATAAATAAATATTATTTTATTCAAAAGTCTACTTTGGCATCCTAAGCTTTTCCTATAAATAGGGTGCTTAGGTTAGAATTAAAAATCACACCAGAATCAGAAGTTTTCTCTCTCTATAATATCGAGCATATTTTTGTGAGTATTTAGATACTTTGAGTGTTACTATTCAGTGCAAGTTTCCTTCGATATTATATCCGATATTCCAGCAAGAAGTACTATTCTTTTGAGGTAAGGGATGTTATTTTCTTTAATAAATGATGTTATTCTTTTCAATATCATTATACCAAAATATTGGCATGGATTTTATTATGAAATTCTTACTTTTTTCGTCGGGGTTACTATTCACGTATACGGTACTATTCACAGAAAAATTAAATTTTCTTCTATATGTCCAAGTTGCTTGTTAAAGTTCTTATCTTTGATTGGATCTAAGTTTTGAGCTTTATTCTTGAATTTTGCTCCACAAAGTATTATTATGGATATTCTTGAACTTTGATAAACTGAAATACGAATTCTTAATCTTATCCTTTATTTCATTAGATTCGTTATTTATATTATTTTTCATCATCCTCAGTCCTAAGTGGTGATATAACTGAATATCTTTGGCCTGTAGAGCAAAGATGAATGATTACCTGATGAATATTTTTGGCCGTAGTGCAAAGATGACAGGTGTTGAGATGAACATGACCACTGATGATACAAATGAATATCTTTGGCCTGTAGTGCAAAGATGAATATTTGATTCGAAATGTATATTGATTGATGTTACAGGGATAAAATATTGATGATGAATGGTTATTTCCGCTGCGAATATTGATCTAAAACTTGTTGTCAATAATTTTTTATCTGAATTGTTGAAGACTAACGATAATTTATTTTCCATTATCTTAGTCATAATATTCTTTACTGGGCTAGTTGAGCTCACCTTTTTCATTTGTTGTCCTCTTCAGGAAATGAGAATGTTGCGGGAACTAGTCGGGGGATAGAGTGATGGTCCGAGTTAGAGCAGTAGTAGTCCTCACTATTTTTAATAATAGTGTGATAATAATTGTAATGAGGACTTAGTTTGAATATTAATATTTTTTACATATTTGTATTAACACTCACAGTTGTGTGGTCATATTTTGTACGACCGTGTGATATAAAAGTTTGTATTTGAATTCTGTACCATGTATTTGGCGACTCAGAATGGGTTGGGTTGACTGGACCTTTTCTGGGGGCGTCACATTATACATCTAATGTGATGTTAAGACGAGATTTAAGACTTAACAAAATGTTAAGTGTATTAAAAGAGAACGTAATGAGAAGTAAAAAGGAAGTTTAACGTAAAATAAATCGAATAATCGATGAGGAGCCTTAACAGGACTTAACCACATAAATGGAACATGGTGTATCAAACCTAAAGAAGATAATAGTAGATCGTAAAGTAGTGTTACTTAAACGATTACTAAGCAATGCTATGTGACTAATAAATGATGTGCATGATTATATAATTGTGTAGGATTCATGAAATGCAGATAATTATAAGCTGTTTTTCGGTAATTGGTAATCCACGATCAAGGCAAGTCTTCGAGTTCCTATAGGCTACTTGTATTCAATTTTTATTTACATGTATTCATGGTAGCAATATGAGATGTTGAATTACATGTTACTCGCTATGAATTGAAAAAGTCAAATTATGACTATATTTGGTTTAGTTATGGAACTCAACATGTGATATATGGAATGTTGAGCATGTGGAACTTATATTTATATTTATATTAAACTGATATTTATGTTGAGCATGAAATCTTATAATTATTTTAAATTGAGATATATATTGAGCATGAACTTATGTGTTATGTGCGGCATGAAAGCTGTTAGATTTGCTGAGCTGTCGAGCTCATTCTTGCAAAATAACCCTTTTTGCAGGCTAAGGATTCAAGGTAACGTTATGTGCTACTTGAGTGAAGTGGCTCAGATATAATTCACGAAAATTAAATATTTTAGCTAAAGTTGTTATTCCTTTAAACCATGTTTAATATTCTAGAGATGTACTTAATGGTTTATGATGTTTATTTTATGTTGAGTTGTAAAGTTTGAGTTATCCGAAGTATAAAGGATATTGAATTGGGATGTAAGGTTTTATATAATAACCTTGATGTAACGATTCATGAAATAAATTTGAATCAAAGACATGTAATGATAAAGGTTGTGATTCAGGAAAATATAGAAAGAAAATTTTAAAAGTTTTAGTTATTTCGCATTTTATTAAGTTTATTACCGATTAATGATGTAAAGTTAGAAATTTGATGTATTATTAACGATTGAGGTCGAGAGTTGTATTGTATGAATTTTGGGGTCTTTACAGTTGGTATCAGAGCTGATAGGTAATACACCTTAGGTAAGAGTACCTTAGGCTATGACCGTAGAATAAAAAGGTGATTCTTTTCACATACGTTGAAGTATAGGATGAGTTAGTCCTAGAAATGTTATAAGAAGATGAGAACGACGAGGAGTAAACTCGAATAAAATATTGAACTATATGAATGAATTAGAAATTCTTAAAGGAAGAGTTGTTTAATAAACAAGAAGATTCAAAGAAGAATCTTGAAGAGATATGAAGATAAGAATCGGGAGTTGCCTAACTCCAATAATCAGGATGACGAATAATAATGAATAGACAGAGTCTATAATACTAAAAGCATAATGAAATCATAATATGACATGATAAAAGGTAAAGGGAAGAAGATTGTAAAACAAAACGATAATGAGATAAGAAAAGAATCATAAGGGAGATGATTATAGAATAAGATCACGACGTGATCTTTTAAAATTATAAAAGACAAATGATATGTAATGATTGAATAGTTATAGTTTGATGCCATAACGAGAATGTACTATGATATAGTCTAGATAAACTCACGAGGAGTTATAAATGATGAGATACGGAAATTGTATTGACCAAAGAGAAAGTTATGAGCAAGATATAGTTAAGTGGGATTTTGACTGAGGACTCATGTGGTGGCTGAGTTGTACAAACCTTTGTATGGGCAGTGGTTTTGTGCTAACACTTGGTTTATCATTTTGATAATCGTTGGAATGTTGGCGTCGCGCTATCGATATATATATGACGAGAAGGTGATTCCTTTCTCATATTATATTTGATAGTTAGAAACAATTAAGATTAGATTAGATAATATTAAGATTAGGTATGAGTTCTTAAAACTCATACTTATGGTAAGTTCGTGACTCATAATCGTATGTATGTTTTTGAACCGCTAAGCATATGGATAGTCCCTGATAGGTTCTTGGACAACGTATTGCTAGGACAAGTTCTTAAACTCATATTATTATGGCAAGTTCCTGAACTTCCAAAGTGTGGTAAGTTTGATAAACTATACTGGGTATAGAAAGGTTATGGTATAGAAAGTATCGATGTTGTTGAAGATTGATAGAATGTTTAAGTAATGAAACGGTGGAGTAAAGATTTATATTGATGGAGAAAATTAGATATTCTAAATCTTCTAGCTATGCTAAATTTTTGAAATTTATTGACTTCGTGCAGATGTTGCACTTCTGTTTTCTTGAAAAACATTGGATCAAATGATTGAACCAATGGACTTTAAAAATAGTGCTATTATTCACATGTCTATGCTAATTGCTTCAGCTAGAGAAAAATGATTTGAAATTTTCAAAATGTATTTTATATATTTTATGCATCATTTGATATGATGTAGAGATGATAATCGAGGAAATCATCAATGCAGTTGAACATAGTGTTGGATGTGATCGTAGGATCGTCAGCCCACTATGGTATGTTGTAGCATGACGACGTCGAATAATGAAGAAATCCTCAACGTATCATTACTACGGTACGGTATCAAGATATTACAAAAAGATTATTTTTTTTTTGTTTCCTTAAACTATAAATTTTTTTTATTGAGTTGGTTAAATATAAAAGTTGGGGTCTTACAACCTCTCCTCCTTATGAAATTTCGTCCTCGAAATTGATGTACGTAACTGGTATTTCGAAGAGGTGAGGATACCTTGCTTTTATTTCAGATTCTAACTCCAAGGTCATTTCCTCAATATCATGGTTTCTCCATAAAACTTTGACTTGAGCTATAACCTTTGCGCGTAGAATATGTTCCTTCTTATCCAATATCTTGACAGGTTCCTCCTCATACGTTAAATCTTCAGCTATCTCATCTGGTTCTAATTCAATGACGTGGTTTGGGTTTTTCACATATTTAAGTAGTATAAATATGTGAAAAACATTATGAACACGAGACATGCTTGGTGGTAAGGCGAGTCTATAGGCCTCAGTTCCTACTCGATCGAGGATTTCAAATGGACCAATGAATCGAGGGTTGAGCTTCCCTCTCTTTCTGAATCTCGTAACTCCTTTCCATGGAGCAACACGTAACAATACATGGTCTCCGACATTAAATTCCACGTCTCTTTGATGAAGATCAGCACAACTCTTTTGTCGATCTTGTGCTATTTGTATACGTTGCCGGATCATTTGAATATTTTTGGTAGTCATGCGTACCAACTCGGGTCCCAACAATGTTGCTTCACCCACCTCGTCCCTACATATTGGAGAACGACACTTTCGTCCATGCAACGCCTTGAAGGGAGCCATGCCTATACTTGCTTGATAATTGTTATTGTAGGAGAATTCCACCAATGGTAAGTACTTGTGTGACACCCCCGAATCCAGGTCCTCTGACCCCGGTCCGGTCGCCACGAAACAATACTAATATCCACCTTTAAGTAACATACGATAACTAAAATGCGGAATATAATAAACATACGTCGTTCATTCAAAAGGTGTTACTAGTCCCAAGATTCGATAACCTTAATGCATCAATACAAATATACCCTAGAATAAACATTAGGGTCCATATTACATTAACAGTAATTAAATAAATCATAAAGACAAAGTCTGCTCCTTGCAAACCATCGTATATCTTTCCTTTACCTTTGTCCTTCCCTGAGGGCTAGGGCTTAACTGCAATATAAGTCATGATATAGCAAGAATGAGCAACAAGTTTGCTCAGCAAGTTTAAATACAACAATAAAGTATATATCATGATGAATGGAAAAATATCTGACAATGATTTCAACAAAATGAATATCTTAAAGATTCAACAATATGAATGTTAGAATGATTCAACAATCTGTATGATTCAATACTATGAATATCTATATAATTTAACGATATGAATATCTGTAAGGTTCAACAACCTGCATGATTCAACACTGTGAATATCTGAAAGATTCAATAATATGACTATTAAAAGCAAAATAGTAATTGCCTTTAGAATGACTGATAGTCGAGTAGACTTTGAACTATAACTTTTCAATGGGTTCAATAGCTAATTGACCCTTTTGGGATTACTGGCTTCTGGCTACAGAAACTAAGTACCTCGAGGAGATCAGCCTCGGGCACAATGTGAATATGCATAACACTTATATCTGCTTACTCGTATCATATATATTAGATACCTGGGCACACTCCTATATATGAGGGGTGTTCTGTTCCGTCTAAGAATCCTTACCATCAATTGGTTTGGATAGCTTCAAAGAAAACTTTATACACTAGTCTGACCGAGCAAAGGTTCAGACTCTTACTGACATAGTTCAAGAAATTTAGAACCTTGAATAATGTACAAGTCCAAGACTATACGAGCTCAAATGCACTAGGTGCGGACATCAATAATATCAATGTGGAATAATTGATAAGTAATTAAACCTCTAAAGGACATGCATGGAAATAAAGTTCAAGCAATTAAGTAAACAACTTTCGATTCACCAATAACCTACTCAATACAATATGCGAAGGATAGAGAACTTGCACAAAGTGAAGTTTAGAATTTGCACAATACATAAATTTGTGTAAGTTCGGGGAACTTGCACAATACTCAACGTGTGAAGTTCGGGGAACTTGCACAATACTAGATTCCTTGCATAAAATAAATGCATAGGCTTAGACACTTACAACATCAAAGAGTAAAATTCGGGAAATTTCACCATAATAGATCCCTTGCATAAAGTAAATGCATAGGTTAGGACATTTGCTTACAACGTTCTTTGAGTAAAGTAAACACAAAGATAAGATACTTGCACAATATACGAGTTTGTATAAGTTTAGAGAACTTGCATAATAACCAAAGTGTGAAGCTCGGGGAACTTTCACAATACTCAAAATGTGAAGTTCGGGGAACTTTCACAATAACCAAAGTGTGAAGTTCGGGAAACTTTCACAATAACCAAAGTGTGAAGTTAGGGGAACTTTCACAATACTCAAAATGTGAAGTTCGGGGAACTTTCACAATACAATAATAACCTGCTCAATACAATATGAGAAGGATAGGAAACTTTCACCAAAAATAAGTGAAGTTTAGAAACTCGCTTACACGGTTCATTGAATAAGGTTGTACAAGAATTTAGAATACTTGCACAATAAAAGTAGGTTTCGGATACTTGCTTATAATATTCGTTGAATAAAGTAATACAAGGGTCTAGGATACTTGCACAATAAATAAGTGTAAGTCAAGAAAAACTTACTCAAATAAAAGAGTAGTTCAAGAAACTTGCAATATAATAATATCCTGCTCAATATAAATTTGAGTAAAGTTAGGGAGACTTGCTAATAATACAAGAACGGGTTCACAAGAACTTGCACAATCAAAGAGTGAAGTTCAAGAACTTGCCTGTTTGTTCAGCTACAAATAATTCTAGCTTTAATTAAACTGCGTTGGAATGACCTAATGTTAACAAGTCGATCTCTCCGATTAGTATATATAAACTAATATAAGTTCACACATACAAGAATCTAGTCATTATATAATTCTATCACATAGTTCACGTAAGTCAATCTAATCCTGTCTTAGATTTAAATAACTTTAGATTACTTAGTTTATACGCGTCAATATAGGCTTGAACACATAGCACTTCCAGTTACTGATATAAATTAACAAACATGTTTATCAAGTTTATCTAACTCAAGTTCGAAAACCTAGCATGCTCATCATAATCCAATTTAAAGTCATGTTTTCATGCCGGTAATTCACATACTTTAACTAAGACAAGTTCATGCTTTAAAGTTGATTACTAAAGTCATGTTTTCATATAACAAGGCTAAACAATATATAATATGTATGCTCGAGTATACTACACACATATACTTTAATCACTTAGTTCGTGCTTCAGAAATTCATTTCTTATGATTGAGCATGCATATGTGAAATTTGTATATAAACAAATGAGGTTCATATCAATACGTCTATAGTCATGATGAAATCTTAATACTTATGCTTATATGCTCACAACATGTCTCACATGGTATTTAACTTTCAAATCTTAAGTTTATTTCATAACTATATGTTGTTTCATAAACCTTGTATGCAAACATAGCAAAACACGTTTACACAATGTTCATATACTCATATAAGTGTATTAAGCTAGTTCACATGCCTGTCCTAACAAGGTATTACATGATGACATGACAGGCTTGTAGTAGAAAAACAAAATCTGGTTTCCAGGGCCTGCGCAGCTGCGCTGTAACCAGGCATAAACCCGGCGCAGCTGCGCCGGCTCCTGATCTAACCAAGACTGAACTGCTTCGGCAGTTCATTAGCCTAAATCAAAAATTTTCCAACGAAAATACTTTAAGCATGATATAATACCATTCTAACATGATTATAACTTCATATAACCCTTAACAATCATATATCATAATTCAATTATCATCAATTCATGTTTAACTCAAAAATCAATAACTTAGCAATCTCAGAAACAGAAAAATTGAAGAACGTGAATGGAATTTTACAGAGATTGAAGAATAAGGAGGTAAGTAATTATACCTCTATAAATGAACTGAACTTGCTACTATACTAATTCACCCTCACTGATATCTCTCTAAACAACTTACACATATATGAAAAATCTCAGCAATGTGAAAATGAGAAGGAGAATAGCTTCTTATATAAGCAAATGGATATCCAGTTCTTCACTTTGCTCACTAAATCAAACTAACAAATTACATGATTGTATATTGGTTGATGAATGGTAGTTGAGAAACACTGTGTTGCCCACTCCCTTAAAATCATTGGCTATTTTTGTGGAAATTGAGAAGAGTTATAGGGTAGCTAGCTAGCTCTTCACGTTGGAAGAATGAGATGGGCACATATATGGGACAAGGAATCCTCAGCAATATGCAAAGTGTAATACAACACTAAAGTCATATAATATATATACACATAGTATAAACTTAGGCTATATGTATTCATTCTAAATACATT
This sequence comes from Panax stipuleanatus, assembly GCA_020205555.1. Classification (NCBI taxonomy): domain Eukaryota; kingdom Viridiplantae; phylum Streptophyta; class Magnoliopsida; order Apiales; family Araliaceae; genus Panax; species Panax stipuleanatus. Next base: position 40,002,877 of record CM035120.1, read on the forward strand.
TAAGTCCCAATGTTACTCCAAATAAGAAATTAATAATATCATGTATCACATAGGTACATATATACCAACATATAATCCATGTACATTTTCCTACTAACACCAAATATAATATAATTGTGTATTGCTCATTATTCAATACATAACTGTTATTATTATAATATTAAGTAATAGGGTATACATATTAATGTCTTTCCACCCATATTATGTCACGTAAGCCATATTATGATGTAACTCTAATAATGCCATTAGTCTTACTATATAGTCTATACATATAATATAGAGACATATTAATGTATCACCTTGTACTATATATAATATATGGTTAACTACCATATAATAAAGGTTTAATATATCACATGTTTGTGCAAAAAAATTAATATATTATTATATCTATTAATCTATTAATCTCTTACTCATTAATTATTATTTATTCACAATAATAATTTCATACGTTATCAATTAATTACTTAAATACAAATAATTAATCCCGATTAAATCTCTACACTATATTCAAGAAATTTGAATATATAATTTACTAACACTATTTATCAATATTCTAATATAAAAGTCTCAGGGTTAATCTACTAATTTAAAAAATAGCCATTAGTGATTCCCTTTAATAAAATCCTAGCATTTATTCGCATAGGTTAAATTCACATAAGCACATAACCACATAAGGTTTAAATAAGTTTGAAAAATTAACTCCTAAAAATTTTAAATCACATATAAAATTAATAAGGAGCTTAAAATTCATGGTCGTTACAACTTGTCCCAACTTCCTTTGAAGTGTAGAACACAGAGTCTCAATAGATCTTCACGAGTTTGAATAATCCTTTTCGATTGCCCATCCGTTTGAGGATGATATGCAGAACTAAATCGTAAATCAGTGCCCATAACTTTCTGCAAGCTGACCCAAAATCGTGAGGTGAATCTTAGGTCTCGATTAGAAAATATGGATATCGGTATACCATGTAGTCGTATAATCTCATTTATGTACATACGAGCAATACGTTCAAGTGAATACGTTTCTAGTATAGGCAAGAAATGAACAGACTTAGTTAATCTATCGATAATGACCCAAATTGCATCTATGCCTTGAGAAACCTTGGGAAGAGCCGTAACGAAATTTATGTTGATATGTTCCCACTTCTATTTTGGAATCTCAAGTGGTTGCAATGGACCCTTTAGCACTTGATACTCCGCATTGACACGTTGACACGTTAAACACCATGAGATAAACTCTGCGATCTCTCTTTTCATGTTGCTCCACCAAAATGTATGTCGAAGATCACGATACATTTTGGTACTTTTAGGATGGATTACAAATGGTGTGTTGTGTGCTTCCATCATAATTTTATAATTCAAATCAGAGTCGTTAGGAACACAAAGTCTGGAGTTGACTCGAAGTATTCCCTCTTCGTCGATTCTTGCTTCTGGAATAGCACCTTCTTGCACCTTCTTCTTCATATTCATCAGCTCCGGGTCTGCAGCTTTAGCAGCTTTAACTTTATCAATTAAAGTTGGTTCTACGCGTATATTTGCCATCTTCATGTGGGTCCATAGGAGTCTTTAACTCTATCTCCATCCTTTGTAAGTCATACAAAATAGGCCTTTGTGTTGACAACATCGCACTCGTTCCCGCATATGATCTTCTAATCAACGCGTTAGCTACCACGTTCGCTTTTCCAAGATGATATTAAATGGTATGGTCATAATCTTTCAACAGTTCTAGCCAACGTCGTTGCCCCATGTTGAGTTCCTTTTGGGTGAAGAAATATTTGATACTTTTATGATCTGTATATATCTCTATTTCTCCCCCATACAGGTAGTGTCTCCATATCTTTAGCGCTAAAACGACTGCTGCCAACTCTAGATCATGAGTAGGATAATTCCTCTCATATTCTTTGAGTTTCCGTTAGGCATAAGCTATGACTTTCACATGTTGCATGAGAACACATCCTAACCCTTTGCCTGACGCATCGCTGTAGATGACAAAACTTTCCGAACCAGATGGTATTATCAGAACAGGTGCTGAAATTAGTCTTCTCTTGAGCTCTTAAAAGCTCTGCTCACATTCCTCGCTCCATCTGAATTTTGTATCTTTTCGATTCAGCTGAGTTAATGGAGTAGCGATTCGAGAAAATTCTTCCACGAATCTCCGATAATTACCAGCTAAGCCTAGAAAGCTACGTATTTCGGTTACTGACTTAGGTTGCTCCCAACTTTGTATTGCTTCAATCTTCGCCGGGTCAACTGATATTCTATTTTCCGTACCACGTGCCCAAGGAATGCTACTTCCTCAAGCCATAACTTGCATTTCTTCAACTTGGCATATAGTTTGTTTTCACAAAGCTTTTGGAGTATTAGCCTCTAGTGTTGCTCATGATCTTCACGACTTTTAGAATAAATGAGGATGTCATCAATAAAGACAACCACAAAATGATCCAATTATTCCTTGAATATCCGATTCATCATATCCATGAAAGCAGCAGGAGCATTAGTCAATCCAAAAGACATGACTAAGAATTTATAATGCCTGTATCTAGTTCTGAAGGCAGTCTTTGGAATGTCATCAGTTTTAATCTTTAACTGATGATATCCAGAACGAAGATCGATCTTTGAGAAGAATTTAGCACCTGGCAACTGGTCAAATAAGTCATCAATGCGAGGTAAAGGATACCTATTTTTGATGGTGATATGGTTCAACTCTCGATTGTAAATACAAAGTCGCATACTCCTGTCTTTCTTCTTTACGAATAAAATAGGAGAACCCCAAGGCGATGTACTAGGACGTATAAAGTCGATGTCTAACAACTCCTGTAGTTAGACCTTTAACTCCTAAAGTTCAATTGGAGCCATTCGATATGGGGTTCTGGAAATGGGTTTTGTACCGGGTTCAAGGTCAATAAAAAATTCAACTTCACGTTCTGGGGGTAGGCCAGGAAGTTCTTCGAGAAATACATCAGAAAATTTATTAACAATAGAAATATCATTCAAATGTGACGTATTCTTGTTTAAATCGGTGACATGGGCTAAGAAAGCTTGACATCCATTTTTCAATAAATAAATAACTTTATGACTTGAAATGACAGTGATTGATTTTAGTGGTTTGGTTAATTGAATTCGCATAACAGGTTGGTTAGGAATATGAAAGCTAACAACCTTACGAAAATAATCAATTTTAGCATGATGAGTAGTTAACCAATTGATTCCTAAAATCACATCAAATGCAAGTATTTTCAAATAGATGAGATCAACAGGTAATTTAAGGGTGCCAATTTAAATAAAATAAGATTTGTAAACTGTGGATGTAACGGAGGTTTCTCCCAACGGAGTTTTAACCGATAAGTCAAAGTCTAATTTCTCAGGGGTCATGTTAAAACGTTGAGCACAAGTAGGTGAAATAAAAGAATGGGTATAACCGGAATCTAATAATGTATAGACTTTGCAAGAGTTTATGATTAGCTTACCCGTTATAACTTCGTTCGGGTTCCTTGCTTTTTGGGTAGTCACGACAAAAGCTCTCCCCTGAACCACCAACTTTGACTTGTCTGGAATAGCCTTTGATGTCCCTATCCCAACTAGACTTGACTTTGCTATAGGGCACACTTGAGCTATGTGACATTCTTTTTCGCAATTGTAGCACACCTTGGATTGCTGTGTGCAGTTTAGACTAATATGTCCCTCTTGTCCGCATTTGTAACATACGATCAGTGGTCGTTCCCCTCCCTTAGAAATAGTTGCTTGTGCTGGTGCCGATGTCTTTCCGTCGTCATTGTTGAATCTTCTCTTTTTTAAATTTCCACCGGAATCACTTCTTCTATTATCTTGGCCACGATTACCACCGAAGTGGTTACCATTTCTGGCATGATAATTTCCTCCATGACTGTTGCTACCGGTACGACTATGGTTGTTGTCCTTTGGTTGAACAATCTCATGATCTCGCTCCAATAATTGAGCCCTATTCACAACATCTAAATACAAACAAAGTTTATGAGAAATGAGGTATTGACGAATTTCAGGTTTCAAACCTCTCAAAAACATTTGTGTCATTCGTTCCTCATTATCAACCAAATGGGATGCAAACCGGGATAATCCACAAACTAGACCTTGTATTGTGATATAGTCATATTGTTCTGTTCTAGTTTGATGAATTCCACCTCCTTCATAAGACGAATACTTTCTGGAAAGTACTTGTCGTTGAACAATTCCTGGAACTTCTCCCAAGATATCTTAAGTGCGGAAAGCTGAGTACGTTTTCAAGATTCCCACCAGTAATCTGCCTCTCCATGCAATATAAAGGTGGCAAAGGGAACCATTTGCTCCTCTGTGCATCCCAAGACATCAAATATTTTGGTGATCTACATAATCCAAGCTTCTACCTTGAGTGGCTCTGGCTTTCCCAAAAACTCCGGCGGTCCCAACTCCTTGAATTGCTTAGCAGTGACCACCCGTGAGTTACCATTGTTTCCACCTGCATTTTGAATAGGAGTTTCTTTCGTCTGGTTTTTCATGAATTATAGAAAGCTCCTAAACACCCCCATCATTCATTGTTTGGTTGGTGGTGTTGTTTACAGGAGGATTATTGCCTTCCTGATGCACATTATCTGTGTTATTGATTGGCGGTGTCTCAATGGTCTCATATGCTTCATTGCTTAGATTTTCAGATGTCATTCTCAAATACTGCCACAAAATAAGGGTTAATTAAAGAAATTGACATGTCACATATTATCTCTATATTCTGACCGACCAATTAAATAATAAATAAGCTTAGGTAGGACACACTAACGAAGATTGTACTCGTCTCTCCCCTCCTAGTTTTATTCTCAAATATCCGCCATAGATCATATCCCTAAGCTCTGATACCAACTGGGATGCCCCAAAAATAGGTCCACACAACCCATTCTGAGTCACCAAATACATGGTACAGAATTCAAATACAAACTTTATTATTACAACTATCAACTGTCGAGCAAAATACGACAACACATAAGCTGTGAGTTTTAATACAAATATTGTCTTGTAGACAATATCCAAACTCAAATAAAGTCCTCATTACAATAATTGTCATACTATTTTATAGAATAGTGAGGACTACTATAGTAAGCATCTTGGACCATTACTCCATTCCCCGACTAGTCCCAGCTACACTCTCGCTTCCTGAGAAGAACAATGGAACCAAAAGGAAAAAGGTGAGCTCAATTAGCCCAGTAAAAAATATTATGACTAAGATAATGTAAAAAAAATTATCCTTAGTCCTCAATAGAGAAAAATCTGATAAAATACAATAGACAACAAGTTTTAGATCAACAACTGCAGCAGAAAATAGCAATTCATTAGAAGAGTCAAGTAGAGTATGATGTCTACTATCTTCTATGATTTTAAAGTTCATCATCAATATTTTATCCCTGTAACACCAATCAATAATTATTTCCAATCAATGAATTATCTTTGCACTACGGGCCAAAGATATTCGTTTGTATCACCAGTGGTCATGATCATGCCAAACACATGTCCATCTTTGCACCACGGGCCAAAGATATTCATCAATCAACTATTCATCTTTGCACTACGGGCCAAAGATATTCATCAATAAATTGTTCATCTTTGCACAACGGGCCAAAGATAACTTTCACCATAATTTAAGAATGAGGATGATGAAAAATGATATAAAGAACGAATCAAGCGAGATCAAAGATAAATATTACAGATTTGTAATTTAATTTATCCAAGTTCAAGAATGTTCAAATTGTCAACATGATAATCAATTATGGAGAAAAATTCTGGAATGATATTCATATATTAAAAATAATTTGGACAGAAAAAGAAACCAATTTTGGCGTGAATAGTATCTCGTGAATAGTAACTTGTGAATTGTACCCGGCATGAAAAGATTAAAATTTCAATAAGAAGCTCAAACTAATATTCTAGTGAAATAATATTAGATGAAGAGAAAACCTTAAGCAATTTCTAATCATTTCAGGAATTATAGAAACAATACTTACCATAGTAAGTTTAGATTTACAAATCTGAAATGAAATAATATACGAAACTGCAAATGAATTTTCACTAGTCATGCGGTAGTCCGCGTAGACAGATCATTTCCATAATTTAATAAAGAATGAATACGAATGGTTATTCACCAGGCATGCGGTAGTCCGCATAGACAGGTTATTCCCACAACTTAATAAAGAAATAAATACGAAGAGTTATTCACCATGCATGCGGTAGTCCGCGTAGACAGGTTATTCCCACAGCTTAATAAGGAATAGAATGACAACCCTTACGAGTATTGAAAGAAAATAACATCTTTTACCTTAGTAGGAGATTGAATACTGAAATAGGGTAGTAGCAAAATACTCTTCTTCTTTCTCTCTTATTCTCTCTCTATAGTTTCTATCACTATAGCTTGTGATTATAACTTTACTCTTCAAAAATGGTATGAAATAATGAATGGATGGAGGAGTATTTATAGGCTAGAAAAAGGTGGCAAATTACAAGCTTAATTACATTTTGATACCTTTATCTTTACCTCTATTTTTAATTTAGTCCCTCAAGTATCATCAATCTTGCACAACATCCCCTAATAGTACCTGAATGTGAACCAATAGTTCCTTCCATGTGAACCAATAGTTTCTTGCATGTGAACCAATAGCAATTAATTGCTCATTTATCCGTTTAAATGCCCGTTTGGTCAATTTAATATCCAGAAAAATAAACTATTATCGAAATAAATATCAATTTTTACTAACATTAATATTTCCAACACAGTGGAAATATTTATATCAACAATTCATCATTAATAGTATAACTCATAATATTGACAACTAGATCGTTCACAGAAAAGTGGGGGCTTTTCGATAAGGATTTCAACTTACTGGTGCGTAATTAAATAGCCTAACCCCTTTCCTTGACAGAACTTTCTAGACATTGTCAATAATGCTAATAATAATAATATGAGTAATTGTATCGTGTCAATTATTGATTTAATAATATAAAGTATTGTGTAGATGATACCGTAACAATAATTGAATCAATAATATGAGATACTATGCAGCAACTACTGTGGCAATTATAGAATAAAATACTGAGTGACTTCTTACGTAAGAATAAATAATCAGAGATATTGTGCAATACCGTGTGCTACTGTGCAATTGTTGGGTATTTTCTACGCGCAACACGCAAGTGTACGTGGTCAACAAGTAATACAGTGATAAATCAAAGATCGTACCCACAGAGACAATAATTACTATTTAATCAAACAAGTACCAATTTTAGAGTATTTCAACTTTATCAAACTATCAGTAAAAAGATATTTTCTTCTATAACTAAATTAATAATGAAAGCAATCGCACACTCAATCGAGATTTTAACAAGTTTGAGAGAATTAAGCCTACAACTTCACTTATTATTTCACTTCAGATAATATCCTTTTTCCCCAATTTATTTCAATTATCCCCAGGTTATTAATCAAAAACACTAATGTAGATAAAACCACCTCACGATACATAATATCCGTACTCATTTGTATCTACATATGATAGATTCAAGCAAGACATCCTAATTAACTAATTCACTATATTTCTATGTGAATTATAATTAATCAGAATTTATTACCAAGTTCTCTTTCAATTTACAAATGGCGTAAAGGAATACATCTATCCTAAACACGAATCGCGAATTTCATCTATGCAGAATTCACGAACATATGTCACTATGGCCAGTTCTAATCTCCTATGTTCCTTCACAAGTTCATAAGAAATAACAGAATAATAGTTGATCAGGCAATTATATCAATTAATCACACACATAGTGAATAACATGGGAATAACTTTCATAAATTGGATTTAAAATAATTAATCATCCATTACATAATAAGATCCGTTATAGGCTTAAATAAATAATTAGTTCATAACGAATGAAATAAAATCCACAATCCACAGAGTACTAATCATAACGAATACAAAGATAATATGAATTGAGAAAGATAGGAATATAAAACTCCTATCGTTACTATCTCCAAATTGCTCCGTGTTCATCCGATCACGCTCCGCCTCAATTCTCTTCTTCCAGTTAGATCCACAAAATAATAGGGTTTCAAGTTGTCTAGGTATATCCCCTTATATGCGTACAAGTCCCTTTTATAATATATCCTCAGCAACAGCCCTCTCATTCTCCAATTCGCTTGCAGCTAAGTTCGACTCAAAAAAGGACTATCCAGCGCGCTTCCCCGCCCCAGCGGGAAATCCCTTTACTAATCACCCGCCCCGGCGGGTGTATCCTCTGTCCTGCCACTTGTCTGCTTTAATTTCGTTGCCTTGAACGCTTTGTTTTATGCGGCTAACTGAATACTCCCAAATATATGCTGAATTTGCCTTGTGAGCTACTAACCGTGGCCCACTTGAGATCCCATATTAAGCTGCTGCCCCCACTTGATATAAGTAGAATACTTGCATGGCTGCTCCTTACTTTCTCTCTGCACTTGCTGCATCCGTGAGTGGCCAACATTCGTGGCCCACATGTATTTTGCTCGCATGCTTGCTCCACTTTACCAGCTGCTCCAACATATTTTTATAGCTCTTATATATACAATTCTGACCCATATTAAACATATATTTCTTGCAAGCTTTTCCATCCACTGCTATGTAACATTTGTGACCCACATAATTTTGATTCTTTCCATTGTAAGCTGCTGCACCAAATTAGCTGCTGCATGCTCTTGCTGATTTTCATGTGCCACATGACTGCATGGACTCCCACTTGCTTCCATGTTGATTCCATTTTTTCATTTATTTCCTATCATCACGGAGCTCTTTAATTGTACCTAAAATAAAAATATAAACATAATGAGTATATTCATGCACACAATAAAAAGAGTAAACATTAAAGAATAGACATATAACATGCAAATTCATCCTTTAACGCTACTTTCGCCTCCATTTCACTCCGTGCACATAAACGTGTAACTTAATAGAAATGATAGGCAAATTACTCTAAAACATTCAGAATTAAGCTCTAACGACTACCGATTCGTAGGTATGAAACTCACTCATCAGGTATCGAGTCAGATATGGTCTAGCATTGATGCAACGTCACAGGGAGCTTTTCTGACGAAGAAATTTGAGGATGGATGGGCATTGATAGAAACGATGGCTTCGAATGGGTACCAATGGCCGACTGAAAGAATGACTCAGCCCACAGTAGCGGGTGTTCTGTAAGTGGATAATTTAACAGCTATATTGGCACAACTGGCATCGTTACAAAAGAGTATTGAGACCATGACAAAGGGAAACATGCAGCAGGTAGTAGTCATATGCGAACTTTGTGCAGGAGAACATCCAATTGAACAGTGTGCAATCAACCCAGCTGCAGTTAATTACGTGGGTAACTATAACAGATCAGGCAACACCTACCAGAATACATACAATCAGGGGAATAGGAACCACCCGAACTTCTCATGGAGCAACACCTAGACTCAAAACTAGCAGCAAGCTCCACGACAACCATATCCTCCTGGCTTTAAGAATCAGCAGCAACAGGCCGCACCAAGGCAAGAGGAAAAGTTAGGTTGGGAAGAAGCTTTAGCCAGACAGAAAACAGAATAGGATTTGATGACAAAATCTCTAGTGATGGAAATGAAGAATCTAGCCATTCAAATCGGACAGATAGCTAATACAGTAAATAATCGACCCCAGGGATCTTTGTCGAGCGACACAGAGAAGAATTCGAAGGGAGGACATGAGCAATGTCAAGCGGTGACACTCAGGAGTGGAAAACAGTTAGTTGAGCTAGATTTGGAGAAGTCGGTAACCGAGAAGCAAGTCGAGGCTAATAAGGAACAAACAGTGGAAAGAGAAGCAGGAGAAAAACCAGCAGAAAAGGAACAAGTGGTTACACCAGTAGTCTACCCGCCACCACCGTTTCAACAAAGGCTCCACAAATAGAAATTATAGCAACAATTCACAAAATTCTTGGAAGTGTTCAAGAAGCTACATATAAATATACCTTTTGCAGAGGCATTAAAGCAGATGCCCAGTTATGCCAAGTTTATGAAGGATATTCTTTCAAAGAAAAAGAGGCTAGAGGATTTCAAAATCGTGGCACTGACAGAAGAATGTAGTGCAATTCCGCAAAAGAAGCTCCCACCGAAGTTGAAAGATTCGGGTAGTTTCACCATTCCATGCACTATAGGAAGTGTAACCTTCAACAAATGCCTTTGTGATTTAGGTGCCAGTATTAACCTTATGCCACTATCAGTTTACACTCAACTAGGGTTACCGACACCTAAACCTACCAACATCGCCCTACAGTTGGCAGACAGATCAGTAACTTATCCTCAGGGAATTGTCGAAGACATTTTGGTGAAAGTGGACAAATTACTCTTCCCAGCAGATTTCATCATCCTTGATTTTGAAGAAGATAAGGAAATTCCAATAATCCTTGGACGGCTATTCTTGGCTACTGGTAATACACTCATCGACGTGCAGAAAAAAGAGTTGACCATAAGGGTGCACGATCAACAAGTCACCTTCAATGTATTCAAGGCCATGAACTTTCCCAAAGAAGATGAGGAATGTTACCGGGTGGATACAATAGACACAGTGGTGGATGAGGAACAACTTCGGATACTGAATACCTACCCACTAGAATTAGCATTAATGGAAGAGTGTGATGAGGAGGATGTCGAAATAATAGAATATATACAGCTGTTGGAAGCAATTTTGAGAGCGAATAGATTCACACCATCAGTTGAACCTTTGGAAATGGAAGGAGCCTTATCAGAAAAAATTAAGCCATCTCTCCAGGAACCACCTAAGCTTGAACTTAAGCCGTTACCTGATCACCTCAGTTCGATTTGGGTTTGTCTTTGACCCATTCTTTGATCTCCTCGGGCACCTCATAGTCATCCTCTTAATCAATATCCATCAAGTCGAGGTTCAGTTCTACATCAAAGTTATAGTCTCTGTAATAGGTTGGCATCTCATCAGCAAAGACAAACACATCCAATGCTTGAGTCATAGAAACAAAATGCTTTCGCTTTAATATATACAACTGCTTAGATATACAAAGCATTTGGCAAAGCATGACAAAAATTACTGCTATAGTTATGCAATCAAAAGTAAGCAGTAAATGAAAGCATGTTACAGGGTAGATAGACTATCTGCCCCTTTACCCTTTTTAACTGAGGCAAGGTACGCTGCTCTAGTTATCCAGTGTTAGATCCTCATGAACAGGGAGGATCAGGGAATTGTGCTCGTCTGCCTCATCTCGGATAATGACTGAGACATCCTTTACAAGAAGGCCAGGGTTTTTCTTTGAATTGCCTCCTTTTCCCTTCTTGATTTGAGGAATTTGAATCTGATCCTCGTCGTCACTGTTTGGAATATCATCATTCATACCCTCGTAGTTTATGATGACCCGCATATTAGCAAATGGGTATCGTCCTTCGTACATGATCTTCTCCTTTCCCTTTTTGCTATCACCCTCAGACTTTGGGGATTTTTTTTCACTTACTGGTATGATTGGAGGAAACAGCATGGCTGATACCACAGTAGGGATCTTCCTTATTGGCTTCACCCACCTGGCATTAGTGAGGTTTGGCAGTAGTATGGTGGAAGTATGAGCCTTAGGGTGCTTATGTGGATTTCGGCGGCTTGACCCAGATGAATAACCCAATCCGGCTCTCCCTAACTGGCTCGAGATTTGCATTGGACTTCTGATACCTTGCTAATCCTTTCCTAACCCTTCTCCAGGTTGGAAACCCAAAGATACCATCTCTTGGCCTACAGTCATCAGTTCAAGGGAGACCTTTGGCTTTAGGGCTGGTGCTCCGATAGGTAGATACGGAGTATCACTCACCTCTAGGGCTTGAAAACTTGCAGGTTCAAACCCTACATCCAGGCTAATCATCGGCATGTCTCCCTATATGCAGACAGGGTATTCTGGTTTGACATTGACCGTGATGAGGTTGCCATTGATAATGTATTTGAGTTGTTGATAGAGGGTGGATGGCACTGCCCCTGCCATGTGGATCCATGGCCTGTCCAGTAACAAGTTGTATCTAGTGGCGATGTTGAGCACCTAAAAGGACACATAGAAAGTGTGTGGACCAATTTCCAGAGGCATAGCTTATCGACGAGATCCATCGAAAGCCCGGATGACCACATAATTGGTTTTGATCCTGTTCGGATTAATCTTCATTCTCTCCAAGGTATCGTAGGGACAGATATTGAGGGATGATCCTCCATCTATGAGCACACCTCCAACACATACCCGAAAGACATCACTGCTATGTGTAGGGGTTTGCGATGACCCGTCCCTTCTGCATGGATATCATCGTTAGTGAAAGATATCACATTGCTGTTGAAAATGTGTTCTTCCACGTGACAAAATTTCTCGTCATCCACAGTCTTGGCAGATGGGCTTCTTCTAGTAATTTCGCCAGAATGTTGCGATGATCCACCCATGATAAGACCAAGTCTAGGATGGACATTTACTTGGGTGCATTCTTCAGACTTTAAACCACCCGAATTTTATTGTGTCCCATTTTGTTGAGGAACTCTTCAATTTTCTCTTCAGCCACCTTTTCTTTGGCTTTGATGACTATTTTGATCACCCGTTGAGGCAGCTACAATGGATTATCCTTTGGTATGATGGCAATGTTTTTTGAGATGGAACCTTCGTCATTCCCGTAGTTCCATGGGACCCTCTTCAGACTGAGAATCGGATACTGAGGTTTGAAGGGCAAGATTAAAGGCTCGGGTGGGGCCACTTTCATAGGATTTTATATTTCTCGGACCCCTTTCCCTAGCAGTACTAAGGGTGTGAGGGTTGGTTCATTATCACAGGACACAATAGCCACTGCATCCTGATTCCACGCAATGGGAATAAAGAAATTGTCTTCATCTGGGAGGCCATAATCCCAATTCCCTCTTATCAATTCATCGCTTTCAATCATATTCTGAATTAGGTTACAAAGTGCCCAACAATCCTCAGTATCATGGCCGGGTGCATTAGAATGGTACTGATATATTTAGTCAGGCTTGAATTTCTTGGATCGAGGGTTTAAGGGAGGTAATAAATTGGTAACCATTCCTTCGTTGATTAACATCTGGAGGATTTCCTCTATCGACTGGTTCAGGTTAGTGAAATTCCTTTAAAAGGCAATTTTTTATACCAGCTTGGAATTTCTCCTCTTTGGCCATCTTGTCGGCCCAGGGTTCATGCTCATGAGGCCGGTAGTGATCCCTCATGGGAATGGAACTGGTCTACGGTGTGGGAGGACTTGCATCAGATTGATTGATCTAGTTTATCATTTGTCTGATGATCTGATGTTGGTATACAACCAACTCTGCTAACTGTTCAATTTGTTCCTTGATAGACCTTATCTCCTGTTCTATCAAGAATCGTCTTTTCGAATAATCCCAATTGTCTGGGCTGTTGTTGCTAGATTGAGTTGATTCCCCCACATAACGGAGGTCCTTGGATCTTTCTCCATTTCTTGTAATGATCATGTTGACATTTTCCTCTTTATGTTATGGGAGGGGACTGTCTTGTACATGTGGTTGCTCTGGCTTTGTCACCATAATCTCTCCGTTGTCAATCAAGTCTTGAATTTTGTGCTTGAGAGACCAACATTCTTGTGTATCATGTCCCGGAGATCCAGAATGGTAGGCACACTTCTTGCTTGAGTCAAAATTCCGTCCACCAGTATTGGTTAGTGGAAGGAGTTACACAATCTTCTTCTATGCGGTTAAAAATTTTAGCATGTTCTCGAGTGAATCCCCTAACGAGGTGAACGTTCTCCGACGCCTGGCCTCCAGATTTTTCTGAAATGGAGGGTTTGAAGGCTGTGCATGAGCTTGAAAAGGGGTATAATTCCTCCTTTGAATGGGCATATTGCTTGACTCGCCCTTTGGATTTTGTCCTTGCAATACTAAGGACACTTCTTCGTCTTTCTTTTTGTGTACCCTCTGGGGATTACTCCCATAATTTCTGGACTGAATATGCTCGGTAACAGCTTCTAAGGCAGCCAGGTCCTTTATCTTCCCAGACTTTCTGCCATCTCGCCGTGTTTGATCATTTCAGAGAATGGTTTTCCTATGCCTGCTAGGACCCTCTCGTAATATGGAGCTTCTTGAATGTCGATGAAGGTCATGACTATCTCAGACTCAGTCATAGCTGGGGTGACTTGTGTTGCGACTCGCCTCTATTGTTGAGCATATTCTCTGAATGACTCAGTACTTTGTTTCTTGATTTTGGTTATCTGGTATCTGTCCGGAGCCAGCTGAGATTGGAAGCTATATTGACTGAGGAAGGCATGGGCTAACTCTTCCCAACTGTGAATTTTGGAGTTGTCTAAACGGGCATACCAGGCTCTAGCCTCTCTGGTCAGACTCTTCTGAAATAACTGCATTCTAAGTTTCTCGTCCTCTGCATAGGATTTAGTTTCTCCAATAAATACCTTCATGTGGGTATAAGGGTCTCCCAATCCATCAGTATTTCCCAAAATTAAAAATTCTAAATTTTTTGGGATAACGAGCCCCAAGGAAGATACAGAGGTCTAAATAATTGACACTTCTAAAGGCCCCAGTCCCTTTGATAGACCGGATGGATTCTTCCATCTGCTGTACTTTCTTCAGAATGTCACCAGCTTCCTGTTCTTTGCTAAGGACAGTGATTTCAGGGGTTTTGTTAGTTGTGTCTTGGATTTATGGTCCAAGAATCTAAGTCTTTGTCTTTTCGGTCTCTTGACTGCCACCACTACCACCAGGTGTTCTCGGTTCTGTGTGAGCTTGGGCTTGTTTCCCTTTAAGAGCCTTACTTTGTTCTCTCAGGAAACTGGCCAATTCGGCTATCTAATTCTTCAGTCCTTCAAACTCTTCCCTAGAGACAGGGGTTGATTCTGGCTGAGCATTGGAAGTTATGTCCATGGATGGACTAAGTTCTTTCTTAGACTTAAATCTAGTGACAGGACCAATTTTTCACCTACAATAAAACGTAGGCGTGTAAATTTCCTGAGGTAGGTAGGGATAGGATGCATACCATGATGTGTTTTTGTGGTTTTTTAATCTTATCCTGCAAAACAGAGGTCAGTTGTTTTGATGACAGGATGACAAAATGTATTATAACAGAGCATATAAGATTTTTATTATGATATTTACATTGTGCTCCTTTACATTGGAATTTGAAAACTTGACATTGAATTGAAAGAGGAAGGCATGAAGAAGCTTCCCATCGGATTTGGTTAATCAGAGGCTAACCTATCTTAAGCTACTCTAGCGGTTTTTTGGCATGAAGGTCCCCAAATCATCGCAATCTAATAGAGGGAAAATTAATCCGATCTTTCAACTGGAGCAAATCTGGGTGGTGCATTTTCATGAGCCCAAGAGACTTAGCCATCCCCAGAGACATTACTTATCACCGACTGGTTTTGCCTCCCGAAGGAGGAATCACGCAACATACATTCACAAATATTGTGTCTCACCATTATGCATATGATGTCATGGGTGCGAAGCACTAAAAAATCAAGAAAGCATTCATTCACATTCATTCAATGTAAAGACGCAGCATTCACGCATTCATTCAATGTAAAGACACAGCATTCACATATACGTAGATTTTTTTAAAAAGGAAAATGTTTGAAAAGATTTGAACGCGGCCTAAGCCCTTTACTGGTCCCCAGCAGAGTCGCCATCTGTCGACGTTGGGGAAAAATCCGCGGGTCGAGTCACAACCCGGATCTTTCTCTCTTCCTAACTTATCTCTGCCCTTACTCTTTTTATTTGTGAACAAGGTTTTGAAGGGTTTTTTAGGAAAAGGCCAACATGTATCATGTCGACAATTTGAACATTTTACAAAGTCGCCAGTTGGTAGATTTGAAATGGTTGTACCAACTCAATGGAGTTTTGTTTGAAAAGAGGCCTAATTGATGGACACTATCGAAACTTGATCTTTAAAAATAAAGTTTGAGTTTGGGGGCTTGGTTAAGTGTGGGGAAGGTGTTAGGCACCCCACAACTCTCATGTAAACACGGTACCGCATCTTTTTAATATTTTCCTTTTAAATCTACAATGTGTGTGTGAATGCTAGAAGAAAATTGGGCCTATGTTTGATTGAAAGCATATCTATGCATCGTTGGACCTATATACGAAGGGTTTGATTTGATTTGCAAAAAGTCTTTGATTTGATTTGCAAAAATGTTTGATTTAATTTGCAAAAGCTTTTCTTTTCGATAAGATTATTACAATGATGTTTTAAAAGCAATTTTTCAAACCCTTACGCTAACATAAAATTGAAGTATATTGATACTTTATTTTTATCTTTTAAGCCTTTTGGCTCAATTTGAATGGTGACTGTCTGGCTGCGAAGCATCCTCGACCATAAAATATATACAAGTGTCGGTTTTCTCATGGGCATGACAGCCATCAGAGTGACTCTGACACAACAAACCATACTTTACACAATTAAAGGGCGGAAGCGCGAAACATTGGTCTTTAAAATTTTTATACAAACCCATGCCATGATCATACTTTATGCTCAATTATCAATAACAGACAAGTAAGGATGAATCAGAATCATACACTTGTAGATTCTAGCTTCCACAGGTACGAGTTCTACTCCTTACTTCTTCTTGATCTCCTTGAATATCCTGTAGTGGCTCCTTCCTTTGATCAACGTTAGACACCCAAGTGTTTGGCCTCTAGAGGTGATCCACCAAAGAAGAGGAATTACTCAGGAAGATGGGTGGTTGGCTAAACCCTTTTTCTATTCTCTGTAGAAAATGTATTGTACTCTCCAACTCTTGGAATCACGTATATTATATCTGATATAAGACTCTCTTATATAGATATTAGGTTAACCCTACTAATCTAATTAGAATTGGGTATCTTTTATTAATTAATTAAACCCTTTTAATTAATTAGGCTTGCCAATAAATTGAGATTAATTAATTAAACTCTTTTAATTAATTTTTCTCCTAATCTCATTAGGAATAATTGAGAGTACTAATATTAAATTAATTCCTAAACTCCTTTAGAATTAAATTAATAATAATTGTAATAATATTAATAAGACTCCTCTTATTAATTCATATTTAATATTTCTAAAATATTAAATAATAAACATTAAGCTATTTAATTTATTCTATCACCATAGATTAAATTAATTTCACTTAATGCATTATTACGATTATGACATTATCTTCTTAAATAATTCTTCTTCCTTTTATGGTGTGACCCTTTAGGTTCTCCATATTAAACCGGTTGTGAATAAATCAATTAGAATAATTCTAATCTTATTTAAATAAATAAATTAAATTAATAATCTATTTAATAAATAATATTTATTCTACAATAGGGATAAGCTTCCCTAGCGATCAATGACTTTTCAGATAATATAGATTTCAACATTAATCATAAAAGAACATGTTAGTTAATATTTACCGTACAATTCAATCTTTCTGCCATACAATGTCCCAATTAAATATAAGACATGGATTTACTGTCAAGTCTTATTTTATTTAATTATATGTATTTCGATGAGAAAATGCACAACTCTATATAATGCAAATTAGAAACTCCTTTCTAATTTCATTCCACCTTGGCCAAGGATTCCTGGGTTGTCATTTAACGAATCACATAAGACATATCTCCTCTTTTACTAGAAGTGGTTGATTCTTTATTAATCATTCATTATCTCCATATGTAACTCATTATACCCAAGCATACCCTTTTATATACCCTAAAGAAAGAATAAGTCAAAGTATAATTCATTACGTACAAAATACTATGATGATCTCAAGTCCAAGGATCACTTGTACTACTATCACATTAGGAATTCCTATTGACAGGCGAGTAAAACTCCATTAGGTATTCCATAGCGAGTCACGTTCAGTGAACTTATTCTCCAATAAGCACCTACATACTTGCTTTAGTGTCTCCACACAAATAATCATGAGATCAATCATCCTCATCCAATGAGCAAGCAACATATGTACCAATCTATCCGGATTTACTAATCCCCTTTTTAGTAATCCCACTATTAGGAACTATTTTAGTTTTAAGCTTTCTAAGAATTTAAATCTCATTAGCATGATCAACATCATGATTCTAAAAGCATTACTTAAAACTATAGGTTATTTACATATTATAAAAACAGCATCATGTAAATAATTAAATGCCTTTAATAAATGAATACTTTTATTAATAAATAAATAAGATTATTTACAAAGTATGTGCTTTATCATCATACATGATTGGCTTGTATGCACACTACCAGCAATCTCCCACTTGCACTAAAGCCAATCGCCATGGTATCTCATACCCATTTTCTCTAAGTGACGATCAAACTGCTGTTGTGTTAAAGTTTTAGTAAATGGATCTGCAATGTTGTCTTGAGAGTCCACACGCTCCAAGGTGACGTCTCCTCTTTCAATGATCTACCTGATCAAGTGAAATCGTCGCAATACATGTTTGGATTTCTGATAAGACCTGGGTTCCTTAGCATGTGCAACAGCTCTGGTGTTGTCACAGTATACGGGGATTGCTTCTCCAATGCTAGGAACCACACCAAGTTCTGTTATGAACTTTTTCATCCACACAGCTTCCTTTGCAGCTTCACTTGCAGCTATATACTCTGCCTCTATCACTGAATCAACAACTATTTGCTGCTTGGAACTCTTCCAACTCACTGCGCCTCCGTTCAAGGTAAACACATACCCCGAAATAGATTTACTGTCATCTTGGTCCATTTGAAAACTTGAGTCCGTGAAGCCCTCGAGTTTTAATTCAGACCCACCATAGACAAGAAATATATCCTTAGTCCTTCGAAAGTACTTTAGGATATTCTTCACTACCTTTCAGTGCTCTTCTCCTGGATTCAACTGATATCTGCTAGTTACACTAAGTGCATGAGCGACATCCAGTCTAGTACATATCATACCGTACATGATAGATCCTATTGCAGAAGCATAAGGGATCTTACTCATACGATTTCTCTCCTCAGGTGTCTTTGGGGCCTGTTTCTTGGAGAGATTTATTCCATGGCTCATCGGCATGAGACCTCTTTTGGAATCTTCCATGCTAAACCTCTTTTGCATCATTTCAATGTACGTTCCTTGGGATAAGCCAAGCATCCTTTTAGATCTATCTCTATAGATCTTTATCCCCAAAATATAGGATGCTTCTCCCAAGTCCTTCATGGAGAAGTGTTTAGATAACCAAATTTTAATCGATTGAAGCATAAGAATGTCATTCCCTATCAGTAATATATCATCAACATATAATACAAGGAATGAAAGTGCTCCCACTCACCTTCTTGTACACACATGGTTCATCCTCATTTTTGATAAAATTAAACTCTTTGATTGTCTCATCAAAACGAATGTTCCATCTACGAGAAGCTTGCTTCAAACCATAAATAGATCGTTGCAGCTTACAGACTTGATTTGTTCCAACAAATCCTTCTGGCTGTGTCATATACACATCCTCCTCAAGTTTTCCATTGAGGAAGGCCGTTTTCACGTCCATATGTCAGATCTCATAGTAGTTATAAGTTACAATCGCAAGCAAAATTGGAATGGACTTGAGCATAGCTACTAGTGAGAAGGTTTCATCATAGTCAACTCCTTATTTTTGTTTGAAACCTTTTGCAACCAGTCAGGCCTTATAGGTCTCTACCTTGCCGTCCGCTCCAGTCTTTCTTTTAAAGACCCATTTACACCTAATAGGCTTAATGCCTTTAGGTGGTGAAACTAAAGTCCATACTTGGTTTTCATCCATGGAGTCCATTTTGGATTTCATGGCTTCAAGCCATTTCCCTGAGCTTTTATTACTCATAGCCTCTTCGTAATTCAATGGATCATCATTATTCATGACGTATACCTCATCGTCATCCTCTATAACGAATCCATACCTCTCAGGTATCTTCGGTACTCTACCTAGATTTACGAATAGGGTGTGGTACAGTAGGTTCTTCCACTTGGTCAGGTACCTGACTTTGACCGTAGTAATTTGTGATTCTTGAACTTCTTCAAGATATATCTTACTCCCACTGACCCCTTCATGGATAAACTCCTTTTCCAAGAAGGCAGAATGTTTCGCAACAAACACCTTTTGATCAGTTAGATGATAGAAATAATACCCTACAATTTCTTTAGGGTATCCCACAAATCTACACTTGTCAGATTTACTCTGTAGCTTATCATTTTCAAACCTTTTGACATAAGCTGGACAACCCCAAGTCTTAACATACTTAAGATTTGGTTTCATCCCCTTCCATATCTCATATGGAGCCTTTGGGGCGGATTTGGTAGGTACCTTGTTAAGCAGGTATGCAGCCGTTTCTAGGGCATATCCTTATAATGAAATTGAAAGATTGGTAAAACTCATCATGGATCGAACCATGTCTAACAATGTTCGATTTTTCCTTTCAGATACTCCATTCAACTGTGGTGTACCTGGTGGAGTCCATTGTGAGATTATACCATTATCTTTGAGACAATTGAGAAACTCACCGTTTAAGTATTCTCCACCTCAATCTGATCGAAGAATCTTAATACTCTTGTCTGTTTGTTTCTCTACTTCACTTCTAAACTATTTGAACCTTTCAAATGATTCTGATTTGTATTTCATTAAATACACATATCCAAATCTTGAGTGATCATCAGTGAAAGTAATGAAATAAGAATACCCACCCCGTGCATTCGTTGTCATAGGTCCACAAACGTCTGTGTGAACCAACGCTAACAACTCTGTAACTCTTTCTCCTTTTCCAATAAAGGGAGATTTAGTCATTTTACCCATGAGACAAGATTCACAAGTTAGATATGTGTAGGGTTTTCGGCACATAAACGCAGCGGAAATTAAAAATTTTTGAAACCCTAAAACAGGATCCATGCGAAAACATATTAATTTAGAGGTTAAGATATGTTTAATCGATTATTCAAGCCTAAAAGGAGACGATGGAGATTCTGGAACTGCTTCGAATCCTCAACGCAATCCAACGGAACTGCGCCTCTACGGTATCCACACGAACGTCCCGCGAATCGTCACACGATCTGCAGCAAGGAAAGCAACGGTACTAGCCGCCAAGGATCTGGACTTTTTGAAATTTTTCTCTCTAGTCTCTCTCTAAGAGCGGCTAGGGTTTTGATATCGATGATACCCTAAACGGCTGATATATCATATATATAGCAGTTAAAGGAATTAACCAAAATCTAATCCAATTAGAAATATAAAATCCGAATTTATATATATATATATATATATATATATAATATCTTAATTAAGTCTTACTTAATTAATATACATATATATATATATACAAATTATCCTATTAATTTAAATTCATAATTTAAATACTATCAATCATATTGATATATTTAAATCCATACAATTTAAATTAATTCCCTTTTAATTACGTTCTAAGTGTGTGACCCTATAGGTTATTATTATGTTGGCAATAATTTTAAAATCATATTATAAAATTATAAACAGTGAGCGGCATCTAGTAATGCATCACTGCTACCCAAATAATAATAAGATCGGTGATTCGATACAACCTTTTCGTGACCAATGTTTCAATGTAATTTAATCCTTTTAACCTTGACATCCTAGATTAAACTCGAGGCATGGAATGTGTCATCCTCTTCATAATTTAATCTGAGTTTTCTTGATCGATGAGTAGACTATATGAAACAAATCACTATTTGAGCATGGTCATGCATTTCATAATCCTACTCAATCAAGAGGCCTATGGATATCACCCCTAATATATAGGAGGGTTAAATTCCATCTAGATCACTCATATTCCTCACACGATTCATGATATACCCAATAATCACCTTTATCGTCCACCTATTAAAGGTGGCCTTTGATGATATCAAAGTACATAAATTCTCGTGTAGTAATATAGTGATTTCAGGTCGGAGGATCATTACATCATTGTCACTATGAGAATTGCTTATGACACTTTGCATAATGCTCCACGTAGAATTCTCATGGTGGGTCTGCCCAGTACATTGTTCTCTAACATGTACCTATGCATTGACTCAATATCTCATATATTTATGACCAATGAGATTTGGCCATCAGTCAATCCACATACTAGTCTCAATGTATCATTGTTGTCCCATTAACAATGACACTCGACTAGGGACATTTAAGAGTAATGATACTAATTGTAACTATATGATCTCATGTTCAAGTCACATACTTGAAGCCATATAATTTGTATCACTATTCTAAGGACTTTTATTATGTTAACATTTATATAACGCAGTAAATAAAACCATAATAAAATAATTCATTTATTCAATCAAATATAATATCAAAAAATATTTAAACAATTACATCAAAGAATAAGCCTCTAGGGCATAAACTCTAACAATATGATTCAAAATCAGATAGCTCTAAGAGCTCATCCTTATGCAACTTGGATAATCTTGTTTCATTGATATGACCGAGTCTACAGTGCCACATATAGGTATAATATATTAACATCATCTCTTTTCCTTTTCTTAGTTTGTTCTATTTGAAGTATATTTTCATGCAAGTCAAGTATATAAAGTCTATTTCGCATATTACCAATACCATATAAAACATTATTTTATAAATATAACAACTGTTGTTCTTTATAATAACGTCAAATCCTTCCATATCCAATACAGAAATAGAAATAATATTTCTAATGATATTCGAAACAAAATAACAACTATTCAGATAAATAGACTTGCCCGAAGGCATTGCTAAACAATAAGTCCCTACAGCTAATGCAGTAACCTTTGCTCCATTCCCCACTCGTAGGATGGCCTCATCATTGTTCAGCTTTCTACTTCTGACCAGCCCCTACACAGTATTACATATGTGAGAACCACAGCCAGTATCCAATACCCAAGTAGAATTATGACTTTCAGAAAAATTAATTTCAATCATGAACAAACCTTAATTGGAAGTCGAAGCTTCTCCAAGCTTCTTCTATGCTAGAAACTTCTTGCAGTTCCTTTTTCAATGTCCCGGCTCGTTGTAATGGAAGCACATTCCTTTGCCAGCTGGATCAGGTTTCTTTTGTTCCTTTTCTTTCCTCTTTCCCTTAGCCTTCTTAGATTTCTTCTTTTCAAAAGATACCTAGGGCCTCTTCCTTTTATTGGAAGAATCTACCATCAAGACATGGTTCTTCTTGGATGGAAAGTGACCTTCTGCAGTTTTCAACATGTTAAGTAGCTCAGGCAAGCTGACATCTAACTTATTCATGTGAAAATTTACCACAAACTGCAAGAATGTCTCAGGGAGTGACTGCAAGACCAAGTCTTGACTCAACTCCCCATCCATGACGAACCCAAACTGTCCAAGGCGTTCAATCAGATTGATCACCCTAAGGACATGAGTCTCAACGGCGGTGCCCTCGGTCATCCGGGATCGGAAGAGCTCCTTAGATATCTCATATCTAGCAGTCCTACTTTGTTCATCATACAACTCCTTGAGGTGAAGCAACATATTAGGAGAATCCATGTTTTCGTGCTGATGCTGAAGCTCGTTATTCATGGATGCGAGCATGATGCATTGAGCCACAGATGCATCATCTTGCCACTTTACAATGGTGGCAATCTCTTCCTTAGAGGTTGATTCTGGAACAGTTCCAGGGATAGGTGAATTTAAGACTTAAGAAATCTTTTCATCATTGAGAACTATTCTCAAATTTCTCAACCAGTCCGTGTAATTCGGCCCGGTAAGTTTATTAGCATCAAATATGCTACGCAGTGAAATAAGTGATTTTGATATTTTTAAAATTCTGTATGTGAAAAGACAACATTTTAGCAAACATTCATTTAATTAATTTTACATACCAAAATAAATTTAGGTCTTTATTTTAAATTGATATCTCCCACTATTTTCATCAAACTATATTACCCTCACTTATATAGCTCGACAACATCTAATTAAAGATTTGCTAGTGAGAATAAGGATCTCATTTCAAATGTATATAGCCTTATGGATAGCACAACAAACGATATATAAATAAATAGGTAGACAACTCTTGTCAATTACATCAACATGTAACTCCTTTTTATTTTGTCTCTTAAATCATAATGGTCAAGTGTGTGCACATCCGAACTAAAATAATTTAAGTTAAGTCCAGCCTAGTACTTCCATAAATTCAAAAAAGAAAAATATTTGTCCTTGTGAATAGGATAACAAGACAATAATATTTATTCTACAATAGGGATAAGCCTCCCTAGCGATCAACGACTTTCCAGATAATATAGATTTCAACATTAATCATAAAAGAACCTGTGAGTTAATAGTTACCGTACAATTCAATCCTTCCACCATACAATGTCCCAATTAAATATAAGACATGAATTTACTGTTAAGTCTTATTTTATTTAATTATATGTATTTCAATTAGAAAATGCACAACTCCATATAATGCACATTAGAAACTCCTTTCTAATTTCATTCCACCTTGACCAAGGATTCCTAGGTTGTCATTTAATGAATCACATAGGACATATCTCCTCTTTTACTAGAAGTGGTAGATTTTTTATTGATCATTCATTATCTCCATATGTTACTCATTATACCCAAGCATACCCTTTTATATACCCTAAAGGGACTTAAAAAATAAGTTAAAGTATAATTCATTACGTACAAGATACTATGATGATCTCAAGTGATGAGTGCAAACTATTCATTTATTTTTATTCCTTTATATTTTAGTTTATTACATGTTTTATAGTGTATATGGACTTATTAAGATATTTATTGATTTCAGGAGGAATTAGAGCTAAAAGGGTTGAAGTGGTGAAAAAGGAATAAGTTTGTGGGCTTTTAAACCCAATTGGGAAATTGCATGCAAATATGGGACAAACTCAATTCGGGACCAATTGGGCTGACCCAGTTCGACAATTATTGGACCAAGGGTTCAGCATGCTAGCAAGTAACCAAATTACATGTCCAATCCATATATTATATCATGTGGGCCACGCACGTGTATGTCAATTGAAGCAGCAAACATTCCTAGCCGCTTAAGGATTTAGAAGTTCATGGATTTAATAGATTCAATTGAAGACAAAGGATTCCTAGCATCTCACGAAATTAATGCAGCTCACGTTCCTAGAAGCAAAGGAATGTTACAAGTGGGCCACGTTGGCAACAGCTTGCAAAGGAGAGCCAATAATAGTCCAAGCAGTTCACGAATTTAGAAGCATGCAAATAACTCATGGATTCGATAATTGGGGATAAAGCAAGGGAAATTAAAAAGCTAAAGAAGAGAGTCTGCTAGCATAGCGAGGGGAGCGCTAGGGGTCCAGCAGCTGGGACTAGAAAGGCCAGGATAGCGCGGGGTGCGCTGCCTTATGAAGGGATCGGGCGCAGGGCGCGCTGGTCGGACGGGATGGCCATATTTAGCTATTTTAAAACACAAAGGTGAATTGGTAAAGGATTTAAAACTAGCCTAATTAAACTAGGGTTTGTCTAGGCTATAAATATTAGTTGTTTTCCTAGGTTTAGGGGGATCTTTTCTCTGGTATTTTCTTTTCATCTTTCATCTTAGATCTAGGATTTCTTGAAGACATGAGCTAATTCTTCTAATTCAATTCTGAAGGGATGTGAACCTTACTATCAATTAATGGTTTGATCAATATATTATTTATTCTTGCATGAGATTTATTCTGATTATCTACATAAACTTTCATGTATGCTAGATTAAGATATATATTAAGCAAATGATGTATGTCTAATCCACGTAGCGATTAATGATATTTTATTGTGGTCAAGCTTTGAAATGTTGTTAAGGTTTTCATATGACAAGTTAAATAATTCCTGATTGTGTAATTATTGCTTGGAATAATCTAATTCTCATGCTTAATACATCTATCATATTAAATCTAGGCTGATAGTTCTAGGTTGTATGTTAGTTAGAATCTCTTGTTGGCGATCGTCGCATTAGATCTACACTTAAGGAGAATTTCGGGTAATTTGCGATCGCTGTTATCTAGGGTTATTAATCTCATTGGAAGATAAATAGTGTAAACACTTGGTTAAATTATAATTGTGAAAAGGGGATACTGAACTGAAGAATTGAACTTTTTACTCATTGATAATTCTTTATTATTCACTTTAGTTAATTATATGTTTCAAACTAAAATCCCCAATTTATTAAAAATACTTGGATAGATAAATGACAATTCACTCTCTGTGGGATCGATCCTTGCTTATTACTATACTACTTCTTGAGTTAGTTGAATAAAGAGTAAGATAAATTTAGTTGTGTTAAACGACAGCTACTTTTTCCAATTCAATTCTGAAGGGATGTGAACCTTACTATCAATTAATGGTTTGATCAATATATTATTTATTCTTGCATGAGATTTATTCTGATTATCTACATAAACTTTCATGTATGCTAGATTAAGATATATATTAAGCAAACGATGTATGTCTAATCCACGTAGCGATTAATGATATTTTATTGTGGTCAAGCTTTAAAATGTTGTTAAGGTTTTCATATGACAAGTTAAATAATTCCTGATTGTGTAATTATTGCTTGGAATAATCTAATTCTCATGCTTAATACATCTATCATATTAAATCTAGGCTGATAGTTCTAGGTTGTATGTTAGTTAGAATCTCTTGTTGGCGATCGTCACATTAGATCTACACTTAAGGAGAATTTCGGGTAATTTACGATCGCTGTTATCTAGGGTTATTAATCTCATTGGAAGATAAATAGTGTAAACACTTGGTTAAATCATAATTGTGAAAAGGGGATACTGAACTGAAGAATTAAACTTTTTACTCATTGATAATTCTTTATTATTCACTTTAGTTAATTATATGTTTCAAACTAAAATCCCCAATTTATTAAAAATACTTGGATAGATAAATGACAATTCACTCTCTGTGGGATCGATCCTTGCTTATTACTATACTACTTCTTGAGTTAGTTGAATAAAGAGTAAGATAAATTTAGTTGTGTTAAACGACAGCTACTTCTTCCAATTCAATTCTGAAGGGATGTGAACCTTACTATCAATTAATGGTTTGATCAATATATTATTTATTCTTGCATGAGATTTATTATGATTATATACATAAACTTTCATGTATGCTAGATTAAGATATATATTAAGCAAACGATGTATGTCTAATCCACGTAGCGATTAATGATATTTTATTGTGGTCAAGCTTTGAAATATTGTTAAGATTTTCAGAAGACAAGTTAAATAATTCCTGATTGTGTAATTATTGCTTGGAATAATCTAATTCTCATGCTTAATGCTTCTATCATATTAAATCTAGGCTGATAGTTCTAGGTTGTATGTTAGTTAGAATCTCTTGTTGGCGATCGTCGCATTAGATCTACACTTAAGGAGAATTTTGGGTAATTTGCGATCGCGGTTATCTAGGGTTATTAATCTCATTGGAAGATAAATAGTGTAAACACTTAGTTAAATCATAATTGTGAAAAGGGGATACTAAACTGAAGAATTGAATATTTTACTCATTGATAATTTTTATTATTCACTTTAGTTAATTATATGTTTCAAACTAAAATCCCCAATTCATTGGAAATACTTGGATAGATAAAAGACAATTCACTCTCTGTGGGATCGATCCTTGCTTATTACTATACTAATTCTTGAGTTAGTTGAATAAAGAGTAAGGTAAATTTAGTAGTGTTAAACTTTCACATTTTTCTTTAATTTTTTTTTATTCTTTTTATGACTCAATCTATTGACTTAAATTTTGATCAAGAGATAGAGAATCTTGAAGATACAGAAGAAGTTCGTGTTCCAACACTTGAAAAGGAAAAGATGGAGGTGCCAATGAACAACAAAACTTTAAAAGAATTGGCTACTCCTGACCTTGATCAACCATCCTTGTGTATTGAATATCCTACTTTAGATGTTGCTTTTGAGCTTAACTATGGACTGATTCGTCTTTTACCTATTTTTCGTGGTCTTACAGGTGAAAATCCATACAAGAATCTAAAGGAGTTCCATGTGGTGTGTTCCACAATGAAATCACAAGGAGTGCCAGAGGAGCAGATCAAGCTTAGACTTTTTCTGTTCTCATTAGCAGATTTGGCTAAAGACTGGTTATACTATCTTCCTTCAGGATCGATACGATCATGGACTGATATGCAAAGGCTATTCTTGGAGAAATACTTTCCTTCTTCGAGAGTAACCAACTTACAAAAGGAGATATGTGGGATCAGGCAATTCAACGGAGAAAATCTCTATAAGTATTGGGAAAGGTTCAAGAAGTTATGCTCCAGCTGTCCACCATACAGAATCGATGATTTTTACCTAATTCAGTACTTCTATGAGGGGTTGTTACCAATGGATAGAAGCATGATTGATGCAGCAAGTGGAGGAGCACTAGTAGATAAGACTCCAGAAGCTGCAAGGAACTTAATTGCAAACATGGCAGCTAACTCGCAGTAGTATGGAACTAGGATGGATCATACACCTCAAAGGGTAAATGGGGTAAGTACAAGTAATATTGAACAACAAATTTCTAAATTAACTGGTTTGGTTCGTCAAATGGCTACAGGGAATATGCAAGTTGCAAAAGAGTGTGGATTTGCTCAAAGTCAGGACATACTAGTGATGCTTGTCCAATATTGCATGAGGATGAAACTGTGCAACACGTTAATGTGTTGGGAACATTCTTAGGACATCAGCAGCATCAATATAATCCTTGGGTAGAAACTCACATTCCCGGATAGAGAGATCATCCCGACTTGAGCTACGAAGTATTTGCTAATTCTGGAACGTCTATGGAGGATATGTTCAAAGCTTTCATGAATCAGACGCAACAGTTCCAGCAAGAGACAAGGACTTCTATCCACAGGATAGAGAATAAGATGAGTCAGCTTGCTACCACAGTTAGCAGTATGGAATCTCAAGGCTTAGGGAAGTTAACTCCTCAGTTTGTTGAGAACATGAGTGCAATGGGATGTGACGAAGAGGAGCAGGAGGATTCAGTGCTTACTTCAGAAACAGACAGTAATATAGAATTAGATAAAGAGAAAGAACAAGAGGAAGAGGGGAATGATTTGATAAGTTCTGCAGATCTCTACAAGAAGGACGTGGATTCATCCCCATCAATACAACCAACAGAAACAATGAGTGATACACAACATCGAACCTTTACTATGGAATTAGCTAATGCAGAGTTCCAGTTCAACGCATATGAGGCTAAAAGGTATCTTGATAATGTTAAATCTATTTTTGCTATTGATGTTGTGGATTATTCAGTGCATGAATCTTTTGATCAAATACAATTATACAATGAGGATTTGATGGCTGGAAAGGAGCAGGATCATGAAGTACACAATGTTCCTAATTTAAAGGTGAAACTGTTACCAATCCACTTAAAGTTCACAAGTCCGATTACATAGAATGAGAGGGAAGATGTCAAGCCAATAACAATAAACAAGGGCAGCTGCTTGGGAGGCAACCCAAGAATTCAGATTAGATCTTTCTATCCCTTTTCTTTTTAATTTGTTAGTTGTAGTTCTTTCTTCTTTGCATGATTTTTTCACATTGGGGACAATGTCAGGTTTGAGTGTGGGGGGAAAATTAGGTTTTTATGATTATTTAGGGTTATTTGATCTGCCAATGTTGATAGAAAATAGGAAAATTTGATGCCTTGAAAAATTTTGAAAAATTTGAGCTCCATAATTCTATTTTGCCTATGTGTTCGAAGGTTAAAAGTCAAAAATTGAAAATCATTGCTAAATTTCAAAATCTGTTTGATTCTTAACTGGTTAATGATTGAGAAAAACTAAGTCATGATCCATAGTAATTGATTTGAATTGAATTTGTATCGCATGAGTACTTGAACATGTGATATATGCTCATTTGGCTGAGTTATCTGTGGAGTTGTCTATGTGCACTAATCTCATGCTTTAAAACTATTGAACTGCATATGTTTTTTTTGCAGGACTATGACAAAATAATATCAGAAAAGTTGAAAATCAATGAAATTGTTGAAAAAGACGCAAAAGAGAAGTCATGTGGTGGGATGAGATGGAGCGTAAAACGCACTCTCCCATAAACACGTGCGAATAAGTGAGATGGAGCATAAAATGCACTCACTTACAAAAGAATGATTGAGGATGATGAAACGGAGCATAAAATGCATTCATCGGAAACAAAAAGGAAAATGAAAAGGTTCTGGTAAAAAAATAAAGCAGGAAAAGTATGTTTTGAGTTTTTGAGTGGTGTGCACGATTTTTACTTCATGGTAACTACATTAATTAAGTGTGTGGATCATAGAAGAGTGTTTATGTGGTTACAATTTGACTTAAGGAATTAGTGAAGTGGCAAGGTGGTTATCTTGAGTTGATTGATGAAGTATTAATTATGTTTTTGTGGGATTAGTATTGATAATCATGATTTGATCTTAAAATCTTTTGACATAATGGTTGAATAGAATTATTTTGGAAGTCAAACATTTGGTTTACACGAGGACGTGTAAAGGCTAAGTGTGGGGGAATATTATGAGTGCATAATATTCATTTATTTTTATTCCTTTATATTTTAGTTTATTATATGTTTTATAGTATATATGGACTTATTAAGATATTTATTTATTTCATGAGGAATTAGAGCTAAAAGGGCTGAAGTGATGAAAAAGGAATAAGTTTGTGTGGGCTTTTAAACCCAATCGGAAAATTGCATGCAAATATAGGACAAACTCAATTCGGGACCAATTGGGCTGACCCAGTTCGGCAATTATTGGACCAAGGGTTCAGCATGCTAGCAAGTAACCAAATTACATGTCCAATCCATATATTATATCATGTGGGCCACGCACGTGTATGTCAATTTAAGCAGTAAACATTCCTAGCCGCTTACGGATTTAGCAGCTCATGGATTTAATAGATTCAATTGAAGACAAAGGATTCCTAGCAGCTCATGAAATTAATGCAGCTCACGTTCCTAGCAGCAAATGAATGTTACAAGTGGGCCACATTGGCAGCAGCTTGCAAAAGAGAGCCTATACTAGTCCAAGCAGCTCACAGATTTAGAAGCATGCAAACAGCTCATAGATTCAAGAATTTGAGATAAAGCAAGGGAAATCAAAAAGCTAAAGAACAGAGTCTGCCAGCATAGCGCGGAGCGTGCTAGGGGCCCAGCAACTGGGACTCGAAAGGCCAGGACAGCGCGGGGTGCGCTGCCTTATGAAGGGACTGGGCGCGGGGCCCACCGGTCGGACGGGATGGCCAGATTTAGCTATTTTAAAACACAAAGGTGAATAGGAAAAGGATTTAAAACTTGGCTAATTAAACTAGGGTTTGTCTTGGCTATAAATATCAGTTGTTTTCCTAGGTTTAGGGGGATCTTTTCTCTGGTATTTTCTTTTCATCTTTCATCTTAGATCTAGGACTTCTTGAAGACATGAAATAATTCTTCCAATTCAATTCTGAAAGGATGTGAACCTTACTATCAATTAATGGTTTGATCAATATATTATTTATTCTTGTATAAGATTTATTCTGATTATCTATATAAACTTTCATGTATGCTAGATTAAGATATATATTAAGCAAACGATGTATGTCTAATCCACGTAGCGATTAATGATATTTTATTGTGGTCAAGCTTTGAAATATTGTTAAGGTTTTCAGAAGACAAGTTAAATAATTCCTGATTGTGTAATTATTGCTTGAAATAATCTAATTCTCATGCTTAATGCTTCTATCATATTAAATCTAGGCTGATAGTTCTAGGTTGTATGTTAGTTAGAATCTCTTGTTGGCGATCGTTGCATTAGATCTACACTTAAGGAGAATTTCGGATAATTTGTGATCGCGGTTATCTAGGGTTATTAATCTCATTGGAAGATAAATAGTGTAAACACTTGGTTAAATCATAATTATGAAAAAGGAATACTGAACTGAAGAATTGAACTTTTTACTCATTCATAATTCTTTATTATTCACTTTAGTTAATTATATGTTTCAAACTAAAATCCCCAATTCATTGGAAATACTTGGATAGATAAAAGACAATTCACTCTCTGTGGGATCGATCCTTGCTTATTACTATACTAATTCTTGAGTTAGTTGAATAAAGAGTAAGATAAATTTAGTAGTGTTAAACGACAGCTACCATGAAGTCCAAGGATCACTTGTACTACTATCATAATAAGAATTTCTATTGACAGGCGAGTAAAACTTCATTATGTATTCCATAGCGAGTCACGTTCAGTGAACTTATTCTCCAATAAGCACCTACATACTTGCTTTAGTGTCTCCACACAAATGATCATGAGATCAATCATCCTCATCCAATGAGCAAGCAACATATGTACCAATCTATCCGAATTTACTAATCCCCTTTTTAGTAATCTCACGATTGGGAACTATTTTAGTTTTAAGCTTTCTAAGAATTTAAATCTCAATAGAATGATCAACATCATGATTCTAAAAGCATTGCTTAAAACTATGGGTTATTTATATATTATAAAAATAGCATCATGTAGATAATTAAATGCCTTTAATAAATAAATACTTTTTTAATAAATAAATAAGATTATTTACAAAGTATATGCTTTATCATCATACATGATTGGCTTGTATGCACACTACTATCACTTCTCATGGGCATGGCAACCATCAGAGTGACTCTGACACGACAAACCATATTTTCACTATGTTGAGACCTTAAATCTGGATAACCGTTTTAAGGTCTTTTGTATGTATATTTTTACTAAAAACTGTTAGGGTACATTTGTAAAGTGGAGTTTGTCCGTCGTGGGAATCAGATTCTGATCAATTGGATCATGAATTCCACGATTCCTAGGCTCATATAGGGAGGCCGATAAACCTGCACAACTAAAATTTGTACAGAAATATATCCAAGTATCGCCAGAACCAAGGATTCATTCAGTAAATCCTGGTTCGCACATGGCCGAAGCGTCTCGTTCCCACTAGATAGCGATCTAAGGGCAGCGAGGTTGCTTTTATAACTGAAACTAGAAAAATGCTAGATTTAAATAAATCTCAGCCATTCTAGCTTCCCGGTTCTGTCTGGATCTATTTTGAACCGTTTGAAAGTTAGAGTTGACAAGATTTAAATAAATCTAGTTCGCCCGCAGAAATGTCAGTGCTGATTCATATCAAATGAATATTTAAAGAAATAATTTAATAAAAATGAGTAAAGCAATATAGATATAATTATATATACGAAAGCTGTAAAGGGCGATGGGTTTTCACGCCGGTGCCTAGACTGAAATGTAATATATATATATATATATATATATATATATATATATATATATATATATATATATAAGATGTATAAAAACCACGGAATGATCCAGGCTGGACAGAATGTAAGAAAAATAGTAAAGGGCAGTGCGTTTTCACTTTGAAGCCCGGACGGAAATATAGATATATATTTAAATATAGACAGAAAAATAGTCAAACCAGGACTAGAAAGAGAACCCAGTAATGGTGAATGGTGCCACAAATAGTAAAAAGGCCACAGAATGATCCGTGCCAAACTGGAAAGTATATATATAGACAGAAAAGTAGTCAACCAAGACTGGGAAAATAATCCAGTGCGGTGAATGTTGCTTATATATGCATAAATATATATAAAAGCAGTAAAAAGGCCACAGAATGATCCAGGCCGAACTGGAATGTAAATATATATATATATATAGATAAAAAAGTAGTCAACCAAGACTGGAAAAATAACCCAGTGTGGTGAATGTTGCTTATATATGCATATATATATATATATATATATATATATATATATATATAAAAGCAGTAAGTTACCGCGGATTTGACATTCGGACTTGACAGAATTAAAAAGTTTGTATATATATAGTTAAATATATACAAAAAAAGTTAAACCCGGACTAGGAAGATAACCCAGTCCGGCGAAGTTGCTCAATACGAAGATGCAAGTATATAAAAAGCTGCTAGAAGCGACGGATCGTCATTCCGAGTTGTAGAAATGCCAAAAAATGCGTTTAAGTACTAAAATGTACCAAAAGTTAATAAAAACGGCCACGAAACTAAGTTTCGGGCATATTTTGAAAACAAAACTTGATATGCAACTGTATAAAAGTGCGAAGAACTAAGAATAACTTTCTAATAGTAAAAATACTTTCAATGGACTGCTACACGGGCTTTTTATCAAATTCTAGGCTTTAAACGTCCAAATCTACCGGTTATTTTCTGATACGTGGTTGTATGTGGGTATATCTACGTATTAAAGGAAAAAATTTGGGTTTGAAAGACAAGAAAATAGCTGAAAAACCAAGCGTGCAGGGGTTCGGAGCGTTTCTGAATTCTTAAATGAGCTGGGGGTCACCACTTATTTATAGACCCGGGAGCCTCCACTCTACCTACTGTAGCCGCACGTAGAGGTGCGGCTCCACGTGGCGTGGGCCTCGCGGCGGGTTCTATCATCTCAAAGTACGTGCACTCCGAGCAACGCGAGGTCGAAGTCGAAACTTTCTAACTTTTGATAGGAGCGTCCGTTTGAGGCGTGCTGTACCTTTCTGAAAAGCCCTCGTCGAGAGTGTCACAATGACATGGGATAAAATATTTTCCGAGTTCAGGAAGATGGGTTCATAACCAGGTCTTCGATTCCCCGCAGTTTGTCCGTTGAACTGTCTTGCGCTGTTTGTACTTAGGATCATCGTTATGGTTCGTTCTAACCTTAGTGGAATTAATTCAGTTTGAGTTTGACCAAATCGACTTAGAGTTGATAAAATGATCATTTTGTCCCTCCCGGGGTTGTCCTTAGTATCGGCATGGCCTTCGGTTGACTTTTTGGAGTTGTTTCCAAGACTTGGATCACATTCGAATTTGTTTATCCTCAGTGTTGTCTCTGAGGTTGACTTAGTCGCTCCAGGTTTTCCTCTGGAGATGTTTTGATGCTTTAGAATTGTTTATGAAGTTAACCTGTCCTCCTGGGTTGAGACCGGGGATGACCTGTACCTCTCGGGTTGAGATCGGGGCTGACCTGTACCTCTCGGGTTGAGACCGGGGCTGACCTGTACCTCCCGAATTGAGATCGGGACTGACCTGTACCTCCCGAGTTGAGACATGGGCTGACCTGTACCTCCCGAATTGAGACCGGGACTGACCTGTACCTCCCGGGTTGAGACCGGGGCTGATCTGTACCTCCCGGGTTGAGACCGGGGTTGAGTTGACGGCCCGATATTGAGACCGGGGTTGATTTAAAAAGACAGTTTTGCCCTCCTACATTGTTAGTGACAGGGAAAGGAATTTTCGAGTGTCTACAATGTCGTTTTCCATTGTTTTTATCTTTCATGATCAAGCTGAAAACTGTCTCATTCACATTAAATTGATTAATCATTAACATAACATATTTGCATTTTCAAGATAACGGTCATTAGAAAAATACTAATATATAAGAAAATAAAACAATTTCATGGCCAAGACAACTAGAAGGCATGAATTTGACCATAATCACAACTGCTATTTATTTGGCTATTAATTAATGTAGCTAACTAGCTTAATCAAAAGTTTGCAAACTAGTTTTGCAAAGATTGCACCATATGCATCATGTCCATAGTTGTTTGGCAGGAATTATGATCATCACTCATTAAGATCCTGAAAATATTTACTTACTTTAAGAATGATTACTAATTACCACATTATTAATTAGATATATAAATCTAATGAAAACAAATTAATCAAGTTATTTAATTATCCACATATTAAAAATGTACAAATGGTGCTTTCACTCTGTGTTTCTATAGCCGGTTAAATTTTAAATTTAAAACTAAACGGAAGCTCTAAATGGTGCTTTCACAGCTGTGTTTCTAATCTATAGTCAAATAAATTTCAAATTCAAAACTAAACGAAAATTCTAAATGGTGCTTTCATAGCTG
Source organism: Panax stipuleanatus (assembly GCA_020205555.1). Classification (NCBI taxonomy): domain Eukaryota; kingdom Viridiplantae; phylum Streptophyta; class Magnoliopsida; order Apiales; family Araliaceae; genus Panax; species Panax stipuleanatus. The sequence continues at coordinate 40,038,774 of CM035120.1, forward strand.
TGTTTCTATAGCATGATAAATTTCTAATTTAAAAGTAAATGGTGTATATAAATATTTGATTTCACAACAACATACGGAACTTCCCATTAAGCCACAAAACTTATGTTTTCAACAAACCAAAAATAAATTGAATCAATAAAAAAAATTAATTTAATTTTTTTTATGGACATTAACAACTAAGCAACAATTGATATAGATAATAATCATTTGAATTTTAGTCGGTGAACAATATTAGTAAACAGAGTAATTTACATATATATATATATATACATACACGTATAATTAAAAATATATTTCAGAAAATATATATATGTAAATATTTTAAAAATGACCTGTGAATATTTATATATATATATATATATATATATATACAGTGACAGAATTAGAATATTTGTAGAAGAGGTCAAAATACAACAGTAAAAAAAATTATTTATTGACGCTTGGAATACTTCTTTCAAATTTATTTTGTCCAATTATAGTATTTCACAATATCATATTACAAACCTTGTCAGCCTTTGAATTGTGAGTCTAATAGCTTTAAATACATACATATATATATATATATGTATAATTTTTAAAAAAAAATTCTCCCAAACTATGAGATTATTAATTAGATTTTGAAATTTTTTTGTCAACTAATTAACTACTTATATAGATAAATTATAAAATATAATATTATATATTTAAAACCTTATATTGTGGTTAATGTGATTAATTAGCTTGAAAAAATAAATTCCAACAAAAAAAAAGATTTAATAATCTTGATAGGATATAACTATGGTGCATTTATGATCACTATAATGGGATCAAAAACAATTATTTTATGTCTTTAATTTTTTATTTTTAATTAATTTAAAAAAAGAATTGATATCACTTTTTTTGTTTCACTTTGACGATAAAGCAAAATCAAAAAAAAAAGAAAAAAGAAAAAAATACATAAAAAAAGGGGGAAAAAAAGCAAATAACCCTGGATATTAAAGAGTTGACCCCTCTAGTTCTGCCTCAGTATATATATATATAGGGTAAGCATCCGTAGCAACCGGTTGCCCAGAGCACTGTTCAGCAACCAACATCTTAGCCATCGATTAGAAAAAGCAACGGGTGAGATGGGTGGGATTTCTACCCTGCCGCATGAAGCTGATGCGGCAACACTACATGACAAAAATCCCTTAGCTATATTACTGTTATGCACTCCCCTCATATATATATATATATATATATATATATATATATATATATATATGTATTATCAATTCAAAATTTAAAAGCATGCAGAGGAGATGTACAGTGCATTGCCGCATGAGCCTCATGTGGTAGGCTGACATGAACAGTGAATGGCTTGCAGTCTTTGACCGAAGCATGCGGCTTTTTGTCCTCTCCCCTCTCCCCCTCCTTTATATGTTATTTGTGTTCTAATTTCACTCTCTCATGCCCCTTCTTCCCCCCCTGCCGCTCATTATTCCACTTCTATGTAACTTCCCTCCATTCAACTTCTAATCCAGTAACAACAAAGAAGAAATAAAAAGAAAGAAGAATAGATTTTCATCCGATACTCTACAACTTGTCAACTTCTAGTATTAATTTTGTAAGTTTTTTTTTCAATTTTAAATAAATAAATATTTTATATATTATGATTGTTTTGTACAAATATATTTATGATTAAATAGAAGGTTAAATTTTAAGGGAAAATTATCAACCATTACTGTGATTATATATATGCATGTGAATTTTTGAAATTTTTTATAATTTATGTGTTTAAGCAATTATATAACTATGTGGTGATGTAGTTATTATGATTATTGACTTATAATTAAATAGTTTTGAATAATATATTGTAATGGAGTTTTTTTTTATTATGAATGTTTATTATGAAAATATTATTATTTTAATGTTGTGCATTATTTAATCTTCATGAAATTGTGAAATTGTTGTGCCTAATAATTGAAAGGGAGTTGCAAATATATTAATTGAAAATTTTAAAATTGTGTTTGGGACATTATATGCATGAAAATTTTAAATTGTGTTTGGGACATTGTATTTTATCTTCATGATTAATGATTATGAAAATTTTTAAAAATAAATTCATTTAAATAATTATAAAATATATATTCGTGAATTATGTTTGGGATATAATTGTGTTACATAGTCATTAAATAATATGAAAAACTTATTATGTTATTTTGTTAGGTATTAAATGGACAGTTGGAATTATGGACCAATTGACCCAAGTGTGTTTTACGACCAACAAAATCATGTGTCAGCTGATGTATTTGACGGAAAAGACAGGGGGAGAATACTCACAAGTCAGTTAACTGAAAAAAAAAATACGATCAATGGATATTAACAAATGATCAAAAAACTCTTCTTAAAAAATGTGGATTTGGGATTTTTAATTATCCGGCAGTTGTTCCACAGACCGACGCTGGGCTCGTGTCCGCCCTGGTAGAGCGATGGCGGCCGGAGACCAATAGTTTTCATCTAAATTGTGGGGAAATTACAATAACTTTAGAGGATGTTCACTTCATTCTTGGGTTGCTGGTGGTTGGCAAACCCTTAACTTGTCCATTATTTGACACTCCACTAGCTCATTTTCAAGAATGTTTTGGTAGTGAAGTAGCTGCTGAATATCAGGAATCAAAAAAACGTGGCTCTATTTCATTACTATGGTTGCAGGAACATTTTACTAATTGTCCGCCTAAAGCAAGTAAGGAAATTGTTGGCCGATGCACAAAGGCCTACATTCTTTGGTTGTGTGGGGCAATATTGTTCCCCACTAGGAATAAAAATTCTGTTCATCCAAAGTATATGTATTTTATTGCCAACATTGAAAATTGTGTAACGTATTCTTGGGGTGCGGCTGTGTTAGGGTATTTGTATCGGTCTTTATATACTTCCACTAGAAAAGGAGTGAAATATTTGAATGGTTGTGTCACACTTGTACAACTTTGGGCATACGAGCGTATAAAAGTTGGAAGGCCTAACCCTTGGCCTCAATAACAGTTATGGTTACCTAGGGCCCTAGCGTGGGCATACTCAAAAAATCACAGTTACCCTGATAGACGACACAATCCCCATCATCATTTGACATTTTATCGAGGGGAATTAGATGTCCAGCCTGAAGGGCAAGTAGTTTGGCGCCCTTACATGAGGTGGGATGACAATCTGAATGGATTCAATTTCGAAGGAAGGTTGTTTGGATCTGGAAGAATCCCCTTGATCCATTTTGATATTGTAGAATACCAGATGTCAGACAGGGTGATGAGACAGAATGGGTTCCTACAAGGTATACCAACTCCGGCAGAAAATCACGACGATCTTAGAAAGGACAAAGAACATAGATTTGTCGTCGTTAATTACATGGCCTTGAGGCGACAGTACATTGCGCATTGGGAGGCTTACATGGAACATCTTAGGGGGCAGCAATACGAGATTAACAACTTTGTAAAACTTGATACATACATGGATTGGTACCGAAAAATTACACATAGAAAACTGCATCGCCCTCGACGGGAAGGGGACCCAGACCCTACTTACGAGCCCCGGACAGTTTACAGCCAACAGCATCATCTTATACACATGGTACACTAGCATTGTCATATTTTACTACTTTCAATGTTTGAATTTAATTTATGCATATTACATTTATACATCCTATCTTGTTTACTAATACTAATAATGTGTTCATCTTACATGACAGGTTGAGAGTGCAAAGTCTTTACTTGATAAGTGCTTTGCTTTTAGTAAGATGCCTCAAGACTATGTAGTTGAGAAACAGGTATGGGACTACCGTTTCAGTGTATACAACGCAGAAGTTAGAGGGAACTATGAACCTAAGCAGGGCGGGCAAGACCGAGAGGAGGCAAGTAATGCTGCGGTACAAGAGAGTTACATCCCCACTACCCAGGCCTATGTACCCTCCTACTCATTCGAGTCTGACTTCACAGAAAAGGCGAAGAATAAGGTACTTAAAGTGGTCATCAAAATCATGAGTATTATTATTATTATTATCATGATGTAATTAGCATGATGTTTATTATTAATATGATTATTATTATTATTATTATTATTATCTTTCAGGTACCTGATTTAAACGAAAGGTACATCCCCACCACCCAGACTTATGTTCCCCTTGACACATTCGAGTCTGACTTCTTAGAGCAGGCGGTATGTATATGTAACAATAATCCTTAAGTTATTAATTATAAATCTTAACTAACGCTGTTATTCTTTGCTTTTATTAATGTTTGTATCAATATAATTTTCAGGTACAATATATGACAGAAAGATACATCCCTACAACACAGGCTTATGTGCCCTTGATCCATCTGAGTCTGGCTTCGTAGAGAAAGCGGGTCAACCGGTACTATTATTCAGGGTCATAATAATTCCATATTATTAAGTTGTTATTATTAATATTGTACTTAGTACTTATTATTAAGGTAATAATTGTTTGTTTCAGGTACAATATTTAACAAAAGGGCAAAGTTCTTATAGAATGAAAAAGTGCCCGACAAAAATGCTTAGGGAACACAAGGTAGTGTTTATAAATAACTATTTGCTTGGGAACGCAGATCAATCTATATTTTCTGTGGTACATCCGCGACACTTGTATACATTGCAACATGACGTATTCAAGGCCTTAAGCCCTGCAACTTGGATTTGAGAGCACTCCGTGGACGCGTATATGTTATTACTGCGGGATAGAGAAGAGTACTATAGAACACGGGGAATTAGAAGGTGGGCAAGATTTGCTTTCATGGAATCATTCTTCATGCATCTTGGCAAGAGCTTTCTGCCCCCTAGCCAGGCGAATGGGGCAGAGAGTTTTTGCCACCCCTATGTCTTCCCAGAAGCGGGTCCAGCTTTACACGAATGCACTTTTATATTTCTGCCATTGTGTACTCAAGATATGCATCATTTTGTATTGTTCGTATTCTCGGTCCCCAAATGGACAGTCACCATCTTTGACCCTCTCTATGAAGATACTCCGCATATCTCGATCTGAGAAATGTATTCAGAATTTGTTGAAGTTGCGGTATGTATATGTCATATAATTAATATTGCACTTTTATATATTCCTGTTGTACAATTTAATACCATAAATAATAGTTTTCATTATTGCAGGTCAAATTGATACCAGTTTGTTTGTGAATTGGTGATCCGCAGCGCGACTACTCAGGATCCGCGCGTGCTCATTCCGAATACTAGACCTATGCAGCCAAATCGGACAGATTGTGGTATTTTTGTCTGCAAATATGTTGACTACTTTGTCAGGAACAGTGTAAACCTTCGCAAAGAAATATGGTCCGTTGAAGATTTAGTGATATTTCGTTACCGAATTGCGTGGGAACTCTTTAGATGTCAAGCTAGACTTCTTCCAGATGCTGATATTTAGACTTATGTTTTAATAATTTTACATTGATGTTAATACCAGTTTGTTTATGCTTTATTAGCGCTACATAAATTATAATTAATACAACAAAGCATAATAAATTATAATTAATACAACAAATTGGAACTTAGCATAATAATACAACTGAGCATAAATAATACAAACTGTTAGAAATACAGACATAACATAATAATACAACTGAGCATAAATAAAAACATAGCATAATCATACAACTGAGCATAAATAAAAACGTAGCATAATCATAATCATTTAGGCTCAGGAATCCCTAACACGCGATAGTGATTGCGCTTGTCATGGTCGGTTTCAAAATCACAAATTGCACATTTTCGATGAGATTTAGAACCCACAATTTTCTCGAGTGCACTCTTCAATCTGGATTGTTTTTTGCGGCCCTTTGTTTGAGAAATAACTGATGGCAAGAACTCATCTTCGTCCGCTTCTTCCTGAGCATCTTCATCGTCATTATCATAACCGATAACCTGTGGTGTATCTCCGCCAGTGTGATCAATGTCATCGTCAGCCAATTCAGTGTTCGTCTCATCCGGATCATACTGGTCAACTAACGATTTTTCTCGTGCATTCAACTTCAGGACAGTTTTGTAACCTCAAACTGAGCAAGCAGCTTTGCTGGCTAACTCCTGGCAATCCAGCATCAAGTGATTAAAACGCATTGCTTGATCTTGTTCAAAGTCAGCAGTTGTTTGGCTAAAGAGTAATTCTTGAACATCGGTTTTGTTCGTGTCTCTTGTCCACCGAGAAAGAATCATGTCGCTCGAAATTTGGGAAATACTCTTAGACAAGAAAAATCTCAAGATGTGCCTGCATAATTCACCAGAATGCGAAAATAATTGACAATTACATGTTACCGAGCCCAGCTGACGATTGTTGACGATTTCTTTATATCTTCCATCGTTTTCAGTTGCATTTTGATTAAACACTGCATACACCTTTGTTTCAGGGCCACACAACTCACTAACTTTACAAACATTGTACTTCATGGAATCGACGATTTGACGTTGGAAACGTCTAAACATCTCTTTTGTGTACACCTGCGCAGCATGCACTTCCAAAGATGACCCGAGAATCATAATCCTTTTCGATGTTTTGTTATGTAGTCGGCCTTCCTCTCTCTGATAAATTATTTTTCTATAGCCTTCTGACTCTGCAGTACAAAATCTTTCATACCCATTGAAGCATTGACAAACTCATCAAAAAAAAGGTTCATGCTCTCGCTTCTTCCAGTGGTTGTCATTCCCGCTGCAAAATATCTCTTTGTATACGCGGGAATCCATTTCTCTCGTACATCATACAAACTTCTAATCCACTCATTGTTATACAATTCATAATTCCTCACCAGAATCTGCCAACGCTCTTCATACTCCCCAACGGACAATGAATTATACACACAATGGTTAAAATGATCTTTGAAGGATGGGTGCTCAGAATAAACATGATGCAATTTCTCAAGAAATTTGTTGCTAATATGCCAGGAACACAATAAGTGATGAGTAGAAGGAAGTACCTTAGCAATAGCATTACTCATGGCTCTGTCTTGATCAGTGATGATGGTTACAGATGGCTTGTAGTCCATAGCTTCGAGCCATGTCTCTAATACCCAAACGAAAGTGTCCTCTGTCTCATCCCTTAACAATGCAAATCTAAACAATATAGACTGAAAATGGTGGTTGAGCCCGGTAAAAGGAACAAACGGCATGTCATACTTATTTGTCATGTACGTACTGTCAAATGTCACAACATCTCCAAAGCATTGATACATAAACCTTGATCGGGCGTCAACCCACAAAATGCATGCTATGCGATTTGTTTCATCTGGTTTGACACGATAAAAAAATTTACTCGAACTTCCGGATTCCAGCTTTTTCAAAAAATTTACAGCAGCTTGTGCATCATTTTCATCTGCAGAATCCCACCTTAAATCTCTCACCACATTCTGCACATTAACATTAGAAAAATAAACATTCTGCAACCCACCACCCATTGTGCTCAATACGTTCATCATACTACTTGGTCCAATACCAGACTTATTTAAAGTGTCAATCAATTTTCTTGCAATCGGAGTAATATTTCTATGTGTCTCAATCAAATCTACCTTGGTAGGGGTCACTAGGTGATGATTGTGCTCTAATTCAACAATAGAAATACGCCAGTTATCTTCTTTCATATTATGAACAACATATATTCTAGTTTGACATAATGTGTGTCCTATAGAGTCTCGCTGCCTAGTTATTTTATTACTACCATCTTCATCATCAGGCAAACTCTTCACAGAATTGGGTGTACCAGCTTTTTTACAAACATACAACCTAGAGCACACATTATTAGTACCAGCATGTTTATGACTAGTTGTAATTCTAATCTCAAAACCATTTTTTTGAGCATAAGATCTGTAAAAAAATTCAACTTCTTCCAACTTAGAAAATAATTGACCAACATATGGCACCATCTTAGATTTAGTACTTTCAACTTTACTTACAAACTCAGGCGTATTTTAACAATCTAAACTAGCAACAGAATCTGAAGAACTAGATACAAACCTTTTATGAGCAAGTATGTTGTGTGCCACTCTGAATTAAGAAGGAAGACTCGTCGGATCAGAATTTTAACTGGAACAAAAAGAGACCTGGAACAAAAAGTAGAAACCGGCAAAGGAGCCTGTTTAAAATCTGGGAAAGAAAAATGTGGAACGATGATACAAAAACAAAGAAAGGAAGCAAATTATTTATAAAAAAATTGACTGTCGAAGGACCCTGTAGCGACAAGAAGGAAATTTAAATCGTATATGTTTGAATTCTTGTATGTTTGATACTCCTGATATGTCTTGTCATTTTATTTGTCTGATACTCACAAGTCTGGCGAGTTCCATGCATATTCTCTCCCCTAATATATCAAAAAATCGCCCCCCACCCCCCCTTTAACTTAAAAACTTGGCATGTACAAGTTGTGGGCCCCTCCCTTGTCACCATCATGTTGCTTAAACCCCCCCCCCCCCCCCCCCCCCCCCCGTGTATGTTAAAAATCAGGCAACTAATACTTCATTGCTCATGGGCATAACAGTAATTAACATAATATATGCTCATTGAATGCCTACCACATGAGGCTCATGCAGCGGTCATCATTTTGATATCACTGTTCCTCTTACATCTCCGCATGCTTTTAAATTTTGAATTGATAATACATATATATATATATATATATATATATATATATGAGGGAAGGGCATAACAGTAATATAGCCAAGGAATTTTTGTCCTGTAGTATTGCCGCATCAGCTTCATGCGGCAGGGTAGAAATACCACCCATCTCACCCGTTGCTTTTTATAATCGATGGCTAAGACGTTGATTGCTGAACAGTACTCTGAGCAACCGGTTACTACGGATGCTTACCCATATACATATATATATATATATATATATATATATATATATGAAAATAATATATTTTTATAAATATTTGTGTTAAAAAATGATGGAACTTGAACGGACACGTATTCAGAAAATCATTCTTGCAATTTTGGGATTTAAAAAAATCAGATTCGTAAAAAGAAAAGATCTAAAACGCTAGATTTGTGAAAAAATTGACAAATCTAAATGTTCGAATAACATCAGTTAAAAAATTATAAACATTTTTTGATTGATTTAAACAAGAAAATGACAGATTTTGTAAAAACAATAATGAAGAAGAAAAAAAATCATTAGACAGATCAAAAAATTAACGCCATTTTTAACGAAATGAATCGGTGATGATATGATTTAGAGGTTGAGAAATCGTTTAATCGGATGGTTTTTGTAGAAATCGAATTAGAAAATCACTAATTTGCAGAGTAAAGTTTAGAGTTTTGAGAGGATTATGGAAAAGAGAAGAAATGAGCGACTGAAGAATTTTGGTTTTTATACGTAGTCTTATCTGATCATTCAACGGCTGACAATTAATCTGAAAATTGATCCACGGTTGAGATAATATCTGAGTTCTAACTTTTCAAAACTGACCAAGTTAATCTTGATCCGAAGGCTAAGATTCATTCTGAGTTTATGATCGATTGATAAAGGTTTTAATCCGTGTACCTGCTCAAGTTGCACGTGATTGGTCCATAGCATTGTGCGAGGAATGAAGTTTTCCACCATTAGATTTGAGTCAATTTAATCCAACGGTCCAGATCAAGTCCGAAATATATATGTTTTGGAAACTAATTTTTTTTAAAATTATTAAATATTTACAATATTTTTATATTAATATTTAATATATATATATATATATATATATAATTTTAAAAAAATGAGTAATACATATATTACTAATAATATATAAAGTCCAATAATAATTATGTATATATATGTATTTTTGAAAAATAATTTTTATAATAATATAAAATAAATGCGTAAAATTTTGGAAGCCATTGGTCAAGACACTTCTGACTTTGATGATGTTGTTGTTCCTAGATGGTTAGTAATACAATCCCCCTTAGTTCTCTTCCCAAAGTACTCCTAAGAGCATTCACAATAATTTTTTTAATAAATTTTTTATCCACATATTTGAAGAATATATTAATAAATCAGTATCCAATATTTTTCTTATCCTTATGTAATTCTCTATTTTAATCTCTATATATGATTTGACTCATCAGGGTGAGGGAATCAAAATAGCGTTCCCTATTTATGTAAAATAATATTTTACACCCTATTTATTGCGATTTTATGTTGGTTAAAGGATCTTATCTCACTTAATTGTTGATTTAGGTATGCCTATCAAATTTACTCATTTTTATTTTTTAAACAGAGGATTTAGAGAAGAAAGAGAACTATAAAAAAATTAAAAATCAAGTTAAATTTTGATTTTGATCATTTTTGTAAAAAATATTACTACTAATTATAAATTTTATTATTTTATAATTAAAATAATATTTTTTTAGTTCTCAGAAACACATAATGATCGTTGCACTTTTTGATTTCTAGCCATATCTATTTTTAAATTAAAATAATTACAATTTTTAAATTCAAACAACATTTACTTTTAAATAAAAAATAGTTACAACGGTCAAAACATGATTTGACTGTTGGAACTTTCAAATTTTAACTTTTAAATTTTAAATTTCAAAATTTAATATTTAAGAAATCAATATAAGGAACCTGTTGAGTGCATAGTGAAAAAATTGAATCCCTATCCTACATAATAACCCAATAGCATTGCATAGTAGGGATAGAGAAAAGAAAACTGTTGTGAATGCTCTAAGGGATACATTTAGCGTTTTTTTTAAGTCTATTGCGAAAATTGATAGCATTTTAAGCTTTGAAAATAACAAATATTTCTATTGTTGTCGTCTGTCGGTATACATTACTTAATAGTGATTTGGACTAAAATCAAATAAATTACTCCCTCCGTTCCAAAAAGATTATCGTTTTAGGAAAAAAAAAATTGTTCCAAAATGTTTGTCGCTTACAACTTCCTAGAAGAATAAATTATTTACTTTCCTATATTATCCATATCTTCTCTCATTATCCCAATAAATCATCTTCCTTGTATTAATAGTTTTTAATTTCTCATAAAGGGGTAGTGATAGAATTTCAAACAAATTTTACTAGTATTAAATAACTTTCTTAATCCATGTGCCAAAACCTTAAACGACAATCTTTTAAGAACGGAGGTAGTAAATGAGTATGACTTGAAATGAGAGGGTAATTATCCAGATGCCCATTGAAAGAGTTTATATATAAGCATGTTGTAACAATATGGTATAAAAGATGAATGCTAAATTGTATCCAAAGACTATATTTGATTGCAAAAAGTATTTTTGAGATTAGACTATTTGTCTTAATTTAATAATATTTCGAATTATTTTATGTCATGATAAAGGATTAATAGTCTTTTAAATAGTAAGTCATAGGGACTATTTCCTAAGGGGTTATTTAGGAGGGATTATAATCTCAATTAATATTCTCTTTCCTTTAAACTATCAAATGATTTTATGGGACTAATATTTTGACGAAGATTAAATAGTTTGAAGTAGTGTTAAATTAAAATAAATAATCTAATCCTAAGCATGTTTTTTACAAACAAACATGACCTAAGTTTACAATGATAAACTCATTTTATTTTGTGGAGAGATGGTATGAACAATTAGCGTGCAAAACTTTTCTTTTTGGTTTTTAGGTCAGTTTTGCACTACTAATTATACCTTAAAAGGTATGATATTTTGGTCAGTTTTGCCAGTAGTGATGTTGAGTGCTGCTACATACAAGATAATCCATACTTTGTTGTTGATGGGTTTTGTTTGTAACAAGGTTAATTAGAAGTTGCTATGGCGAAAGTTTGTTAAAATTTGATGTAATATTGAACAATGTCTATCTTAATTTGTCTATGATCCTATGTACTTGGGGATGTAGTTTGGCATCAAGGCATTTCTAAAAATTTCAGTTGGGGTGTACTGTAATACATACAATATGGGTATAAATGGATAATGAAAGTAAAACAATTAAGGTGCTACAAGCTTTTTGCTTCATGAGAAGTGTTAGACCTCGCAAACGGGTCGGGCCAGCCCAAGCAGGTCAGGCCGCCGATAGGCCGGGCCAAATTTGGGCTGGGCCAAAATGGCCCAGGTTTTTTTGGGCTAAAATTATGAGGCCCGTGGCCCGGGTTGGGCCGGGCCGAGCCGGCCCGCGAGTTTTTTTTTCCCAAAAAAAGATTTTATTATATTTGTCAATTAAATACTTCACAATGTTAACAATTATATTAATCAAAATTAAATAAATTATATCTCGACTCTTTTAGTGGTATAGGGACACTCCTTAAGTTCTTAATGACAAGCCTAGGGTGGAGGGGGATAGATATTAATTTTTCAATTATTGTAGCAGGGCAGGACACTTGTCAGAGTTTGACAAGATTGATCATTAGGAGAGGATGATGACTAAACCAGGAGGTCCTGGACATGAAATACAGTACTTAGGAAGGAGGAGGAAGACGCCATTTGAGGAGGAGGAGGACCACTCTCCAATTATCAAGTTTTTGTCTTTCTCTCTCTATCAACCAATCAATTGTGATGTGGACACCTCAACCAAAATTCTAAACAGCAACACTGCATGCAAACCACTCTTCTAGAATAAGGAGGGAGGAAGGTGTTTTGGAATTCCATTCCATTCCATTCCAATCAAAACTAGTTTAACAGCTATTACATCATCCTGTATACAGATGAATATATGATCAGCGTCAAGTTCGGAATGAAGAACGAACGAACAAGATTCATATATAATAATAAACTAGCCAAAAAAATTTTAAAAAAAAAGAAAAGAAAGAAAGAAAGCCCGCGGGTCAGGCCGGGCCACCCGCGGGCTGGTCAAAATGGGCCGGGCCAAATTTGGGCCAGGCCAAAACGGCCCAAATTTTTGTAGGCTAAAAAATACAAGCCCAAAGCCCAATTTTTACGGGTCGGCCCAGCCCGGCCCACGGGCCTGGGCCACTTTTGCCAGGTCTAAGAAGTGTAGTGATTTTCCTTGAATTTATTTTTACTACATATGTCATAATATAGGTCAAATGTTTCACCCAAAAAGACATGTTTGAATTGATTGGTTCAGATCAGCTTAATTCCACACAACCTAGTTGACTAAATGTGTTACATGGGGGGAGTTTCTGACACAATTAATTAACAGTGCCAACCCATTTATCCTAAAATGTACTACAACTTTAAACACTATGAGCCCACCTAACATGGCACAACTGACATATCTATTCTGTAGGAGACTTAAATTTTTTTACTCAGACGCAAATCAATATCAAAAGATCCATAAAAAGGAACTGAATCCATAGTTGACATCAATTCTTATCCTTTTAACGCCAAGATCCGTCCACACGCTCAAATCACCAAAGCGCGGCCAATCCTGCACAAAAAGGGGTAAACACCAAAAGTCTGACGACTTAGGCCTCCGGGGGATAGCTCCAGTGTGAGACTAAGTACAGGCTGATTAAGGTTAACAATGGAGGCGTAATGTGTTAGTTCCTAGAGGGCACACAATAGATCTAGAAGGGGGGGTTGAATAGATCCTTTACGTTTTCTAAAACTCTTTTCCATTTTATTTTGTATTGCAGAGTGATTAGCAAATGACAAACATAAGAATCATTTCAAGCACAGCGGAATAAGTTAAAGATCCCCTTCATAGATAACTTTGTTAACCATTGTTCTATAGTTAGTTTAGGTGTAAGTGGTTATAACATTCATAGCAGTTATAGAAGTTATAGATACATAATGAAAATGACTGAATGTAAAAGACACAAGAAATTTTAAGTGGATCAGATACTCAAGTTCCTAATCCACTCTTCTGCTTCGACAAGCAGGGATTCCACTAAGGAAGTCTTTACATCTGAATCACTAAGATTCCTTCAAGGCCAGCAGCCTTGGAACTTCAGTTCTCTACGAACTCTTCAAGTCCAGCAGACTTGGAACTCTAGTTCTCTACGAACTCTTCAAGGTCAGCAGCCTTGAAACTCTAGTTCACTAAGAACTCTTCAAGGCCAGCAGCCTTGGAACTCTAGTTCACTAAGAACTCTTCAAGTCCAGCAGACTTGGAACTCTATTTCACTAAGAAATCTTCAAGTCCAGCAGACTTGGAACTTCATTTAGTCCCTCGGACAAGGACCCCTTAGGCCCTAGCTTTGTTAATGTTGTTGTTGGTGCTGTGCTGCTAAGATGATTTGAAGCTCGTTCATCCTTTGGTACTTAGCAGCATGGTGTGATCCTCCTTGGATTCTGCATTGTGACCGGATCACCCTTGGACAGACTGCTAAGATGTTCATGAAGCTTAACATCGTAGAGTACTTAGCAGTCCATCACTTCTTCTTTGGTGCAGCTGATCTTTTGGTTGATGCTCGTCTTCATCTGATCTCAGCTTGCATCCTTTCATCACTTGGGGTCTGCTAAGTCTTTGAGCTTTTGGTAGACTTCGTCTAGCACTTAGCATCCCCTGAACCTTGCTTGACTGATGTGCAGATCTGATTCTTCACCTAATCCTGCATCTGATCTTTTTCTGCTCTTGGTGGTTCATGGTGATTCGTAGAGTGGCTCTCTGGATCTTCTTTCTGGTCTGCCACTCTTTTGAATGCTATCTTCATAGCCTTCTTAGCTCTTAGCTTAGCTGCCATTCTGAGCGGTATTCTCATTGTTGTTGAGTGAAGCCTTTATCTGTTGAAGCTCTTCTTTTAGATAGCTTCACTTCTACTTTCGTAGTCTCACTGCCACTGAGACATATTCTGTTCAGCTCTGTAGAACTCGTAGAGTCAACAACTTATCAGCCCAATAACTCTTCAACTCATCTTTTTTTCATCTTTGAAGCTTCATTTGTTAAATACCCTTCCATAAGCTTCCCGTTGGTATATAGCCGTTGGAAGTCATTTGAATTGCCTCGCAGATCTCGAGTTATTTGGTGCAGACAGCTGATGTGACGTGATAACTCCTTTTTGACTTTTCTGACACAGCAGTCTACTATTTCACCTACCACATCAGAGATGTCACTTTAACATGTCAGGATGGTAGTCACCTTTATTTCTTCTTTCTGACTCCTCGATCAGAACATCAGGAGTTGTCATTCTGCATTGATGCTCTTAATCAGCAACGTTCGGATGTTAGTCTTCATATTGAGACGTTGCCAATGCTTCAATATTCAGATGCCCGAACTCTACGATTCTGATGTAGATGACTATGAACTTGATTGTAGTTTGTCTGATGAATGTTGCTCGTTGCCTGGTTGAGACAACACTACGATGCTGAAGAATATTCTTTAGATTTGCAATGTAAAACATCTCTTCCTCCACTTGTGCAGTGTTTCAACACTTCTGCTTACGTTGACTTATCTCAGGAACTGATAACTTGTCCGAATGCTCTGACCCTTCTTGATTGTAAGACTCATCTGATTAGGCACACTCAGCTCGCTTTCTCCTTGTGATCTCCCTTTCACATATCATCAATGGTCTGACCTGTGCTTCATCTTCTTCGTCTATTCTTTATAGGTTGGACAGTATCTCTATATAACCAGCAATAGTTCCTGCTTCTTATCTGGCAAGCACTACGATCCTGGTTAATCCCAAGATCGTTGTCTTATCTTGACAGCTATTGCACTGCTGACTTCCTTTGGTCAGTCACTTCATCTGAAGTCTCCTTACTATTGCTTGTGGAAGACTTCACCTGAATGGCTTCACTTCTCAATCAGGATGCTGATTGAGTTGGTGCTTAGATCTTCTATTTGCTTGCATTCCATTCTTTAAGTGCTCTCTGGCTTCCTTCAGGTAGATTGCATATTTACTGTTTTGACCAGAGGCTATATCTTTGGATTCTTTGGGAGTGCTCATATGTTGAGAATCGTATTGTCTCTACGATTCTTCCTTGGCGTTGTGAGAACTTGCTTGACTTTTCCGAAGCCTTTGTTCTGCAGACTACGATCTTGCATTGGTTCTGCAGACACTACGACTCTGAGATCAGATCAACTGACAGACTGTGATTTCTGCTTTAGCTCTTGTTGTCCTTGTCTGATCTGGCTCGACTGCGATCTCTGCCTCTGATATGATCAGTAGACTCCACTACTTCAAGTGTGGCCCACGATTCTTGATTTGGCTCAGCAGATGCTCGGTCGGCTTTTAGATAGGCTGTCTCTACAATTCTGAACATGACTTCCTCAACAGACTACGGCTCTGAGAAAGTTCTTCTCGACACACTACGATCCTTCCTTGTTTCTCCTGGAAGACTATGAACTCCGAGAGCTACTATCCTTGCAGACTATGATTCTGCCTTGATAGTCCTCGAGTCTTCCTTGTCTCTCTTGGCAGACTATGAAGGTTGGTGCAGTGCTCGACGATCAGACAGGCCTATCTATTACATTGTATAAGATCAACTTAACAAGCTTGATCTTTCTATTTTCAGTCCTTGTACATCATTTCTTTTGAAGGACTTTACAAAGCTATTTTGTTCATGTAGGATCAACCTAATATATTTGATCATTTCATTCTAAGTCCTTGTACATATATTCCTATTATCTATTCAAGGACTTTACAGCTTTCATCAATGCAAACATATTTGCATATTCATTCATTAAGATCATAATCAAATCTTATATAAATTGGAATAGCATTCTCATGCTTATTCCTAACATAATGCTCTAGTGCTGAACAGTAATAATAATGTGTGTACCTTAAAATCAGGGTAAAACCATGTATTTATAGTGTTCTCACCTTCTCCCTAGAATCCATATCCAAATTGGACTAGGGTTCCCTCATATATTCTTCCATAATAGGATTGCACAAAATCTCCTAGAAATAAGGAAATAGAATCAAACCCCAACTCCTCTTTTTATAATTTAGAATCCCCATAGAATTAGGAGCACCTCCAAACATTCCCTTATCCGGACCCAAACTAGCCCAATATGGTCAAGGCCTAACCTAAGTCCTAGACCCAAATATTTAGGGCCCAACATTGCGCCCCAGTCTTCCATTAAATGAAAAATTTAATGGAAGAGTATATAAATTATAGCCCAACATGCAAATCCATCCAACCTCTCAGCCACACGGCTGAACCGACCCAACATCCAGCAACCCGCTCACCAACAGGCCAAACCGACCCAACTGCTCATCACCAGGTCAAACCGAACCAACATTCAGCAACCCATTCATCATTAGGCCAAACCGACCCAACTGCTCATCATAAGCCCACAGTCCACAAGGCCCCATACCTCCTCAACTCCCCCGCGTGCCCCATCACTTCCCTCATCAATGTGCCGCCCCTTCATATTCGGGCAAACTCGAAAGGACGCAACACTACAACACCCCTTCACTCCAATAATTTCTTTAACAATTTCAAAATTTTCTTCTTCTCTGAGAACTTATTCTTCCTTGCAAAACCTTCATACCTGGAACTCTTTTTCTCCAAGACCCAGGCAATGGCAGCTTCTCAAAACTCCAATAACTACTCCCCTACCGCCACAGAGCCCATCGTTGCCATTCCCCTCTCTACCATTCCAGCCCTGCCTGTAACTACCATGGCTACCCCATCTTCCTCTCGCACCCCCAACCTCAGCGCGGTCACCACTGACTCTACCACCATAGCGACCACCAGTCAAGCCCCTACTCGAGCCACCGTTCCATCTGAAATAGATTCCCAAAAGGCGCAGTGAGAGTACTCTAACGAAATCAAATTTCCTCATGCCAACACCCCATCCCGAGTTTCTGAGTCAGATCTGGTCGTTATCCGCGAACATTACCAAATCCCTGACACCCATCAGTTGAAAGCTCCAACTGCCACTGATCGGATGTACCACCAAACCGACGACTGGACTGCCATACCTCTGACGCTGCTGGAGAAAAGCGTTCGACTACCCCTTCACGCTTTCGTTTTGACCCTCCTCGGGTTCATCGGCATCGGATTCAGCCAGTTGGTGCCGAACTCCTACATTAACATCATCGCCTTCATCACTTTCTACCACTAGGCCGAAGTGCCCCCATCCATTGACCTGTTCTTTTCCCTATTCATTCTACAAAGTTCTCGTGAACCATGCTTCAAAGCCTTCAGCAAATATCTAAACAAGCCCAACAGCAAGATAGAGAGGCGCTCTCTAATGGATGCCCATTCTAGCAACAAAAGATGGCACAGAGACTGGTTCTTCGTCCGAGGACCAGAAACCCACAAACTACCGAACTGGGCTTCTCTCAAGCGACCGAACTCCCCCCTTGGCAATATCGCTCGCGAACAGATGGTAGAGATCACTAAACTGATTGAAAAATTGCCTATGAAAGAATGGAGCTATGTTCTTCTGACCAAACAGGCTTGGCTCTACAATCACAAATGTAAGTCATCAAACTCTATCTTTTAATTACCAAATATTATTGTCATAACCATTGCTTCACCCCTTCATCTTTTAATTTTGCAGTATCCCTTATCAAACCTACAACAATCGACCGTCGGGACCTGGAGGACTTCCTTTTGAGCAAACCTTCTGACACGGTTCATCATATCCATAATAGCAGCAGAAGCATTAGTCAATCTAAAAGACATGACTAAGAACTCATAATGCCCGTACCGAGTTCTGAAGGCAGTCTTCGGAATATCCTCAGTTTTAATCTTCAGCTGATGATATCCAGAACGAAGATCGATCTTTGAAAAGAATTGTGCTCCTTGCAACTGGTCGAACAGGTCATCAATACTAGGTAGCGGATACCTATTCTTGATGGTGACATGGTTCAACTCCCGATAGTCAATACAAAGTCACATACTCCCGTCTTTCTTCTTTACGAATAAAACAGGAGCACCCCAAGGAGACGTACTAGGACGAATAAAACCGATGTCTAACAATTCCTGTAATTGGACCTTTAACTCCTGAAGTTCAATAAGAGCCATTCGATATGGGGTTTTAGAAATGGGTTTGTTACCGGGTTCAAGGTCAATAAAGAATTCAACTTCACGTTCTGGGGGTAGACCGGGAAGTTCTTCGGGAAATACATCAGGAAACTCATTAACAATGGAAATATCATTCAAATCTGACATATTCTGGTTTAGATCAGTGACATGAGCTAAGAAAGCTTGACATCCATTTTTCAATAAACGAATAGCCTTGTGATTTGATATGATATTGACTGATTTTAGTGGTTTGGTAGTTTGAATTCGCACAACAGGTTGATTTGGAATATGAAAACTAACAACCTTACGAAAACAATCAAATTTGGCATGGTAAGTGGTTAACCAGTCAATTCCTAAAATCACATCAAATGCAAGTATTTTCAAAGATATAAGATCAACAGGTAAGGTAAGGGTACCAATTTGAATCAAACAAGATTTGTAAACTGTAGATGTAACAAAGGTTTCTCCTAACGGAGTTTCAACAGATAAGTCAAAGTCTAATTTATCAGAAGTCAAGTTCAAACGTTGAGCACAAGTAAGTGAAATAAAGGAATGGGTAGCACCGGTATCTAACAAGGTGTAAACTTCGCAAGAGTTTATGATTAGCTTACCCGTAATCACCTCGTGTGGGTTCCTCGCTGTTTGAGCTGTCACAACAAACGCTCTCCCAGGAATCACCGACTTTGACTTGTCCGAAACCGCCTTTGGAATCACCACCCCCGCTGGACTTGGTTTCGCAGCAGGACAATCTCGAGCTATATGTCCTTCTTTTCCACAGTTATAGCATACTTTGAATTGTTGTGGGCAGTTTGGGCTGATGTGTCCCTCTTTCTAGCATTTATAGCATACGACCGGTGGTCGTTCTCCTCCCCTAGAAACAGTTGATGCTGGTGCTGATGTTGACGTCTTCACGTTCTCATTGTTATACCTTCTCTTCTTGAAATCTCCCCCCGATTCGCTTTTTCTACTATCATGGCCACGATTACCACCGGAGTGGTTACAGCTTCTGTCATACTTTCCTCCCCGCTGGTTGTCATTGCTCCGATGACTGCTGCCACCGGTACGACCTTGGTTGTTGTCCCTTGGTTGAATATAATCACTATCTCGTTCTAACAATTGGGCCCTGTTCACTACATCCGAATATAGAGAAATTTTGTGAGAAATGAGGTATTGACGTATTTCGGGTTTCAAACCTCTCAGAAACATCTGCGTCATACGTTCCTCATTCTCCACCAAATGAGGTGCAAACCTAGACAGCTCCGCGAACTTAGCCTCGTACTGGGACACAGTCATGTTATTTTGTTCTAGTCGGATAAACTCTACCTCCTTCATATGACGAATACTTTCAGGAAAGTACTTGTCATTGAATAGTTTTAAGCAATGCTTTTAGAATCGTGATGAGATCATGCTAATGGGATCTAAATTCTTAGAAAGATTAAAAACTAAAATAGTTCCCAATTGTGGGATTACTAAAATGGGGATTAATAAATCCGAATAGATTGGTACATATGTTGCTTGCTCATTGGATGAGGATGACTGATCTCATGGTCATTTGTGTGGAGACACTAAAGCAAGTATGTAGGTGCTTATTGGAGAATAAGTTCACTGAACGTGACTCGCTATGGAATACCTAATGGAGTTTTACTCGCCTGTCAATAGGAATTCCTAATGTGATAGTAGTACAAGTGATCATTGGACTTGAGATCATCATAGTATCTTGTATGTAACAAATTATACTTTGACCTATTCCTTAAGGCCTTTTAAGGCATATATAAGGTATGCTTGGGTATAATGAGTTGCATATGGAGATAATGTATGATCAATAAAGAATCTACCACCTCTAGTAAAAAAGGAGATATGTCCTATGTGATTCGTTAGATGACAACTCAGGAATCCTTGGCCAAGGTAGAATAAAATTAGAAAGAGGTTTCTAATTTGCATTATTTGGAGTTGTGCATTTTCTAATCGAAATACATATGATTAAATAAATTAAGACTTGACAGTAAATTTATGTCTTATATTTAATTGGGACATTGTATGGTGGAAGGATTGAATTGTACGGTAACTATTAACTCATAGGTTCTTTTATGATTAATGTTGAAATCTATATTATCTGGAAAGTCGTTGATCGCTAGGGAGGCTTATCCCTATTGTAGAATAAATATTATTTATTTAAATAGATTATTAGTTTAATTTATTTATTTAAATAAGATTAGAATTGTTCTAATTGATTTATTCACAACCGGTTTAATATGGAAAACCTAAAGGGTCACACCATAAAAGGAAGAAAAAATTATTTAAGAAGAAAATGGCATGATAGTAATAATGCATTAAGTGTAATTAATTTAATCTATGGTGATAGAATAAATTAAATAGCTTAATATTTATTATTTAATATTTTAGAAATATTAAATATAAATTAATAAGAGGAGTCTTATTAATAATATTATTATTATTATTATTTTAATTCTAAAGGAGTTTAGGAATTAATATAATATCAGTACTCTCTCTCAATCCTAATAAGATTAGGATATAAATTAATTAAAAGTGTTTAATTAATTAATTAAATAAAACCCTATTCTAATTAGATTAGGAGGGTTAACCTAATATCTATATAAGAGAGTCTTATAACAGAAATAAGGAACGTGAATTTTTCAAGAGTTGGGAGTACACATATTCTATAGAGATAGAAACAAGGGTTAAGCCAATAACCCATCTTCCTGAGTTCTTCATCTTCCTTGGTGGATCACCATTAGAGGCCAAACATTTGGGTGGCTGACATTGATCAAGGGAAGGAGCCACTACAGAGGAATCAAAGGAATCAAATGAGTAAAACTTGTACCTGAGGAAGCTTGAATCTTTAAATGTATAATTCTGTTTTTCTCCTTCTATATTCACTAATAATTGATGCACAAGAATGATCATGGTTATGGGTTTGTATAAATTTTTGAAAACCTAATTTTTGCGCCTCCGCCCTATTTATGTGATTTGATTGCATGATTGCGTTACGTACAAACCTAACACATAAAACAAGGGTTAATTAAACAAATTAACATACCACATATTAACCCTATGCTCCGACTGACCAATTAAATACCACATAAGCTTAGGTAGGATATACTAGTGAAGGATTTACTCGTCTCTCCCCTCCTAGTTCTATTTCCCGATCTCCGCCAGAGACCATATCCCTAAGCTCTGATACCAACTGTGACGCCCCCAGAATAGGTCCAGTCAACCCAACCTATTCTGAGTCGCAAAATACATGATACAGAATTCAAATACAATATTTTATATCACACGGTCGTGCAAAATACGACCACACAACTGTGAGTGTCAATACAAATATGTAGAAAGTATTAACATTCAAACTAAGTCATCATTACAATTATTATCACACTATTTATTAGAAATAGTGAGGACTACTACTGCTCTAACTTGGACAATCACTCTGTCCCCCGACTAGTTCCCGCGACATTCTCATTTCCTGAAGAGGACAATAGATGAAAAGGGTGAGCTCAACTAGCCCAGTAAAGAATATTATGACTAAGATAATGGAAAATAAATTATCGTTAGTCTTCAACAATTCAGATAAAATATTATGGACAACAAGTTTTAGATCAATATTCGCAGCGGAAATAACCATTCATTAAAAGAGTTAAGTAGAGAATGAAGTCTACTATCTTCTATGATTTAAAAGTCCATCATCAATATTTTATCCCTGTAACATCAATCAATATACATCTCGAATCAAATATTCATCTTTGCACTACAGGCCAAAGATATTCATTTGTATCACCAGTGGTCATGTTCATCTCAACATCTGTTCACCTTTGCACTACGGGCTAAAGATATTCATCAGGTAATCATTCATCTTTGCTCTACAGGCCAAAGATATTCAGTTATATCACCTTTTAGGACTGAGGATGATGAAAAATATTTTAAACAACGAATCCAGTGAGATAAAGGACAAAGACTAAGGATTCGTAATCTACTTTATCCAAGTTCAAGAATACTCCATAATAATACTTTGTGGAGCAAAATTCAAGAATAAAGCTCAAAACTTAGATCCAATCAAAGATAAGAACTTTAACAAGCAACTTGGACATATAGAAAAAAATTTAATTTTTCCGTGAATAGTGTTGTATACGTGAATAGTAACCCCGACGGAAAAAATAAGAATTTTATAATAAAATCCATGATAATATTTTAGTATAATGATATTGAAAAGAATAACATCATTTATGAAAGAAAATAACATCTCTTACCTCAAAAGAATAGTACTTCTGACTGGAATATCGGATATAAGGCTGAATAAAACTTGCACTGAATAGCAACACTCAAAATATCTAAATACTCACAAAAATACGCTCGATATTATAGAGAGAGAAAACTTCTGATTCTGATGTGATTTTTAATTCTAACCTAAGCACCCTATTTATAGGAAAAGCTTATGATGTCAAAGTAGATTTTTTTAATAAAATAATATTTTTTTTAAAAAAAAAATTTCCAGCCGCCTCGTGAAAAAATTCAGCATCTTCCAAGAAACGACAAAAGTGGGGCCCACCATTTTATTTAAAAAATATTTATTTTTAAAACTTCAATAATTCATAATAAATAGCCCTTTTATCAGAAAAATACAAATGATATGTCCTTTTCATAGGAAATTTAATTTTCTACAACTTTGTAGAAGAAAGTTTTTCCAAATTCCAAACATAAATTATCCGAATTTTATAAACGGATGATTTTCCACACCAAAATACTGATAAAAACACATCAGCACTAATTCCTTCTTTTATATCCACAAAATAAATATTTTCTTATCATATAAATCAATAATTTCATAAATAATATTACAGAACTACAATATTGACAACCAGATCGTTCCTAGGAAAGAAGGGGTCTTCCGATAAGGACTTCTCCTTACTGGCGCGCAATTAAATAACCCCTCCTAGACAGAACTTCCTTAGACATTGTCAATAATGCTATCTAATTATATTATTCAAATAATATGAATTATTGAGTTGATAATGTGATATACTGTGCAGTGACAATTATTAAATTAATCATATAAAATAGCAACGTAGCAATTATTGATATAAAATATCAACGTAGCAATTATTGAATCAATAAAATATCATGTAATTATTGAATCAATAATATAAAATATTAAATAGTAATTACTGTAACAATAATTGAGTAGTGACTTCTTACGTAAGAATCAATAATTCAAAATACTGTGCAATACCGTGTGCTACTGTGCAACACCGCGTATTACTGTATTTTAACCACCGGGTATTTCAACAGTACTAACAGTAACAACTACGCCGTTATTTTATAAAAAGATTATTTCTGTCGCTTTCTATATCCGACAGTTATTCTGTTATGGGGCCCACAAATAGCTGCGCCATTATACGAATATTCCCCGACAACAAGAATATTCCACGACCAAACGAATATTTCCCGACAACAATGAATATTTTATAACCACTTGCTTATTTTGAAATATTTGCACATTTCACTCATAACTTTTCGCATTTATCAAATCAACACCTTACCATTTCGAAATAATATATAAAGAAAATTAAATCTTTATTCAAAAAAGTTAGGGTCTTACAACATCTCCTCCTTATGAAATTTCGTCCTCGAAATTGACGTACGTACCTGGTATGTCGAAAAGGTGAGGATACCTCGCTTTCATTTTCGATTCCAACTCCCAGGTAATTTTCTCAATTTCATTGTTTCTCCACAAAACTTTAACTTGAGGTATAATTTTCGAGTGTAGGACATGCTCCTTCCTATCCAAGATCTTGACAGGTACCTCCTCGTACGTTAAATCTTTGGCTATCTCGTCTGGTTCTAACTCAATAATGTGATTTGGATCTTTCACATATTTACGCAACATGGATATGTGAAAAACATTATGAACATGAGACATTCTTGGAGGTAAAGCGAGTCCATAGGCCACATTTCCTACTCGGTCAAGGATCTCAAATGGACCAATGAATCGTGGATTGAGCTTTCCTCACTTGCCAAACCTCGTAACTCTCTTCCACGGAGCAATACGTAATAACACATGGTCCCCAACATTAAATTCCACGACCTTTCGATGAAGATCCGCATAACTCTTTTGTCGATCTTGTGCGGTTTGTATACGTTGTCGGATCATTTGGATCTTTTTTGTAGTCATACGTACCAACTCCAGTCCCAATAATGTTGCTTCACCCACCTCATTCCAGCATACGGGAGAGCGACACTTTCTCCCATACAACGCTTCGAATGGAGCTACGCCTATACTTGCCTAATAACTGTTGTTGTAGGAGAATTCCACCAATGGTAAGTACCTATCCCAACTCCCTTCGAAGTCTAGAACACAGAGTCTCAATAGATCTTCAAGAGTTTGAATAGTCCTTTCTGATTGTCCGTCTGTTTGAGGATGATAAGCCGAACTAAATCGTAAATCCGTGCCCATAGCTTTCTGCAAACTGATCCAAAATCGTGAAGTAAATCTGGGGTCATGATCTGAAACTATGGATACTGGCATGCCATGCAATCTCACAATCTCATTCACGTACATATGAGCAAGACATTTAAGGGAATAAGTCTCTCGTATCGGCAAGAAATGAGCAGACTTGGGTAATTTATCAATAATAACTCAAATCGCATCTATGCCTTGAGAAACCTTTGGAAGACCTGTAACGAAATCCATCGTAATGTGTTCCCACTTCCATTTCAGAATTTCCAGTGGTTGCAATGGACCCTTCGGCACTTGATGCTCCGCCTTTACACGTTGACAAGTTAAACATCTCGAAATAAACTCCGCGATCTCTCTTTCCATATTGCTCCACCAAAATGTATGTCGAAGATCACGATATATTTTAGTACTCCCAAGATGGATTGCAAATGGTGTGTTGTGTGCCTCCATCATGATTCTATGCTTCAAGTCAGAATCATTAGGAACACAAAGTCTGGAGTTGACTAGAAATATTCCCTCTTCATCGATTCTTGCTTCTGGAATGGCACCTTCTTCCTCATCTTCATCAGCTCCGGATCCGTAGTTTGAGCAGCTTTAACTTTATCAACCAAAGCTGGTTCTACGCGTATACTTGACATCATCGCACTCGTTCCCACATATGATCTTCTACTCAACGCGTCAGCTACCACGTTCGCTTTTCCAGAATGGAATTGGATGGTATGATCGTAATCTTTCAACAGCTCAAGCCAACATCGTTGTCGCATATTGAGTTCCTTCTAAGTGAAGAAATATTTAAGGCTCTTATGATCCGTATAAATCTCCACTTTCTCTCCGTACAGGTAATGTCTCCAGATCTTCAACGCGAAAACGACTGCTGCCAACTCTAAATCATGAGTAGGATAATTCCTCTCATATTCTTTGAGTTGTCGCGAGACATAGGCTATGACTTTCCCATGTTGCATGAGAACACATCCTAACCCTTTGCCCGAAGCATCGCTGTAGATAACAAATCCATCCGAACCAGATGGTATTGTCAGAACAGGTGCCGAGATAAGTCTTCTCTTGAGCTCTTGGAAGCTCTTCTCGCATTCCTCGCTCCAAACGAATTTGTATCTTTCCGAGTCAACTGAGTTAATAGAGTAGCGATTCGAGAAAATCCCTCTACGAACCTCCGATAATACCCAGCTAAGCCCAGAAAGCTTCGTACTTCGGTCACCGACTTAGGTTGCTCCCAGCTTTGTATTGCTTCAATCTTCATCGGGTCAACAGATACTCCACGTTTCGATACCACGTGCCCAAGGAATGCTACTTCCTCAAGCCAAAACTCGCATTTCTTCATCTTGGCATATAGCTTGTTCTCACGAAGCTTTTGAAGTACCAACTTCAAATGGTGCTTATGATCTTCACGGCTTTTAGAATAGATGAGGATGTCATCAATAAAGATAACAACAAACTGATCCAAATATTCCTTGAATACACGGTTCATCATATCTATAAAAGCAGCAGGAGCATTAGTCAATCCAAAAGACATGACTAAGAACTCATAATGCCCGTACCGAGTTCTGAAGGCAGTCTTCGGAATATCCTCAGTTTTAATCTTCAGCTGATGATATCCAGAACGAAAATCGATCTTTGAAAAGAATTGTGCTCCTTGCAACTGGTCGAACAGGTCATCAATACGAGGTAGCGAATACCTATTCTTGATGGTGACATGGTTCAACTCCCGATAGTCAATACAAAGTCGCGTACTCCCGTCTTTCTTCTTTATGAATAAAACAGGAGCACCCCAAGGAGACGTACTAGGACGAATAAAACCGATGTCTAACAATTCCTGTAATTGGACCTTTAACACCCGAAGTTCAATAGGAGCCATTCGATATGGGGTTTTAGAAATGGGTTTTGTACCGGGTTCAAGGTCAATAAAGAATTCAACTTCACGTTCTGGGGGTAGACCGGGAAGTTCTTCGGAAAATACATCAGGAAACTCATTAACAATGGAAATATCATTCAAATCTGACGTATTCTAGCTTAGATCAGTGACATGAGCTAAGAAAGCTTGACATCCGTTTTTCAATAAACGAATATCCTTGTGATTTGAAATGATATTGAATGATTTTAGTGGTTTGGTAGTTTGGATTCGCACAACAGGTTGATTAAGAATATGAAAACTAACAACCTTACGAAAATAATTAATTTTGGCATGGTAAGTGGTTAACCAGTCAATTCCTAAAATCACATCAAATGCAAGTATTTTCAAAGATATAAGATCAACAGGTAAGGTAAGGGTACCAATTTGAATCAAACAAGATTTGTAAACTGTAGATGTAACAAAGGTTTCTCCTAACGGAGTTTCAATAGATAAGTCAAAGTCTAATTTATCAGAAGTCAAGTTCAAACGTTGAGCACAAGTAGGTGAAATAAAAGAATGGGTAGCACCAGTATCTAACAAGGTGTAAACTTCGCAAGAGTTTATGATTAGCTTACCCGTAATCACCTCGTGTGGGTTCCTCGCGTTTTGAGCTGTCACAACAAACGCTCTCCCAGGAATCACCGACTTTGACTTGTCCGAAACCGCCTTTGGAATCACCACCCCTGCTGGACTTGGTTTCGCAGCAGGACAATCTCGAGTAATATGTCCTTTCCCACAGTTATAGCATACTTTGAATTGTTGTGGGCAGTTTAGGGCTGATGTGTCCCTCTTTCCACCATTTATAGCATACGACCGGTGGTCGTTCTCCTCCCCTAGAAACAGTTGATGCTGGTGCTGATGTTGACGTCTTCACGTTCTCATTGTTATACTTTCTCTTCTTGAAATCTCCCCCCAATTCGCTTTTTCTACTATCATGGCCACGATTACCACCGGAGTGGTTACCGCTTCTGTCATACTTTCCTCCCCGCTAGTTGTCATTGCTCCGATGACTGCTGCCACCGGTACGACCTTGGTTGTTGTCCCTTAGTTGAATATAATCACTATCTCGTTCTAACAACTGGGCCCTGTTCACTACATCCGAATATAGAGAAAATTTTTGAGAAATGAGGTATTGACGTATTTCGGGTTTCAAACCTCTGAGAAATATCCGCGTCATACGTTCCTCATTCTCCACCAAATGAGGTGCAAACCTGGACAGCTCCGCGAACTTAGCCTCGTACTGGGACACAGTCATGTTGTTTTGTTCTAGTCGGATAAACTCTACCTCCTTCATATGATGAAAACTTTCAAGAAAGTACTTGTCATTGAACAGTTTCTGAAATGCTTCCCAAGACATCTTGAGTGCGGCAGGCTGGGTACGCTTCACAGACTCCCACCAGTAATCTGCTTCTCCACGGAACATAAAGGTGGTGAATGGAACCTTCTGTTCCTCCGTGCATCCCAAGACATCAAATATCTTAGTAATTTGCTTAACCCAAGTCTCTGCCTTGATCGGATCTGGCTTTCCCTGAAACTCTGGTGGTCCCAACTCTTTGAACTGCTTGGCAGTGACAAGCCGCAGTGACAAGCCGCGAGTTGTTATTATCTCCACCTGTATTTTGCACACGAGTCTCCCTCGTCAGGTTTTGCATGAACTGCAAAAAACTTCTAAACATCTCATTATTTATCGTCTGATCAACGTTGTTTTTAGGATTAACATTGCCTTCTTATTGCACGTTCTCCTGGTTGGTGATTAAAGGCGTCTCCACGGTCTCATTCACTTCATTGTTAACATTCTCAGCTGCTATTCTCAAATACTGCCATAAAAGAAGGGTTAATTAAACAAATTAACATACCACATATTAACCCTATGCTCCGACTGACCAATTAAATACCACATAAGCTTAGGTAGGATATACTAGTGAAGGATTTACTCGTCTCTCCCCTCCTAGTTCTATTTCCCGATATCCTCCAGAGACCATATCCCTAAGCTCTGATACCAACTGTGACGCCTCCAGAATAGGTCTAGTCAACCCAACCTATTCTGAGTCGCCAAATACATGGTACAGAATTCAAATATAATCTTTTATATCACACAGTCGTGCAAAATACGACCACACAACTGTGAGTGTCAATACAAATATGTAGAAAGTATTAACATTCAAACTAAGTCCTCATTACAATTATTATCAAACTATTTATTAGAAATAATGAAGACTACTACTGCTCTAACTTGGACCATCACTCTGTCCCCCGACTAGTTCCCGCGACA
The DNA here is from genome assembly GCA_020205555.1 of Panax stipuleanatus. Taxonomy (NCBI): domain Eukaryota; kingdom Viridiplantae; phylum Streptophyta; class Magnoliopsida; order Apiales; family Araliaceae; genus Panax; species Panax stipuleanatus. Next base: position 40,068,222 of record CM035120.1, read on the forward strand.
TTCTCATTTTCTGAAGAGGACAATAGATGAAAAGGGTGAGCTCAACTAGCCCAGTAAAGAATATTATGACTAAGATAATGAAAAATAAATTATCGTTAGTCTTCAACAATTCAGATAAAATATTATGGACAACAAGTTTTATATCAATATTCGCAGCGGAAATAACCATTCATTAGAAGAGTTAAGTAGAGAATGAAGTCTACTATCTTCTATGATTTAAAAGTCCATCATCAATATTTTATCCCTGTAACATCAATCAATATACATCTCGAATCAAATATTCATCTTTGCACTACAGGCCAAAGATATTCATTTGTATCACCAGTGGTCATGTTCATCTCAACATATGTTCACCTTTGCACTACGGGCCAAAGATATTCATCAGGTAATCATTCATCTTTGCTCTACAGGCCAAAGATATTCAGTTATATCACCTTTTAGGACTGAGGATGATGAAAAACATTTTAAAGAACGAATCCAATGAGATAAAGGACAAAGACTAATGATTCGTAATCTAATTTATCCAAGTTCAAGAATACTCCATAATAATACTTTGTGGAGCAAAATTCAAGAATAAAGCTCAAAACTTAGATCCAATCAAAAATAAGAACTTTAACAAGCAACTTGGACATATAGAAAAAAATTTAATTTTTTCGTGAATAGTGCCGTATACGTGAATAGTGCCGTATACGTGAATAGTAACCCCGACGGAAAAAGTAAGAATTTCATAATAAAATCCATGATAATATTTTAGTATAATGATATTGAAAAGAATAACATCATTTATGAAAGAAAATAACATCCCTTACCTCAAAAGAATAGTACTTCTGACTGGAATATCGGATATAAGGCTGAAAAAAATTTGCACTGAATAGCAACACTCAAAATATCTAAATACTCACAAAAATACGCTCGATATTATAGAGAGAGAGAACTTCTGATTCTGGTGTGATTTTTAATTCTAACCTAAGCACCCTATTTATAGGAAAAGCTTATGATGCCAAAGTAGACTTTTTTAATAAAATAATATTTTTTTAAAAAACAAAAATTCCAGTCGCCTCGTGAAAAAATTCAGCATCTTCCAAGAAATGACAAAAGTGGGCCCACCATTTTATTTAAAAAAATATTTATTTTCGAAACTTCAATAATTCATAATAAATAACCCCTTTATCAGAAAAATACAAATGATATGTCCTTTTTATAGGAAATTTAATTCTCTACAACTTTGTAGAAGAAAGTTTTTCCAAATTCCAAACATAAATTATCCGAATTTCATAAACGGATAATTTTCCGCACCAAAATACTGATAAAAACACATCAGCACTTATTCCTTCTTTTATATCCACAAAATAAATATTTTCTTATTATATAAATCAATAATTTCACAAATAATATTACAGAACTACAATATTGACAACCAAGTCGTTCCTAGGAAAGAGGAGGCCTTCCGACAAGTACTTCTCCTTATTGGCGCGCAATTAAATAACCCCTCATAGACAGAATTTCCTTAGACATTGTTAATAATGTTATCTAATTATATTATTCAAATAATATGAATTATTGAGTTGATAATGTGAAATACTGTGCAGTGACAATTATTGAATCAATCATATAAAATAGCAACGTAGCAATTATTGATATAAAATATCAACGTAGCAATTATTGATATAAAATATCAACGTAGCAATTATTAAATCATTAAAATATCATGTAATTATTGAATCAATAATATATAATATTGAATAGTAATTACTGTAACAATAATTGAGTAGTGACTTCTTACGTAAGAATCAATAATTCAAAATACTGTGCAATACTGTGTGCTACTGTGCAACACCGCGTATTATTATATTTTAACCACCGGGTATTTCAACAGTACTAACAGTAACAACTACGCCAGTTATTTTATAAAAAGGTTATTTATGTCGCTTTCTATATCCGACAGTTATTCCGTTGTGGGGCCCACAAATAGCTGCGCCGTCTTACGAATATTCCCCGACAACAAGAATATTCCACGACCAAACGAATATTCTCCGACAACAATGAATATTTTATAACCACTTACTTATTTTGAAATATTTGCACATTTCACCCATAATTTTTCACATTTATCAAATCAACACCTTACTATTTCGAAATAATATATAAAGAAAATTAAATCTTTATTCATAAAAGTTGGGGTCTTACAGATATCCCCTACAACGACCTCATACTTACCGGTATCATGCAGCAGGGCAGAGTAATCCTCTTTTATTCTAACTACTTGTTATCGCAATTACATTCCTACTCTTCCTTTTCTTCATGCGTCCTTTTCAGGCCGACGCTATCTGGGGTCGTGTCATCAGGAGGTGGAGAGAGTGCAGAACCAAAGAAGATCGATTTAAACAAGAGAAGTAAACTCTTCAGGCCGCTCTCCTTCATGAACAAAATGAACACACCAAAACCACTCAGGAAAACGACTTCCTCCAGAACGAGGTCACCACCTTGAAAGAAGATGCAGTCCGAACAGAAACACGATGCCAAACCTTTTTAGAGGAATCCGAAGCCAACCAAGCGGAGATTAAAAAGCTAAAATAGAACAACCTTGCACTTCTTCATCAGAACGCTGACCTGAAGAAACAAGAAGAAAATACTCACCAGGTGTGCACAACTCTAGAAAAGCAATTTTCATAGTACAAAGCATCGGGACCGATTCTTACTACCGAACTGCGGGTCCGGATCCTTCAAGAATACCTCAAATCTGCTGAGCTAGGTGAGGAGATAACCCAAATGTTTACCAAGGGATATTTAGCCTACCGAAGTAAAGGTAAAGCTAAACTCGCATCAGTCTCGGTGAACCCTTCTCTCCTCGACTCTTCATATTCTGAGCAAGATAATGACGAAGATTCTCCTTCAGATTAGGAACTTATCTTGTTTTACCCCTGTACCTATTATTTATTAATGGAAAATATCTATTTTTCTTCATATACCTTCCCGAACTTTATTTACGCCATAATCATACCAAATAAAAAAAAATTCACCATAACATCCACATTGATAAAGAATTTTAAACAGTTAAAACATTATTAAAATATCATTCACTCTCAAGAGCCGAATGAATCCAACCGAACACCAAAAATCTCGTTCGCTCCCTAGAGCCGAATAGATCCAACTAAACACTCGGCGATCTCGTTCACTCCAAGAGCCGAACAGATCCAACCAAACACCCAAAAATCTCGTTCGCTCCCTGGAGTCGAACAGATCCAAACAAATACCCGACGATCTCGTTCGCTCCGTGAGCTGAACAGATCCAACTGAACACCAAAAATCTCGTTCGCTCCTTGGAGTCGAACAGATCTAACCAAAAACCCGGCGATCTTGTTCGCTCCGTGAATCGAACAGATCCAACCGAACATAAAAAAATCTTATTCGCTCCTTGGAGCCGAACAGATCTGACCAAACACCAGGCGATCTCGTTCGCTCCACGACCAGAACAGATCCAACCGAACATCCAAAAATCTCGTTCACTCCCTGGAGTCGAACAGATAACCAATCACATAGAACAACACTGTTTGAGGAAAAAATGCTTCTTTTATTGATAGTCTTTTGAATAATTACAGACTAGAGACTCTGACTTTTGCCCTACTAAAAATACTTCCTCGGCCTACCCGCATGCCAAGTGTTTTTGATTTCTGTTCCATCCATTGCTTGAAGCCGATAGGTACTGGGCTTTGGTACTTCAATAATCTCATATGGACCCTCCCAATTCGGCATTAACTTTCCCAGGTTCTTAGGCATAGAGGCTTCCACTTTCCGAAGAACTAAATCCCCCACTTCGAACCTTCTGAGCTTTACTCCTTTATTATAATATTTGTCCACCCTCCGCTGATACGCTGTAAGTTTTACCAAGGCTGCTTCCCGAACCTCATCTAATAAATCCAAGTTAGCCCGCAATCCTTTCTCATCAAATACCTCTTGGAATTAACTAACCCGAAGAGAAGTAGAACCGACCTCTACCGGAACCAACGCATCCGTACCATAAGCTAATCTGAATGGTGAGTCTCCCATAGTGGATCAAAGTGTGGTCCGATATGCCCATAGAACGCTGAGCAACTCCTTAGGCCACCTTCCTTTTGCCTCATCAAGCCTTCTCTTTATCCCATTCAACAGGGTCCAGTTGGTTACTTCTACCTGGCCATTGGACTAAGGATGAGCCACCAAAGTCTTTTGATGTTGTATACCCAACTCTTTCAAAAATGCCTCAAACTTGGAGCCCATGAACTGTCGCCATTATCCAAAACCACTGTCATAGGAATGTCGAACCGGAACACAACACATTCTTCTAAAAACTTCAAACACTCCTGTTCTGTAATTAACCGAAGGGGTTTGGCCTCCACCCACTTGGTCATGTAGTCGATGGCAACTATAACAAAATTAAATTTCCCTTTAGCCTTCGGTAATGGACCCAGTATATCTACCCCCCCCCCCAAACTGCGAAGGGAATTAGTGATAAAACTGAGTACAACTCCTCCGACAGCTGGTGAGTGATTGGACTGTCCAGCTGGCACTTTGAGCGCTTCTTCACATTCTCAGTTGATTCTTTGAATATCATAGGCTAATAGTATCCATGTCGAATCACCGTATATGCCAAAGACTTTGCCGCCATGTGATCACCGCGTATTCCTTCATGAACTTCTCGAAGAGCGTATTCCGCTTCAGATGGAACCAAACCCTTTAGCAACAGGGAAGAATAAGGCCTTCGATATAGATCTCCATCTATAAGCACAAAGTTTGAGCTTTTGTGTTTTACCTTTTTCGCTCACAACCGATCTGAAGGTAAAATGTCATCGGCCAAAAAATCCAGATAAGGGGTCATCTAGTAATTTGATCGTTCGATACACATCACCTCGGTGTGCTGAACACTCGGCTGATTTAGAACTTCCAGGTAGACCGATCCACTGAATGTACTCGCCTCGGTCGTGGCCAACCTTGCCAGTGCGTCAACTATTATATTATCTGACCGATCTATTCCTTAAAAATAGTATGAATCAAACCACTGCAGTCGATCCTTTGCCTCCGCCAAATATTTTACCATCCTTGCTACCCGAGCTTCATATTCCCCAAAAATCTGCTTGACGACCAGCTGGGAATCACTAAAGATGATCAACCTCTGCACCTTCGAGACTCTTTGTTAACCGCAACCCGGCAAACACCGCCTCGTACTCAGCCTTGTTATTCGTCACTTTGAATCCAAATCTGATTGCCTGCTGCACTTTGAACCCCTCTGGACTGGTTAGAATGATATTGGCACCACTGACATCTAAATTAGTTTACCCATCCGTATACAAAGTCCAAGAATTCTGTCCTGGTTGAACTATTGCAAATGAACGCCCGGTCTCTTCGACTAGATTTAAGCTGTCGTCGACTTTGGAAAATGAACATTCCACCATAAAGTCAACCAACGCCTGCCCTTTAATAGCTGTCTGAGAGTGGTACTCCAATATAAACTGTGATAACTCCATAGTCCATACTGTAAGCCTTCCCAAAACCTCTAGCCTGCCCAAAACCTTTTTCAAAGGCTGATCCAGTGTACACCACTATCAACCGACCCTGGAAATATTTTTGAAGTTTACGACTAGCTATCACCAAAGCATAAGCAAATTTTTCCAGGTTCGGATACCTTGTTTATGCATCCCTTAGGGCATGGTTCACATAGTAAATCGGGAGCTGCTTACCCCCAATCTCCCACACCAGAACTGCTCCCACAACTAACAAGCTTGCCTCCAAATACAAGTACAACGACTCAATGGGAGCTGGCTTCACCAACAAAGGCGCCGAAGATAAATACCTTTTTATCCCCTGAAAGGCATCTTCACACTCTGACATCCACTGGAAACTCTTCGCATTCTTCGGCCCTTTCAACGTATCAAAAAATGGCAAACATCTTTCTGCTGATTTAGACATGAATCTCCTCAAAGTAGTTATTCTACCCGTCAAACGCTGAACATCTTTATACGACTACAGAGATTTCATGTCCAGAATAGCTTTTATCTTCTCCGGGTTCGCCTCTATTCCCCTCTGGCTGATCATATATCCCAAGAATTTTCCTGCCCCTCGCCCGAAGGTACACTTGGTCGGATTTAACCTCAAGTTTTAGTGTCAAACTGTTTGGAAATAATCCTCTAAATCGTCCAGATGACCTCGAACCGACATGCTTTTGACGCTAATGTCATCCACGTAGACCGATGCGTGATGAAAGCTGTCTTCGAGATATCTTTCTTACACATCGAGATCAGATGATACCCCGAGAAAGCATCTATAAAATTAAGCATGGCATATCCTGAATTCGCATCGAAGAGTTGATCGATATGTGGCAGAGGGTAGAAGTCCTTTAGGCATTCTTTATTCAGATCGGTATAATCTATGCATACTCGACATTTCTCGTTCTGCTTCTGAACTAATACCACGTTTGCCATCCATTCCGAGTAGTCAATCTCGAATATAAAGTCTGCTGCCATAAGCTTCGCGATCTCCTTATCAATTATCTTCTGACTTTTCGGAGCAAAGATCCTCCTCTTTTGCCAAACTGGTTTCTTCGCGGGGTCTACATGCAGCCTATGCTCAGCAACCTTCAAATCTACCCTGGGAATGTCATTGGGGACCTATGCAAAGATATCTTCATAACCCTAAAGCAATTCTACCAAGTTTATATGGAAAGGCTCCGACAATCCCGACCCGATCCGCACAGTCTTATTCTTCTTCCCCAGTATCAGCTCTACCTCTTCGGTCTCTCCTGTCGGCATGACTAAGGGTTCTGTGCTTTTTTCTGTGAACGGTTCGATCTCTATCACCATGGTCTGCTTCTTCTTGATGACCCCTACTCCCGAAGTGATTAGTGAGTTCCGGTAGCATCTTCTTGCCAAATCAAGGTCCCCAGCTACTTTCCCGACTCCATGTGGTGTAGGGAACTTGATTTTGAAGTGAGGGATTGATGTTACCACTTGGAGGGCTGTCAGAGTAGGCCTCCCTAAGATTTCATTATAAGCCCAATCCACATGTACCACAAAAAATTTGCACATAATTTCCACCTTCTATGGAGCTGTACCAAAGACTACTGGCAGCTTAATGGTTTCGGCAACTCTGACTGGTTCATTGCTGAACCCATATAACGGAGACTCCTGTCTGATCTCCATCTTCCTTCCATCCAGGTTCATCCTCTGGTAGGTGTGTGCATATAATATATCCACCGAAGACCCGTTGTCTATCATCATTCTTTTCATATCCACCGAACCCACCTGTGTTGTAATCACCAATGCTTCTTCATGTGGTTCGATTGGCTCCGTGGGGAAGTTTTCATCAGTGAATGAGATGATCGAACCAGGGTATGATCTCTCACATCTTGCGTGTTGTTCAGCAACCAACATCACTGTATCTAAGTATCCAAGTCGCTTTTTTCTCGTGACCTTCCCCCTAGTTCCGCCAGTGATAACGTTCACCACCAGACGCACAACCTGAGTCTATTTTTACAGCTGTGGTTGGTTGGCCTGGGCGGGGGTATTATTCACCTGCTGCAGTCCCCGAAGCCTCCCGTCCAGCCACATACCAAACCAACCCTCCATTCTGCACGTTCTTCTTTATCCGCTCCATTAGGCCCCAGCAGCCCTCCATAGCGTGCCTTGCTGCTTGGTAGTAATCGCAGTATCTGGTAGGGTTCCCTGTACCTGGCTTTATGTTGTCCCGTGGCTGTTCGAATCCGGGCTGTCCTTTCATCTGTTCTAGGATGGTGGCCCGATCGGTATTAATCTTGGAGTATACTAGGTTCACCTTCTAGTTCAAGAAAGGTGGGTGACCTCCTCCAGAACCTCCAATATTGCTGTTATACCTCTTTTGATAGCCGTCTAGCCTATCATTCCCATACCTCTTCGGGTTCACATTCGCTTTGCTCTTTTCTTTGTCTTTCGGCTTCTCAGTCGATCCTCGCTTCAAGCTGTCCATTGCCTCTTCCACCATTATAAAACCTTCAGCTTTCTCGAATGCTTCGGTCAAACTCTTTGGGTGGTTGAACATCAACTTCTTGACCAACTTTTCCTATTTAACCAAGTCCAACCCATTCTGGAAGAGTCCTACTGCTTGGAGGTCGTTGAGGTCTGTCACTTGACCTACTGCTTCTCTGAATCTCTTCACATACTGGCCCAGTGTCTCATTGGAATGTTGTCTGACCTGGTTTAGTGATCTAGTTGGTTTTTCCTTCCTCTTGTTACTCCTGAACCGGGCATAAAATCTATAGCACAGCTCCTCCCATGACGAGACTGAGCTCAGGGCTAAAGTCATCATCCATTGCGTGTCATCTTTCCTCAGAGTTATCATGAAGGTATGACATTTGGCCGCATCTGTGAAGTCATAATAGTCCATTAATCTATCATACGTTTGACTATGCTCGTATGGATCGCCCGACCCATCATAGCTCTCCATGTAAGGTAGTTTTTTGTTGGGATCTGCCTTCTCCCGGACGATCTCAGTAGAGAATAGTGAGGCTTTTTTACCCAAACTCACCTTTACTTGTTTGACTTCAGCCAATTCTTTTCTGGATCTCCTCCAACTTTCTTGTTAATAACTCTTTCCCTTCGATTGTCGGGTGCGCATCTTTTTCGGAGAATCTTTTTCCCTTTGATTCCTCCGATCCCTGCCCTCTGTGCTACCAGCCCTGGAAGGGCTTTGGTATCTATTTTTGCTATGTCGAGGACTCTCTTGACAATTGCCCTTTGGTTTTAGCTCAGATGGGTCTGCTTTTGGATGAGTTTCTTTCTTGAGAGGGACCTTTTTCCCTTGGTCTCTCTGATTGATACCTTCCGAACTATCCTCTCAGGAGTAGCTTCGGCGCCTACTTTCGCTGTGCCGGGGACTTTTAAGTCTGTGTACCCTCAAACGTCCCCCGGATCTGCGACCTTCAGCTCTGCTACTGTCATGAGAGCTGCTTTGAAGACTACTCTCGGTTTGCCTCGTATCCTCATCATGTCTCGCCCTGGACTGCCTCTCTGGAGACCTCCCCCGCCCTCTGGTGTGGCTACGACTGGAGGCCTCGTTCTCCTGCTCGGCCATATCCACCATCTATTTAGCAATTTCCTCTTTATGTAGCAGAAGTACTTTTAGCGCCTCCTCTGTCTATCATGCTTTTTGGGCCAAAGAATACTTCTTATCCTCCCGGAGTTGGGTTCAAGGCGGTGTGCCTCCTACCCATCTCCGATCCTTCACCTCTTTGATGGCTGTAGAGAACAGCTTCCTCCGGACGTTTTCTCTATCTCTTACTCTGGATCCCGCCGAGGTGCTTTGGGGGCCAAGTCACTCATGAATGCTCTTCGATGGCCCCAGTCTATCCTTCATGGAACCCTTTCTCTGGGAAGAACCTTCCGCCGTCGACTGTCCCATGCCTGAAACGGTTCTGTTGTTCGCCATGGATTCAGACAAGGTGATTTGATGGTTGTGATTGAAGATCCAACAACACTAGAAAAGCCCTCCTTCTAGCGCCAATGTTAACGCCAAGATCCGTCCACGCGCTCCAATCACCAAAGGGCAACCAATCCTCAAAGCGCATCCAATCCTGCACAAAAACGGGTAAACACCAAAAGCTTGACGGCTTGGGCCGCCGGGGGATAGCTCCGATGTGAGAATAAGTATAGACTGATTAAGGTTAACAATGGAGGCGTAATGCTCTAGTGCTGAAAAGTAATAATAATGTGTGTACCTTACAATCAAGGTAAAACCATGTATTTATAGTGTTATCACCTTCTCCCTAGAATCCATCTCCAAATTGGACTAGGGTTCCCCCATATATCCTTCCATAATAGGATTCCACTAAATCTCCTAGAAATAAGGAAATGGAATCAAACCCTAACTCCTCTTTCCATAATTTAGAATCCCCAAAGAATTAGGAGCACCTCCAAACATTCCCTTATCCGGACTCAAACTGGCCCAATATAGTCAAGGCCCAATCTAAGTCCTAGACCCAAATATTTGGGGCCTAATAGTCGAGACTTAAATTTGTTTACTCAGACGCAAATTGATATCAAAAGATCCACAAAAAGGAACTGAATCCATTGTTGACAGCAATTCTTATCCTATTGTACATTTACGCAGAACTTAACTTTACAAAATATGAAAATTAATGATTCCACTTGCCAAGATTTGAGCTTATATGTTAAGAAAGCAACTACATTCTGCATAACCAAAGTGTATGCAATTCCTTAGATCTGTTTTTCCTTTACTTCCATTATATCCAATGCATGTTTATGGATTGTTGTTCACTTAATAGGACAAACATAGTACTTCTGAAATGTGGGTGGCAACAAGAAGCTTAAAAAAATAAGAGTTGACAGATGGCAAATTAGAAGCCACTTTATCAGCTCAATGGTTTCTTCTTGAAGAGTCAGCCAGGTATTATTCAGCTCAATGGTTTCTTCTTGAAGAGTCAGCCAGGTATTATTCTAAGCTAACTTAAATCCGTCACGTTTTCAATTGTATCCTACACTCTACATTTCTAGTTTTAGAGGCATCTAGTCCTCTCTGGTTTCTCTTTTATATATATAAAGATACTCTCAGCTCCTAGATACTAGATGGAAGCTCAGTCAAGTAACAGCATAAAATAAATTAACTCTCTCGAAATCACATTACAAGGTACCTAATGAGATCATATCTCAAGCCAATCACTGCGAATAAGCATCACCAACCATATTGGACAGATCAAAGGATAGCCTTTACGACTTAGGAACAGTCACGTTTAGGATTTTCACATCTTGGCCGGTATGGTTTGTCTGCCTTGTCTGCCTTCACCTTCTCTATAGCCTATCAACAATCAATTAGAAATCCTAATTAGTATTTATTACTAATTAGGAATCCTAATCACATTACAAGGTACCTGATAGCTGTTGGGTTTGTTCGAAATCGTGGGCGCAATCAAATTGCAAAAAGTAGCGGAAGCATGGTATATCAGAGTTTAAAAATTTCTACAAAACCATTACCCAGATCATCTTTTATGCAAATTATTAATTTAAAACGATAAATATGAAGTTATAAAATCATACCCTTGTAGAACGAAGATTCCACAGGTACGAGTTCAACTTCTTTCTCTACGTGATCTCCTTGAATTTTCGGGTTAGATTCCTTCCTTTGATCAACGTTAGCCACCCAAGTGTTTGGCCTCTAGAGGTGATCCACCAGGGAAGAGGAATTATCAAGAAGGAGGGTGGTTGGCTAAATCCTAGTTTTCTATCCTCTATAGAAAAGGAGTACTCTCCAACAATTAGAATTGCATCAACTGATATCTATTATAAGACTCCTCTATATAGATATTGATCAACCCTTCTAATCCTATTAGACATGGGATTTTATTTAACTAATTAAACTCCTTTAATTAATTTGGGCTTCCTACCACATTGGGAATAATTAATTAAATTCATTTAATTAATTTGTCTCCTAATCTTATTAGGAATAAATGAGAGTACTAATATTAAATTAATTCCTAAACTCCTTTAGAAATTAAAATAATAATAATTGTAATAATATTAATAAGACTCCTCTTATTAATTTATATTTGATATTTTCAAAAATATTAAATAATAAACATTAAGCTATTTAATTTATTCTATCACCATAGATTAAATTACTTACACTTAATGCATTATTACGATTATGTCATTACCTTCTTAAATAATTTTTCTTCCTTTTATGGTGTAACCCTTTAGGTTCTCCATATTAAACCAGTTGTGAATAAATCAATTAGAATAATTTTAATCTTATTTAAATAAATAAATTAAACTAATAATATATTTAAATAAATAATATTTATTCTACAATAGGGATAAGCCTCCCTAGCGATCAACGACTTTCTAGATAATATAGATTTCAACATTAATCATAAAAGAACCTGTGAGTAAATGGTTACCGTACAATTCAATCCTTCCACCATACAATATCCCGATTAAATATAAGACATGGAATTACTGTCAAATCTTATCTTATTTAATTATATGTATTTCGATTGAAAAATGCACAACTCCAAATAATGCAAATTAGAAACTCCTTTCTAATTTTATTTTGCCTTGGCCAAAGACTACTGGGTTGTCATTTAATAAATCATATAGGACATATCACTTGTACTACTATCACATTAGGAATTTCTATTGACATGGAAGTAAAACTCTATTAATTAGGTATTCCATAGCGAGTCACGTTCAGTGAACTTATTCTTCAATAAGCACCTACATACTTGCTTTAGTGTCTCCACACAAATGATCACGAGATCAATCACCCTCATCTAATGAGCAAGCAACATATGTACAAATCTATCCGAATTTACTAATCTCCTTTTTAGTAATTCAAAGATTGGGAACTATTTTAGTTTTAAGCTTTCTAAGAATTTAAATCTCATTAGCATGATCAACATCATAATTCTAAAATCATTGCTTAAAACTATGGGTTATTTACATATTATAGAAACAGCATCATGTAGATAATTAAATGCCTTTAATAAATGAATACTTTTATTAATAAATGAATAAAATTATTTACAAAGTATGTGCTTTATCATCATATATGATTGACTTGTATGCACACTACTATCAATCTCCCACTTGCACTAAATTCAATCGCCATGGTATCTCATACCTGTGACGCCCCCATAATAGGTTCAATACACAACCCATTTTGAGTCGCCAAATACATAGTACAGAATCCAAATATACATCTTCAAATTCTAACTATTATACAATCGTGCAAAATACGACCACACAACTGTGAGCGTCAATACAGACATGTAGAAAATATAAACGCTCAAACTAAGTCCTCATTATAATTATTATCACACTATTTTACAAAATAGTGAGGAATACTATAGCTTTTTCTCGAACCATCACTTTGTTCCCCGACTAGTCCCAGCTATATTCTCAGTTCCTGAAGAGAACAATGAAAGAAAAGGGTGAACTCAATTAGCCCGGTAAAGAATATTATGACTAAGATAATGAAAAATAAATTATCGTTAGCCTTAAATAAGATAAAATATTATGGACAACAAGTTTTAGATCAACAACTGCAGCAGAAATAACAATTCATTAGAAGAGGTAAGTAGAAAATGATGTCTACTATCTTCTATGATTTAAAAGTCCATCATCAATATTTTATCCCTGTAATATCAATCAATATATATTTCAAATTAAATATTTATCTTTGCACTACGGGCCAAAGATATTCATTTGTATCACCAATGGTCATGATCATACTTACACATGTCCATATTTGCACTACGGGCCAAAGATATTCATCAATTAATCATTCAACTTTGCACTATAGGCCAAAGATATTCATCAATCAATAGTTCATCTTTACATTACGGGCCAAAGATAACTTTCACCACAATTCAAGACTGAGGATGATAAAAAATAATATAAAGAACGAATCCAATGAGATAAAGGACAAATATTAGGGATTCGTAATTTAATTTATCCAAGTTCAAGAATATTCAATAATAATCAATTGTGGAGAAAAATTCAAGAATGAAGATCAAAACATGGATCCAATTTCAAGAATAAGACCCATAAAAGATAACTTGGACAAAGAAAAGAAAATTTAATTTTATCGTGAATAGTACTATATATATGAATAGTGTCGTACGGATGAATAGTAACCCCGACATGAAAAGGTAAAAATTTTATAAGAAAGTTCATACCAATATTCCGGTGAAATGATATTAGATGACACGCAAAACTCAAGGAATTTCTGATCATTTCAGGAATTATAGAATCAATACTTACCATAGTAAGTTTAACTTTAGGAATATGAAATGAAATATTATCACTTTCATAATATGGAATATGAAAGAAAATAATATTCTTTATGAATATTGAAAGAAAATAACATCATTTATGAGAAAAATAATATCCCTTACCTCAGTAGAATACTAGATCTATCTGGATTATCGGATATTATGCTGAAGAATTCTTGCACTGTTATCAACACTCAAACTATCTTTATACTCACAAGAAATACGCTCAATATTATATGCAGACACTCAAAATTTTCCTTGGCCCAATACTAACACTGTAGGAGGGAAAAAGCATCAATCAAGTCAAATTCGATCGCCAATATCGGTACTCAGTCAAATTCGATCGCCAATATCGATACTCTGTCAAATTCGATCCCCAATATCGGTACTCAAGCCAGCTCTGATAGTCAATCGGATTGTCAATACAGCTCCGATCGTCAATCGGACCGTCAATCCATCTACGATCGCCAATCGGACCGTCTATCCAACTCTAATCGTTAATCGGACCATTAATCCAGTTTCGATCGTCAATCGGACCGTCAATCCACCTCCGATCGTCAATCGGGCTGTCTATCCAGCTTCGATCATTAATCGAACAGTCAATCCAGCTCTGATCATCAATCGGACCGTCAATACAGCTTCGATCATCAATTGGACCCTCAATCCATCTCTGATCGCCAATCAGACCATTAATCCTGCTCTGATCGTTAATCGGACCGTTAATCCAGCTCTGATCGTCAATTGGACCGTCAATCCAGCTCTGATCATCAATCGGACCGTCAATCCAGCTCCAATCGTCAATCGAACAGTTAATCCAGCTCCGATCATCAATCGGACCGTTAATCCAGTTCTGATGGTCAATTGGACCGTCAATCCAGCTCCGATCATCAATTGGACCGTCAATCCAACTCTGATCGTCAATCGAACTGTCAATCCAGCTTCGATCGCTAATCAGACCATTAGATCAATCCAGATCTCCAATCGGGCCATCAGTTCAAACCCCAATCTTAATATCGGGCCTTCAAATCAGCCCCGGTAACAACCCGGGAGGTACTGATCAATCCCGATCTCAATATCGGGTCGTCAAGTCAGCCCCGGCATCAACCCGGGAAGTACAGGTTAACCTCGACATCAACCCAAGAAGTGTCAAGTCATCCCGGTCTCAGCCCGGGAAGTACAGATCAGCCCCGACATCAATTTGGGAAGTGCAGTTCAGCCCC
Source organism: Panax stipuleanatus (assembly GCA_020205555.1). Classification (NCBI taxonomy): domain Eukaryota; kingdom Viridiplantae; phylum Streptophyta; class Magnoliopsida; order Apiales; family Araliaceae; genus Panax; species Panax stipuleanatus. Next base: position 40,083,234 of record CM035120.1, read on the forward strand.
AAAGATAACCCTGGGAAGCCAGATCCACCAAAGATCAACCTGTAGGGGCAAAATGGTCATTTTATTAACTGTTAGCCTATTCAGTCAAATTCAAGCCGAATTGATGCCAACAAGGTCAGAACGAACCATAACGACGATCCCGAGTGCAAACAGTGCAAGACATCTCAACGGATAAACTGCGGGGAATCAAAGACCTGGTTATGAACCCATCTTCTTGGACCCAGAAAATGTTTTATCCCATGTCATTGTGACACTCTCGATGAGGGCTTTTCGAAAAGGTATCGCACGCTTCAAACTGGAAGCTCCGATCAAAAGTTAGAAAGTTTTGACTTCGATTGCGCGTTATCCGGAGTGCATGTACTTCAAGACGATGGAACCCGGCACTGCAGGCCCCACCAGAGGAGCCGCACCTCTACCTACGACAGCAACAGGTAGAGTGGAGGCTCCCTGGCCTATAAATAAACGTGCCCCCCTTCATTTTTCAAGAATTCTAAAACGCAGCGAAGCTCTGCCAGTTCAATTTTTTGACTTTTACATCTCTTTCAAACCCAAATTTTTTCACTCTAACACGTAGATATACCCACATACTACCACATATCAAAAAATAACTGGTATATTTGGACTTATAGAGCCTACGATTTGAGAAAAAGCCCATGTAGCAATCCATTGTAAGTATTTTCATGATCAGAAAGTGAATATTACTTCTTCTTACTTTTATACACTTGCACATTAAGTTTCGTTTTCTAAAAATGCCCGGAACTTAGTTCAGTGGCCGTTTTCGTCAAAATTTGGTACATTTTTGTACATAAACTGATTTTTTGACATTTCTACAACTCGAATTGACGATCCGTCAGCTCCAGCAGCTTCAATGCACTAAACTCTGCATTTTGGCAACTTGGAATAGGTTATCTTTCCAGTCCGGGTTTGGCCTTTTTTATATATATTTAACTGTATATGTACTAACATTTCAATTCTGTCAAGCCCGGATGTCAAATCCGAGGTAGTTTACCGCTTTTATATATATTTACGCATATATAAGCGATCTTCACCATCACTGGGTTCTCTTCCTAGTCTTGGTTGACTACATTTGTGACGCCCCCAGAATAGGTCCATTCAACCCAACCCATTCTGAGTCGCCAAATACATGGTACAGAATTCAAATACAAACTTTATATCATACGGTCGTGCAAAATACGACCACACAACTGTGAGTCTCAATACAAATATGTAGAAAATATTAAGATTCAAACTAAGTCCTCATTACAATTATTATCACACTATTTATCAGAAATAGTGAGGACTACTACTGCCCTAACTCGGACCATCACTCTGTCCCCCGACTAGTTTCCGCAACATTCTCATTTCCTGAAGAGGACAACAGATGAAAAGGGTGAGCTCAACTAGCTCAGTAAAGAATACTATGACTAAGATAATGAAAAATAAATTATCATTAGTCTTCAACAAATCAGATAAAATATAATGGACAACCAACTTCAGATCAATATTCGCAGCGGAAATAACAGTTCATTAGAAGAATTAAGCAGAGAATAAAGTCTACTATCTTCTATGATTTAAAAGTCCATCATCAATATTTTATCCCTGTAACATCAATCCATATACATCTCGAATCAAATATTCATCTTTGCACTACAGGCCAAAGATATTCATTTATATCATCAGTGGTCATATTCATCTCAACACCTGTCATCTTTGCACTACAGGCCAAAGATATTCATCAGGTAATCATTCATCTTTGCTCTACAGGCCAAAGATATTCATCAAGTAATCATTCATCTTTGCTCTACAGGCCAAAGATATTCATCAAGTAATCATTCATCTTTGCTCTACAGGCCAAAGATATTCAGTTACATCACCTTTTAGGACTGAGAATGATGAAAAACATTTTAAAAAAACGAATCCAGTGAGATAAAAGACAAAGACTAAGGGTTCGTATTTTAGTATATCAAATTCAAAAATACCTCGTAATAATCAATTATGGAGCAAAATTCAAGAATAGAGCTCAAAACTTGGATACAATCAAAGATAGTAACCTTAACAGACAATTTGGACAAATAGAAGAAAAATAAATTTTCCCGTGAATAGTGCCGTATACGTGAATAGTAACCCTGACGGAAAATAAGAATTTCAACATAAAATCCATGACAATATTTCTGTATAATGATATTAAAAAGAATAATATCATTTACGAAAGAAAATAACATCCCTTACCTCAAAAAAACAGTATCTCTGACTGGAATATCGGATATAATACCGACGGAAGCTTGCGCTGAATACTAATACTCAAAGTATTGAAATACTCACAAAAATACGCTCGATATTATAGAGAGAGAAAACTTCTGATTCTGGTGTGATTTTCAATTCTAACCTAAGCACCCTATTTATAGGAAAAGCTTAGGATGCCAAAGGAGACTAAAATAATAAAATAATATATTTTAAAAAAAATTCCGCCGCCTGGCGGCTAAAAATTTCAGATTTTTCAACAACAAAAGTGGGGCCCACCATTAAATAATATATATATTTTCTGAAACTTCAATAATTCATAACAAATAGCCCATTTGTCAGAAAAATACAAATTCTATGTCCTTCCATAGAAAATTTAATTCTCTACAACTTTGCAAAAGAAAGTTTTTCCAAATTCCAAACATAAATTATCCGAAATCCAAAAACAGATGATTTCTCACACCAAAATATTGATAAAAACTCAGCAGCGCCAATTCCTTCTTTAATATCCACAAAATAAATATTTCTTATCATATAAATCAATAATTAATTATTCACAAATAATATTATAGAACTACAATATTAACAACCAGGTCGTTCCCAGGACAGTGGGGGCCTTCCGATAAGGACTTCTCCTTACTGGCGCGCAATTAAATAACCCCTCCTAGACAGAACTTCCTTAGACATTGTCAATAATGCTATCTAATAATATTATTCAAATAATATGAATTATTGAGTTGATAACGTGAAATACTGTGCAACGATAATTATTGAATCAATACTACAAAATATCAACTGTAGCCATTATTGAATCAATCATAAAAAATGACAACGTAGCAATTATTGAGTCAATAAAATATCAATGCAGCAATTATTGAGTCAATAATATAAAATATCAACATAGCAATTATTGAGTCAATAATATAAAATATCGAACAGTAATTACTGTAACAATAATTGAGTAATGGCTTCTTACGTAAGACTCAATAATTCAAAATACTGTGCAATACTGTGTGGTACTATGCAACACCGTGTATCATTGTATTTTAACCACCGGGTATTTCAACAGTACTAACGGTAACAACCACGCCGTTATTTTGTAAAAAGTTATTTCTGTCGCTTTCTATATCCGACAGTTATTCTGTTGTGGGGGCCCACAAATAGCTGCAGCCGTCGTACGAATATTCCCCCGACAACAAGAATATTCCACGACCAAACGAATATTCCCCGACAACAGGAATATTTTATAACCACTTGCTCATTTTAAAAATGTTTGCACATTTCACCCATAACTTTCATATTTATCAAATCAACACCTTACTATTTCAAAATAATATATAAAGAAAATTAAATTTTTATTCATAAAAGTTGGGGTCTTACAACCTCCCCTCCTTATGAAATTTCGTCCTCGAAATTGACGTACGTACCTGGTATGTCGAAAAGGTGAGGATACCTCGCTTTCATTTTCGATTCCAATTCCCACGTCATTTCCTCAATTGCATGGTTTCTCCATAAAACTTTAACTTGAGGTATAATTTTCGAGCGTAGGACATGCTCCTTCCTATCCAATATCTTGACAGGTACCTCCTCGTACGTTAAATCTTCGGCTATCTCGTCTGGTTCTAACTCAATAATGCGGTTTGGATCCTTCACATATTTACGTAACACGGATATGTGAAACACATTATGAACACGAGACATGCTTGGAGGTAAAGCGAGTCTATAAGCCACATTTCCTATTCGGTCAAGAATCTCAAATGGACCAATGAATCGTGGGTTGAGCTTTCCTCTCTTCCCAAACCTCGTAACTCCTTTCCATGGAGCAACACGTAATAACACATGGTCTCCAACATTAAATTCCACGTCCTTTCGATGAAGATCCGCGTAACTCTTTTGTCGATCCTGTGCCGTTTGTATACGTTGTCGGATCATTTGGATCTTTTCCGTAGTCATACGTACTAACTCCGGTCCCAACAATGTTATTTCACCTACCTCGTTCCAACATACTGGAGAGCGACACTTTCTCCCATACAACGCTTCGAATGGAGCTACGCCTATACTTGCCTGATAACTGTTGTTGTAGGAGAATTCCACCAATGGTAAGTACTTATCCCAACTCCCTTTGAAGTCTAGAACACAGAGTCTCAATAGATCTTCAAGAGTTTGGATAGTCCTTTCCGATTGTCTGTCTGTTTGAGGATGATAAGCCGAACTGAATCGTAAATCCGTACCCATAGCTTTCTGCAAACTGATCCAAAATCGTGAAGTAAATCTGGGATCACGATCCAAAACTATGGATACTGGCATGCCATGCAATCTCACAATCTCATTCACGTACATATGAGCAAGACGTTCAAGGGAATAAGTCTATCGTATCGGCAAGAAATGAGCAGACTTGGTTAATCTATCAACAATAACCCAAATCGCATCTATGCCTTGAGAAACCTTGGGAAGACTCGTAACGAAATCCATCGTAATGTGTTCCCACTTCCATTTCAGAATCTCCAGTGGTTGCAATGGACCCTTCAGCACTTGATGCTCCGCCTTTACACGTTGACAAGTTAAACATCTTGAGATGAAGTCCGCGATCTCTCTCTTCATATTGCTCCACCAAAATGTATGTCGAAGATCACGATACATTTTAGTACTCCCAAGATGGATCGCAAACGGTGTGTTGTGTGCCTCCATCATGATTCTATACTTCAAGTCGGAATCGTTAGGAACACAGAGTCTGGAGTTGACTCGAAGTATTTTCTCTTCATCGATTCTTGCTTCTGGGATTGCACCTTCTTGCACCTTCTTCTTCATCTTCATCAGCTCCGCATCCGTAGCTTGAGCAAGCTTTAACTTTATCAATCAAAGCTGGTTCTACGCGTATACTTGACATCATCGCCTTCGTTTCCACATATGATCTTCTACTCAACGCGTCAGCTACCACGTTCGCTTTTCCAGGATGGTATTGGATAGTATGATCGTAATCTTTCAACAGCTCAAGCCAACGTCGTTGCCGCATGTTGAGTTCCTTCTGAGTGAAGAAATATTTAAGGCTCTTATGATCCGTATAAATCTCCACTTTCTCTCCGTACAAGTAATGTCTCCAGATCTTCAACGCGAAAACGACTGCTGCCAACTCTAGATCATGAGTAGGATAATTCCTCTCATATTCTTTGAGTTGTCGCGAGGCATAGGCTATGACTTTCCCATGTTGCATGAGAACACATCCTAACCCTTTGCCCGAAGCATCGCTGTAGATAACAAATCCATCCGAACCAGATGGTATTGTCAGAACAGGTGCCGAAATAAGTCTCCTCTTGAGCTCTTGGAAGCTCTTCTCGCATTCCTTTCTCCAAACGAATTTCGTATCTTTTCGAGTCAACTGAGTTAATGGAGTAGCGATTCGAGAAAATCCCTCTACGAATCTCCGATAATAACCAGCTAAGCCCAGAAAGCTTCGTACTTCAGTCACCGACTTAGGTTGCTCCCAGCTTTGTATTGCTTCAATCTTCGCCGGGTCAACAGATACTCCACGTTTCGATACCACGTGCCCAAGAAATGCTACTTTCTCAAGCCAAAACTCGTATTTCTTCAGCTTGGCATATAGCTTGTTCTCACGAAGCTTTTGAAGTACTAACTTCAAATGGTGTTCATGATCTTCACGGCTTTTAGAATATATGAGGATGTCATCAATAAAGACAACAACGAATTGATCTAAATACTCCTTAAATACACGGTTCATCATATCTATGAAAGCAGCAGGAGCATTAGTCAATCCAAAAGACATGACTAAGAACTCGTAATGCCCGTACCGTGTTCTAAAAGCAGTCTTTGGAATATCCTCAGTTTTAATCTTCAACTGATGATATCCAGAACGAAGATCGATCTTTGAAAAGAATTGCGCTCCTTGCAACTGGTCGAACAGGTCATCAATACGAGGTAACGGATACCTATTCTTAATGGTGACATGGTTCAACTCCCGATAGTCAATACAAAGTCGCATACTCCCGTCTTTCTTCTTTACGAATAAAACAGGAGCACCCCAAGGAGGCGTACTAGGACGAATAAAACCGATATCTAACAACTCTTGTAATTGGATCTTTAACTCCTGAAGGTCAATAGGAGCCATTCGATATGGGGTTTTAGAAATGGGCTTGTACCGGGCTCAAGGTCAATAAAGAATTCAACTTCACGTTCTGGGGGTAGACCGGGAAGTTCTTAGGGAAATACATCAGGAAACTCATTAACAACGGAAATATCATTCAAATCTGATGTATTCTGATTTAGATCAGTGACATGAGCTAAGAAAGCTTGACATCCGTTTTTCAATAAACGAATAACCTTGGGATTTGAAATGATATTGACTGATTTTAGTGGTTTGGTGGTTTGAATTCGCACAACAGGTTGATTAAGAATATGAAAACTAACAACCTTACGAAAACAATCAATTTTGGCATGGTAAGTGGTTAACCAGTCAATTCCTAAAATCACGTCAAATGCAAGTATTTTCAAAGATATAAGATCAACAGGTAAGGTAAGGGTACCAATCTGAATCAAGCAAGATTTGTAAACTGTAGATGTAACAAAGGTTTCTCCTAACGGAGTTTCAACAGATAAGTCAAAGTCTAGTTTATCAGAAGTCAAGTTCAAACGTTGAGCACAAGCAGGTGAAATAAAGGAATGGGTAGCACCGATATCTAACAAGGTATAAACTTTGCAAAAATTTATGATTAACTAACCCGTGATAAATTCATTCGGGTTCCTCGCGTTTTGGGCAGTCTCGATAAACGCTCTTCATGGAACCACCGACTTTGATTTGTCTGGGACAGTCTTTGGTGTCACTATCCCAACTGGTCTTGACTTTGCTATACAGCTCATTCCACCCTCAACTGCTACCTCTGCGACTAGCTCGGGTGCAACTATTAATTCTTCACTCACCACATGGATATTTCTAATTTCTTCTTCTTCTGTCATCACATTATCCTGGTTGGTGATTAAAGGTGTCTCCACGGTCTCATTCACTTCGTTGTTAACATTCTCAGCTGCCATTCTCAAATACTGTCATAAAACAAGGGTTAATTAAACAAATCAACATATCACATATTAACCCTATGCTCCGACTGATCAATTAAATACCACATAAGCTTAGGTAGGACACACTAGCAAAGGATTTACTCGTCACTCCCCTCCTAGTTCTATTCCCCGATCTCCGCCAGAGATCATATCCCTAAGCTCTGATACCAATTGTGACGCCCCCAGAATAGGTCCATTCAACCCAACCTATTCTGAGTCGCCAAATACATGGTACAGAATTCAAATACAAACTTTATATCATACGGTCGTGCAAAATACGACCACACAACTGTGAGTCTCAATACAAATATGTAGAAAATATTAAGATTCAAACTAAGTCCTCATTACAATTATTATCACACTATTTATCAGAAATAGTGAGGACTACTACTGCTCTAACTCGGACCATCACTCTGTCCCCCGACTAGTTCCCGTAACATTCTCATTTCCTGAAGAGGACAACAGATGAAAAGGGTGAGCTCAACTAGCTCAGTAAAGAATATTATGACTAAGATAATGAAAAATAAATTATCGTTAGTTTTCAACAAATCAGATAAAATATAATGGACAACCAACTTCAGATCAATATTCGCAGCGGAAATAACAGTTCATTAGAAGAATTAAGCAGAGAATAAAGTCTACTATCTTCTATGATTTAAAAGTCCATCATCAATATTTTATCCCTGTAACATCAATCCATATACATCTCGAATCAAAAATTCATCTTTGCACTACAGGCCAAAGATATTCATTTGTATCATCAGTGGTCATATTCATCTCAACACCTATCATCTTTGCACTACAGGCCAAAGATATTCATCAGGTAATCATTCATCTTTGCTCTACTGCTCTAACTCGGACCATCACTCTGTCCCCCCGACTAATTCCCGTAACATTCTCATTTCCTGAAGAGGACAACAGATGAAAAGGGTGAGCTCAACTAGCTCAGTAAAGAATATTATGACTAAGATAATGAAAAATAAATTATCGTTAGTCTTCAACAAATCAGATAAAATATAATGGACAACCAACTTCAGATCAATATTCGCAGCGGAAATAACAGTTCATTAGAAGAATTAAGCAGAGAATAAAGTCTACTTTCTTCTATGATTTAAAAGTCCATCATCAATATTTTATCCCTGTAACATCAATCCATATACATCTCGAATCAAATATTCATCTTTGCACTACAGGCCAAAGATATTCATTTGTATCATCAGTGGTCATATTCATCTCAACACCTGTCATCTTTGCACTACAGGCCAAAGATATTCATCAGGTAATCATTCATCTTTGCTCTACAGGCCAAAGATATTCATCAAGTAATCATTCATCTTTGCTCTACAGGCCAAAGATATTCATCAAGTAATCATTCATCTTTGCTCTACAGACCAAAGATATTCAGTTACATCACCTTTTAGGACTGAGAATGATGAAAAACATTTTAAAAAAATGAATCCAGTGAGATAAAAGACAAAGACTAAGGGTTCGTATTTTAGTATATCCAATTCAAAAATACCTCGTAATAATCAATTATGGAGCAAAATTCAAGAATAGGGCTCAAAACTTGGATACAATCAAAGATAGTAACCTTAACAGACAATTTGGACAAATAGAAGAAAAATAAATTTTCCCGTGAATAGTGCCGTATACGTGAATAGTAACCCCGACGGAAAATAAGAATTTCAACATAAAATCCATGACAATATTTCTGTATAATGATATTAAAAAGAATAATATCATTTACGAAAGAAAATAACATCCCTTATCTCAAAAGAACAGTATCTCTGACTGGAATATCGGATATAATACCGACGGAAGCTTGCGCTGAATACTAATACTCAAAGTATTGAAATACTCACAAAAATACGCTCGATATTATAGAGAGAGAAAACTTCTGATTCTGGTGTGATTTTCAATTCTAACCTAAGCACCCTATTTATAGGAAAAGCTTAGGATGCCAAAGGAGACTAAAATAATAAAATAATATATTTTTAAAAAAAATTCCGCCGCCTGGCGGCTAAAAATTTCAAATTTTTCAACAATAAAAGTGGGGCCCACCATTAAATAATATATATATTTTCCGAAACTTCAATAATTCATAACAAATAGCCCATTTGTCAGAAAAATACAAATTCTATGTCCTTCCATAGAAAATTTAATTCTCTACAACTTTGCAAAAGAAAATTTTTTCAAATTCCAAACATAAATTATCCGAAATCCAAAAACAGATGATTTCTCACACCAAAATATTGATAAAAACTCAGCAGCGCCAATTCCTTCTTTAATATCCACAAAATAAATATTTCCTTATCATATAAATCAATAATTAATTATTCACAAATAATATTATAGAACTACAATATTAACAACCAGGTCGTTCCCAGGACAGTGGGGGCCTTCCGATAAGGACTTCTCCTTACTGGCGCGCAATTAAATAACCCCTCCTAGACAGAACTTCCTTAGACATTGTCAATAATGCTATCTAATAATATTATTCAAATAATATGAATTATTGAGTTGATAACGTGAAATACTGTGCAACGACAATTATTGAATCAATACTACAAAATATCAACTGTAGCCATTATTGAATCAATCATAAAAAATGACAACGTAGCAATTATTGAGTTAATAAAATATCAATGCAGCAATTATTGAGTCAATAATATAAAATATCAACGTAGCAATTATTGAGTCAATAATATAAAATATCGAACAGTAATTACTGTAACAATAATTGAGTAATGGCTTCTTACGTAAGACTCAATAATTCAAAATACTGTGCAATACCGTGTGGTACTATACAACACCGTGTATCACTGTATTTTAACCACCGGATATTTCAACAGTACTAACGGTAACAACCACGCCGTTATTTTGTAAAAAGTTATTTCTGTCGCTTTCTATATCCGACAGTTATTCCGTTGTGGGGGCCCACAAATAGCTGCGCCGTCGTACGAATATTCCCCCGACAACAAGAATATTCCACGACCAAACGAATATTCCCCGACAACAGGAATATTTTATAACCACTTGCTCATTTTAAAAATGTTTGCACATTTCACCCATAACTTTCATATTTATCAAATCAACACCTTACTATTTCGAAATAATATATAAAGAAAATTAAATTTTTATTCATAAAAGTTGGGGTCTTACAACATTTCTGTCAATATATATATATATTTCAATTCCAGTCTGGGCACCGGCGTGAAAACTCATCGCCTTTATGCTATTTTTGCACTCTTCGGCATACTGGGTGATCTCCTCAGTCACTGGTTGACTACTTTTTTGCTATCTACATTCCAGTCTGGCCTGGATTATTTCATGGCCTTTATACTATTTTTGCACACTTCGCCATACTGGGTGATCTCCCCAGTCACTGGTTGACTACTTTTCTGTACATTTATATTTCAGTTCGGCCTGGATCATTCTGTGGCCTTTTTACTGTTTTTATATATATTTATGCATATATAAGCAGCCTTCACCATCACTGGGTTCTCTTCCTAATCTTGGTTGACTACATTTCTGTTAATATATTTCCATTCTCGTCCGAGCACCGGTGTGAAAACCCATCGCCCTTTATAGCTTTTATATATAACTGTATATATATATATTACTTTACTCGCTTTCTATTCAACTACTGCTTTAAATATTTATTTTATATGAATTGGCATTGACATATCTGCGGGCGGATTAGATTTTCTTAAATCTAGCTTTCTTTATAGTTTCGGCTTCAAAAGCAACCTTGCGTCCCTTAGATCGCTATCAAGTGAGAACGAGACGCTTCAGCCGTGCGGACCGGGATTTACTGAATGAATCCTCGATTCTGGAAATATTGGGATATATATATATATATATATATATATATATATATATATATATTTGTGCAAATTTAAAATGTGCAGGTTTTGGCTACTCACATGTGATCCTAGGAATTGTGGGATTCCCGATCAAAACGACCGGAATCTGATTCCCAAGATGGACAAACTCCGATTTACAAATGTACCCTGCCAGTTTTTCTATAGAAATATACATGTAAACAGACCTTAAAACGGTTATCCGGATTTAAGGTCTCAATATATTAAAAAAATATAGATTGTCGTGTCAGAGTCCCTCCGATGGCTTTCATGCCCATGAGGAGACCAATACTTGTATATTTTTGTGGTGGTCGAGGATGCTTCGCAGCCCGACAAATCACCATTCACATGCAGCCTTAAGGCTATAAAGATAAAATTGGAAGTATCAACAGGCTTCAATTCCTATGCTAGCGTAAAGGTTTGATAAACCAGCTTTCAAAACATTATTTTTAATTCAATCAAAAGAAAATATTTTCAAAGAAAATCAAATTAAATGCTTTTGCAAATCAAATCAAATACTGATTTTCAAATCAAATCAAACCGTTAGTATATAGGTTCAACGAAGCAAAGCACTACTTTCAAATCAATAGGCCCAATTTTCAAACAGCATTCACTCACGCATTCTAATTTTTTAAGGAAAGTATTGAAAAGATGCGGTACCGTGTTTATACGGGAGTCGTGGGGTGCCTAACACCTTCCCCACACTTAACCAAGCCTCCGAGCTCAAACTTTGTTTTCAAATATCAAGTTTCGACAGTGTCCAGCAATTGGACCTCTTTTCAAACAAAACTCGATTGAGTTGGTACAACCATTTTCAAATCTACCAACTTGCGACTCTGTAAAACGTTCAAATTGTCGACATGATACATATTGGCCTTTTTCCTAAAAAAACCCTTCAAAACCTTTTTTTGCAATAAAAAGAGTGAGGGTAAAGAGAACTTAGGAAAAGAGATTAAAAGATCCGGGTTGTGACCCGACCCGCGGATTTTTTAAACCAACGTCGACATTATAGAGAGAGAATTTTTTGATTCTGGTGTGATTTTTATTTCTAACTAAGCACCCTATTTATAAGAAAATGTCAGAACACCAGTGTTGACAAAATTAACAACGGATGAAATTTTTCGCCCACGCCCTTGACAACTTCTCAGCATATCAAACAAAAAAAAAGGACACCCCCATTTTTTCATTTTACACATGTTTTGCAACAAAACATTTATGGCAACAAAAATAATTCAGATCCAATTTGCTCTCTTCCACCTCATTTTATTCTTATACCATGAATTTATTATAAAAATGTTACCATTTAAATTATATTATTATAATATTATATTATCACATTATACTATTATAATGTAATATTATAATAATATATTTGAATGAATTATTTTATTAAAAAAGATAAAATGTCAACTTTTAACAAATGTCTCTTTTGTTAAAAATTCATCCATTTATATCAAAATTGAATAAATATTTACTTATCATTTTTATCAATAATCAATTATTATTCACAAATAATATTACAGAATCACAATATTGACAACCAGGTCGTTCCCAGGAAAGAGGGGGCTTTCCGATAAGGATTTCTCCTTACTGGCGCGCAATTAGATGACCTAACCCCTTTCCTAGACAGAATTTCCTAAACATTGCCAATAATGCTAATATTATTCAAATAATATGAATTATTAATTTGATAATGTGAAATAATGTACAATACCGTGTGCTACTGTGCAACAACGCGTATTACTGTTCTTTAACCACCGGGTATTTCAACAGTTTAACGGAAACAGTTTTACCGTTATTTTTAAAAAACTTATTCTTGTCGTTTTCTTCATTCGACAGCTTTCCGTTATGGGGCCCACAAATGACTGCGCCGTCGTACAAATATCCCTTGACAAAAAGAATATTTCCCTACCAAACGAATATTCCTTGACACAATGAATATTTTATGACCACTTGCTTACTTTGTAAAATTTGCACCTATCACCCCATAACTTATCACATTCATCAAGTCAACACCTTACTATTTAAAATAACATATAGAGGAAATTAAATCTTATTTATAAAAAAGTTGGGGTTTTACAACACCCATCTTCTCTAAGTGACGATCAAACTGCTGTTGTGTTAAAGCTTTTGTAAATGGATCTGCAATGTTGTCTTGAGAGTCTACACGCTCAAAGGTGACGTCTCCTCTTTCAATGATCTCCCTGATCAAGTGAAATCGCCGCAACATGTGTTTGGATTTCTTATGAGACTTGGGTTCCTTAGCCTGTGCAACCGCTCCGATGTTGTCACAGAACAAGGGGATTGCTCCTCTAATGCTAGGAACCACACCAAGTTCGGTTATAAACTTCTTCATCCAAATAGTTTCCTTTGCAGTTTCACTTGCAGCTATATACTCTGCTGCCTCTATCACTGAATCAGCAATTGTTTGCTGCTTGGAACTCTTCCAACTCACTGCGCCTCCATTCAAGGCAAACGCATACCCCAAAACGGATTTACTGTCATCTTGGTCCGCTTGAAAACTTGAGTCTTTGAAGCCCTCGAGTTTTAATTCAGACCCAACGTAGAAAAAAAATACATCCTTAGTCCTTCGTAAGTACTTTAGGATATTTTTCACTGTTTTCCAGTGCTCTTCTCCTGAATTCGACTGATATCTGCTCAGTACACTAAGTGCATAAGCGATATCCGGTCTAGTACATATCATACTGTACGTGATAGATCCTATTGCTAAAACACAAGGGATCTTACTCATACGGTTTCTCTCCTCAGGTGTCTTTAGGGCCTGTTTCTTGGAGAGATTTATTCCATGGCTCATCAGCATGAGACCTCTTTTGGAATCTTCCATGCTAAACCTCTTTAGTATGGTATTAATGTACGTTCCTTGGGATAAGCCAAACATCCTTTTTGATCTATCTCTATAGATCTTTATCCCCAAAATATAGGATACTTCTCCCAAGTCCTTCATGGAGAAGTGTTTAGATAACCAGCTTTTTATCGATTGTAGCATAAGAATGTCATTCCCTATCAGTAATATATCATCAACATATAATACAAGGAATGAAATTGCGCTCCCACTAACCTTTTTGTACACACATGGTTCATCCTCATTTTTGATAAAATCAAACTCTTTGATTATCTCAATGAAACGGATGTTCCATCTACGAGAAGCTTGCTTCAATCCATAAATAGATCGTTGCATCTTACAGACTTGATTTGTTCCAACCTTTGAAACAAATCCTTTTGGTTGTGTCATATACACATCCTCCTCAAGTTTCCCATTGAGGAATGTCGTTTTCACATCCATCTGCCAGATCTCATAATCGTAATAAGCTGTAATCGCAAGCAAAATTTGAATGAACTTGAGCGTAGCTAATGGTGAGAAGGTTTCATCATAGTTAACTCCTTGTCTTTGTTTAAAACCTTTTGCAATCAGTCGGGCCTTATAGATTTCTACCTTGCCGTCCGCTCCAGTCTTTCTTTTAAGACCCATTTACACCCAATAGGCTTAATGCCTTTAGGTGGTGAAACTAAAGTCCATACTTGGTTCTCATCCATGGAGTCCATCTCGAATTTCATGGCTTCAAGCCATTTCCCTGAGTCTTTATTACTCATAGCTTGTTTGTAATTCAATGGATCGTCATCATTTATGACGTGTACCTCATCTTCATCCTCTATGACGAATCCATACCTATCAGGTATCTTCAGTACTCTTCCAGAATTACGAACAGGGTGTTGTACAGAAGGTGTCTCTACTTGGACACGTTCATCCACTTAATCTGTGGTGGTTTGTGGTTCTTGAATTTCTTCAAGATCTATTTTCCTCCCACTGGCCCCTTCAAGAATAAACTCATTTTCCAAGAAGGCAGCGTGTTTTGCAACAAACACCTTTTGCTCAGTAGGATTGTAGAAATAGTATCCCAAACTTTCTTTAGAATATTCCACAAACGTGCACTTATCAGATCTTGTCTCAAGTTTATCATTTTGAAACTTTTTCACATAAGCTGGACATCCCCAAATCTTAACATGCTTAAGACCAGGTTTTCTCCTTGTCCACATCTCATATGGAGTCTTGAGAATGGATTTCGAGGGGACCTTATTTAGTAGATATGCAACAGCTTCTAGAGAATAACCCCAGAATAATACTGGAAGATCGGTAAAACTCATCATGGAATGAACCATGTCCAATAATATTCGATTTCTCCTTTCAGATACTCTATTTAATAGTGGTGTACCTGGTGGAGTCCATTGTGAGATTATACCATTTTCTTTAAGACAATCAAGAAACTGCTTAAGTATTCACCACCTCGATCTGATCGAAGAATCTTAGTACTTTTGCCAGTTTGTTTCTCTACTTCACTTCTAAACTCTTTGAACTTTTCAAATGATTCAGATTTATATTTCATTAAATACACGTATCCATATCTTGAGTGATCATCAGTGAAAGAAATAAAATAAGAATACCCTCCTCGTGAATTCGTTGTCATAGGTTCACAAACGTCTGTGTGAACCAACGCTAACAACTCTGTAACTCTTTCTCCTTTTCCACTAAAAGGAGATTTAGTCATTTTACCCATGTGACAAGATTCACAAGTTGGATATGATTCATAGTCGGATAGCTATAAGAGTCCATCCTTATGCAACTTGGATAATCTTATTTCATTGATATGACCGAGTGTACAGTGCCACATATAGGTATAATTAACATTATCTCTTTTCTTTTTCTTAGTTTATTCTATTTGAAGTATATTTTCGTGCAAGTCAAGTATATAAAGTCCATTTCGCAAATTTCCAACACCATATAAAATATTGCTTTTATAAATAGAACAACTGTTGTTCTTTATTATAGTTTCAAATCCATACATATCTAATACAAAAATAGAAATAATGTTTCTTATGATATTCGGAACAAAATAACAATTATTTAAATAAATGGACTTGCCCTTAGGCAGTGCTAAACAATAAGTTCCTATAGCTAATGCAGCAACCTTTGCTCCATTTTCCATTCGTAGGACAACCTCATCCTTGTTTAGCTTTCTACTTCTGACTAGTCCCTGCACAATATTACATATGTGAGAACCACAACCGGTATCCAATACCCAAGTAAAATTTTGACTTTCTGAAAAATTAATTTTAATCATGAACAAACCTTGATTAGAATTCGAAGCTTCTTCAAGCTTCTTCTCTGCTAGAAACTTCTTGCAGTTCTTTTTCCAGTGACCCGGTTCGTTACAATGGATGCACATTCCTTTTCTAGCTGGATCAGGTTTCTTTTGTTTCTTCATGTTCACCTTACCCTTAGCCTTCTTAGATTTCTTCTTTAAGAAGATACCTTGGGCCTCTTCCTTTTTTTGAAAGAATCCACCATTAAGATGTGGTTCTTCTTGGATGGGAAGTGACCTTCTGCAGTTTTTAACGTGTTAAGTAATTCAGGAAAGCTGACATCTAACTTATTCATGTGGAAATTTATGACGAACTGCAAGAAGGTCTTAGGGAGTGACTGCAAGACTAAATCTTGATTCAACTCCCCATCCATGACGAACCCAAGTTGTCTAAGGCGTTCAATCAAATTGATCACCCTTAGGACATGAGTCTCAACGGCAGTTGTGACGCCCCCAGAATAGGTCCAGTCAACCCAACTCATTCTGAGTCACCAAATACAAATATGTAGAAAATATTAACATTCAAACTAAGTCCTCATTACAATTATTATCACACTATTTATCAGAAATAGTGAGGACTACTACTACTCTAACTCGGACCATCACTTTGTTCTCCGACTAGTTCCTGCGACATTCTCATTTCCTGAAGAGGACAATAGATGAAAAGGGTGAGCTCAACTAGCCCAATAAAGAATATTATGACTAAGATAATGGAAAATAAATTATCGTTAGTCTTCAACAATTCAGATAAAATATTATGGACAACAAGTTTTAGATCAATATTCGTAGCAAAAATAATAATTCATTAGAAGAGTTAAGTAGAGAATGAAGTCTACTATCTTCTATGATTTAAAAGTCCATCATCAATATTTTATCCCTATAACATCAATCAATATACATCTCGAATCAAATATTCATCTTTGCACTACAGGCCAAAGATATTTATTTGTATCATCAGTGGTCATGTTCATCTCAACACCTGTCATCTTTGCACTACGGCCAAAGATATTCATCAGGTAATCATTCATCTTTGCTCTACAGGCCAAAGATATTCAGTTATATCACTATTTAGGACTGAGGATGATGAAAAATAATATAAATAACGAATCTAGTGAGATAAAAGACAAAGATTAGAGATTCGTAATTTAGTTTAACCAAGTTCAATAATACTTCGTAATAATCAATTGTGGAGCAAAATTCAAGAATGAAGATCAAAACTTGGATCCAATCAAAGATAGGACCCTTAACAAGCAACTTGGACATATAGAAGAAAATTTAATTTTTTCGTGAATAGTGCTGTATACGTGAATAATGCCATATACATGAATAGTAACCCTGACGAAAAAAGTAAGAATTTCATAATAAAATCCATGACAATATTTTGGTATAATGATATTGAAAAGAATAACATCGTTTACGAAAGAAAATAACATCCTTTACCTCAAAAGAATAGTATTTCTGACTGAAATATCGGATATAAGGCTGAAGAAAACTTGCACTGAATAGCAACACTCAAAGTATTGAAATACTCACAAAAATACGCTCGATATTATAGAGAGAAAATTTTCTGATTCTGGTGTGATTTTCATTTCTAACTAAGCACCCTATTTATAGAAAAAGCTTAGGATGCCAAAGTAGACTTTTGCTACTGGCGGCTTTCACCAATTCATACGCACACCTCGTGAGATTTGAAAATTCAGCATTTACAAGCCATAAAAACAAAAGTGGGGCCCACCCATGTTTTTAATAAAAAAACATTTTTTTTCTAAAACTTCAATAATTCATAATAAATAGCCCTTTTGTCAAAAAAAATACAAATTCTATGTCCTTTTCATAAAAAATTTAATTCTCTACAACTTTGTAGAAGAAAGTTTTTCCAAATTTCCAACCAAAAATGGCCGAAATCCACAAACGGATGATTTTTTACACCAAAATACTAATAAAAACACATCAGCACTAATTCCTTCTTTTATATCCACAAAATAAATATTTCCTTATCATATAAATTAATAATTAATTATTCATAAATAATATTACAGAACTACAATATTGACAACCAGGTCGTTCCCAGGAAAGAGGGGGCCTTACGATAAGAATTTCTCCTTACTGGCGCGCAATTAAATAACCCCTCCTAGACAGAACTTCCTTAGACATTGTCAATAATGCTATCTAATAATATTATTCAAATAATATGAATTATTGATTTGATAATGTGAAATACTGTGCAGTGACAATTATTGAATCAATAATACAAAATATCAATGGTAGCAATTATTGAATCAATCATATAAAATAGCAACATAGCAATTATTGATATAAAATATCAACGTAGTAATTATTGAACCAACAAAATATCATGCAATTATTGAATCAATAATATAAAATATTAAACAATAATTACTGTAACAATAATTGAGTAAGTGTCTTCTTAAGTAAGAATCAATAATTCGAAATACTGTGCAATACCGTGTGCTACTGTTTAACACCGCGTATTACTGTATTTTAATCACCGGGTACTTCAACAGTTTAACCGTAACAGTTTTACCGTTATTTATAAAAAGGTTATTTCTGTCGCTTTCTATATCCGACAGTTATTCTGTTGTGGGGCCCACAAATAGCTGCGCCGTCGTACGAATATTCCCCGACAACAAGAATATTCCACGACTAAACGAATATTCCACGACCAAACGAATATTCCCCGACAACAATGAATATTTTATAACCACTTGCTTATTTTGAAATATTTGCACATTTCACTCATAACTTTTCGCATTTATCAAATCAACACCTTACCATTTCGAAATAATATATAAAGAAAATTAAATCTTTATTCATAAAAGTTGGGGTCTTACAACCTCTCCTCCTTATGAAATTTCATCCTCGAAATTGACGTACGTACCTGGTATGTCGAAAAGGTGAGGATACCTCGCTTTCATTTCCGATTCCAACTCCCAGGTAATTTCCTCAAATTCATTGTTTCTCCACAAAACTTTAACTTGAGGTATAATTTTCGAGCGTAGGACATGCTCCTTCCTAATCCAAGATCTTGACAGGTACCTCCTCGTACGTTAAATCTTCGGCTATCTCGTCTGGTTCTAACTCAATAATGCGGTTTGGATCCTTCACATATTTACGTAACACGGATATGTGAAACACGTTATGAACACGAGACATGCTTGGAGGTAAAGCGAGTCTATAAGCCACATTTCCTATTCGGTCAAGAATCTCAAATGGACCAATGAATTGTGGGTTGAGCTTTCCTCTCTTCCCAAACCTCGTAACTCCTTTCCATGGAGCAACACGTAATAACACATGGTCTCCAACATTAAATTCCACGTCCTTTCGATGAAGATCCGCGTAACTCTTTTGTCGATCCTGTGCCGTTTGTATACGTTGTCGGATCATTTGGATCTTTTCCGTAGTCATACGTACTAACTCCGGTCCCAACAATGTTATTTCACCCACCTCGTTCCAACATACTGGAGAGCGACACTTTCTCCCATACAACGCTTCGAATGGAGCTACGCCTATACTTGCTTGATAACTATTATTGTAGGAGAATTCCACCAATGGTAAGTACTTATCCCAACTCCCTTTGAAGTCTAGAACACAGAGTCTCAATAGATCTTCAAGAGTTTGAATAGTCCTTTCTGATTGTCCGTCTGTTTGAGGATGATAAGCCGAACTGAATCATAAATCCGTGCCCATAGCTTTCTACAAACTGATCCAAAATTGTGAAGTAAATCTAGGGTCACGATCCGAAACTATGGATACTAGCATGCCATGCAATCTCAAAATCTCATTCACGTACATATGAGCAAGACGTTCAAGGGAATAAGTCTCTCGTATCGACAAAAAATGAGCAGACTTGGTTAATCTATCAACAATAACCCAAATCGCATCTATGCCTTGAGAAACCTTGAGAAGACCTGTAACGAAATCCATTATAATGTGTTTCCACTTTCATTTCGGAATTTTCAGTGGTTGCAATGGACACTTTGGCACTTGATGCTCCGCCTTTACACGTTGACAAGTTAAACATCTCGAAATAAACTCCGCGATCTCTCTTTTCATATTGCTCCACCAAAATGTATGTCGAAGATCACGATACATTTTGGTACTCCCAGGATGGATTGCAAACGGTGTGTTGTGTGCCTTCATCATGATTCTATGCTTCAAGTCAGAATCGTTAGGAATACAAAGTTTGAAGTTGACTCGAAGTATTCCCTCTTCATCGATTCTTGCTTCTGAAATGGCATCTTCTTTCACCTTCTTCTTCATCTTCATCAGCTCCGGATCTGTAGCTTGAGCAGCTTTAACTTTATCAATCAAAGCTGGTTCTACGCGTATACTTGACATCATCGCACTCGTTCCCACATATGATCTTCTACTCAACGCGTCAGCTACCACGTTTGCTTTTCCAGGATGGTATTGGATGGTATGATCGTAATCTTTCAACATCTCAAGCCAACATCGTTGCCATATGTTGATTTCCTTTTGAGTGAAAAAATATTTGAGGCTCTTATGATCCGTATAGATCTCCATTTTCTCTCCATACAGGTAGTGTCTCCAGATCTTTAATGCGAAAGCGACAGCTGCCAACTCTAGATCATGAGTAGGATAATTTCTCTCATATTCTTTGAGTTGCCGTGAGGCATAGGATATGACTTTCCCATGTTGCATGAGAACACATCCTAACCCTTTTTCCTAAGCGTCGCTGTAAATGACAAATCCATCCGAACCAGATGGTATCGTCAGAACAGGTGCCGAAATAAGTCTCTTCTTGAGCTCTTGAAAACTCTTCTCGCATTCCTCGTTCTATACGAATTTTGTATCTTTCCGAGTCAGCTGAGTTAATGGAGTAGCGATTCGAGAAAATCCCTCTACGAACCTCCGATAATAACCAGCTAAGCCCAGAAAGCTTCATACTTCGGTCACCGACTTAGGTTGCTCCCAACTTTGTATTGCTTCAATCTTCGCCGAGTCAATAGATACTCCACGTTTCGATACCACGTGCCCAAGGAATGCTACTTCCTCAAGCCAGAACTCGCATTTCTTTAGCTTGACATATAGCTTGTTCTCACGAAGCTTTTGAAGTACCAACTTCAAGTGGTGCTCATGATCTTCATGGCTTTTAGAATAGATGAGGATGTCATCAATAAAGACAACAACGAACTGATCCAAATATTCTTTAAATACACGGTTCATCATATCCATGAAAGCAGCAGGAGCATTAGTCAATCCAAAAGACATAACTAAGAACTCATAATGCCCGTACCGAGTTCTGAAAGCAGTCTTTGGAATATCCTCAGTTTTAATCTTCAGCTGATGATATCCAGAACGAAGATCGATCTTTGAAAATAATTGTGCTCCTTGTAACTGGTCGAACAAGTCATCAATACGAGGTAGCGGATACCTATTCTTGATGGTGACATGGTTCAACTCCCGATAGTCAATACAAAGTCGCATACTCCCGTCTTTCTTCTTTACGAATAAAACAGGAGCACCCCAAAGAGACGTACTAGGACGAATAAAATCGATGTCTAACAATTCCTGTAATTGGACCTTTAACTCCTGAAGTTCAATAGGAGCCATTAGATATGGGGTTTTAGAAATGGGTTTTGTACCGGGCTCAAGGTCAATAAAGAATTCAACTTCATGTTCTGGGGGTAGACCGGGAAGTTCTTCGGGAAATACATCAGGAAACTCATTAACAACGAAAATATCATTCAAACCTAACGTATTCTAGTTTAGATCAGTGACATGAGTTAAGAAAGCTTGACATCCATTTTTCAATAAACGAATAGCTTTGTGACTTGAAATGATATTGACTGATTTTAGTGGTTTGGTGGTTCGGATTTGCACAAT
The DNA here is from genome assembly GCA_020205555.1 of Panax stipuleanatus. Taxonomy (NCBI): domain Eukaryota; kingdom Viridiplantae; phylum Streptophyta; class Magnoliopsida; order Apiales; family Araliaceae; genus Panax; species Panax stipuleanatus. The sequence continues at coordinate 40,105,432 of CM035120.1, forward strand.
AGGTTGATTAGGAATATAAAAACTAACAACTTTACAAAAACAATTAATTTTGGCATGGTAAGTGGTTAACCAGTCAATTCCTAAAATCACGTCAAATGCAAGTATTTTCAAAGATATAAGATCAACAAGTAAGGTAAGGGTACCAATCTAAATCAAGCAAGATTTGTAAACTATGGATGTAACAAAGGTTTCTCCCAACGGAGTTTCAACAGATAAGTCAAAGTTTAATTTATCAGAAGTCAAGTTCAAACGTTGAGCACAAACAGGTGAAATAAAAGAATAGATAGCACCGGTGTCTAACAAGGTGTAAACTTCGCAAGAGTTTATGATTAGCTTACCCGTAATCACCTCGTGTGGGTTCCTCGCATTTTGAGCTGTCACGACAAACGCTCTTCCAGGAATCACCGACTTTGACTTGTCCGAAACCGCCTTTAGAATCACCACCCCCGCTGGACTTGGTTTCGCTATAGGACAATCTAGAGCTATATGTCCTTCTTTTCCACAGTTATAGCATGCTTTGAATTGTTGTGGGCAGTTTAGACTGATGTGTCCCTCTTTCCCGCATTTATAGCATACGACCGGTGATCGTTCTCTTCCCCTAGAAACAATTGATGCTGGTGCTGATGTCGACATATTCACGTTTTCATTGTTATACCTTCTCTTCTTGAAATCTCCCCCCGATTCGCTTTTTCTACTATCATGGCCACGATTACCAACGAAATGGTTACCGCTTCTGTCATACTTTCCTCCCCGCTGGTTGTCATTGCTCCGATGACTGCTTCCACCGGTACGACCTTGGTTGTTGTCCCTTGGTTGAATATAATCACTATCTCGTTCTAACACCTGGGCCCTGTTCACTACATCCGAATATAGAGAAAATTTGTGAGAAATGAGGTATTGATGTATTTCGGGTTTCAAACCTCTCAGAAACATCCGCGTCATACGTGTCTCATTCTCTACCAAATGAGGTGCAAACCTGGACAACTCCGCGAACTTAGCCTCGTACTGGGACACAGTCATGTTATTTTGTTCTAGTCTGATAAACTTTACCTCCTTCATATGACGAATACTTTCAGAAAAGTACTTGTCATTGAACAGTTTCTGGAATGCTTCCCAAGACATCTTGAGTGCGGCAGGCTGGGTACGCTTCAAAGACTCCCACCAGTAATATGCCTCTCCACGGAACATAAAGGTGACGAATGGAACCTTCTGTTCCTCCATGCATCCCAAGACATCAAATATCTTGGTAATTTGCTTAACCCACATCTCTGCCTTGATTGGATCTGGCTTTCCCTGAAATTCTGGTGGTCCCAACTCTTTGAACTGTTTGGCAGTGACAAGCCGCGAGTTGTTATTCCCACCTGTATTATGAACACGAGTCTCCCTCGTCTGGTTTTGCATGAACTGCAAAAAGCTTCTAAACATCTCATCGTTTATCGTCTGATTAGTGTTGTTTTCAGGATGAACATTGCCTTCCTGTTGCACGTTCTCCTGGTTGGTGATTAAAGGTGTCTCCACGGTCTCATTCACTCTATTGTTAACATTCTCAGCTGCCATTCTTAAATACTGCCATAAAACAAGGATTAATTAAATAAATTAACATATCACATAATAACCCTATGCTCCGACTGACCAATTAAATACTGCATAAGCTTAGGTAGGACATACTAGTAAAGGATTTACTCGTCTCTCCCCTCCTAGTTCTATTCCCCGATCTCCGCCAGAGATCATATTCCTAAGCTTTGATACCAACTGTGACGCCCCCAGAATAGGTCCAGTCAACCCAACCCATTCTGAGTCGCCAAATACAAATATGTAGAAAATATTAACATTCAAACTAAGTTCTCATTACAATTATTATCACACTATTTATTAAAAATAGTGAGGACTACTACTGCTCTAACTCGGACCATCATTCTGTTCCACGACTAGTTCTTGCGACATTCTCATTTCCTGAAGAGGACAATAGATGAAAAGAGTGAGCTCAACTAGCCCAGTAAAGAATATTATGACAAAGATAATAGAAAATAAATTATCGTTAGTCTTCAACAATTCAGATAAAATATTATGGACAACAAGTTTTAGATCAATATTCGCAACGAAAGTAACAATTCATTAGAAGAGTTAAGTAGAGAATGAAGTATACTATCTTCTATTATTTAAAAGTCCATCATCAATATTTTATCCCTGTAACATCAATCAATATACATCTCAAATCAAATATTCATCTTTGCACTACAGGCCAAAGATATTCATTTGTATCATCAGTGGTCATGTTCATCTCAACACCTGTCATCTTTGCACTACGGCCAAAGATATTCATCAGGTAATCATTCATCTTTACTTTACAGGTCAAAGATATTCAGTTATATCACCATTTAGGACTGAGGATGATGAAAAATAATATAAATAACGAATCTAGTGATAAAAGACAAAGATTAGGGATTTGTAATTTAGTTTAACCAAGTTCAATAATACTTCGTAATAATCAATTGTGGAGCAAAATTCAAGAATGAAGATCAAAACTTGGATCCAATCAAAGATAGGACCCTTAACAAGCAACTTGGACATATAGAAGAAAATATAATTTTTTCGTGAATAGTGTTGTATACGTGAATAATGTCATATACGTGAATAGTAACCCTGACGGAAAAAGTAAGCATTTCATAATAAAATTCATGATAATATTTTGGTATAATAATATTGAAAAGAATAACATCGTTTACGAAAGAAAATAACATCATTTATCTCAAAAGAATAGTACTTCTGACTGGAATATTGGATATAAGGCTGAAGAAAACTTGCACTGAATAGCAACACTCAAAGTATCAAAATACTCACAAAAATACGCTCGATATTATAGAGAGAAAATTTTCTGATTCTGTTGTGATTTTCATTTCTAACTAAGCACCCTATTTATAGGAAAAGCTTAGGATGCCAAAGTAGACTTTTGCTACCGGCGGCTTTCACCAATTCATACGCACACCTCATGAGATTTGAAAATTCAGCATTTACAAGCCAGAAAAAATAAAAGGGGGGCCCACCCATGTTTTTAATAAAAAATATTTATTTTCTGAAACTTCAATAATTCATAATAAATAGCCTTTTTGTCAGCAAAATACAAATTTTATGTCCTTCTCATAGAAAATTTAATTCTCTACAACTTCGTAGAAGGAAGTTTTTCTAAATTTTCAACCAAAAATGGCCGAAATCCACAAACGGATGATTTTCCATACCAAAATATTGATAAAAGCACATCAACACTAATTCCTTCTTTTATATCAACAAAATAAATAGTTTCTTATCACATAAATTAATAATTAATTATTCACAAATAATATTATAAAACTACAATATTGACAACCAGGTCGTTCCCAGAAAAGAGGGGGCCTTCCGATAAGAATTTTTCCTTACTGACGCGCAATTAAATAACCCCTCCTAGACAGAACTTTCTTAGACATTGTCAATAATGCTATCTAATAATATTATTCAAATAATATGAATTATTGATTTGATAATGTGAAATACTGTGCAGTGACAATTATTGAATCAATAATACAAAATATCAATGGTAGCAATTATTGAATCAATCATATAAAATAGCAACGTAGCAATTATTGATATAAAATATCAACGTAGCAATTATTGATATAAAATATCAACGTAGCAATTATTGAACCAAAAAAATATCATGCAATTATTGAATCAATAATATAAAATATTGAACAATAATTACTGCAACAATAATTGAGTAAGTGTCTTCTTACGTAAGAATCAATAATCCAAAATACTGTACAATACCGTGTGCTACTGTGCAACACCGCGTATTACTGTATTTTAATCATCGGGTACTTCAACAGTTTTACCGTAACAGTTTTACCGTTATTTATAAAAAGGTTATTTATGTCGCTTTCTATATCCGACAGTTATTTCGTTGTGAAGCCCACAAATAACTGCGCCGTCGTACGAATATTCTCCGACAACAAGAATATTCCACGACCAAACGAATATTCTCCGACAATAATGAATATTTTATAACCACTTGCTTATTTTGAAATATTTATACATTTCACTCATAACTTTTCGCATTTATCAAATCAACACCTTACCATTTCGAAATAATATATAAAAAAAATTAAATCTTTATTCATAAAAGTTGGGGTCTTACAGTAGTGCCCTAGGTCATCCGAGATCGAAAGAGCTCCTTAGATATCTCATATCTTGCAGTTCTACTTTATTCACCATGCAATTCCTTGAGGTGAAGCAACATAGTAGGAGCATTCATGTTTTCATGCTGACGCTGAAGCTCGTTATTCATGAATGCGAGCATGATGCATTGAGTCACAGATGCATCATCTTGCCACTTTACAATAGTGGCAATCTCTTCCTCAGAGGCTGAATCTGGAACAGTTCCAGGGACAGGTGAATTTAGGACATAAAATTTTTTTTAACAGTGAGAACTATTCTCAGATTCCTTAACCAATCTGTGTAATTCGGCCCGGTTAGTTTATTGGCATCAAGTATGCTATGCAGTGAAATTAGTGATTTTGACATTTTTAAATTTCTGCATGTGAAAAGATAATATTTTAGCAAATATTCGTTTAATTAATTTTATATACCAAAATAAATTAGGTCTTATTTTAAATTGGTATCTCCCGCTATTTTTTTCAAACTATATTACCCTTATTTATATAGTTCGACTAAATCTAATTTAAGATTTGCTAGTGAGATTAAGAATCTCATTTCAAATGTATATAGTCTTGTGTGTGCACAACAAACGATATATAAATAAATAAATAGACAACTCTTGTTAATTACATCGACATGTAACTCCTTGTATTTTGCCTCTTAGATCATAATGGTCAAGTGTATACACATCCGAACTAAAATAATTTAAGTTAAATCCAACATAGTACTCCATATATTCAAAAAAATATTATTATCCTTGTGTGTGCACAACAAAATAATATTGTTCAATTAACTTTATAAGCATCAAATGTGATTAAATTAATATCTTAAATACTTAGTACTCGTCTTATGTGTGCACAACAAACTCATATTAAATATTTAATACTCTATTAATTTATCATGCTAGAAGGCGACGTTCGATATTCCAAATATCATTTGACGTTTTAGACTTAATATGATTCCTTTAAGGGTTTGTTATTATTTGTCTCATCTTGTTTAGCATGCATGCACATATATATATAAAATACGTGTCATTTTATTAAAACATGCGAAGCATGTTTGCATAAAATATAATATATATTACTTAGCATGCACATATAGAATACTATATTTTACTCGGATTAATTATGAACTTTTATTCTAGTTTGATTCACTAGAGCCACCAAGTGAACCAATAGATTAAACCTAGAGGTGCAAGAATTTAAATTTAAACGTAACTATTATATTTAAATCCGGGCTCTATACAAACGGGTCTTCACCCGCTCCTTGCTACTTGGTTTTTAATTTCTTCAAGATAATTCTAACTATTTCTATTACATAAACTATTTAATTTAAATAAAAACCTTGATCAACAGTCAAAGGAAAGTACATAGGAGAGAGATATAATTTTACATTAAAAAAAAATCAGAGAAGACGAGGTACGCAGACCCCATTTAATAAAACTCATTCATTCAAGCATTCAACTAAAATAAAATCCAATTACATTGGGCAATAGTCTCATAATCAATCTCATTTATTATCAATATATTACTATATGCATCAATAAATTAATATTCATTTCATGAATTAAAATCATTCCATATATATATATAAGTATCATTTGATAGATAATTTTAATTTGCATGAAATTCAATTTTATAATTAAAATAAACTCTTTATTTTAATTATAAAATTATTAAGAATATAATATATATATATATATATAAAGGTTAAAAAAAACTTCCTGCTATCACATTTTTTGGAAAAGCTAATCTCCTGCATATATATATATATATATATATATATATATATATATATATATATATATATAAAAAGGTCGCGTGAGCTTTTTTTTAAAAAAAAACATCCTGCTATCACCTGTTTTGGAAAAGCTAATCTCCTGAATCACTTTTGAACCGTTAGTCTCCTTTTAAAAAAATAATTCCACTTTTAGAAATTCTTCAGCCTTTTATTATAGCAGAATCCGTGGGTTACCCTTTAAAAAAATTCGACAGGTTCTTTTTTTCTTTTTTTTCATCTTCATAAAAAATAATTTTATACAATTAATTATGTCCAATAAATTATTTTAAATATATACCCATACATATATGGAATCAAAATAATTAATAATTGTATAAAGGTTTAACTCTGATGTCACTGTTAGGTTTGTTCGAAATTGTTGACGCAATCAAATTGCAAAAAATAGCGAAATCATTGTATATTAGAGTTTAAAATTTTTTACAAAATCATTACCCGGATCATCTTTTATGCAAATTATTAATTTAAAACGATAAATAAGAAGTTATGGAATCATACCCTTATAGAACGAAACTTTCACAGGTACGAGTTTAACTCCTTGTTCTTCGTGATCTCCTTGAATTTTCGGATTAGATTCCTTTCTTTGATCAACGTTAGCCACCCAAGTGTTTGGCCTATAGAGGTGATCCACCACGGAAGAGGAATTATCAAGGAGGGTGGTTGGCTAAACCCTAGTTTGTATCCTCTATAGAAAATGAGTACTCTCCAACAATTAGAATTGCATCAACTGATATCAATTATAAGACTCCTCTTATATAGATATTGGTCAACCCTTCTAATCCTATTAGACAAGGAATTTCATTTAATTAATTAAACTCCTTTAATTAATTTGGGCTTCTCACCACTTTGAAAATAATTAATTAAATTCATTTAATTAATTTGCCTCTTAATCTTATTAGAAATAAATGAGAGTACTAATATTAAATTAATTCCTAAACTCCTTTAGAAATTAAAATAATAATAATTATAATAATATTAATAAGACTCCTCTTATTAATTTATATTTAACATTTTTAAAAATATTGAATAATAAACATTAAGCTATTTAATTTATTCTATCACCGTAGATTAAATTAATTACACTTAATACATTACTACGATTATGCCATTACCTTCTTAAATAATTATTCTTTCTTTTATGGTGTGACCTTTTAGGTTCTCCATATTAAACCGGTTGTAAATAAATCAATTAGAACAATTCTAATCTTATTTAAATAAATAAATTAAACTAATAATTTATTTAAATAAATAATATTTATTCTACAATAGGGATAAGCCTTCCTAGCGATCAACGACTTTTCAGATAATATAGATTTCAACATTAATCATAAAAGAACATGTGAGTAAATAATTATCGTACAATTCAATTCTTCCACCATATAATGTTCCAATTAAATATAAGACATAGAATTACTGTCACGTCTTATTTTATTTAATCATATGTATTTCGATTGGAAAATACACAACTCCAAATAATGCAAATTAAAAACTCCTTTCTAATTTTATTCTGTCTTGGCCAAGGACTATTGAGTTGTCATTTAACGAATCACATAGAACATATCTCTTCTTTTACTAGAAGTGGTAGATTCTTTATTGATCATTCATTATCTCCATATGTAACTCATTATACCCAAATATATCCTTTTGATATACTCTAAGGGTTTTTAAGCAATAAGTCAAAGTATAATTCATTACATACAAGATATTATGATGATCTCAAGTCCATGGATCACTTGTACTACTATTACATTAGGAATTCTTATTGACAGACAAGTAAAACTCCATTAAGTATTCCATAGCGAGTCACGTTTAGTGAACTTATTCTCCAATAAGCACTTACATACTTGTTTTAGTGTCTTCACATAAATGATCATGAGATCAATCATCCTCATCGAATGAGCAAGCAACATATGTACCAATCTATCCAAATTTACTAATCCCCTTTTTAGTAATCCAATGATTGGGAACTATTTTAGTTTTAAGCTTTCTAAGAATTTAGATCTCATTAGCATGATCAACATCATGATTCTAAAAGCATTGCTTAAAACTATGGGTTATTTATGTATTATAAAAACAGTATCATGTAGATAATTAAATTCCTTTAATAAATGAATACTTTTATTAATAAATGAATAAAATTATTTATAAAGTATGTGTTTTATCATCATATATGATTGACTTGTATGCACACTACTAGCAATGTGGTTGTTGAACTCTAAATCGTAATTAGAAATCCCCATAGAATAATTTTCGTTCAGTTCCAAATGAAACTCTTTTTCTAGTAGTATTTCTTTCTATCATATTTAGGTTTGTTGGTAATGTGGTTGTTGAACTCTAAATCGTAATTAGAAATCCCCATAGAATTTATTCTTCTCCTAGAATAATTTTCGTTCAGTTCCAAATGAAACTCTTTTTCTAGTAGTATTTCTTTCTATCATATTTAGGTTGGTTGGTTACACCAACAATCGAAATGAAATAAGCCAAATTATTGTTGACAAGTAAGTTTAACAATTAATTAATGCTGAAGAGAATTAGAGACAAGTAATTAACCAACATTTTTTCTTAGTAAAAGACAAGTTCTCTGTTCCCACAACTTTTTAATCAGAAATGTCTTATATCAACTCTAATTCATGTGCATCGTCATTTGGCTCCCCCTTCAACCATCAGAGTGATGAAGTAGTCTATTAATTATTCCCAACTAAATATAAACTACCTAATAGGATATCCACATGGCCTCTTCTCACTTCCCCTACTTATTTTGTTAACAAGAATTTTATTCGATTTTATTCAAAGTAAATATAACGGTACTTGCTAAATTATTATATTGGTAATTATTTAAATTCTAATTATTTTGATGGTCCTGTTATTGCAAAGTGTACAATGCTATTGAGATCTGCAAGCGATTCATCTTCTATCCAAAGAGCATTCAATCCACCAAGTAGATCAGCTAAGGAAGAAAAAAGAAGATCTACAATGCTATTGGTTATATTTAATGATGGTTTAACATCTTTACCCTTTGATGTTTAGAAAATATAATTAAAATAATATATTTTTAATTACAAATAAGCATTAGTGTAATACTCAACTACTTTGTAATACTCAAATAGGTGAGTCACATAAGAAAAATTTTCTTCAACAACCTCTTCAAATTTAGTCATCAAATCTGCAACCTTCTTCTCACTCTTCAAATCTACAATTAAAGGCTAAAAATATTTATTACGCTTGATGGGTTTGATGTACAACTCATTAAATTGAAGAGACTGATGAGACACAAAATATGAAAGTAGTAAAAAATACTTTTCAAATTCTCACGTAGGTCAACAAACATTAATTTGAAGAGTTTTTTTTACTACTACTCTTGGAGATGCTCTAATGATGGCTTCACATAAGCTGGCATTCATGATTAACAAGTGGCCGATATCAGAAACCTCATGACATCGAATCCATGGCAGCTTTTGAGAAAGATAACGGTTAAGTTTGAAGGGAATAATCCTATCTTTATATCTAGCCAAATGTGAACTGACCCCTCATTGTTAGGGAATGGATTTGTTATGTCAAGGAGATCAAATTCCCAGTTTCCAAAACCAACCTTCACATCCCGAAATAGGGACTCGTAAAAGAATTGTCGTCGTATTTTTTCCTAGAAATATATCCAAACAGATCACTCAAATAATTAGTTCAAGAATACTCTGAGATGTTTAATGTATTGAGCAGTATGGCACCTTGTGCATACATGTAGTATTCGGAGACCCAAGGTACAACATCAAAATATATATATATATATATATATATATATATATATATATATTTTGATGTTGTACCTTGGGTCTCCGAATACTATATATATATATATATATATATATATATATATATATTGGGAATATAACAATATTTACCTGACCGATTATTGGGGTTTTAGAAAACTTCTTCAATAGATCTAAATCTAAGCAGCTAAAAACAACCTCCTTGTTCCCTTCCATGATACCTGAAGAAGGAATCCACTTTCGAGTTTTCCACCAGTAAAACAAGGGGTATAATGTTCAACCTGAAACGCCCACTGATCTTGCACAAGCAGAGAACTAAAGGTTTCTTTAGCCAGCCTAGCAGGAAAACAAGGCCACCAGAAGCTGACAAATGGGACTACAAGAGAAGCTCCTGACAACCTAAAAATATTATTTTAATTTGTAAGAAACTAAAAATAATTGTGCATTAAATAAATTACAGAGATGTGGAAAGATGAATAAAAAAATTATGCATTAAATAAAAAAGTATTATTATGCCTGGTATATATTTTAGGCAACTCCAAAAAGGGTATGCTCCCAAGGAGACTGCAATCCATAAAACTTAGTACCCAACTGCAACCTGTCTGCTAGTTCTTGTATATCGTATTCTTCACTCTTGACTGAGCGGTTTGGATGTGGATCACTCTCTCCATAACCTGCTCTGTCGAATGACAATAAATATATTCCGAGCTCCTCAATAAGTTCCTGCATGTAAATAATTTATAAAATGCATAAGTTTAATTAAACATACAAGATTGAAAATTGGACTGAACTTGAAGGAGATATAAGTCTTTGGAACTATCAAAGCCATGAATGACAATGATTTTTTGTAGATAGCATCGTCCTTAGAAAGGCCTGCCTCTTTGTAAGCCAAATGTCACCCATCACAGAGTTTCACTCTTGGTGAAGTAATAGGAGGACCCCTTGTACTCCACAGACTTTTGTTTGCGGCGGCTTCAATGCTAGATATGTGTAACAACCAGGGTCAAATCCCGAATCCAGAACAAATCTTGGGTCAAATTCTAAGTTCGAATCGAATTAAATCTATCCAAAATACCAAAATAGTTCGAATCAAATCAAATCCATTCAAAATAAGGACTTAAACCACTGACCCAATAATATCTTCTTGGGTCATCTTAGCCCACCATAGGCTCACCCAAAAGTCATGACTGAAAATACTATTGGTAGTAACTTAATTACTTAAGTATAGACAAATATTTTCCATATCTTTCGATGTGGGACTATCACCAGCTTTCGTGTCCTCACCTCCGACAACCCGATCGGATAACCCGACCTGAGCTTTTGAGAATCTTAGCTCTGATACCATATGTAACAACCCTGGTCAAATCCCGAGTCCGGAATAAATTTTGGGTCAAATCCCAAGTCCGAATCGAATTAAATCCATCCAAAATAAAGATTTAAACCACTGGCCCAATAGTATCTTCTTGGGTCATCTTAGCCCACCACAAGCTCATCCAAAAATCATGACTGAAGATACTATTGATAATAACTTAATTACTTAAGTATAGACAACTATTTTTCCTATCTTTTAATGTAGGACTGAAGTGTTATAATATGCCCAACCTAAAACAATACTTACCATTGCAACTGCTATCGGTACAATCATAACTAGGAAAAGGAAAATAGTTAAATCAACTAGTTAAATGATATTTTATTTTCAAATATCATTGAAGACGACACCCATCACTAGGGAGTCATATCATTATATTAAAATGAGAGAAAACGGACTACTTTCTTATTATTTCAATAACATAGATGTATTTTTAACAAAATCTGAATATAACGACAGCCTTACGGGTAAAAAGTATTTAATTAGTCTAAATTTGGCACTATTGATTATTTTACAACTGAAGTTATGCTGAGTATTTTATAAATTGAGGGAATATAAAGATGCTTAATGGAGAAGAGACGAAATCCCTTAAGTACCTTACCATAAAGTGAGCATGTAATGGGTTTTTGAATAATTGATCCACAACTCATTAAAGCATAACAAACATTCAAAATTTGTTTAAATTAAATATGTATTAATTAATTCAGCACATAAACTTCATAGTGATGATTTGATGCAAGTAGGGAGCTACATCAAATTATAATTTTAGAACCATCCAAAATAAATCTAGCTACTAGTGTAAAATAATTAACACATCTTCAAAAACTAACTAAACTACAACAATTATAACCCATAACATGATTTAGATTGAACTTAGTAAATCAGAATCTAAAAAATAAAAAATTAATCCAACGAAGTTAATCCATGAAGAAAAAGAAGAAATTCAGATGATGAAGAGAACTCACTTGAAGAAAGCTTAATCTTGTTGAGAGCCATTTTCTTAAGCAGCAAGCTGATATCTTCTAGTGTGCAAACCTACGTATTGGAGACGTTTATCATATGCTCGCTATCACTTGAGCAACCTTCGTATATATATATAGACATCGTTGCTTACAGTTTCAAAATGTTAGCAAATGGGACGTCAAACATCATTTATAATAACATAGTTAAAGATTTGAGAAATCTGAGTTTTGTATTGTATGACTTATTTCATTTACAAAGAGAGTTGTCAAATATATATATATATATATATATATATATATAGGATAACCACCTAAACTAGAATCAAGTGATTTACAAAATCACCTAAGCTAAAATCAAGTGATTTGCATAATCAAAGATTCCCAAAAGGTAATTATGGTAATTCAAAAATAATATCCTAACTACTTGATAAATATAAAACTATCCTAAATAAAAATCTTATGTTATTTCTCTAATACACCCCCGCAAACGAAACGAAGGTAATCGGAGCTTGAGCTTGAACTCAGAAGAATATCCATGCGACTATAAAACCAGTGAAATAATAACGCCTCGAAAAATGGAGAACACGAATAGTTTTCATGAGAGATAAAATAGAAACATAGCATGCATGATAAGTACTGCAAATAACAAATAAGACTGGAACGTGCTTGGTTGTTTGCACATTTGCAATAAATAAGGACTTTTTTGTACTTCTTGTAATAGATTTCCATGAAAACACTTAGAAAATTCCATTAATCCATCAAGATATGAGATGTGGGATGTATCAAGAGATAACATTCACGCATTTGGGGAATGAGGTAGAGATGATGAACCAACTAAAAATGAATCCTTGAAGATGTGCAAGTGAGATTGAGAATAGCCATTAGTTGCGGAGAAAAATGAGGATAATAACTGGGATTTTGGAATTTGGCAATTTGCGGGAACTGCCAAATAAAAATTGTCAACGATTATAGGAAGAGAGTTGGAGGAAGGTATAATTTGTGATGAAGAAATTAAGTCAAAAATTAGAAACACTAATACTATAACTTAATGACGAGTCAATAGGAGTATCACAGTCAACACTTTGATGTTCTTGTGGAGGTGTAGATGATGGACCGGGATGATGGTTAGGAAACACTGATGAGAGCGAATCTTGCAATTGTGCATAGCTATGAAGAAAGCTAGAGAAAAGATCCAATGATAATGAAGGATTCATTTGATAATAGTTTTGAACAAAACTAATGAAAGAATCATCAAGACCATCAACGAGACACTCAATGAGCTCAGGCTTCAAGAATGGGTTCTCTGGCTCGATTAAGTGCGTATGCAAGAGATTTTGCCTCGGAAATATAGTTGGTCACAGATTGACTAGAAATTTTTTGGAGAGAATGAAGTTGGTCAAGAAGGTCCTTCACATACCAATTATATTTTTCATAATCATCGTTCATTTGGAAATCGTTGGGACATGGTTCCTGAAATGATTCTAGGTTAAGCCACTTTTCCAAATCCAAGGAAGCCATTGATAGAAAAAGAAGAATTTGAATATCAAAAGAAAATAAAGCGTCTCGACCAAGGAATGGAAAGATGATTTTTTTAGGAAAGAAGAGAAGTGGGGAAGAATAATAGAAGAATAAAAAGAAATCAAGGACAATTGCTGGAATGCATACGGTGGTCAATGTGTCTGGATTATGGTGCAGACTGTCTGGATAGTGAGACAATGAAGCCGGCACATGACAGTAAGAGGACGGAAGAGAATTAAAATGAAGAATGTTAAGCTATTTGAAAGTGGAGATTAAGAATCGAAAGCTATTAAGCTATTGAAAGCTATTAAGCTATTGAAAGCTTTGATACCAAGTTAAAGTTAAGAGAAATCAGAGTTTTGTATTGTATGACTTATTTCATTTACAAATAGACTTGTCCTATATATATACATATAGGATAACCACCTAAGCTAAAATCAAGTGATTTACAAAATCACCTAAACTAAAATCAAGGGATTTACATAATCAAAAATTCCTAAAAGATAATTATGATAATTCAAAAACAATATCCTAACTACTTGATAAATATAAAATTATCTTAAATAACAATCTCGTGTTATTTCTCTAATAAACATCCTATTGCTAATCACACTACCACATAAAAGATAAGCACCGTACTAATTTGACTTGGATGTTTAATTGATGGGTATGTAAATAAGCTAGAAACTGTAGCAGAGGTGATATATAGCCAATATGGGAAATTCAAAACTGACAGAGAATTAACGTGGTTGATGTTGGAACTTTTGGATGTTCTTGATTTAAGCCAATCAAACGTTAATCCCTTCGAACAAAGAGACAGCCGAAACAAGAAAAAGAAGAAATAAATTTGAATAAGATGTTCGCATTATTTATACTAGATTGCTAAGTCGTGCAAGACACTCCACACACCTAGCTAATATGCCAAAGACATTATTTATTTTTATATATTGAATCTATTTTCAGATATTCAATAATTTGAACCTAGCTAGGAGTTGTCTCTCCATATTTCACAAATTATGTCATGCATGCATGAAGATAGAAATAATTATTGTATATATTTTATGGGATATTAATAGTTTATACATTATATCAAAAAAAATAAAAATATTTTGAATGATTGACTTGGTATTGACTGATGACCAAACAAAATAACTCAGTAACATTATAAAATTATTAAATAAGATCTCTTGATGCCTTGTTATATATGGTTATTGATTCAAAATTTTAATTTTGTTAAATTTAAATATGAATTGTTGTTTGAAAAAAATGTATGAATTGTTCTAAACATGTTTATAGTTATATACCCATGTTTAGTTTACAAACAAAATGGATACAAGGGATAAGAATGAGAAGAATTATTTAACTATTTTTTTTATAAAATAAAATATATTAAAAAAGTATGTTAATGACATACTTTTTTAATCAAAAGCAAAAACAAAAGTATAAGTATAAGCATTTAGCGGGAAAAAAAAGTATAAGAGACAAAAGTAAAAGTAAAAGTAAAGTAAAGTATAAACCTCAAAAGCAAAGTATGTTAGTGACATCTGACATGAGATAAGTGATATAATATTCTTTCTTGTCAAATTGTTGCATTTTCTCATAACAATCAATTAAGGATATTCATTTAAATTTTTAGGGTCCTCTTAATATGTGTCCTTAAGGCACATGCTAAGCACGAAAATTAAGTGTTGGGCACTGAATTCAAAGGATGTGACCCATTAAAATATAATTTTTAAATTCATATGACCCCACTAAAATAGTATTTTAATTATATTTTAGTGGGCTCCATCCCTTGAATTCAGTGTCCAACACTTCCATGCTTAACATGTGCCCTAAGAGCACATGTTAAGAAAACCCAAATTTTTATTGAATTTGGGAAAAACATTTCCTGTACACTACAAGAAAATTGCCTAACAGCGACCAACAGTTTCAGCGACCGCACTCTCCAGTAGCTATTGTGGACATCAGCGAACCGCCTTTGGCGACCGTTTGGGAATCTGGTCTCTAAATGATATCAGTGACCGCCTGCGATCGTTATTTGGTCGCAGGCATATTTTTGCTGCCTAAAAATTGGCGTGAAATGCTCGCGGGCTATTATTTTGCGACTACTCAGTAGCAGCGACCGCAAGCGGTCGCTACTATGTCCATATCATTAAAAATCAGAGACCGCATGCGATCGCTGATCAATTTTAATGTAAATAGCATCAGGCGCCTCACGACAGACCAGACAGAAAGAAAAGAGAGGGAGACCAGAAGAGGGAGAAAAGGGAGAAGGGGGAGAAGAGAATAGGGATACCAGAAGAGGGAGAGCTGCCCGCTGCTACTGCCCCACCGCCCCCGCCCCACCGCCACAAGGAGACCCGAATCCATTTATTTTCTTCCCAATTTGCTGTAAGCATTCTCTTCATTCCCTTTCTATCTTTTTCACTTATGGGTAATTTTAATTCCTTTAATCCTACAGTATTTTATTTAATTAAAACTTTGAACACTTGTCTTGCTATATCAGCTTTCTACAGTCAAAGCATATATCTTGTTTTTCTTATAAAATACGTTCTTAGATTTTGGGTAACTTTGATTTGTTCAAATAGGTAATTATGTTGGGTATTTTACCCTGTGTTTTTTCTAATATTTCTTTACAAGTTCGATGATTTATGCTAGAAACTCTGTGATGATTGGATCATACATATTAATAGTGAATGATGAATAACGATATCATGTTTTTAGATTATAGTACTAATGGGTTCTTCTCCTAATATGTATTGAAATGTGTAAATTTGATTGATTTGGTTATGATTGTGGGCTGTTTATTTTAGGACGGGTGTTGCTATTTTAGGTTGGTTCTTTTATCTCAAATTGTGTGATTATGTCTAGAAAATATGAATTGCATCAGAATACCCAGGCTGATAAACTGATATGAGGGGGGGGGGGGGGGAAATAGGTTTCAACCATGTTGACTTTGCAATTAGAACTCACTGACTTGTACTTGGACATGCTATAAATTGCTATAACAAGCAAATGAACTAGTTTCATTTATAACTAGAGTATAGAGGAATGCCCCCTATCTCCACAATGTTAAAAACTAATTTCTTTGAGACAATAGAACTAGTAACGTGAAAATGGTCAGGCCAACCTAATTTAGACTAAAAGAAGTCGCAAAGTAAAGAGGATATGAGAGGAAGGGAACTTAATCACTTCTTCAAGAAATCTAAGAGGACAAAAGAGAAAGGAAATGAAGGGATAATGATTTCATTCTCTCCCAAATGTGAGACCGAGTAGGGAGAGGAAATTAAAACGTATGTTCTTTTGATCCTTTAAAAAGTAATGCCAAAGAACGAGATGGCTAGTTTATGTTCTCTCATAAAACTCCTAAACAAGGAGAGAGGATACCACATTTCCTGCCTTTCTTTACTTTTCAGGGTCTCCTACCACAAAGTATAAATGTTCCAATTATACACTTGAGGATAGGGGTTGCGGTGGGGAGATAGTTCATAGTTTATTCACTTTGGGAATGATAGATCATATGAAATTTCAACCATCCTAGCTAATCATGGTGATGACAAATTAGCATGTAATTGCATCAAATTCTTGAAAGTATATCTTACAAATTTCCTGCAACACAGAGAATATCTAAAAATGCACTCGCCAGAATAAATCATTTAAACAATGTATTAAATATGTCTTTAAATAATATCGTACCGCAATAATGTTACATAGGCAAAACTATTTTAAAAACCAAACTCAGCACCTATAAGATGGTCTCTAGGTAACCTCATTGATAACCACAAACCTTAAGATCACTATGATGAGCAAAGAAAACATAATAAAGATCAAGATTGACATTTTGAAAGAAAAAAAATATATTCAACTACAGCTAAATTTTAAGCCAGTTTGAGAACAAATTGTTCTTCAAATTCATGAACTAAAATCACAAGAACAACTCCAACTCATATGAGCCTTGGTTGTCATTTATAAATAGAATACTTAACGAGACAAGACAGCTGGATACTCAAAATTGTTCACTATCAAACCTTAATACTACTTCAGATGAATCTCAATCTTGTCATCAAGCACATAACTATACATCCTTTCAGCTAATGTAAACAAAACCAAACATAAGAAAATACAAAATGACGTCAAATACAATATATATATATATATATATATATACACACACACACACACACACACACACTAATTATGGGTTTGCTGCATGTTATAGGTTGGAAATAAGACTGCTACCCACGGCAGCAGTGGTTATGGTAGGCGTTGGCTGGGGGCTTCCCTTAGGCTCTCAGTCAACACCTTTAAATTATCTGGAGTGCCCAGCTATCTTCTCTATGATAGTTTAGTGTATCACCCATATAATGTTTAAAGTACAACCTAAACAAATCAAGAATGTGGATAATTAAGCTATGAAATTCAAAAGCTTGACTCGTGAGTTAACTCATCCAGAAGCAAGCGAGTTGAACATCTATGGTTTCATATGCTTACAAGTATACTCAAGTCATATGCTTATAAGTATGCTTAGAGAGCCTGACTATACTATACATTATGTTGGTTTGAACATGTATGGCTGTATGGTTTGAACATGTATGGTTAGGGCTGTGTTGTTGTTTGAACACCCTTAAACAACAATAGCTTACATGTATGTTGAAATGTTAATTATATACGTGTATATGCTCAAGTCATATGTTTACAAGTATGCTTAAATGTTAATCATATGCTTACAAGTATGCTCAAGTCATATGTTTACATGTATTTATATGCATCATAACTGACATTGGGCTGAATTGTAAATATCTAACAAGGGGGATACAATAATTCTTGTTTGCAGTAGGTACCGTGGTATCATGGACCTCTATTCGGACCGTAGTTGGATGAGAAAACGAAAGTCAAGTGCTGAGATAGGTGCTACAACTGAATTTAGAACTGGTTATCAAGTGTTTCTGGATTATGCATATAGTCACCCGAAATGTGTGAATGGTCAGAACAAGATAAGATGCCCTTGTTTGAAGTGTAAAAATGTAAATTATATGGACAGAGACATAGTAAACTATCATTTACCTTTTTCTGGGTTCATGAAAAATTATGAAGAATGATGGTGGGCACATGGTCAGAGAAGAGATAGTGGTAAAGCATAAGTACACACTCTGGGCAGCAGTACCCATTGTATGAATGACATGGTTCATGATATTGCAAGGCCGAATTTTGATTGGGAACAAGGCAGAGAGCAACCTATGAATTCTGATGCCAAAGCGTTCTTTAAGTTGTCAGACGAGGGTAGCGAGCCTGTAGACACTCAAAATTTTCCTTGCCCCAATACTAACACTGTAGGAGGGCAAAGCTGTCAATCAAATCAACCTCGGTACCGATACCGGGCTTCTAATCCAAACCTGGCCACCAATGCCGGTCATCCAGCTCAACTCCGATCCTCAATATCGGTAAACCTAAATCTGATCCCCAATATCGGTAAACCTAAATCCGATCCCCAATATCGGTAAACCTAAATTCGATCCCCAATATCGGTAAACCTAAATTCGATCCCCAATATCGGTAAACCTAAATCCGATCCCCAATATCGGTAAACCTAAATCTGATCCCCAATATCGGTAAACCTAAATCTGATCCCCAATATCGGTAAACCTAAATCCGATCCCCAATATCGGTAAACCTAAATCCGATCCCAATATCGGTAAACCAAAATTCGATCCCCAATATCGGTAAACTTAAATCCGATCCCCAATATCAGTAAACCTAAATCTGATCCCCAATATCGGTCGATCAACTCAAATTCGATCCCTAATATCGGTTAATCAACTCAAATCCGGTCGTGAATACCGGTCCTTCACATCAAATTAACCTCGATCTCCAATCGGACAGTCAGATCAACCCCGATCTCAATATCGGGCCATTAAATCAACTCCGATCTCTAATCGGACCGTCAGATCAACCCCGATCTCAATATCGGGCCATCAAATCAACTCCGATCTCCAATCGAACCATCAGATCAACCCCAATCTCAATATCGGGCCATTAAATCAACTTCGATCTCCAATCGGACTATCAGATCATCCCCGATCTCAATATCAGGCCATCAAATCAACTCCGATCTCCAATCGGACCGTCAGATCAACCCCGATCTCAATATCAGGCAGTCAGCTCAAACCCGGTCACTAATATCGAGACAACAACAGCCCCGATCAATTATATTGAGATGTCAAATCAGCCTCGGTCTCAACCCAGGAGATACAAATCAGCCCCGACAGCAACCCAGGAAGTGCAGGTCATCCTCGGCAGCAACCCGGGAAGTCAGGACAACCTCAGGCATAAACTTGAAGCATCACAGCACCTCTAGAAGAAAACTTGGAACGACCACGTCAGCTTCAGATGCAACATTGAGGACGAATAGACTCGAATAGAATCCAAATCTTGGAAACAAGTCTCGAAAGTCGACCAAAAGCCGTGCCGACACTACAGGCAGCCCCGGGAGGGGCAAAACGATTATTTTACCAACTCTCAGCCGATTCAGTCAAATTCAAGCCGAATTGATGCCAACAAGGTCAGAATGAACCATAACGATGATCCCGAGTGCAAACAGCGTAAGACAGCTTAACGGATAAACTACGGGAAATCGAAGACCTGGTTATGTACCCGTCTTCTTGGACTCGAAAAATGTTTTATCCCATGTCATTGTGACACTCTCAGCAAGGGCTTTCTGAAAAGGTATCGCACACCTCAAATGGGCGCTCCGATCATAAGTTAGAAAGTTTTGACTTTGACTGCGCATTGCTAGGAGTACACGTACTTCGAGATGATATAACCCGGTATAGCGGGCCCCACCAGGGGAGCCGCACCTCTACTTGCGGCTGTCACAGGTAAAGTGGAGGCTCCCTGGCCTATATATAAACGTACACCCCCCTCATTTAAAAAAATTTGAATTGCAGTGAACCTGTGCCCGTTTGATTTTCTGACTTTTTCACCTCTTCCAAACCAAAATATTTTCACTCTAACACGTAGATATACCCATATTCTACCACATATCAGAAAATAATCGATAGATTTGGACGTATAGAGCCTACGATTTGGCAAAAAGCCAGTGTAGCAGTCTATTGTAAGTATTTTCACGATCAGAAAGTGAATATTACTTCTTCGTACTTTTATACACTTGCACGTTAAGTTTCGTTTTCTAAAAATGCCCGAAACTTAGTTCCGTGGCCGTTTTCGCCAAAATTTGGTATATTTTTGTACATAAACTGATTTTCTGGCCTTTTTACAACTCGGATTGACGATCCGTCAGCTCCAGCAGCTTCAATGCACTAAACTCTTCGTTTTGGCAACTTCGCTAGACTGGGTTATCTTTCCAATCCGCGTTTGGCCTTTTTTATATATATTTAACTGTATATGTACTAACATTTCAATTCTGTCAAGCCCGAATGTCAAATATGAGGTAGTTTACCGCTTTTATATATATTTACGCATATATAAGCGATTTTCACCATCACTGGGTTCTCTTCTCAGTCTTGGTTGACTACATTTCTGTCAATATATATATATTTCAATTCCAGTCCCGGCACCGGCGTGAAAACCTATCGCCCTTTATACTATTTTTGCACTCTTCGCTATACTGGGCCAGTCACTGGTTGACTACTTTTCTATAATTTACATTCCAGTCTATTCTGGACTATTTCGTGGCCTTTATACTATTTTTTTCACATTTCACCATTACTGGGTTATCTTCCCAGTCCCTGGTTGACTACTTTTCTGTACATTTACATTTCAGTTCGGCCTAGATCATTCTATGGACTTTTTACTGCTTTTATATATATTTATGCATATATAAGCAGCCTTCACCACCACTGGGTTCTCTTCCCAGTCTTGGTTGACTACGTTTCTGTCAATATATATATATATATATATATATATATTTTAATTTCAGTCCGGGCACTGGTGTGAAAACCCATCGCCCTTTACAGCTTTTATATATAACTGTATATATATATATACTGCTTTACTCGCTTTCTATTCAACTGCTGCTTTAAATATTCCTTTTATATGAATTGGCACTGACATATCTGCGGGCGGACTAGATTTATTTAAATCTCGCTAATTCTAGTTTTCAAACGGTTCAAAACCTCCGGACTGAACCTGGAAGCTAGAATGGCTGAGATTTCCTTAAATCTAGCTTTCTTTCTAGTTTCAGCTTCAAAAGCAACCTCGCATCCCTTAGATCGCTATCTAGTGGGAACGAGAATCTTCGGCCGTGCGGACCGGGATTTACTGAATGAATCCTCGGTTCTGGCAAAATTGAGATATTTATCTATTTCTGTACAAATTTGAACTGTGCAGGCGTTTTGGCTACTCATATGTGAGCCTAGGAATCGTGGGATTCATGATCAAACTAATCAGAATCTGATTCCCATGATGGACAAACTCCGATTTACAAATGTACCCTGCCAGTTTTTCTGTAGAAATGTACATGTAAACAAACCTTAAAACAGTTATCCGGATTTAAGGTCTCAATATAATGAAAAAATGTGGATTGCCGTGTCAAAGTCCCTCCGATGGTTTTTATGCCCATGAGGAGACCGATACTTGTCTATTTTTGTGGTCGAGGATGCTTCGCAGCCCAACAAATCACCATTCACATGCATCCTTAAGGTTATAAAGATAAAATTGAAAGTAGTGATACGCTTCAATTCCTATATCAGTGTAAGGGTTTGATAAACCAGCTTTCAAAACATCATTTTTAATTAAATCAAAAGAAAAGATTTTCAAAAAATCAAATTAAATGCTTTTGAAAATCAAATCAAAGACTGATTTACAAATCAAATCAAACCCTTCGTATATAGGTTCAACGAAGTCGGTCAAAGCTTTCAATCAATCAAATATAGGCCCAATTTTCAAATAGCATTCACTCACGCATTTTAGTTTTAAGGGAAATATTGAAAAGATGCGGTACCATATTTACACGGGAGTTGTGGGGTTCCTAACACCTTCCCTACACTTAACCAAGCCCCCGAGCTCAAACTTTGTTTTCAAATATCAAGTTTCGACAGTGTCCAGCAATTGGGTCTCTTTCAAACAAAACTCGGTTGAGTTGGTACAACCATTTTTCAAATCTACCAACTGGTGACTCTGTAAACGTTCAAATCGTCGACATGATACATGTTGGCCTTTTTTCTAAAAAACCCTTCAAAACCTTTTTCCTAAATAAAAAGAGTGAGGTTAGAGAGAACTTAGGAAAAGAGATTAAAAGATCCGGGTTGAGACCCGACCCGCAGATTTTTTAAACCGACATCGACAGATGGCGACTCTGCTGGGGACAGTAGAGGGCTTAGGCCGCTTTCAAATCTTTTCAAATATTTTCCTTTCAAAACTATTGAATGCGTGAAATTCTGCATCTCTACAGTCAATGAATGAGTGAATGTTGCGTCTTTACATTGAATGAATGTGAATGAATGCTTTCCTGCTTTTTTGTGCTTCACACCCATATTTAGTGCTTCGCACCCATGTCATCATATGCACAACGGTGAGGCATGATGTATGTGAATGTATGTTGTGTGTCCCTCTCACAAGGAGGAAAACCCAGTCGGTGATAAGTAATGTCTCTGGGGACGACTAAGTCTCTGGGGCTCATGAAAATGCACCACCCAGATTCGCTCCAGTTGAAAGGCCGGATTAATTTCCCCTCTAGTAGATTGCGATGATCTGGGAACCTTCATGCCGAAAACAAAGCCGCGAGAGTAACCTAGGATAGGTCAGCCTCTGATTAACCAAATATGAAGGGAAGCTTCTTCATGCCTTCCTCTTTCAATTCCATGTTAAGTCTCCAATTATCGAGGAGCACAATGTAAATATCATAATGAAAGATTTACTTTCCCTATCAAAATATCATGTCATCCTGTCATCAAAACAACTAACCTCGGTTTTACAGGATAAAATCTAAAAAACACATCATGCATCCTGTCCTTACCTACATCAGGAAATTGACACACTTACGTTTTATTATAGGTAAAAATTGGTCCTGTTACTAGGTCTAAATCTAAAGCACCCAGTCCATCCACGGACATGGCTTCCAGTGCTCAACCAGAATCCACCCCAGTATCCAGGGAAGAGTTCGAAGGACTGAAAAATCAGATAACCGAGTTAGCCGATTTCCTACGAGAACAAAGCAAGGCCCTTAAAGGGAAACAATCTCAAGCTCACACAGAACCAGGAGCATCTGGTGGTAGTACTGGAGGTCAAGAGACTGAAAAGGCTGAAACTCAAATTCCTGGACCACAAAACCAGGACACGACCAACAAAACCCCTGAAATCACCCCCCTCCGTTAAAGAACAGGAAGCTGGTGACATTATGAAGAAAGTACAACAGATGGAAGAAACCCTCCGGTCTATCAAAGGGACTGGGGCATTTGGCAGTGTTAATTACTCTGACCTCTGTATATTCCTCGGGGCTCGTTATCCCGAGAAGTTTCAAGTCCCCGATTTTGAGAAATATAACGGATTAGGGGATCTTTATACACACCTGAAAGTATTCATTGGAGAGCTTGGATCCTATGTAGAGGACGAGAAGCTTTGAATGTATCTATTCCAGAAGAGACTAACTGGAGAGGCGAGAGCCTGGTATGCCCGTCTGGACAACTCCAAAATCCACAGCTGGGAAGAACTGGCCCATGCTTTCCTTAGTCAGTACAGTTTCCAGTCTCAGCTGGCTCGAGATAGATATCAAATTACCAAAATTAAGAAAAAGAACACTGAATCATTTAGAGAATATGCCCAGCGATGGAGAAGGGTCACAGCACAAGTCACCCCAGCCATGACTGAATCTGAAATAGTCATGACCTTCATCGACATCTAAGAAGCTCCATATTATGAGAGGGTCCTAGCAGGCATAGTGAAACCATTCTCTGAAATGATCAAATATGGCGAAATGGCAGAGATGGGGCTCAAATCCGGGAAGATAAAAGATCTAAACGCCCTCGAGGCTGTCGCTGAGCATATCCAGTCTTGAAATTATGGGAGTAATCCCCGTAGGGTACATAAGAAGAAATACGAAGAAGTCTCTTTAGTTTTACAAGGACAAAATCAAAGAGGCGAATTAAACAGTATGCATATTCAAAGGAGAAATTATACCCCTTTTCAAGCTACGACACAGCCTTCAAATCCTCCATTTTAGAAAAATATGGAGGTCAGGCGTCAAAGAACTTTCACCCCTCTAGGGGATTCACTCGAGAACGTATTTAAACTTCTAATAGACTAGAAGAAGATTGTTCAACTCCTTCCACCAACCAACACTAATGGTCGGAATTTCGACCCAAGCAAGAAGTGTGCTTATCACTCTGGATCTCCGGGCCATAACACCCAAGTGTTGGTCTTTCAAGCATAAAATACAAGACTTGATTGATAGCGGAGAGATTGTGGTCACAAAGCCTGAACAACCCCATGTGTAGGACAATCCTCTGCCACAGCATAAAGAGGAAAATGTCAACATGATCAGCACCACAAATGGAGAAAGATCCAAGTACCTCCGTTGTGTGGGAGAATCAACTCCATCCAGCTATAGCACCCCAGACAGTTGAGAAATATCAGAAAGGCAGTTCCTGATAGAGCAGGAGATCAAGTCTATCAAGGAGAAAATCAAATAATTGGCAGAACTGGTCGTCTATTAGCATCAGATCACCAGAAAAATGATAAAACGGGCCAATAGGTCTGATATTGATTGTCCTCCCACACTGAAAATCAATTCCAGGCAAGATCATAGCCGGTCTCACGAGCATGGACCTTGGACTGATAAGGGGGTCGAAGAAGCGAGTGTCCAAACTGATAGAAAATTCCTATTTCAGAGGAACTTCACCAACCTAAACCAATAAATGAGAAATCCTTCAAATGCTAATCAACGAGGGAATGGTTGCAGACTTGTGACCTCCCTCAAGACAGAAAATTCAAACCTGACCAAATATGTCAGTACCATTCCAATTCACCCGGCCATGATACTAAAGATTGCTGGGCACTTCGTAACCTGATTCAAGATATGATTGAAAGCGGGGAATTGATAAGGGGAAATTATATTCTCGATCTTCTAGATAACGACACTCTCTGGATCCCCACTGTATGGAACCAGAACACAGTGGCTGTCATATCCTGCGATAGGGAGTCGACTGTCAAACCCTTAGTGCTGCTAGAAAATGGGGTCGAAGAAATGCACCACCCTGTAAAGGTGGCCGCACCTGAGCCTTTGATTTTTCCCTTCAGACCTCAATATCCAATTATCAGTCTGAAGAATATCCCATGGAACTACGAGAACGATGAAGGCTCCAGTTCAAACAACATTGCCGTTGTGCCGAAGGACAATCCATTATACCTGCCACAGCGGGTGATCAAACCCGTCATTGGAATCAAAGAAAAGGTGGCTGAAGAGAGAATCAAAGAGTTCTTCAACAAAATGGGACACAATGAAATCAAATTAGTGCAAAGTTTAAAGGACGCACCTAAACAAGTGTCCATCCTCAACTTGGTCCTATCCTCAGAGGCTCATCTCAATATTCTAGTGAAAGTACTAGAAGAAGCTCATTTGCCACATACAATGGATATCGAGAAATTCCGTCACGTGATCAAACACATCTTCAACAACAATGCAATATCCTTCACTGACGATGATATCCCGACAGAGGGAACGGGCTACCACAAGTCCCTATATATAGCGGTAATGTCCTCCGGATATGTGATCGGAGGTGTGCTCATCGACGGAGGATCATCCCTCAACATTTGTCCATACGACACTTTAGAAAGAATGAAGATCAATCTGAACCGGATTAAAACCAGTCATGTGGTCATTCGGGCTTTTGACGGATCGCGACGCCAAGCTATGGGAGAAATAGAGCTACCTTTAGAGATTGGCCCACACACTTTCTATATATCTTTCCAGGTGCTCAACATCGCCACCGGATATAACTTATTGTTGGGCAGACCTTGGATCCACATGGCAGGGGCAGTGCCATCCACCCTCCATCAATAACTCAAGTACATTATTAATGGCAGCCTCATCACAGTGAATGCCGAACCAGAATACCCTGCCTACATACATGGGGACATGCCAGTAATCAGCCTAGATGCAGGGATTGAACCTGCAAGTTTTCAAGCTCTGGAGGTGAGCGATACCCAGTATCTACCTATCGGGGCGCCAGCCCTGAAACCAAAAACCTCCCCCGAAGTAATGACGGTTGGCCAGGAGATGGTATCATTAGGTTTCCAACCTGGAGAAGGGTTAGGAAAGAATTAACAAGGTATCAAGAGCCCGATACAAATCTCGAGTCAGACGGGGAGAGCAGGTTTAGGATTTTCATCTGGGTAAAGCTGCCGGAACCCATATAAGCATCCTAAGGCGCATGCTTCCATAATTCTACTGCCAAACCTCACTAATGCAGGATGGGTAAAACCAATGAGGAAGATTCCTACGGTGGTATCTGCCATGCTGTTTCCTCCAATTATATCTGTCAACGAAAGAAAAACCCTCAAGCCTGAGGTAGATGGCGAAAAGGGAAAAGAAAAGATCCTGTACGAAGGACGAGACCCATTCGCTAACATACGGGTTATCGTAAACTACGAGGGTATGAATGACGAGTTCCCAGATAGTAACGACGAGGATCATACTTAAATTCCTCACATCAAGACAAAGGGGGGCAATTCAAAGAAAAATCTCGGTTCAGTTGCAAAGGATGTTTTCGTCATCATCTGACAATTCCTCGATTCTCCCGGTTCATGAGAATCTAACACTGAATAACTAGAGCAGTGTCCCTTGCCTTGGTCAAAAAGGGTAAAGGGGCAGAGAGTACATCTGCCCTTTAATCATGCTTTCATTTACTACTTACTTTTGATTGCACAGCTATAGTAGTAACTTTTGTCATGCTTTGCAAATGCCATGTGTATTTAAGCAGTTGTATGTATTAAGATGAAAGCATTTTTGTTTTCAGGACTCACGCATTGGATGTGTGTGTCTCTGCTGATGAGATGCCAACCTGTCAAAATGACTACGATTTTGATGTAGAACTGAACTTTGACATGATGGATATTGATCAAGAGGAGGAAGATGATTATGAGGTTCTCGAGGAGATCAAAGAATGGGTCGAAGACAAACCCAAATCGAAGCTCGACTAAACCACCACTATCAACATAGGAACCTCCAAAAACATCAAAGAAATCCAGATAGGTTTACACCTCACACCCAATCAAAAAGTCGACCTGATCGAACTCCTAACATAGTACCAGGATGTATTTTCATGGTCACATGAAGACATGATTGGCTTTTCTACTGATATTGTCCTCCATCGAATGCCCATTAAGGATGGATTCAAACCAGTCAAACAAAAACTCAGGCGACTGAAACCTGAGTGGAGTTTGAAAGTCAAAGAAGAAGTCGTTAAACAACTCAAAGCCAGAATCATCATGGTATCAACATACCCAGAGTGGCTGTCAAATATAGTTCCCGTGCCTAAGCCCGGAGGGAAGGTACGAGTCTGCATGGATTATCGAGATTTGAACAAATCCTGCCTGAAGGATAATTTCTCGGTACCTTTCATCCACATCCTAATTGACAATACTGCGCAGTATGACATGTATTCCTTCGTGGATTGCTTTGCTGGTTATCATCAAATCATGGTTGCTAAAGAGGACCGAGAGAAAATAGCTTTCATCACTCCCTGGGGAACCTTTTGCTATAGACGACTATCCTTCGGCCTCATCAATGCCGGAGCCACGTATCAGCGAGCCATGATGCCCCTCTTTCATGACATGATGCACAAAGAGATAGAAGTTTATGTGGATGACATCATCATTAAATCCCGGAGGGAGGATGATCACATCGACCATCTAAGGAAGCTGTTCAACAGGTTACATAAGTATAACCTCAAGCTGAATCCCGCCAAATGTGCTTTTGGCGACAAAGCAGGCAAGCTGCTAGATTTTTAGTAAGCAATTGGGGCATCGAGCTAGACCCTGCCAAGATCAAAGCCATCACTGAAATGCCAGTGCTTCGAACAGAAAAGGAGATACGTAGGTTCCTGGGAAGGATCAACTTCATAAGCCAATTTATTTCCCAACTCACAGTAACCTGTGAACCCATATTCAAGCTATTAAGGAAGAATTCCTCCACTAAATGGAATGAGGACTGTCCACAAGCCTTCGTTGCCATCAAGAAGTAGCTAATCGAAGCAATGGTATTGGTACCCCCAAGGGATGGAGTTCCCTTGTTCATGTATGTCAATACCAATGCAATGGGCTGCATGTTAGGACAGAAAGATGATAGTAGAAAAGAAAGAGCTAACTACTACATCAACAAAAGATTCAGCAGTGGTGAACAAAATTACACCCTAATCGAGAAGACTTGCTGTGCATTATCATGGGCCGCCATGAGGTTGCAACACTATTTGTATGGGCATACGACCTACCTCATATCCCGTATGGATCCACTCAAGTACGTATTCAACAAGCCAATGTTAAATTATCGACTGTCCAAATGGCAGTTAATCCTACAGCAGTTCGACATTGTCTACGTAACTCAGAAGTCAATCAAAGGTCAAGGCATTACAGACCAATTAGCCGAAGCACCTTCAGGAGGGTTCGAGCCCTTGGAGACATATTTTTCGGATGATGAGATCATGACAATTAAATAACTCTAGTCTGAGAATACAGTCTAACCATGGAAAATGTATTTTAACGGAGCGGTAAACATGGAAGGTGCCGGAGCTGAGGCAGTCCTTATCTCTGGTGCAGGAAAGCAGTATCCTGTGGCTACCAAACTTTAATTTGGCAACACCAACAACACGACCGAGTATTAAGGCTGTATAATGGGGTTGAAGCTAGCCCAATCCATGTCTATCAAGCACTTACTAGTCTTCGGAGATTCTGAGTTGGTCATCAGACAAACCACCGGCGCGTACCTTACCAAAGAACTGCATTTGCTGCCCTATCATCGGCAGGTCGTCAAAATATCCTGTGAATTTGAAGACATAACCTTCAGTCATATACCGCGAGGTAGGAATGACTTCGCTCGCTAATGCATTGGCAACGTTGGCTTCGTTAATTCGCATATATGATAGGAGTGGATTTCCTAACATCAAGTTCACAATCCAAAAAGCACTAACATATGGGAATTACATTAGAGAAGTATCAGATGAAATACCTCCTGGCGATCAACCTTGGTATCAAGACATCAAGGAATATCTCCGTGATGGATCCACACCCGCTGGGGTAAGTCAATTCGAGCTAAAGCGGATTCACAAAATGGCCATGAAGTTCTATTTGAGCAGAGATGCACTTTATAAAAGGGATGCTGGAATAGGTCTATTGAGATGCCTCGACAAAGAGCAAGCCCAAAGACTTATGGATGAAATCCACGGTGGACTCTGTGGTCCACATATGAGCGGTCATCTGTTGGCCAAAAAAATATTAAGAACTGGACATTATTGGATCTCTCTTAAGGCTGACTGGGATGATCACGTTAAGAGATGTTTTTAATGCCAAATACATGGAAATGTCATCCACGCTCCTCCAAATGAGCTGTACAACATCAGTTCACCATGGCCTTTCTCCATGTGGGGAATGGATGTGATAGGTCTAGTGGAACCAAAAGCCAGCAATGGTCATCGATTCATCTTCACCATGATCGATTACTTCACCAAATGGGTTGAAGCAGGCTCCTTTCCCAAAGTCACAAAAGAGGTCATCATTAGTTTTATCAGAAATAATGTCGTATGTTGATATGGACAACCGAAGGTGATCGTATCAGACAACGCCAAGAACCTGAATAATCAAATGATGAAGTACTCATCTATCGGCCCAAGATGAACAGTGCGGTCGAAGCGGCCAATAAAAACATCAAGAAGATCATGCAAATTTTTTTTGCCAATCACAAGGAATAGCCTGACCTGCTGCCTCTCACCCTGTTAGCATATAGGATGTCAATGCGCACCTCTACTGGGGCTACCCCCTATTCATTGGTCTATGGCATGGAGGCAGTACTCCCCATAGAGGTAGGGATGGAATCCTTGAGAGTTATGATCGACGCTCAGGTAGACGAAGATTAGTGGTTGCAAGACCGATATCATCAACTATCCCTGATAGATGAAAAGAGGGCGACAACCATTTTCCATGGAAATTTATACTAGCAAAGGATCGCCAGATCCTACAACAAAAAGATCTGAATCAGGAAATTCAAAGAAAATGACTTGGGGCTAAAGAAAGTCCTGGCCAATCAGGATGAAGCCAAAGGAAAGTTCGCCCCAAATTGGTAAGGCCCTTTCATTGTCAAGGAGGTGTTGACAGGGGGAGATATCAGACTACAAGAAATGGATGGGAATAAATTTCCCCAACTCATCAATTCAGACGCCATCAAAAGGTACTATGTCTGAGACACATGCATACCCACATCTGGGTCCTACGAATCAAATCAGGTTCGGTTTTTCACTAGAAAATCAGAACTACGAATGACCTGATCTCCCTACACCCGGGAGTACGTAGGCAGCCATTTCTGGTTCGGTCAAACCAAATAAAAAACTCAAAAACTTATCAAGCCAAACTTAAAAACCCAAGATAAATACTTTTCAAACCTCTCTCCAACCAAACAGCCTGAACTACGAATGACCTGATCTCCCTCAACCCGGGAGTACGTAGGCAGCCACTTACGGCGCGGTTTAACCTTCAAGAAAAAAGAAAAACCCCAAGACATCGAAGACATACAATAGCTAAATCCTATCAAGTTATCCTGATCAACAGGCCCATCTGAGATACTCTGTGACATCTCAACTATCAGTCCATAAAGGAGAAGCTCAAGATACATATACAACTGCGAGTCATGAAAGAAGTGGTAATCACTCAACAATGACAGTATATATCCAATCAGGGAAGTGAATCAAAACTATATTTCTCTGATACATAACACTGTTTGATATATACATAATGCCCTGTATATGATAAAAATGGCTGATCTAGTCTGTGCAAAAAAAATAAAGCTAGTCTATGGACCCAAGGATAAGCGGGCCAGTAATGCCAGCATGGCATCTCTCTCTGAAGATGGGGGAGCAGCTGTAAGTGCAATCCCCTCAGCCTCCATACGGCTCAGTACCTCCACGGTCATCTGCAAGGTGGCGCTGTGGTCATCAATGTACTCATCTCGGTGACCAAACCATGAGTGTAAGATCAAAGAGCAGTACTATTAGCAATGTGGAAATCAAGGGAAGCTATAGCCTTATCCCTATCCGCAAAGGCTGCATCCCGAGCAACCAAAGTCTCCTCGATCTCAACATATGCTGCATCCCTGGCCGAGCGGATCTTATCTCGCTCTATAACAGCTGTGTCTCTAGCAGATCGAGAGCTCCTCTCACTCAATCAATCCAGCATCTAAATTGGCCCTGAGCCCATCTCTCTTTGCCAAAGCTAAATCTCTACCAGACAAGGCAGTCAACATCTGCGCTCTAGCCAAGTCTCGCTCAAAGGTCATCCTGAGTAGTGAGTTTGCTAAAGCCGGATCTGTCCCCGCAGGAATGGTTGGGGGATCGCTAACTAAAGCTATGGTCAAACCTAAGAATAGCTCATCCTTGGTAGGAGAATCCGGATCCTCCATGGGCTCCTCCTCATCCGAATCTACTATAGGAGCTGCCTGAGGCTCTGATGCTGCTGCTGTGTCTACCTCCAATCAGGCAGAATACTCCAGAGAATGGCCCAGATGGCTACCAGAGAAATCAGCCCTCTCTATATGAGTCCAACACTCATATACTCTAACCAAGTCGGGGGATGACATAGACGAAGTCGACATCCTCTGATCAGTAGCCCCCTCAAATCGGTGCAAACTCTGGAACTGGTCGAACTGCTCCATCATTGCCAAGGGATGATAAGTAGTCACTCCCCTCAATCCCGCTAGGGGCAAGTAATCCATACCAGATACATGGGTGATGAAGCTATATGGGGATGCTAGCCCTGAGAATGGCAAAATCAAGAACGGATGCTCAATATCCGACAGAAATGCCAACCATGACTTTGCATCAATGCACTCCGCAAGCCAAAAGAGTAAACTGTGGATGTCTCGTGAGTGAAGCAAAAACCCCGAGGCCTGAAGAATCCAATTAATCGTATGTGGGACATCAGCCATATATACAGCAAGACCGAACTACCTCTAAAAAACTCCTCCTGATGGGTACAATAATGAGTGATTGACCTCAGTGTCTCAGCCAGTATCATAGGGATGAGGGTACTACCCTGTATAAGGGCCCTAACCACGACTACCAATCCCACATCCAAATGATCCAAGTGTAGCGGTATGTATAAGTATCCTAGCTGCATGCCATACCTCTGCTAAAATAACAAAATCCCTGACATGGCGATCATAGCTATCAATCTCGCCAAAGCGCTCGATCAAGAAGTCAATGGCGATCACATGCCCAGAAACGATCTCATCCTTGACTATGCTCTGACGAAAACCGGACAGCCGGATGAACGATCTCCGCATGTCGCTAATTGTCGTCGGAGTGCACGATAACTCTAAGTCCAAACCGATGAATCTCTGGTACTCCTCTAGAGTCAGCGACAGCTCACGCTGCCCGATGCAGAACACCTATCTCTCAGGCATCCATAAGGGTAAAAGGCTGTCAACAAACCCATATAGAACTCTAAACTCCGTAAGGGCCAGCGAATGCCCCAACACATGGTCCACTGTCCCCCTGGCTGAAAGGGGCAGACTCTCATACCAGGACCTCAACGATACCGTCATCGCAGACAGTGGTATATGCTCAATACGACTGACAGAAGACGATGTCATCTGTATCACCATACCACAAGACCATCCAGGGGTCAAACTCACCTGTCTAAATGCATACATATGACATAATATATGCATAATGACAAATATAAACATGATACGATAGATAAAAAAGATCATGAATATCTACAACGAGCTATCTACTGCGGCCATCTTCCATATCTGATAATACAAAGCAGAAAGGAGAGAATACGGAAATGGGGCACCACCACCTAACTAATACAGTGGTCTATCAAAATGATGTCACAACCGCCAAATAGCCAAAATAGTGGCTAACCAAAAAGTATAACTACAATAGCTATCAAAGGAAGTCGATGACATCAATGTCAAAGCGATCGACCTGCTCCATCTCCTCGTTAGATACAAAACCGCTGCTATCAGACATGTCTGGGGGGTATAAAGGAGGATCTGCCCCTAAAAAGTTGCTGCTAAATGGACCTGAAGAGGGACCCGCTCCTGAGCTGGATGAGTAAAAAGAAGATACCTCTGACGGATCTAGGCCAAGGTGCCTGATGAAAAAGCGAGCACTCTCCAACTCCCTAGTCAGATCTGCTATCTGGTTTGCATGAGTATGCTCCCTGAGATAAGCTATCCAGTCCATCATCATCACGAACCTTGGCACCATGTTTTCCATGAACTGGGTGGCACGAGTCTGAGCTCTAATCGTGCGAGGACTCCACCAGCTGCTAAATGCCTCCTGGATGAACAGACCCTCTGATAAGTCAAAGCTATCTATGCCCTCCATAGGGATATCTGTCAATGACATGGTCAACGGCCAATGATGCCAAGCAGGAGGAACAATGGGAATGCGGATCTACCCCGTAATGCTCCTAATGGCACCCTCTTTAAGATAGAGCTCTTAGCCTCCCTCCGTCAACAACGGGACTCTGCGGGTCGACAAAATAAACTCCCGACCGGTAAGGACGCCTCCCTCGAATCTGACGGTCAAAAACTCGGAGGTATACGGCACCCAGGTGATCGAGCCAGCCGTCAAAAGCTCCAACTATAGACGGGCATGAGTGAATCCCTCAGCAACAAGGACCTCCGTCAAAGTGGAGTGATGCCATCGCTGTAAGAACCGTGAATTTCATGAATATATTTTTTTATTTATTATTATTATATTATTTATTTTGATATAATAAGAAAACGAATACGTATTGAAACCTAAATGTGTACGAGTTATGAGATAAGTAATTCGATTACATTAAATTGAATTTATAAATATGGAGAATTGCGACGAACTCGTAGAATGCCTTGTGTGGCATGAGAATGGAAATAATGATGATTTAATTAATTAAATGATAAAGGAATTAATAAGTGAAGGATTAATTAATATTATATTATTAATTAATCGTCGTAATTAGTAATAGCATATTAATAAGTAATTATTTATAATGTGTTATTATGAGTAACAAAACATTTATGAGTAAGTAATTGATGAATATGATAAGAGTTATATTTAATTGATTATTTGTTGAGTGCAATACATGTGATAGTTAATCATACAATAATGTTATTAAGTGTTATTATGAATAATAATCAGTTATAGAGTAAACGAATTATTAAGTGAACAGTTAATCTATATTAATTGTTAATTATTATGAGAAATATAATAATAATCTGTTGATTTATTATTTTTGCAAGTAATAGTATAATACTAAGAAAATGGTTTATAAATATAATGAGATTTCTATTTATTAAACTATTGGAGAATGTGATTATTTATTGTATAATAATAATCGATAAGGGTAAGCAATGAAGGAATTACTACGTGAACAATTAATCGATATTAATTATTATTTACTTTCTATCATGAGAAAATAGAATATTAATGATGATTAATTGATAATGTGTTGATTATTATTATTGCGAATAATATAATGATAATAAGCAACTTGTTTATAAATATAATAAGATTTATATTTATAAATATTAGTTAATAACTTCATTAATTTATGAGGAATGAATTGATTAATATTTTATTAATTGCCATTATGAATAATAAAATTAATTATAAAGTTATTAATATAATGAGATTATATTAATTGTTATGTGCATGTATGTGAAATTAAACATATAAAGTATATGTGATACAACTATATTATATAGTGTAGTGCGAAATTTATGTGACTATACTATATATAGAAACCATATATTAAAATTTATTAAAACTATATCATATAGTGTAGTGCAACATCTATGTGACTATACTATATATAGAAACCATGTATTATGATTAAATAAATTATATGAGTTATATAATAAAACTTATGTGACAACATGTGGTATGTGGCTACATTAAAAGATGTACTATCATAAATAAACAAAGGTCATGTGGTGAATATTTCAATAGATATAATTGGAAATAATAGAATTGTAATGACATTATGTAACAACGTATATGTATGGATACATTAGAGGTGTATCTTATGGATTATTAAGTTGGACCAAGTGTATATTTAAATATATGAGAGGAGATAATAAATGATTATCTATTTTAATATTAATGTGAAATTGAAATAATAATTATTTTAATAAATATAAATAATTGAAATAATATAGTAATGTGGAAAGGTAATACCCAACTAGATTATATTCGAAATTATAAAATGTACATGGATTATATCATGTGTATATTAAACTTACTACATGTAATATTATTTCCTCATTAAAACTACATTGTAATTCTAATTGGATTTATAACCTAAATATGTTATATGAATATGTATTATAAAACTAAGTATGCTGTATTGCATGGTTGCCAAGTTGTTGAGCTTCTAATTGGCTTGTCTTAAAATAACAGTCATATTCTCTTCACATTATATACTCCAAGCAAGCCTATTCCCTATTCCCTCAAACTCAGCAAATTCTAGCTCATGATCAATGGGGGAGTGGGAATCATGATGGGTTCTACCAACTAATTACCTACCACTCCATAACCTTCATGCAATCCTTCAATCCGTTGGTTTGGTTTGGGAGAGAAAATCATTGTCTGGTTATTGTTTGTTCTATAAATTGAGCCCCCTCCTTCACAAATTCATTTGCTGAGAAATTCTAAGTAAGAATTGAGAGTGTATTGTGAGTTGTTAGATAATTATAGAGGAAGAAGCTTCGATTCCAGCAAACATACTTTGCATTACAAAGGTATACTACAATTTCATTTCTTTAATTCTTGTTTTCTGTCAAAACTTTGATTCTTGAATTAAGCTTGAATAATGTGATAAGTTGATTGGATTATGTTTGTTAGCTATTATCTGAGTTAGTGGTATGTTTAAACTACAATGTGGCATGATTATAATCAAATTCGTAGAAAGAATTGAGATTTGACTTAGCTTCTGCCGAAGCAGAAGCAATCAACTCTGTCCAGGAAACGGCGCAGCTGCGCCCTGGTTATACTGGGGTGCTGCGCAGCTGCGCCAGTACCAGACTTGCGTGTTGTTGGCCAAGGCCCTGCGCAGCTGTGCTAGTTTTGAACTGGGGAGCTGCGCCGGTCCCTGATTCCAGTTTCTGCAGATTTTGTTCCTGCTTGATGTTTGCTAAGTGGTAGATATTGAAAGGAATTAGGACAAGCATGCTAATGGGTTTGACCTACTTATATGAGTATATGGAGATAACATAAACATGACTTGGCTATGATTGCATGCAAGAATTATGAAACGACATATAGTGTTGAAGTAAACTTAAAGTTTAATGGACGAACGTCAACGTATATGAAGCATGATTATATTCTGATTTTCGAGGCATATTAGTATAAGGTAAAGACGCATGAAAGACATAATAACTTATGTATATATAGTTCATAGTATGACAAGAGCATGTTAGACCTCACTAGTAAATATTTCTAACAAAAATACAAGTTTTGAAGGTTGATATTGACATGAAAAGACCATATATACATTCTGATTTTTCGGACATGTTTATGTAACCTTGAAATGCATATCGGACCTATTGACTTATGTATACGGATTTCCTGATGTAACACGAACATGTTAGTAAGCCTTACTAATAAAAATATAAGTTTTGATTAAGAACCTTAACATGTTATTGCAAGTTTCGTATTCTGGAGTTTACGAACATATGAGATAATACTCATAGATCCACTCATGTATCATACATATTATATATATACCATGCTAGATGCCATAATATCAAGTTAAGCATAAATGAAGCATGTTTTCGAACTAATAACAATGATAGTTACATGTATGCGATGTGAATATTCATGAGTATGCTTAATACAAGTTATATGACTACCGTATAGGTTTAAATGACAAGCATGATAACTTATGTGAATTCATGGCGTTGTATGACCCTAGGTCGTTAGGAACCATGAATTAGAAGCTATATCACATATGTTTGGAACGAGGGAAAGTTATACAAACATAAAAGTATTCTTTAACGTATATATGCTATGCGATATTATATGTTGTTATTTGAAACCGATTTTGACGATTAACTTATAGAAATGCCATAACTTGCTAAAATAAAATGTATTTAGTATTGATTGTGGTTTTAGGTGATATTAATAAATATGAGAGTTTGTTGCTAGTTGTTGCGATCTTATATGATATGAGAATGTGTTTTAAACTCAAAACAAGGAACGTTAAGGATAAAAGTATATTAGTTGAGACTTGTGAATTAAATATGATACTATATAACTGTGTAGCTAGGCTAAGACTTATCTTTTGTGTTGATTGTATATCCAAGATAAGATATGATGTTATACTATGTGACTAATGAATATCCTATACATATAAATATATATATTGCGATAGGGATTCGAAAGTGTCGATTTATTTAACGAGGATAAACTACGCATAAGGCAAGTTTCCTGACTTACACTCATTTATAGTGCAAGTATCTGAACCCTACTTTTATTGTGTTGCAAGTATCCTATCCTTGTGGTTACTTATTCGAGGAACGTCGTAAGCAAGTTCCCTAACTTATACTCTTTCATTGTGCAAGCTTCCTTGAAACCGTTCTTGTATATTAATTGCAAGTATCTGACTACTCTTTTATTGAGCAAGTATTTGATTCATACTCTTTATTGAACACATATTCGAGCTTGTACTGACTTTGGTCGTACGAGTAAATAGGTGCTAGAATAATTCTTGCCTTACAAACTTATGTTTCATAGATTGATTTAAATCACGATTATATTCTTCGAATTATTGTTGCGAGTATTGAACTCATAAAGTGTTCTTATATAAATTGTTGAAATTGTCTACGCCATTTAATTCGGCTAGACCAATATCATGATTTGAAAAACGATCCACACCAATTGCCTTGGTGCAGACTCTTAGAAATTGACTGAGTTGAACAACCCTTGTAAAAAGGGGAACTATATAGTCGGAGTGCCGACAATGGTGTGGTAGGTTATGCATAACTCCAAGTATGATAGGTTGATCCCCTAATTGTACTTGGTTGGGTTACCAGAAATATTTTTGGTGATTCTAGTAGAAGTTCGTAGTTCTTAGAGACCACTCAGTATCCAGTATTTATTTACTTGAAACTTTGAATTCTTTGGATTCTTTTATAAATCCTTGGTCCACAGCGACACTTAGTGATATCTATTCATTCACTTGAAATTGTTGAAACTTTTGAATCCTTTAAACTTCTCAACCCGTAGTAGTCCTTATTCAACTTCACAGAATAGATTTGGAAGTCATTGCTATTTATTTTGTTCACAACATTCTTATTTGAAATCCTGAGCGATTAATTACTGTTTTACCCTTGAGATTTAGAACTGTATATATTCTTATTCACATTTATTGGCATATTAGTTGCTGAGCAAATTTGTTGCTCACTCTTGCTTCCCATAAACATTTCAGTTAGGGCAGGGCAAGGTGGAACCCCAGGACAGGACAAGTGCGAAGGCAAGGCTATGGAGTAGCTGTGCTTTTCTATATTAGGATGTTTCTGTTATGTTATATTAAGACTTATTTAATGTTATGTATTAAGAAATGTTTGGTTTAAGTTATGAAGTGTATTAGTAATAGTTTCGAGACTTGGGACGAGAATATTTATGTTATATCAATGTAAATTATTCTGTTATTCCATTGTTTGGGATTTTAGTTGTTATTAGAATTAGTACGTGATGAACCAAATTCGAGATCAGTGACGGTCTGAATTTGGGGGCGTCACAGGTTGGTATCAAAGCTGTAGGTTATAAACCTTAGGAGCGAGTTCTTAGACTATAACCTTAGAAGAATTTATAGAATAGAAGGAGATAAAACTCATGTAGATTTTTCTTAGAAAGCTAGTAGTGTTATGAAATATATTTTCATTCCATACAATGAAATTATATTTTATTCGGAGATAATAATAAAGTTTATTAGTTTTATGATTATAGATGTCAGAGATAGGTAAACCTGGTAGGGTCATGGAGGAGGAACCATGTGATATACATATGATGTCCACAACACCCCTTGAAGTTAAGCCTTTTACAGCAGTAACCTTAACTTAGTAGGAGATGGAATCGGAATATAACCGGAAATCCACGATGGAAGTTTTCTTTTAGGATTGAGACGTGTTTGAGTTTCTTTAAAATGAAAAATAAGATACAATAGTGGGAGGCGAAGTTCCAGACCTTTAGATTAGTAACTAATAGATACAGACATGGTGAGAGTGAAGGTAGTTAGATAATAAGTGTCGCGAATGATACGATAAATATTTATAGATGCGAAACAGTGTTATAGATCCAAATTTTAGGGATAATGTGGGAAGTATCTTTCTAACTCCAACTTTAGTGGTACCCGAGAGGGGTATGTATTGAAACTAGCAGAATGCTTTACGATGTGATATGTTTTCTTGTGGCATGTTTTTATTAAACGTGCGTGCAGTAACCAGATTATGTTATATAATAACAAGGGAGAATAGACATATAACTTATACATCTTAAGAAGTATTAGATGTTTAACAAAGAGATGATAATACCATTTTATTTCTACATAGAGAAATGTCAATACCTCAAGGAGGGGAGACTCGTCAAGCAACGGAGAATGGAGATAGGGAACTGAATCAAGAACCCTTACAACAATTAGTAGACCTTATAGTAAATGCTTTTGAAGAAGGAATCAATGATTATAAGAAGAGGCAGACGAAAACTTCTGAGGTAGGAAAAGATACTAATTTGACTAAAGAAAGAGAGGTTAATAATTCAAAGAAAGCGAACGAAGATAGGATGGAAGAGAGTAGTAGTGGTAGCAGTAAGAATTTCAAGAGGAAGTGGAATGAGAATAAGCATGTACGAGGAGAAGGACAACTATGGAAGAAGAAGATAGAAGCCTGTAAGGAATGTGGAAAGCACATGGGAGCGTGTTTGAAAGGAAAATATGTATGTTATAAGTGCGGTGTGAAGGGTCATATTTCTCCTAACTGTCCTAGGGAGGAGAAAACCATAGATTGTTTTGCGTATGGATCTGAAAAACGTCAAATACGTTATCGGCAGAAGGAGACGAACGAGAAGGGAAACAAAAACAAAAGAAGACGGGACAACAACAACATCAACAACAATCCGAGGGGAAGTCACCAAGAAGGACTCAAGAAAAAGAACAAGGTTTGCCCAAAATGTGGAAAGAGTCATCAAGGAGAGTGCTGGAAGGGACGAGGCGTTTGCTATAACTGCGGCCAGGAAGGGCATATTTCCCCGAATTGCCAAAACCCGAAGAAGATCAGAGGATGCTTTGCTTGTAAGTCAACAGATCATCAGGTTAAGAACTGCCCAAAGAAAGGAAGGAAGGAAGAAAACAACAACAAAGGAAGCCATAGCGGGAAGCCGGCAATAATCGAACTAGCTCAATCGAGTGAACGAATGCCAAGTACGACTAACGTTATGATACATGATGCAGTGGCGTTCCAAGTCGTGATGTCAGGTGCTGTCTTAATCTATAATATAAATACGTCTATATTATCTAATCCGAGTGTTATCTTTCCCTTTTGCATCTGAAGAACTGTGAGACGACTAAGTTACCCCAAGAACGATTAGAAGATCCTTTAAACGTAGAAGTTGCGAATAAGGAAGTAATTTCTGTAGAAATTCGTTTGTCGATATTATTGCGCATAAATTAGGGAACGTAAGCTAAGCATAGACTGGATTTTGATAAAATTTGGAAAATGTGATGGGACACTAAAAATGGACTGATTATATAACCATACTACGATAATTGACTGTTAGAAGAAAAATGTGATCCTTTAGACTCCAAACCGATCTAAGGAAGTGTTTTATGGTAGCTCGTCATTTAGGCAATTGTGTTGCCTTACGATGATGCAGACCAAGATATTGTTAAGAAAAGTCGGTGTAGATTGTTTCACTTCTATTATAGATACTAAGAGAACAAAAGTAGAAATAAATAATGTATTAGTTGAACCAGAATTTTAAAATGTATTCCCAGAAGATCTGCCCGGCCTTCTTCCAGACAGAGAAAACAGGTCGTAATAGATTTAGTACCGGAGACTGCACTGATTTCGAAAGCATCTATCTTAAGGCGCCGGTAGAAATGAAGAATTAATAATACAATTGCAAGAAATGTTAGATTAAGGATATATTCAATCGAGTGTGTTTTCCCTTGGGGAGCACCAGTGTTGTGTGTCAAGGAGAAGGTTAGTTTTAGGGCACGTCAGATCCGGCAGAGATGAAGGCGGTAAGTAAATGGGGAGCAGTCGAAGACTACCACGACGAAATTCTCTATCATCTGGAAAAGGCAAATGTAGTAGCCGATATGCTAAGTAGGAAAAAGGAATGGAGAAATTATTCAGGTTGATAACTCGAGAGGAACTAATCAGGAAGATGAAGAGATTGGAAATAGAAGTGAAAGGACCCAGAGAGTCCAAAAGGGAAGTTTATAATAGAGGTTTGTCCAGCGTTGTTGGATAGAGTGAAGGGATAACAAGATAAAGATAAAAAGTGTGAGAAGATAAAGTGGAAAAGTTCAGAAGAAATAATGGTATCTTGAGAATTGTAGATCGAGCGTAAGAGTCAACCGTACCTAAACTACAAGATAAGAATTTTCATAAGGTATGTAATTTGGCATAATTTTGTTCACCCAGGAAGCACGAAAACGTACCGGGATCTTCGAAGACACTATTGGTGGTCAATATGAGACGAGAAGTTGTAGAATGTATCGACCGATTAAAGAAGACAACGCGCTTTCTACCAATAGATATTCGATTCAATTTAAATCAGTTAGCAAAATTATGCGTAAAGGAAATCGTTTAGCGACACGAAATATCAGTGTTAATAATTTTCGATCGAGACCTGCGCTCCACTTCAAAGTTTTGGGAAGAGCTTGCGTAATGGATTTCAAAGGTAACTTGGAATATCACTTACCCTTAGTAGAATTCGCTTATAGTAATAATTATTATACAAATATCGGTAAGCCATCGTACGAAGCTCTCCACGGAAGAAAATGTAGAACACCGCTACATTGGGATGAGGTCAGAGAACGACGACTTCAATTGGGACCGAATTTAGTACGACGAATGGCAGACATTGTGAAGACAAAAAGAGCTATATTAGTAGCAACTCAAGATCAACATGAGAAAAACGCAGATTGGCATCGTTATAATCAAGATTTTGAAGACGGTAGTTTTGTATTTCTTAAATGTTTCCCTATGAAGGGAAGATAAGGTTGGAAAGAAGAATTGAGTCTAAGGTTCGTGAAATTTTTTGAAATATTGCAGAGAGCAGAAAAAGTGGCGTACAAGGTAGCTTTACCTAGTGAACTGGAACATATCTACAGTGTGTTTTATGTTTCTGTCTTACGATCATATAAGCCTAATTATAAGCGTGTGATACCCTATGAGCCAATCAAGTAGGGAAGAATCTGACATATGAGGAATTCCTGTCCAAATACTAGATAGGAAAGAACATATATTAAGAAATAAAATTATATCTTCTGTGATAGTGCTTTGGCGAACTACGATGTCAAGGAAGCCACGTGGGAATTAGAAAATAGGATGATGAGGATCTATCTCCATCTATTCGTGTAATCTTGTACCAATTCCGAGGACGGAATTTTTATAGGGGGGGGGAGGATTTAAGAACCGTGAATTTCATGAATATTTTTTTATTTATTATTATTATATTATTTATTTTGATATAATAAGAAAACGAATACGTATTGGAACCTAAATGTGTACGAGATATGAGATAAGTAATTCGATTATATTAAATTGAATTTATAAATATGGAGAATTGCGACGAACTCGTGGAATGCCTTGTGTGGCATGAGAATGGAAATGATGATGATTTAATTAATTAAATGATGAAGGAATTAATAAGTGAAGGATTAATTAATATTACATTATTAATTAATCGTCGTAATTAGTAATAGCATATTAATAAGTAATTATTTATAATGTGTTATTATGAGTAACAAAACATTTATGAGTAAGTAATTGATGAATATGATAAGAGTTATATTTAATTGATTATTTGTTGAGTGCAATACATGTGATAGTTAATCGTACAATAATGTTATTAAGTGTTATTATGAATAATAATCAGTTATAGAGTAAACGAATTATTAAGTGAATAGTTAATCTATATTAATTGTTAATTATTATGAGAAATATAATAATAATCTGTTGATTTATTATTTTTGCAAGTAATATTATAATACTAAGAAAATGGTTTATAAATATAATGAGATTTGTATTTATTAAACTATTGGAGAATGTGATTATTTATCGTATAATAATAATCGATAAGGGTAAGCAATGAAGGAATTACTATGTGAACAATTAATCGATATTAATTGTTATTTACTTTTTATCATGAGAAAATAGAATATTAATGATGATTAATTGATAATGTGTTGATTATTATTATTGCGAATAATATAATGATAATAAGCAACTTGTTTATACATATAATAAGATTTATATTTATAAATGTTAGTTAATAACTTCATTAATTTATGAGGAATGAATTGATTAATATTTTATTAATTACCATTATGAGTAATAAAACAAATTAGTAAGTTATTAATATAATGAGATTATATTAATTATTATGTGCATGTATGCGAAATTAAACATATAATGTATATGTGATACAACTATATTATATAGTGTAGTGCGACATTTATGTGACTATACTATATATAGAAACCATATATTAAAATTTATTAAAACTATATCATATAGTGTAGTGCAACATCTATGTGACTATACTATATATAGAAACCATGTATTATGATTACTTAAAGTATATGAGTTACATAATAAAGCTTATGTGACAACATGTGGTATGTGGCTATATTAAAAGATGTACTATCATAAATAAACAAAGGTCATGT
Source organism: Panax stipuleanatus (assembly GCA_020205555.1). NCBI lineage: Eukaryota > Viridiplantae > Streptophyta > Magnoliopsida > Apiales > Araliaceae > Panax > Panax stipuleanatus. The sequence goes on from CM035120.1 coordinate 40,150,137, forward strand.
GGTGAATATTTCAATAGATATAATTGGAAATAATAGAATTGTAATGACATTATGTAACAACGTATATGTATGGATACATTAGAGGTGTATCTTATGGATTATTAAGTTGGACCAAGTGTATATTTAAATATATGAGAGGAGATAATAAATGATTATCTATTTTAATATTAATGTGAAATTGAAATAATAATTATTTCAATAAATATAAATAATTGAAATAATATAGTAATGTGGAAAGGTAATACCCAACTAGATTATATTCGAAATTATAAAATGTACATGGATTATATCATGTGTATATTAAACTTACTACATGTAATATTATTTCCTCATTAAAACTACATTGTAATTCTAATTGGATTTATAACCTAAGTATGTTATATGAATATGTATTATAAAACTAAGTATGCTGTATTGCATGGTTGCCAAGTTGTTGAGCTTCTAATTGGCTTGTCTTAAAATAACAGTCATATTCTCTTCACATTATATACTCCAAGCAAGCCTATTCCCTATTCCCTCAAACTCAGCAAATTCTAGCTCATGATCAATGGGGGAGTGGGAATCATGATGGGTTCTACCAACTAATTACCTACCACTCCATAACCTTCATGCAATCCTTCAATCCGTTGGTTTGGTTTGGGAGAGAAAATCATTGTCTGGTTATTGTTTGTTCTATAAATTGAGCCCCCTCCTTCACAAATTCATTTGCTGAGAAATTCTAAGTAAGAATTGAGAGTGTATTGTGAGTTGTTAGATAATTATAGAGGAAGAAGCTTCGATTCCAGCAAACATACTTTGCATTACAAAGGTATACTACAATTTCATTTCTTCAATTCTTGTTTTCTGTCAAAACTTTGATTCTTGAATTAAGCTTGAATAATGTGATAAGTTGATTGGATTATGTTTGTTAGTTATTATCTGAGTTAGTGGTATGTTTAAACTACAATGTGGCATGATTATAATCAAATTCGTAGAAAGAATTGAGATTTGGCATAGCTTCTGCCGAAGCAGAAACAATCAACTCGGTCCAGGCAACGGCGCAGCTGCGCCCTGGTTATACTAGGGTGCTGCGCAGCTGCGCCAGTACCGGACTTGCGTGTTGTTGGCCAAGGCCCTGCGCAGCTACGCCAGTTTTGAACTGGGGAGCTGCGCCAGTCCCTGATTCCAGTTTCTGCAGATTTTGTTCTTGCTTGATGTCTGCTAAGTGATAGATATTGAAAGGAATTAGGATAAGCATGATGATGGGTTTGACCTACTTATATGAGTATATGGAGATAACATAAACATGACTTGGCTATGATTGCATGCAAGAATTATGAAACGACATATAGTGTTGAAGTAAACTTAAAGTTTAATGGACGAACGTCAACGTATATGAAGCATGATTATATTCTAATTTTCGAGGCAAATTAGTATGAGGTAAAGACGCATGAAAGGCATAATAACTTATGTATATATAGTTCATAGTATGACAAAAGCATGTTAGACCTCACTAGCAAACATTTCTAACAAAAATGCAAGTTTTGAAGGTTGATATTGACATGAAAAGACCATATATACATTCTGATTTTTCGGGCATGTTTATATAACCTTGAAATGCATATCGGACCTATTGACTTATGTATACGGATTTCCTGATGTAACACGAACATGTTTGTAAGCCTTACTAATAAAAATATAAGTTTTGATTAAGAACCTTAACATGTTATTGCAAGTTTCGTATTCTGGAGTTTACGAACATATGAGATAATACTCATAGATCCACTCATGTATCATACATATATATATACCATGCTAGATGCCCTGATATCAAGTTAAGCATAAATGAAGCATATTTTCGAACTAATAACAATGATAGTTACATGTATGCGATGTGAATATTCATGAGTATGCTTAATACAAGTTATATGACTACCGTATAGGTTTAAATGACAAGCATGATAACTTATGTGAATTCATGGCGTTGTATGACCCTAGGTCGTTAGGAACCATGAATTAGAAGCTATATCACATATGTTTGGAACGAGGGAAAGTTATACAAACATAAAAGTATTCTTTAACGTATATATGCTATGCGATATTATATGTTGTTATTTGAAACCGATTTTGACGATTAACTTATAGAAATGCCATAACTTGCTAAAATAAAATGTATTTAGTATTGATTGTGGTTTTAGGTGATATTAATAAATATGAGAGTTTGTTGCTAGTTGTTGCGATCTTATATGATATGAGAATGTGTTTTAAACTCAAAACAAGGAACGTTAAGGATAAAAGTATATTGGCTGAGACTTGTGAATTAAATATGATACTATATAACTGTGTAGCTAGGCTAAGACTTAGCTTTTGTGTTGATTGTATATCCAAGATAAGATATGATGTTATACTATGTGACTAATGAATATCCTATACATATAAATATATATATTGCGATAGGGATTCGAAAGTGTCGATTTATTTAACGAGGATAAACTACGCATAAGGCAAGTTTCCTGACTTACACTCATTTATAGTGCAAGTATCTGAACCCTACTTTTATTGTGTTGCAAGTATCCTATCCTTGTGGTTACTTATTCGAGGAACGTCGTAAGCAAGTTCCCTAACTTATACTCTTTCATTGTGCAAGCTTCCTTGAAACCGTTCTTGTATATTAATTGCAAGTATCTGAGTACTCTTTTATTGAGCAAGTATTTGATTCATACTCTTTATTGAACACATATTCGAGCTTGTACTAACTTTGGTCGTACGAGTAAATAGGTGCTAGAATAACTCTTGCCTTACAAACTTATGTTTCATAGATTGATTTAAATCACGATTATATTCTTCGAATTATTGTTGCGAGTATTGAACTCATAAATTGTTCTTATATACATTGTTGAAATTGTCTACGCCATTTAATTCGGCTAGACCAATATCATGAATTGGAAAACGATCCACACCAATTGCCTTGGTGCGGACTCTTAGAAATTGACTGAGTTGAACAACCCTTGTAAAAAGGGGAACTATATAGTCGGAGTGCCGACAGTGGTGTGGTAGGTTATGCATAACTCCAAGTACGATAGGCTGATCCCCTAATTGTACTTGGTTGGGTTACCAGAAATATTTTTGGTGATTCTAGTAGAAGTTCGCGGTTCTTAGCGACCACTCAGTATCCAGTATTTATTTACTTGAAACTTTGAATTCTTTGGATTCTTTTATAAATTCTTGGTCCACAGCGACACTTAGTGATATCTATTCATTCACTTGAAATTGTTGAAACTTTTGAATCCTTTAATAACTTCTCAACCCGTAGTAGTCCTTATTCAACTTCACAGAATAGATTTGGAAGTCATTGCTATTTATTTTGTTCACAATATTCTTATTTGAAATCTTGAGCGATTAATTACCATTTTACCCTTGAGATTTAGAACTGTATATATTCTTGTTCACATTTATTGGCATATTACTTGCTGAGCAAATTTTTTGCTCACTCTTGCTTCCCATAAACATTGCAGTTAGGGCAGGGCAAGGTGGAACCCCAGGACAGAACAAGTGCGAAGGCAAGGCTATGGAGTAGCTGTGCTTTTCTATATTAGGATGTTTCTGTTATGTTATATTAAGACTTATTTAATGTTATGTATTAAGAAATGTTTGGTTTAAGTTATGAAGTGTATTAGTAATAGTTTCGAGACTTGGGACGAGAATATTTATGTTATATCCATGTAAATTATTCTGTTATTCCATTGTTTGAGATTTTAATTGTTATTAGAATTAGTACGTGATGAACCGAATTCGAGATCAGTGACGGTCTGAATTTGGGGGCGTCACAATCGCCGTCCCCGAGGATAGGTCTCCAGACCTATGGCAGTAACGGGCCATAGGCAAGGAAGCCTCTCCAATTCCCAAAGCTGATCATGCAAATATCAAAAGTCCTCAGTGACCAAGACTGACAAAATAAATGCTAAAATTAAAAAGGTACAGAAAGATGTACTCACCAGCAGAAATGGGTAAAATCCTAACCAAGCCTCCGTCACACCCTCCGAAAGCATGCGCATGCCACAGAGAAAATAGGCAAAGGTATAGGAGCCTCAATCATAGTCACTGAGGCGCTCTACATGTCGAGTGGCGCTAATCAATACGAAGGACACAGTAGACGAGTTATTCACCACGAAACAACCCCTGATGATAATAAAAAATAATCGCCTTAGAATGCGATCCCTAGCCCTCTGGTCATCAGGCGGGGGCTCCAACAAAGCCCTACTCTGGGCATCTATACTCAAGGGGCCAGATGGGACTGTCCGAACCTTGAACGTCATCGTAGGAACTCCCAGCAGGGACCGAATGACAGTGGGCGTAATGGCAGCCACGACAGGCACTGGCTCGCCCTCAAACTCAATGCCAATGATGAACCTCCAATCCATGGAAGTCATCATCACCTCACAGTCCAACAGATGAAGGGACTGAGTCTGGTGGAATCAGTGCTCAGACAAAGCCCTCATATACCCCCATGGGCAACGACGGGGTAGAATTGAAAAGAATGCCTGAAACCCCAGCCGTCCACAATGTCCCTGTACTCCTGATGCATCGTCGAATAAAGGGAGTGCACACTAAACCAGTTCCCTCGAGGCTGCGTAAAGCCGGGAACCTGCATCAAAAAACCAACCCATGTCAAAACCTGTGCCACGAGAATGGCAAAAAGGAAGAAAAGAATCCAGAAAGAAGAAAAAATTTAAGTCACCTCGTTGGCGTGAAGATATCTCGAGGGATGGCGACTCAGGTCCCTCAGTAACTCTTGGGTCTGCATAAAGATGCCAGGAACCTCCGCGCGTGGATCCTGGGCTAGTGCAGGAGCGACAAAAGGAGCCTCCTCATCATCAATGTCAAGCGGTTGCTCGTCCTGCGCTGGATGAATCACCGACTCCACCAATCTACTAGGTGGTCGGGAAGGGCGTGGCTGAGGAACATCAAAAACCCTCTTGAGTCTAACACCTGAGGATACCATGCTAGAACTGCCGGGTCTATCACGGTCCATCGACAGCAACAAGTCTCCAAATCACCTCAGAAAGGGTGTGGTAAGCCTAAAACCTGTGGCTTATTATTATCAATCAGTATATCATATATCTTTAGGTCCTAAAACATGCATGGGTCAGTCAAAAATCCCCAGCAGAGTCAAAACTGCATGCTTTTAAATGCCTAAGATTTTGGAAAAAATTTGCCAGAGTCTCCTTTGTAAAATGGACTGTCCACATGCACACAGGCATGTCTAGGTGGCCATTCAGTAGCACACCTACCCAAAAATAGAAACAGTTCATTATTATTGAAAAAAATCAAAACTAAACCTCATATAGTAGCCAAATTACCATGGACATTTTTTAGTTGAAAATCCAGGCTCACTAGGCCTCAAAAAGGATGACTAAACTGTTCAAAAAGAGTAAAATAACACTATCTCAGAATCTGAATTTTCTTACATCCAAACGTGCATTACAATAAGATATGTATACATATGTAGTCAAAAAAAATTTAGCAGGTCATATAGGCATACAGTTTTCATACATTGCGTCTAACAGGCCCCTAAGTGGTTTGCACGCTTTTAACGGTCAAAACTTGTAAAAAAGGACGTAAAACATTACTTGCACTGCGCTGATGGCGTAGGAACTGACAGAATTAGAAAATAGCTGTGCACGCTCCGTAGATCTGAAAAAGAAGATCGAAATCCTTTTGGAACTCAAAAATGAAATTATTTCAAATGAAATCCCGCTGCCCAATAAATAGTCCAGGTGGAAGCGGGCCCACCTGCGGCTGCCACCCCTCCACCTGTGGCACCCCAGGGTGGGTCCCACTCCCCCGGGCTCAGTTCAGTTTGGGTAAAAACGGAGTTTATAGGTGCTGCCAAGTCAAATCTGAAGAAAAATCGCTACGAGATTGAGCGGTTTGTCCTGAAATCCTGCGTTTAAGCAGCGTAATCCTAACAGAAAGGGGAACATTCTGAAAACCTTTGATATTCATCCCGGAGCCATGTTCGGGGTTCATTAATGAAAACTGCTGAAAAACTGTCGAGAAAAATGGGCATCAAACTGCCAAAATTAACATTGGTGAAGTTCGGGTACAGACCGAAATCCAGTTCAGCCGTTGGTTTCACTCCAGTGAAGTTCGGGTACATACCAAAATCCAGTTCAGCCGTTGGTTTAACTCCAGCGAAGTTCGAGTACAGACCAAAGTCCAATTCAGCCGTTGGTTTCACTCCAGCGAAGTTCGGGTACAGACCGAAGTCCAGTTTAGCCGTTGGTTTCACTCCAGCAAAGTTCGGGTACAGACCGAAGTCTAGTTTAACCGGTTTCTTAGCCCCAGCAAAGCATCGGGAGTGATCCGGTGACGGAGGTAATTTTAGTAATCCATCGCCAATGATGGAATCTGTTATACATATCCTCAAAAGAGAATGAGGTGAAAGATTGGATATTCAGCTCCCTACTGCAAGCTGCCAAGTGAAACCTATCATCCGGATAAGCATCGGAAGATCCCAGCAAGGTAACTCGATACCTGAGGGATAACCCCGTCAGAGGAGCCTTCAAAAACGTACAACAGCGTCAGCCAAAAGGAAATCTGCCCCCTGAAAATGCTGACAGATGCGGGAAACCATGGGTTTCAAACCATGGTAGCATCAACATAATAACATCCCCATCAGAGTCAAACAAACTATCTTGAATCATGTCATTCCCAGCAAAAAGTGACAAGAATAGTTCGCGATAGCCTACTAATAGATGACGTAAACAGCCAAGAGTAGCCCTTTTTCCATTCAAAGACACCCAGCCTTCATACCATCTCTAGCATTTGTCTTATTTCCTGTGTCTACTAATCTTTATTCTGTCCATTCCACTACGTTGCATGGATATGATAAAGAGGGGCATCTATAGACACTCAAAATTTTCCTTGCCCCAATACTAACACTGTAGGAGGGCAAAGCCGTTAATTAAATCAATCCCGGTACCGATACCGGGTTTCCAATCCAAACCCGACCACCAATGCCGGTCATCCAGTTCAAATTCGATCCTCAATATTGGTAAACCTAAATTCGATCCCCAATATCGATGAACCTAAATTCGATATCCAATATCGGTAAACCTAAATTCGATCCCCAATATTGGTAAACCTTAATCCGATCCCCAATATTGGTAAACCTAAATCCGATCCCCAATATCGGTAAACCAAAATTCGATCCCCAATACCGATAAACCGAAATCCAATCCCCAATATCGGTAAACCTACATTCGATCCCCAATATCGGTAAACCTAAATTCGATCCCTAATATCGGTAAACCTAAATTCGATCCCTAATATTGGTAAACCTAAATCCGATCCCCAATATCGGTCAATCAACTCAAATTTGATCCCTAATATCGGTCAATCAACTCAAATCCGGTAGACAATACCGGTCCTTCACATCAAATCAACTCCGATCTCCAATTGGACCGTCAGATCAACCCTGATCTCGATATGAGGCCATCAAATCAACTTTGATCTCTAATCGGACCGTCAGATCAACCCCGATCTCAATATCGGGCCATCAAATCAACTCCAATCTCCAATCAGACTGTTAGATCATCCCCGATCTCAATATTGGGCCATCAAATCAACTCTGATCTCCAATCGAACCGTCAGATCATCCCCGATCTCAATATCGGGCCATCAAATCAATCCGATCTCCAATCGGATCGTCAGATCAACCCCGATCTCAATATCGGGCAGTCAAATCAACTCCAATCTCCAATCGAACCGTCAGATCAACCCCGATCTCAATATCGGGCCTTCAAATCAACTCTGATCTCTAATCAGATCGTCAGATCAACCCCGATCTCAAGATCGGGCCGTCAGCTCAAACCCGATCACTAATATCGGGACAACCACATCCCCAATCAATCATATTGGGATGTCAACTCAACCCCCGTCTCAACCAGCGAGATACAGATCAGCCCCGGCAGCAACCCGGGAAGTGTAGGTCATCCCCGACAGCAACCTGGGAAGTCAGGACAAACTCAAGCACAAACCTGAAGCATCGCAACACCTCCAGAAGAAAACCTGGAATGACCACGTTAGCTTCATATGCAACACTGAGGACGAGCAGACTCGAATGGCATCCAAATATTGGAAACAAGTCTTGGAAGTCGACCAAAGGCCGTGCCGACACTACAGGTATCCCCGGGAGGGGCAAAACGGTCATTTTACTAACTCTAAGTCGATTCAGTCAAATTCAAGCTGAATTAATGCCAAAAAGGTCAGAACGAATCATAACGACGATCCCGAGTGCAAATAACGCAAGACAGCTCAACGGATAAACTGCGAGAAAACGAAGACCTGGTTATGAACCCGTCTTCTTGCACCCAGAAATCTTTTATCCCATGTCATTGTGACACTCTCGGCTCCAAAAAGGTATCGCACGCCTCAAACTGGAGCTCCGATCACAAGTTAGAAAATTTTGACTTTGACTACGCGTTTCTCAGAGTGCGTGTACTTCGAGACTACGAAACCCGGCACTGCGAGCCCCACCAGGGGAGCCGCACTTCTACCTGCGGCTGCCACAGGTAGAGTGGAGGCTCTCTGGCCTATAAATAAACGTGCACCCCCCTCATTTAAAAAATTCCAAAAGTCAGCGAACCTCTGCCTATTTGATTTTTTAACTTTTTCACCTCTTCCAAACCCAAATATTTTCACTCTAACACGTAGATATACCCATATTCTACCACATATCAAAAAATAACCGGTAGATTTGGACGTATAGAGCCTACGATTTGACAAAAAGCCCGTGTAGCAGTCCATTTTAAGTATTTTCACGATCAGAAAGTGAATAATACTTCTTCGTACTTTTATACACTTGCACGTTAAGTTTCTTTTTCTAAATATGCCCGGAACTTAGTTCTATGGCCGTTTTCGTCAAAATTTGGTACATTTTGGTATATAAACTTATTTTCTGGCATTTCTACAACTCGGATTGACGATCCGTCAGCTCCAGCAACTTTAATGCACTAAACTCTTTGTTCTGGAAACTTCGCCAGACTGGGTTATCTTCTCAGTCCGGGTTTGGCCCTTTTTGTATATATTTAACTGTATATGTATTAACATTTCAATTCTGTCAAGCCCGGATGTCAAATCCGAGATAGTTTATTACTTTTATATATATTTACGCATATATAAGCAATTTTCACCATCTCTGGGTTCCCTTCTCAGTCTTGGTTGACTACATTTCTGTCAATATATATATATATATATTTCAATTCCAGCCGGGCACCGGCGTGAAAACCCATCGCCCTTTATACTGTTTTTGCACTCTTCGCCATACTGGGTGATCTCCTCAGTCACTAGCTGACTACTTTTCTGCAATTTACATTCCAGTCTGGCCTGGACTATTTCGTGGCCTTTATACTATTTCTGCACATTTCACCATTACTGGGTTATCTTCCCAGTCCCTAGGTTGACTACTTTTCTGTACATTTATATTTCAGTTCGGCCTGGATCATTCTGTGGATTTTTTACTACTTTTATATATATTTATGCATATATAAGCAGCCTTCACCACCACTGGGTTCTCTTCCCAGTCTTGGTTGACTACGTTTCTGTCAATATATATATATATATATATATATATATATATATATATATATATATATTTTAATTCCAGTCTGGGCACCGGCGTGAAAACCCATCGCCCTTTACAGCTTTTATATATAATTGTATATATATATATATACTGCTTTATTCGCTTTCTATTCAACTGCTGCTTTAAATATTCATTTTATATGAATTGGCACTGACATATCTACGGGCGGACTAGATTTATTTAAATCTCGCCAATTCTAGTTTTCAAACGATTCAAAACCTCCGGACTGAACCGGGAAGCTAGAATGGCTGAGATTTCCTTAAATCTAGCTTTCTTTCTAGTTTCAGCTTTAAAAGCAACCTCGCGTCCCTTAGATCTCTATCTAGTGGGAACGAGATGCTTCGATCGTGCGGACCGGGATTTACTGAATGAATCTTCGGTTCTGGCAAAATTGGGATATTTATCTATTTCTGTACAAATTTGAACTGTGCAGGTTTTGGCTACTCATATGTGAGCCTAGGAATCAGTGGGATTCATGATTAAACTGATTAGAATCTGATTCCCACGATGGACAAACTCCGATTTACAAATGTACCCTGCCAAATTTTCTGTTGAAATGTACATGTAAACAGACCTTAAAAAAGTTATCTGGATTTAAGGCCTCAATATAATGAAAAATATGGATTGCCGTGTCAGAGTCCCTCCAATGATTTTCAAGCCCTTGAGGAGACCGACACTGGTCTATTTTTGTGGTCGAGGATGCTTCGCAGCCCGACAAATCACCATTCACATGCAGCCTTAAGGCTATAAAGATAAATATGAAAGTAGAGATACGCTTCAATTCCTATGTCAGCATAAGGGTTTGATAAACCAGCTTTCAAAACATCATTTTCAATTAAATCAAAAGAAAAGCTTTTCAAAAAATCAAATTAAATGCTTTTGCAAATCAAATCAAAGACTGATTTTCAAATCAAATCAAACCCTTCGTATATAGGTTCAACGAAGCTGGTCAAAGCTTTCAATCAATTAAACATAGGCCCAATTTTCAAACAGCATTCACTCACACATTTCAGTTTTAAGGAAAATATTAGAGATGCGGTACCGTGTTTACACGGGAGTTGTGGGGTTCCTAACACCTTCCCTACACTTAACCAAGCCCCCGAGCTCAAACTTTTTTTTCAAAGATCAAGTTTCGATAGTGTCCAGCAATTAGACCTCTTTCAAATAAAACTCGGTTGAGTTGGTACAACTATTTTTCAAATCTACCAACTGTCGACTCTGTAAAACGTTCGAATCGTCGACATGATACATGTTGGCCTTTTTCCTAAAAAACCCTTCAAAACCTTTTTCCTAAATAAAAAGAGTGAGGGTAGAGAGAACTTATGAAAAGAGATTAAAAGACCCGGGTTGTGACTCGACCCACGGATTTTTTAAACTGACATCGACAGAGCCATTGTAGCATGGTTGCACCAAGCACACTACATTATCTGCAGTGGCGACATAACTTAACATCAAGGCTGATCACAACATGAGCCATAAGTGTTTTGAGTCACTTTTGAAGGCCATTAAGAGTATATTGCCTGACGATAAAAAATTGCCCGATAACTACTACTATTGTAAGAAAATGGTGAAGAAGTTGGGTCTTGGATACCAAAAGATCGATGCATGTCCGAACGATTGCATGTTGTTTTATAAGGAAAATGAACAAAAGACAAGGTGCACGTTATGCAATCATGATCGGTTCAGGCCTAATAAAGAGGGTGTGACTACAAAAAAGACAAGTATACCTTTTAAGATTTTAAGGTATTTTCCAATTACGTATTGGTTAAAAAGGTTGTACATGTCTTCAAGAACAGCTGAATGGAGTACACATGAGAAGTTGGCTTGTATAGACTATAAGTGATTTCCCTGCCTATGGCTATATAGACTATAAGTGATTTCCCTGCCTATGGTATGTTAGCTGGATGGAGTACACACAAGAAGTTGGCTTGTCCGTATTGTATGGAGCATACAAAGTCTTTTAATCTATCAAAAGGTCTAAAGCCTTGCTGGTTTGACTGTCATCATCGTTTCTTGTCAGTAGACCACTCGTTTCGAAGAAATAGAGAACACTTTAGGAAAGAGAAAGTAGAGAATGATATGCCTGCACTGCGATTGTCGGGGACGGAGATGCGTGACTGTGTGATGAGATTGCCGGTCATCCCATTCAGTAAGATTGTTGCCTTAAACATAATCAATAGGTTTGGCGAGTCTCATAATTGGGTTCGGAGAAGCATCCTTATTGGTCTACCAATTTGATTCGTCATAATCTAGATGTGATTCATATTGAGAAGAATGTGTTTGACAATGTGTTTAACACCGTGATGAGTGTTCAGGGCAAGATGAAAGATAATGATAAGGCACGGTTGGACATGAAAGATATTTGTAAGCGTCCTGGATTAGAACTTTATGAATCTCCTAATGGTCAGATGGTCAAATCGCATACAAGATACATTTTGTCCAAAAAGCAAGTTGAAGATGTGTGCACATGGATTAAGACTTTGAAACTACTAGATGGATATGCCTCAAACATTGCAAGGTGTGTCACAGGTGGGAAATTGAAAGGGATGAAGAGTCATGACTACCATTTGTTCATGGAGAGACTCATGCCTATAACATTTTGGGATTTTCTTGATAAACCAATATGGGATGCTTTGAATGAACTTAGTCGTTTCTTCAGAGACATATGTTCAAAAATGTTAAATGAGAAGGACATGTCTTTACTTGAGAAGAACATCATTGAGATCACGTGTAAGCTTGAAAAGATATTCCCACCTGGTTTTTTTGACTCCATAGAGCATTTGTAAATCCATCTATCCTATGAAGCTCGTGTTGGTGGTCTAGTTCAAAATAGATGGATGTACCCTTTCGAGAGGATGATGGGAAACCTTAAGAGGAAGGTGAAGAATATAGCTTACATCGAGGGGTCGATATGTGAGGCATATAGTTTCAATGAGATATCTATGTTTGTTTTAGACTATTTTCTAGACGAAGTCTTGACAAAGGCCAATCGAGTCCCGAGACATGATGATGGGGGTAATGTTGAACTAAATGGTCGGCTTTTTGTATTTGGTCTACCAGGACGCGCTTATGGAAAAGGGAAGCACATATTCCTCTCTGAGCACGAATTAGAGAGGGCACATACTTACATTCTTCTCAATTGCGAGGAGATTGACGAATTTGTGAGGTATATATGTAAAATTCATATTTACTGGACATATATCTTAACCTGTAATTAATCTCATACATTCCAATATGTTAATGTTTATAAAATTTATAGATCATACGATGACGAGTTAAAAGCAAATCAGCCCGGCATCACTAATAAAGATATTTAACGCAGTCGAGATAAAAAAATTTGCACTTTGGCTAAAGGACAAAGTAAGTGAAGTTAATTAAGCACGACATATATAGTATTAATTTATGAATTCATTTAATTTAAACGAATTTTTGTAGGCTCTTAATGTGGGAACCATTCCTCCAAATATACAAGTCCTAGCTATGGGCCCAGACAGGGACCAAGTCAGCCGCAATGGTTACAAAATAAATGGCTGTGAATTTGATACAAAGACATATGCTCTTGGTAAAAGAACAACGAACACTGGAGTTTGTGTCCAAGGAGATTGTTACAATGAGCTTAGTCGTTCCTTTTATGGAGAGTTGGAGGAACTCATAGAGTTGTCATACAAGGGCACTTACGGGGGTCAGATTAACTTGTTCAAGTGTCGTTGGTTTGATTCAGAAAAAGGGATACGTGTTGACAGACATGGAATCGTCGATATTGACCTCCATAGGTCTGCGTAAGCCCACGAACTGTTTGTGTAAGAACCGTGAATTTCATGATTTTTTTTAATTGGAACATAAATGTTTATGAGTTATGAGAAAAGTAATTTGATTATATTAAATTGAATTTAGAAGGAAATATGGAGGAATTCAACGAACTTGTAGAATGCCTTGTGTAGCATGAGAACGAAAATGGTGGTGATTTAATTAATTGAATGATGAAGGAATTAATAAGTGAAGGATTAATTAATATTACAATATTAATTAATCATCGTAATTAGTAATAGCCTATTAATAAGTAATTATTTATAATATATTATTATGAGTAACAAAATAATTGCGAGTAAGTAATTGATGAATATAATAAGAGTTATATTATTATTTAATGAGTGCAATACATGTGATAGTTAATCGTACAATAATGTTATTAAGTGTTATTATGAATAATGATCGGTTAAAGAGTAAATGAATATATTAATGAAAATGAATATTTATTTGAATATAAATATCTATGTGTTATGAGATGAGTTAATTCAAATGAATTCGAATGAAAAATATAATAATAGTCTGTTGATTTATTATTTTTGCAAATAATGGTATAATAATAAGAAAATAGTTTATAAATATAATAAGATTATATTTATTAAACTATTGAGGAATGTGATTGATAAGGAATTACTACGCGAACAATTATTCTATATTAATTTTTAATTGTTATTATGAGAAATAAAATATTAATTGTTATTTAATTATAATAGAATATTAATGGTGATTAAAAATATGTTGATTATTATTATTACAAATAATAGAATAATAATAAGTAACTTATTTATAAATATAATAAGATTTATATCATATAAATGTTAATCAATTGTTATAGAGATTAATAATTTTATTGATTTATGAGGAAGGGATTAATTAATATTATTATTAATTATTGATAAGATAAGTAATTAATTAATTACCATTGAGAATAATAATATATATAAACGAGTAGATTATTAATACGATTATAATCGCTCGAGTTATTGTTATAATAATTAAACATATAAGGTATGGTGGCTACAACTATATTATATAGTGTAGTGTGACGATAAATGTGGCTATACTATATAGAGAGCATGTTTTAAGGTTGATTAAATTATATAGGCTACATGATCTATGCATGTGTGAATATATGTGTGTGAGTGAACATTTAATTGGTACCATATGAAATTGTTATAAACAATTGTTGATTAAAAAATACTTCAATAATTTAATGTAATTGAATAATATATGAAATAATGTAATGTGGTAATATTTGATTAAATTATACCGGTAAGGTAAAATGTACATAGATTATATATGTGCAAATTATATTTATTACATTATGTGAATTCATTATTGCATTGTAACTCTAATTGTAATCTAAATATATAGTATGTATATATATATATATATGATAGCCTAAGTATACTTGTATGCCTAAGTATATATATAACATGTGTATACATAAGTGTTGTGTATATTCATGATGCTACATTACTGAGTTCTTATTTCATTTATCCCACAAAGAAAGTCTCATTCCCTTCTTCACGTGAATAGCATTATTGTAAGACCCCGAATTTTATAAATAAAAATTTAATTTTCTTTATATATTATTTTAAAATAGTAAGGGGTTGATTTAATTAATGTAGTAAGTTGTGGGTAAAATGCGCAAATATTTCAAAATGAGCAAGTGGTTATAAAATATTCATTGTTGTCGGGGAATATTCGTTTGGTCGTGGAATATTCTTGTTGTCGGAGAATATTCGTACGACGGCGCAGTCATTTGTGGGCCCCACAACGGAATAACTGTCGGATATAGAAAGCGACAGAAATAACTTTTTTATAAAATAACGGCGTAGTTATTACCGTTAGTACTGTTGAAATACCCGGTGATTAAAATACAGTAATACCGGTGTTGCACAGTAGCACACGGTATTGCACAGTATTTTGAATTATTGATTCTTACGTAAGAAGGCACTTACTCAATTATTGTTACAGTAATTACTGTTCAATATTTTATATGATTGATTCAATAATTGCTACCGTTGATATTTTGTATTATTGATTCAATAATTGTCACTGCACAATATTTCACATTATCAAATCAATAATTCATATTATTTGAATAATATTATTAGATAGCATTATTGACAATGTCTAAGAAAGTTCTGTCTAGGAGGGGTTATTTAATTACGCGCCAGTAAGGAGAAATCCTTATCGGAAGGCCCCCTCTTTCCTGGGAACGACCTGGTTGTCAATATTATAGTTCTGTAATATTATTTATGAATAATTAATTATTGATTTATATGATAAGAAAATATTTATTTTGTGGATATAAAAGAAGGAATTAGTGCTAAGGTGTTTTTATCAGTATTTGGTATGGAAAATCATCCGTTTGTGGATTTCAGCTATTTTCGGTTGGGATTTTGGAAAAACTTCCTTCTACAAAGTTGTAGAGAATTAAATTTCCCATGAAAATGACATATAATTTATATTTTTTTGATAAAAGGACTATTTATTATGAATTATTGAAGTTGCAAAAATAAATATTTTTTTATTAAAAACATGGGTGGGCCCCACTTTTGTTTTTTGGTGGAAAAATTCTGAATTCTAAGCTGGTGTGCGTTGGAAATTCAGAAGGTTGAAGCCACCGGTAGCAGGTAAGTCAGCTTTGGTGTTCTGGTATTTTTCTATAAATAGGGTGTTTAGGTTAGAATTGAAAATCACATCAGAATCAGAAGTTTTCTCTCTCTATAATATCGAGCGTATTTTTGTGAGTATTTAGATACTTTGAGTGTTGCTATTCAGTGCAAGTTTTCTTCAGTATTATATCCGATATTTCAGTCAGAAGTACTATTCTTTTGAGGTAAGGGATGTTATTTTCTTTCGTAAACGATGTTATTCTTTTCAATATCATTATACCAAAATATTGTCATGAATTTTATTATAAAATTCTTACTTTTTCCGTTGAGATTACTATTCACGTGTACGGCACTATTCACGTATACGGCACTATTCACGGAAAAATTAAATTTTTATTTATTTCTTCAAGTTGCTTGTTAAGGTTCCTATCTTTGATTGGATCCAAATTTTGAGCTATATTCTTGAATTTTGCTCCACTAAGTATTATTATAGAGTATTTTTGAACTTTGATAAATTAAAATGCGAATACTTAATCTTTGTCCTTTATCTCACTGGATTCGTTGTTTATATTATTTTTTATCATCCTTAGTCATAAATGGTGATATAACTGAATATCTTTGGCCTGTAGAGCAAAGATGAATGATTACCTGATGAATATCTTTGGCCGTAGTGCAAAGATGACAGGTGTTGAGATGAACATGACCACTGGTGATACAAATGAATATCTTTGGCCTGTAGTGCAAAGATGAATATTTGATTCGAGATGTATATTGATTGATGTTACAGGGATAAAATATTGATTATGGACTTCTAAATCATAAAAGATGGTGGACCTCATTCTCTACATAACTCTTCTAATGAATTGATATTTCCGCTGCAGTTGTTGATCTAAAACTTGTTATCCATAATATTTTATCTGATTTGTTGAAGACTAACGATAATTTATTTTCCATTATCTTAGTCATAATATTCTTTACTGGGCTAGTTGAGCTCACCCTTTTATTCTATTGTCCTCTTCAG
The DNA here is from genome assembly GCA_020205555.1 of Panax stipuleanatus. NCBI lineage: Eukaryota > Viridiplantae > Streptophyta > Magnoliopsida > Apiales > Araliaceae > Panax > Panax stipuleanatus. The sequence goes on from CM035120.1 coordinate 40,167,217, forward strand.
GACGGGGAACAGAGTGATGGTCCGAGTTAGAGCAGTAGTAGTCCTCACTATTTCTAATAATTAGTGTGATAATAATTGTAATGAGGACTTAGTTTGAATGTTAATATTTTCTATATATTTGTATTGACACTCACAGTTGTGTGGTCGTATTTTGCACGACCGTGTGATATAAAGTTTGTATTTGAATTCTGTACCATGTATTTGGCGACTCAGAATGGGTTGGGTTGACTGGACCTATTTTGGGGGCCTCACAGTTGGTATCAGAGCTTAGGGATATGGTCTTTGGCGGAGATCTGGGAATAGAACTAGGAGGGGAGAGACGAGTAAATCCTTCACTAGTATGTCCTACCTAAGCTTATGTGGTATTTAATTGGTCAGTCGGAGCATAGGGTTAATATGTGATATGTTAATTTGTTTAATTAACCCTTGTTTATGGCAGTATTTGAGAATGGCAGCTGAGAATGTTAACAATGGAGTGAATGAGACCGTGGAGACACCTTTAATCACCAACCAGGAGAACGTGCAACAAGAAGGCAATGTTCATCCTGAAAACAACACTGATCAGACGATAAACGATGAGATGTTTAGAAGCTTTTTACAGTTCATGCAAAACCAGATGAGGGAGACTCGTGTGCAAAATACAGGTGGAGATAATAACAACACGCGAATTGTCACTGTCAAGCAGTTCAAAGAATTGGGACCAGCAGAGTTTTTGGGAAAGCCAGATCCGATCAAGGCGGAGATGTGGGTTAAGCAAATTACCAAGATATTTGATGTCTTGGGATGCACGGAGGAACAAAAGGTTCCATTTTCCACCTTTATGTTCCGTGGAGAGGCAAATTACTGGTGGGAATCTGTGAAGCGTACCCAGACTGTCGCACTCAAGATGTCTTGGGAAGCGTTCCAAAAACTGTTCAATAACAAGTACTTTCCTGAAAGTATTCGTCATATGAAGGAGGTAGAGTTTATCAGACTAGAACAAAATAACATGACGGTGTCCCAGTACGAGGCTAAGTTTGCGGAGTTGTCCAGGTTTGCACCTCATTTGGTGGAGAATGAGGAACGTATGACACGGATGTTTCTGAGAGGTTTGAAATCCGAAATTCGTCAATACCTCATTTCTCACAAATTTTCTCTATATTCGGATGTAGTAAACAGGGCTCAGTTGTTAGAACGAGATAGTGATTATGTTCAACCAAAGGACAACAACCAAGGTCGTACCAGTGGCAGCAGTTATCGGAACAATGACAACCAGCGAAGAGGAAAGTATCATGACAGAAGCGGTTACCACTCCGGTGGTAATCGTGGCCATGATAGTAGAAAAAGCGAATCGGAGGAGATTTCAAGAAGAGAAGGTACAACAATGAGAACGTGAAGACGTCAACATCAGCACCAGCATCAACATTTTCTAGGGGAGGAGAACGACCACCGGTCGTATGCTATAAATGCGGGAAAGAGGGACACATCAGCCCAAACTGCCCATAACAATTCAAAGCATACTATAACTGTGGAAAAGAAGGACATATAGCTCGAGATTGTCCTGTAGCGAAACCAAGTCCAGCGGGGGTGGTGATTCCAAAGGCGGTTTCGGACAAGTCAAAGTCGATGGTTCCTAGAAGAGCGTTTATCGTGGCAGCCCAAAACGCGAGGAACCCACACGAGGTGATTACGGGTAAGCTAATCATAAACTATTGCGAAGTTTACACCTTGTTAGATACCAGTGCTACCCATTCTTTTATTTCACCTGCTTGTGCTCAACGTTTGAACTTGACTTCTGATAAATTAGACTTTAACTTATCTGTTGAAACTCCGTTGGGAGAAACCTTCGTTACATCTACAGTTTACAAATCTTGCTTGATTCAAATTGGTACCCTCACCCTATCTGTTGATCTTATATATTTGAAAATACTTGCATTTGATGTGATTTTAGGAATTGACTGGTTAACCACTTACCATGCCAAAATTGATTATTTTCGTAAGGTTGTTAGTTTTCATATTCCTAACCAACCTGTTGTGCGAATTTAAACCACTAAAATCTGTCAATGTCATTTCAAGTCACAAAGCTATTCGTTTATTGAAAAACGGATGTCAAGCTTTCTTAGCTCATGTCACTGATCTAAACCAAAATACATCAGATTTGAATAATATTTATGTTGTTAATGAGTTTCCTGATGTATTTCCCGAAGAACTTCTCGGTCTACCCCCAGAACGTGAAGTTGAATTCTTTATTGACCTTGAACCCGGTAACAAACCCATTTCTAAAACCCCATATCGAATGGCTCTTATTGAACTTCAGGAGTTAAAGGTTCAATTACAGGAATTGTTAGACATCGGTTTTATTCGTCCTAGTACGTCTCCTTGGGGTGCTCCTATTTTATTCGTAAAGAAGAAAGACGGGAGTATGCGACTTTGTATTAACTATCGAGAGTTGAACCATGTCACCATCAAGAATAGGTATCCACTACCTCGTATTGATGACCTGTTCGACCAGTTGCAAGGAGCATAATTCTTTTCAAAGATCGATCTTCGTTCTGGATATCATCAGCTGAAGATTAAAACTGAGGATATTCCAAAGATTGCTTTCAGAACTCGATACGGGCATTATTAATTTCTAGTCATGTCTTTTGGATTGACTAATGCTCTTGCTGCTTTCATGGATATGATGAACCGTGTATTTAAGGAATATTTGGATCAGTTCGTTGTTGTCTTTATTGATGACATCCTCATCTATTCCAAAAGTCGTGAAGATCATGAGCGCCACTTGAAGCTGGTACTTCAAAAGCTTTGTGAGAACAAGCTATATGCCAGGCTGAAGAAATGCGAGTTCTGGCTTGAGGAAGTAGCATTCCTTGGGCACATGGTATCGAAACGTGGAGTATCTGTTGACCCGGCAAAGATTGAAGCAATACAAAGTTGGGAGCAACCTAAGTCGGTGACCGATGTACGAAGCTTTCTGGGCTTAGCTGGTTATTATCGGAGGTTCGTAGAGGGATTTTCTCGAATCGCTACTCCATTAACTCAATTGACTCGAAAAGATACTAAATTCATATGGAACGAGGAATGCGAGAAGAGCTTTCAAGAGCTCAAGCGGAGACTCATTTCGGCACCTGTTCTGACGATACCATCTGGTTAGGATGGATTTGTTATTTACAGCGACGCTTCGGGCAAAGGGTTAGGATGTGTTCTCATGCAACATGGGAAAGTTATAGCCTATGCCTCACGGCAACTCAAAGAATATGAGAGGAATTATCCTACTCACGATCTAGAGTTGGCAGCTGTCGTTTTCGCATTAAAGATCTGGAGACACTACCTGTATGGAGAGAAAGTGGAGATCTATACGGATCATAAGAGCCTCAAATATTTCTTCACTCAAAAGGAACTCAACATGCGGCAACGACGTTGGCTTGAGTTGTTGAAAGATTATGATCATACCATTCAATACCATCCTGGAAAAGCGAACGTGGTAGCTGACGCGTTGAGTAGAAGATCATACGCGAGAACGAATGCGATGCTATCAAGGCCTATTTTGTGTGATTTACAAAGGATGGAGATAGAGTTCAAAACTCCGGGGACCCATACGATGATGTCAAGTATACGCGTAGAACCAGCTTTGATTGATAAAGTTAAAGTTGTTCAAGCTACAGACCCGGAGCTGATGAATATGAGGAAGAAGATGCAAGAAGGTGCTATTCCAGAAGCAAGGATTGATGAAGAAGGAATACTTCGAGTCAACTCCAGACTTTGTGTTCCTAACGATTCTAACTTAAAGTATAGAATCATGATGGAGGCACACAACACACCATTTGTAATCCATCTTGGGAGTACTAAAATGTATCGTGATCTTCGACATACATTTTGGTGGAGCAATGTGAAAAGAGAGATCGCGGAGTTTATCTCAAGGTGTTTAACGTGTCAACGTGTCAAGGCGGAGCATCAAGTGCCAAAGGGTCCATTGCAACCACTTGAGATTCCAAAGTGGAAGTGGGAACACATTACCATGGATTTCGTTACGGGTCTTCCCAAGGTTTCTCAAGGCATAGATGCGATTTGGGTTATTGTTGATAGATTAACCAAGTCTGCTCATTTCTTACCAATACGGGAGACTTATTCCCTTGAACGTCTTGCTCGTATATACGTGAATGAGATTGTGAGGTTGCATGGCATGCCAGTATCCATAGTTTCGGATCGTGACCCAAGATTTACTTCACGATTTTGGGTTAGCTTGCAGAAAGCTATGGGCACGGACTTACGATTCAGTTCGGCATATCATCCTCAAACAGACGGGCAATCAGAAATGACAATTCAAACTCTTGAAGATCTATTGAGACTCTATGTTCTAGACTTCAAATGGAGTTGGGATAAGTACCTACCATTGGTGGAATTCTCCTACAATAACAGTTATCAGGCAAGTATAGGCGTGGCTCCATTCGAAGCGTTGTATGGACGAAAGTGTCGCTCTCCATTATGTTGGGATGAGGTGGGTGAAGCAACGTTGTTGGGACCAGAGTTAGTACGTATGACTACGAAAAAGATTCAAATGATCCGGCAACGGATACAAACCGCACAAGATAGACAAAAGAGTTATGCGGATCTTCATCGAAAGGACGTGGAATTTAATGTTGGGGACCATGTGTTATTACGTGTTGCTCCGTGGAAGGGAGTTACGAGGTTTGGCAAGCGAGAAAAGCTCAATTCACGATTCATTGGTCCATTTGAGATTCTTGACCGAGTAGAAAATGTGGCTTTTAGACTCGTTTTACCTCCAAGCATGTCTCGTGTTCATAATATTTTTCACATATCCGTGTTGCGTAAATATGTGAAAGATTCAAACCACGTTATTGAGTTAGAACCGGACGAGATAGCTGAAGATTTAACGTATGAGGAGGTACCTGTCAGGATTTTGGATAGGAAAGAGCATGTCCTACGCTCGAAAATTATACCACAAGTTAAAGTTTTATGGAGAAACCATGCTATTGAGGAAATGACCTAGGAGTTAGAATCGGAAATGAAAGCGAGGTATCCTCACCTCTTCGACACCCCAGGTACGTACGTCAATTTTGAGGACAAAATTTTATAAGGAGGGGAGGATGTAAGACCCCGAATTTTATAAATAAAGATTTAATTTTTTTTATATATTATTTTGAAATAGTAAGGGGTTGATTTAATTAATGTAGTAAGTTGTGGGTAAAATGCGCAAATATTTCAAAATGAGCAAGTAGTTATAAAATATTCATTGTTGTCGGGAAATATTCGTTTGGTCGTGGAATATTCTTGTTGTCGGGGAATATTCGTACGACGGCACAGCCATTTGTGGGCCCCACAACGGAATAACTGTCGGATATAGAAAGCGACAGAAATAACCTTTTTATAAAATAACGGTGTAGTTGTTACCGTTAGTACTGTTGAAATATCCGGTGATTAAAATACAGTAATACGCGGTGTTACACAGTAGCACACGGTATTGCACAGTATTTCGAATTATTGATTCTTAAGTTAAAAGGCACTTACTCAATTATTGTTACAGTAATTACTGTTTAATATCTTATATGATTGATTCAATAATTGCTACCGTTGATATTTTGTATTATTGATTCAATAATTGTCACTGCACAGTATTTTAAATTATCAAATTAATAATTCATATTATTTGAATAATATTATTAGATAGCATTATTGATAATGTCTAAGAAAGTTCTGTCTAGGAGGGGTTATTTAATTGCGCGCCAGTAAAGAGAAATCCTTATCAGAAGGCCCCCTCTTTCTTGGGAGCGATCTGGTTGTCAATATTATAGTTCTGTAATATTATTTGTGAATAATTAATTATTGATTTATATGATAAGAAAATATTTATTTTGTGGATATAAAAGAAGGAATTAGTGTTGAGGTATTTTTATCAGTATTTTGGTGTAGAAAATCATCCGTTTGTGAATTTCAGCTATTTTCGGTTGGGATTTTGGAAAAATTTCCTTCTACAAAGTTGTAGAGAATTAAATTTTCCATGAAATGAACATATAATTTATATTTTTCTTATAAAAGGACTATTTATTATGAATTATTGAAGTTGCGAAAAAAAATATTTTTTATTAAAAACATGGGTGGGCCCCACTTTTGTTTTTTGGTGGAAAAATTCTGAATTCTAAGCTGGTGTGCGTTGGAAATTCATAAGGTTGAAGCCACCGGTAACAGGTAAGTCAGCTTTGGTGTTCTGGTATTTTTTTATAAATAGGGTGCTTAGGTTAGAATTGAAAATCACACCAGAATCAAAAGTTTTCTGTCTCTATAATATCGAGCGTATTTTTGTGAGTATTTAGATACTTTGAGTGTTGCTATTCAGTGCAAGTTTCCTTCAGTATTATATCCGATATTTCAGTCAGAAGTACTATTCTTTTGAGGTAAGGGATGTTATTTTCTTTCGTAAACGATGTTATTCTTTTCAATATCATTATACCAAAATATTGTCATGGATTTTATTATAAAATTCTTACTTTTTTCGTTGGGATTACTATTCACGTATACGGCACTATTCACGTATACGGCACTATTCACAAAAAAATTAAATTTTTTTCTATTTGTCCAAGTAGCTTGTTAAGGTTCCTATCTTTGATTGGATCCAAGTTTTGAGCTCTATTCTTGAATTTTGCTCCACAAAGTATTATTATGGAGTATTTTTGAACTTGGATAAATTAAAATGCGAATACTTAATCTTTGTCCTTTATCTCATTGGATTCGTTGTTTATATTATTTTTCATCATCCTCAGTCCTAAATGGTGATATAACTGAATATCTTTGACCTGTAGTGCAAAGATGAATGATTACCTGATGAATATCTTTGGCCCGTAGTGCAAAGATGGACAGGAGTTAAGATGAACATGACCAACTGGTGATAAAAATGAATATCTTTGGCTCGTAGTGCAAAAGATGAATATTTGATTCGAGATGTATATTGATTGATGTTACAGGGATAAAATATTGATGATGGACTTTTAAATCAAAGAAGATAGTAGACATCATTCTCTACTTAACTATTCTAATGAATTGTTATTTTCGCTGCGAATATTGATCTAAAACGTGTTGTCCATAATATTTTATCTGATTTATTGAAGGCTAACGATAATTTTTTTTTCATTATCTTAGTCATAATATTCTTTACTGGGCTAGTTGAGCTCACCTTTTCTTCCATTGTTCTCTTCAGGAAATGAGAATATCGCGGGTACTAGTCGGGGAATGGAGTGATGGTCCGAGTTAGATCTGTAGAAGTTCTCACTATTATTTTTTTAAAAAGTAGTGTGATAATAAATGTAATGAGGACTTCGTTTGAATGTTAATATTTTCTACATGTCTGTATTGACACTCACAGTTGTGTGGTCGTATTTTGCACGATCGTTTGATATGAAAGATTGTATTTGGATTCTGTACCATGTATTTGGCGACTCAGAATGAGTTGAGAATTGAACCTATTTTGGGGGCATCACAGTTGGTATCAAAGCTTAGGGATATGATCTCTGGCGGAGATCTGGGAATAGAACTAGCAGGGGAGAGACGAGTAAAACCTTCGCTAGTGTGTCCTACCTAAGCTTAATTGTTATTTAATTGGTCGGTTGGAACATAGGGTTAATATTGGATATGTTAATTTGTTTGATTAACCATTGTTTTGTGGCAGTATTTGAGAATGGCAGCTGAAAATCTAAACAATGAAGTGAATGAGACCGTTGAGACACCTTTAATCACCAACCAGGAGAACGTGCAACAGGAAGGCTATATTCCTCCTGTAAACAATCCTACCGAAGAAATGATAAATAACGGGATGTTCAGAAGCTTTTTGCAGTTCATGCAAAACCAGACGAGGGAGACTCGTGTTCATAATACAGGTGGAAATACTAACTCGCGGCTTGTTACTGCCAAGCAGTTTAAAGAGTTGGGATCACCAGAGTTTCAGGGAAAGCCAGATCCAATCAAGGCGAAAAATTGGATTAAGCAAATTACCAAGATATTTGATATCTTGGGATGCACGGAGGAACAGAAGGTTCCATTTGCCACCTTTATGTTCCGTGGAGAGGCAGATTACTGGTGGAAATCTGTGAAGCGTACCCAGACTGTCGCACTCAAGATGTCTTGGGAAGTGTTCCAGAAACTATTCAATAACAAGTACTTTCCTGAAAGTATTCGTCACATGAAAGAGGTAGAGTTTATCAGACTGGAACAAAACAACATGACGGTGTCCCAGTACGAGGCTAAGTTCGCGGAGTTATCCTGATTTTTACCTCATTTGGTGGAGAATGAGGAACGTATGACGCAGATATTTTTGAGAGGTTTGAAACCAAAAATTCGTCAATACCTCATTTCTCACAAATGTTCTCTATATTCGGATGTAGTGAACAGGGCTCAGTTATTAGAACGAGATAATGATTATGTTCAACCAAGGGACAACAACCAAGGTCGTACCGATGGCAGCAGTCATCGGAACAATGACAACCAGCGGGGAGGAAAGTATCATGACAGAAGCGATAAACACTTTGGTGGTAATCGTGGCCATGATAATAGAAGAAGTGAGTCGGGGGGAGATTTCAAGAAGAGAAGGTACAACAATGAGAACGTGAAAGCATCGACAGCAGCACCAACATCAACTATTTTTAGGGGAGGAGAACGACCGCCGGTCGTATGCTATACATGCGGGCAAGAGGGACACATCAGCCCCAACTGCACATAACAATCGAAGGTGTGTTATAACTGTAGAAAAAAAGGGCATATAGCACGAGTGTGTCCTGTAGCGAAACCAAGTCCAGCAGGGATGGTGACTCCAAAGGCTATCCCTGACAAGTCAAAGTCAGTGGTTCCTAGAAGAGCTTTTGTCGTGACTGCCCAACAAGCAAAGAACCCGAACAAGGTTATTACGGGTAAGCTGATAATAAACTCTTGCAAAGTTTACACTTTATTAGATACCGGTGCTACCCATTCTTTTATTTCACCTGCTTGTGCTCAACGTTTGAACTTGACTCCTGATAAATTAGACTTTGACTTATCTGTTGAAACTCCGTTGGGAGAAACCTTCGTTACATCTACAGTTTACAAATCTTGCTTGATTCAAATTGGTACCCTCACCCTACCTGTTGATCTTATATCTTTGAAAATACTTGCATTTGACGTGATCTTAGGAATTGACTGGTTAACCACTTACCATGCCAAAATTGATTATTTTCGTAAGGTTGTTAGTTTTCATATTCCTAACCAACCTATCGTGCGAATCCAAACAACCAAACCACTAAAATCAATCAATGTCATTTCAAGTCATAAAGCTATTCGTTTATTGAAAAATGGATGTCAAACTTTCTTAGCTCATGTCACTGATCTAAACCAGAATACGTCAGATTTGAATAATATTTATGTTGTTAATGAGTTTCCTGATGTATTTCCCGAAGAACTTCCCGGTCTACCCCCAGAACGTGAAGTTGAATTCTTTATTGACCTTGTGCCCGGTACAAAACCCATTTCTAAAATCCCATATCGAATGGCTCCTATTGAACTTCAGGAGTTAAAGGCCCAACTACAGGAGTTATTGGACATCGGTTTTATTCGTCTTAATATGTCTCCTTGGGGTGCTCTTGTTTCATTCGTAAAGAAGAAAGACGGGAGTATACAACTTTGTATTGACTATCAGGAGTTGAATCATGTCACCATCAAGAATAGGTATCTGCTACCTCGCATTGATGACCTGTTCGACCAATTGCAAGGAGCACAATTCTTCTCAAAGATCGATCTTCGTTCGGGATATCATCAGCTGAAAATTAAAACTGAGGATATTCCGAAGACTGCCTTCAGAACTCGGTACGGGCATTATGAATTCTTAGTCATGTCTTTTGGATTGACTAATGCTCCTGCTGCTTTCATGGATATGATGAACCGTGTATTAAAGGAATATTTGGATCAGTTCGTGGTTGTCTTTATTGATGACATCCTTATCTTTTCCAAAAGCCGTGAAGATCATGAGCACCACTTGAAGCGTGTACTTCAAAGGCTTCGTGAAAACAAGCTATATGCCAAGCTGAAGAAATGCGAGTTCTGGCTTGAGAAAGTAGCATTCCTTGGGCACGTGGTGTCAAAATATGGAGTATCTATTGACCCGGCAAACATTGAAGCAATACAAAGTTGGGAGCAACTAAAGTCGGTAACCAAAATACGTAGCTTTTTGGGCTTAGCTGGTTATTATCGGAGATTTATGTAGGGATTCTCTTGAATCGCTACTCCATTAACTCAGCTGACTCGGAAAGATATAAAATTCGTATGGAGCGAGGAATGCGAGAAGAGCTTCCAAGAGCTCAAGAGGAGACTTATCTCGGCACTTGTTCTGACAATACCATCTAGTTCGGATGGATTTGTTATCTACAGCGATGTTTCGGGCAAAAGGTTAGGATGTGTTCTCATGCAACATGGGAAAGTCATAGCCTATGCCTCGCGACAACTCAATGAATATGAGAGGAATTATCCTACTCATGATCTAAAGTTGGCAGCAGTCATTTTTGCATTGAAGATCTGGAGACACTACCTGTATGGGGAGAAAGTGGAGATCTATACGGATCATAAGAGCCTCAAGTATTTCTTCACACAGAAGGAACTTAACATGCGGCAACGACGTTGGCTTGATCTGTTGAAAGATTATGACCATACCATCCAATACCATCCCGATAAAGCGAACGTGGTAGCTAACGCGTTGAGTAGAATATCATATGCGGGAACGAATGCGATACTGACAAGGCCTATTTGGTGTGACTTACAAAGGATGGAGATAGAGTTCAACACTTCGAAGACCCATACAATGATGTTAAGTATACGTGTAGAACCAACTTTGATTGATAAAGTCAAAGCTGCTCAAGCTACAGACCCGGAGCTGATGAATATGAGAAAAAAGGTGCAAGAAGGTACTATTCCAGAAGCAAGAATCGATGAAAAAGGAATATTTCGAGTTAACTCCAGACTTTGTGCTCCTAATGATTCTGATTTGAAGTATAGAATCATGATGGAGGCACATAACACGCCGTTTGCAATCCATCCTGCGAGTACCAAAATGTATCGTGATCTTTGACATACATTTTGGTGGAGCAATATGAAGAGAGAGATCGCGGAGTTTATCTCAAGGTGTTTAACGTGTCAACATGTCAAGGCGGAGCATCAAGTTCTAAAGGGTCCATTGCAACCACTTGAGATTCCAAAGTGGAAGTGGGAACACATTACCATGGATTTCGTTACGGGTCTTCCCAAGGTTTCTCAAGGCATAGATGCGATTTGGATTATTATCAATAGATTAACCAAGTCTGCTCATTTCTTGCCTATACGAGAGACTTATTCCCTTGAGCGTCTTGCTCGTATGTACGTAAATGAGATTGTGAGATTGCATGGCATGCCAGTATCCATAGTTTCGGATCGTGACCCAAGATTTACTTCCCGATTTTGGGTTAGCATGCAGAAAGCTATGGGCACGAATTTACGATTCAGTTTGGCATATCATCCACAAACAGACAGAAAATCGGAAAGGACTATCCAAACTCTTGAAGATATATTGAGACTCTGTGTTCTAGACTTCAAAGGGAGTTAGGATAAGTACCTACCATTGGTGGAATTCTCCTACAACAACAGTTATCAGGCAAGTATAGGCATGGCCCCATTCGAGGCGTTGTATGGACGAAAATATCGTTCTCCAGTATGTTGGGATGAGGTGGGTGAAGCAACATTGTTGGGATCGGAGTTAGTATGTATGACTACGGAATAGATTCAAATGATCCGACAACGTATACAAACGACACAGGATCGACAAAAGAGTTATGCGGATAATCATCGAAAGGACGTGGAATTTAAAGTTAGGGAACATGTATTGTTACGTGTTGCTCCGTGGAAAGAAGTTATAAGATTCGGGAAGAGAGGAAAGCTCAATCCACGATTTATTGGTCCATTTGAGATCCTTGACCGAGTAGAAAATGTGGCTTATAGACTCGCCTTACCTCCAAGCATGTCTCGTGTTCATAATATTTTTCACATATTTGTGCTTCGTAAATATGTGAAAGATCCAAACCACATTATTGAGTTAAAACCAGACGAGATAGCCGAAGATTTAACATACGAGGAGGTACCTGTCGAGATCTTGGATAGGAAGGAACAAGTCCTACGCTCAAAGGTTATACCTCAAGTTAAAGTTTTGTGGAGGAACCATGATATCGAAAAAATGACCTGGGAGTTAGAATCGAAAATGAAAACGAGATATCCTCATCTTTTCGACATACCAGGTACAGACGTCAATTTCGAGGACAAAATTTCATAAGGAGGGGAGGTTGTAAAACCCCAAATTTTATTAATAAGATTTAATTTTCTTTATATATTATTTTAAAATAGTAAGGTGTTGATTTGATAAATGTGATAAGTTATGGGTGAGATGTGCAAAGTTCACAAAGTAAGCAAGTGGTTATAAAATATTCGTTGTGTCGGAAAATATTCGTTTGGTCGAGGAATAATCTTTTTGTCGGAGAATATTCGTACGACGACGCAGTCATTGGTGGACCCCACAACGAAATGAATGTCGGATATAGAAAGCGACAGAAATAACCTTTTTATATAATAACGGTAAAACTGTTACCGTTAGTACTGTTGAAATACCCGGTGGTTAAAATACAGTAATACGTGGTGTTGCAAAGTAGCACACGGTATTGCACAGTATTTCGAATTATTGATTCTTACGTTGGAAGGCACTTACTCAATTATTGTTACAATAATTACTGTTCAATATTTTATATTATTGATTCAATAATTGCATAATATTTTATTGGTTCAATATTTGCTACGTTGATATTTTATATCAATAAGTGCTACTTTACTATTTTATATTAGTGATTCAATAATTGTCATTGCACAGTATTTCAAATTATCAAATCAATAATTCATATTATTTGAATAATATTATTAGATAGCATTATTGGCAATGTCTAAGGAAGTTTTGTCTAGGAAAGAGGTTGATTAATTGCGCGCCAGGAAGGAGAAATCCTTATCGGAAGGCCCCCTCTTTCTTGGGAACGACCTGGTTGTCAATATTGTAGTTCTGTAATATTATTTGTGAATAATAATTAATTTTTGATACATATGATAAGAAAATATTTATTCAATGTGGATTTAAACGGAGGAATTTTTAACATGTGACATTTGTTAAAAATTGGTATTTTATCTTTTCTGATAGAATAATTCATTCAAATATATTGTTATAATATTACATTATAGTAAATGATGTGATTATATAATAGTATAATTTTTATAATTAGAATGGTAACATTATTATAGTAAATTCATGGTATAAAAGTTAAACGAGGTGGAAGAGTGCAAATTGAATTTAAACTCTTATGATGCAAACAATGATGTCATCGGAGCGATGAGGTAAGCAAGGATGTCATCGGAGTGATGAGGTAAGCAATGATGTCATAGGATCGATGATGTCATAAATTATGGTAAAAAGACTATTTTACCCTTACTCTACCGAGCCTATAAATAGAAGCTCATTTCTTCATTATTTCTCACCAATTCACTAAAGCTATAGAGAGAGAAAGTATAGAGAAAATAAGAGAGAAAGAAGAAGAGTATTCTGCTATTACACTAGTGCAGTCTCCAAATTTTAAGGTAAGGGATATTATTTCTTTCGTATTCATGAAGAGAGTTATTTTCTTTCAATACTCGTAAGGGTTGTTATTCCATTTTTTATTATTCTGTTGGAATAACCTGTCTACGCGGACTACCGCATGCATGGTGAAATCCTGTTGTTATTCTATTCTTTATTATTCTGTGGGAATAACCTGTCTACGCGGACTACCGCCTGGTGAATAACCCTTCGTATTCAGTTGTTATTAAATTATGAAAATAATCTGTCTGAGTGGACTACCGTCTGACAGGTGAAAATCCAATTGCAGTTCGTATATTGTTTTATTTCAGATTCCTAACTCTAAACTTACTATGGTAAGTATTGATTCTATAATTCCTGAAATGATCAGAAATTCCTTTAGTTTTGAGCTTCATCAATATCATTTCACGTGAATATTGGTCTGAACTTTCTTGTGAAATTTTTATCTTTTTATGTCGAGTTACTATTCATGAGTTACTATTCACGGGATACTATTTACGGTAAAAAAATTTATTTTTTTTCTTCCAAATCATCTTTGATTGGATCCAGGTTTTGATCTTCATTCTTAAACTCTGGATAAATTCTCTAATATTTGTCTTTTATCTCACTAGATTCGTTATTCGTATTTTTTTCATCATCCACAGTCCTAAATGGTGATATAACTAAATATCTTTGGCTTGTAGTACAAAGATGAATGATTACTTGATGAATATATTTGGCCTGTAGTGCAAAGATGAATGATTACCTGATGAATATCTTTGGCCCGTAGTGCAAAGATGGACATGAGTTGAGATGAACATGACCAACTGGTGATACAAATGAATATCTTTGGCCCGTAGTGCAAAAGATGAATATTTAATTCGAGATGTATATTGATTGATGTTAAAGGGATAAAATATTGATGATGGACTTTTAAATCAAAGAAGATGGTAGACATCATTCTCTACTTAACTCTTCTAATGAATTGTTATTTCCGCTGCTAATATTGATCTAAAACGTGTTGTCCATAATATTTTATTTGATTTATTGAAGGCTAACGATAATTTGTTTTTCATTATCTTAGTCATAATATTCTTTACTGGGCTAGTTGAGCTCACCTTTTTCTTCCATTGTTCTCTTCAGGAAATGAGAATATCGCGGGTACTAGTCGGGGAATGGAGTGATGGTCCGAGTTAGAGCTGTAGAAGTCCTCACTATTCTTTTTTTTAAAATAGTGTGATAATAAATGTAATGAGGACTTAGTTTGAATTTTAATATTTTCTACATGTCTGTATTGACACTCACAGTTGTGTGGTCGTATTTTGCACGACCGTTTGATATGAAAGATTGTATTTGGATTCTGTACCATGTATTTTGCGACTCGGAATGGGTTGAGTATTGAACCTATTTTGGGGGCGTCACAGTGAGAGTGAAGGTAGTTAGATAATAATCGTCGCGAAAGATACAATAGATGTTTATCGATATGGAACAGTGTTGTGGATCCCAATTTTAGGGATAATGTCGGAAGTCTCTTTCTAACCCCAACTTTAGTGGTACCCGGGAGGGGTATGTAATGAAACTAGCAGAGTACTATATGATGTGATATGTTTTCATATGGCATGTTTTTATTAAACGTGTACATAGTGGCCAGATTTTGTTAAATAGTGAAAAAGGAGAGAATGGCAATAAAACTTATACGAAATATTAGATGTTTAACAAATAGATGATAATACCTTTTTATTTCTATACAGAAATGTCAATACCCCAGGGAGGAGAGACTCGTCAAGCAACGGAGAATGGAGATAGGGAATTGAATCAAGAACCCTTACAACAATTGGTAGACCTTATAGTAAATGCTTTTGAAGAAGGAATCAATGATTATAAGAAGAGACAGACGAAAACTTCAGAGGTAGGAAAAGATATTAATTTGACTAAAGGAGGAAAGGTTAATAATTCAAAGAAAGCGAACGAAGGTAGGATGGAAGAGAGTAGTAGTGGTAGCAGTAAGAATTTCAAGAGGAAGTGGAATGAGACTAAGTATGTAAGAGGAGAAGGACAACCACGGAAAAAGAAGGTAGAAGCCTATAAGAAATGTAGAAAGAACCACATGGGAGCGTGCTTGAAAGAAAAATATGTGTGTTATAAGTGCGGTGAGAAGGGTCATATTTCTCTTAACTGTCCTAGGGAGGAGAAAACCAAAAATTATTTTGCGTATGGATCTGAAAAATGTCAAATACGTAATTGGCAGAAGGAAACGAACGAGAAGGGAAACGAAAACAAAAAAAGACGGGACAACAACAACATCAACAACAATCCGAGGGGAAGTCACCAAGAAGGACTCAAGAAAAAGAACAACGTTTGCCCGAAATATGGAAAGAGTCATCAAGAAGAGTGCTGGAAGGGACGAAGCGTTTGCTACAGCTGCGGTCAGGAAGGGCATATTTCCCCGAATTGCCTAAACCCGAAAAAGATCAGAGGATGCTTCTCTTGTAAATCAGCAAATCATCGGATTAAGAACTGCCCAAAGAAAGGAAGGAATGAAGAAGACGGCAACAAAGGAAGCCATAGCGAGGAGATGACAATAATTGAACCAGCTCAATCGAGTGAACCAATGCCACGTGCGACTAACGTTATGCTACATGATGCAGTGGCTTTCCAAGTTGTGATGCCAGGTGCTGTCTTATTCAATAATATAAATGCGTATATATTATCTGATTCGAGTGCTATATTTCCCTTTGCATCTGAAGAACTGTGAGACGACTAAGTTACCCTAAGAATGATTAGGAGATCCATTGAAAATAGAAGTTGCAAATAAAGAAGTAATTCCCGTAGAAATTCGTTTACCGTAATCGTTGCGCATAAATTAGGGGATGTAAACTAAGCATAGACTTTATTCCGATCAAATTTGGGGAGTTTGATGGGATACTAGAAATGGACTGATTACATAACCATACTTCGATAATTGACTGTTAGAAAGAAAAAATGTGAACCTTCAGACTCCAAACCTGTCTAAGGGAATGTTTTATGGTAGCTCGTCGCTTAGGCAATTGTTTTGCCTTACGATGATGCAGGCCAAGATATTGTTAAGAAAAGTTTGTGTAGATTGTTTCACCTATATTGTAGATACTAAGAGAGCGAGAGTAGCACTAAAGAAAGTATCGGTAGAGATAAAAATCCAAGGCGTATTCCCAGACGATCTGCCCGGCCTTCCGCCAAACAAAGAAAACAAGTCGTAATAGATTTAGTACCGGAGACTGCACTGATTTTGAAAGCACCTATCTTATGGCGCCGATAGAAATGAAGAATTGATGATACAATTGCAAGAAATATTAGATAAAGGATATAATCAGCTGAGTGTGTTTTCCCTTGGGGAGCACCAGTGTTGCGTGTCAAGGAGAATGTTAGTTTTAGGGCACGTCAGATCAGGCAGAGGTGAAGGCGATAAATAATTGGGAGCAGTTGAATACTACCACTGTGAAATTCTCTATCACCTAGAAAAGGCGAAGGTAGTAGCCGATATGCAAAGTAGGAAAAGGGAATGAATGAATTATTTAAGTTGATAACTCGAGAGGAACTAATTAGGAAGATGAAGAGATTGGAAATAGAAGTGAAGGGACCCAGAGAGTCCAAAGGAAAGTTTATAATGGAGGTTTGTCCAGCATTGTTGGATAAAGTAAAGGGATAACAAAATAAGGACAAAAAGTGCGAGAAGATAAAGAGGAAAAGTTCAGAAAAATAATAATAATAATGGTATCTTGAGATTTGTAGATCAAGTATGAGAGTCAATCGTAACTAAAATTTGCGAGATAAGAGTTTTAATGAGGCATATAGTTGGACATAGTTGGTTCACCCAGGAAGCACGAAAACGTACCGGAATCTTTGAAGACACTATTGGTGGTCAATATGAGACGGTAGAATATGTCGACCGATTGAAAAAGACGACACACTCCCTACCTATAGATATTCGATTCAATTTAAATCAGTTAGAGAAATTATACGTTAAGGAAATCGTTTTGCAATACGAAATATAGGTGTTAATAATTTTTGATCGAGACCCGCGCTCCACTTCAAAGTTTTGGAAGAGTTTGCGTAATGAATTTCAAAGGTAACTTGGAATATCATTTACCCTTAGTAGAATTCGCTTATAGTAATAATTATTATACGAATAACGGTAAGCCATCGTACGAAGCTCTCCACGGAAGAAAATGCAAAACACCGCTATGTTGGGATGAGGTCAAAGAACGACGACTTCGATTGGGACCGAATTTAATACGACGAATGGCAGACGTTGTGAAGACAAAAGAGCCAGATTAGTAGCAGCTGAAGATCAACATGAGAAAAACGCAGATTGACATCGTCATAATCAAGATTTTAAAGACGGTAGTTTTGTATTTCTTAAATGTTTCCCTGTGAGGGGAAGATGAGATTAAGTAAGAAAGAAGAATTGAGTCTGAGGTTCGTGAAACCTTTTGAAGTATTGCAGAGAGCAGGAAAAGTGGCGTACGAGTTAGCCTTACCTATTGAATTGGAATATATCTACAGTGTGTTTCATACTTCTGTCTTACAATCATATAAGCCTAATTATAAGCGTATGACACCCTATGAGCCCAATCAAGTAGGGAAGAATCTGACATAAGAAGAATTCCTATCCAAATACTAGATAGGAAAGAACAGATATTAAGAAATAAAATTTTATCTTCTGTGATAACGCTTTGGCGAAATCATGATGCCAAGGAGGCCACGTGGGAATTAGAAGATAGGACGACGAGGGACTATCCCCATCTATTTGTGTAACCTTGTACCAATTCCGAGGACGGAATTTTTATAAGGGGAGGAGGATGTAAGAACCGTGAATTTTATGAATATTTTTTTTTATTATTGGAACATAAATGTTTATGAGTTATGAGAAAAGTAATTCGATTATATTAAATTGAATTTAGAAGGAAATATGGAGGAATTCAACGACCTTGTAGAATGCCTTGTGTGGCATGAGAACGAAAATGGTGGTGATTTAATTAATTGAATGATGAAGGAATTAATAAGTGAAAGATTAATTAATATTACATTATTAATTAATCGTCGTAATTAGTAATAGCCTATTAATAAGTAATTATTTATAATATATTATTATGAGTAACAAAACAATTGCGAGTAAGTAATTGGTGAATATAATAAAAGTTATATTATTATTTAATGAGTGCAATACATGTGATAGTTAATCGTACAATAATGTTATTAAGTGTTATTATGAATAATGATCGGTTAAAGATTAAATGAATATATTAATGGAAATAAATATTTATTTGAATATAAATATCTATGTGTTATGAGATGAGTTCATTCAAATGAATTCGAATGAAAAATATAATAATAGTCTGTTGATTTATTATTTTTGCAAATAATGGTATAATAATAAGAAAATGGTTTATAAATATAATAAGATTGTATTTATTAAACTATTGAGGAATGTGATTGATAAGGAATTACTATGCGAACAACTATTCTATATTAATTGTTAATTGTTATTATGAGAAATAAAATATTAATTGTTATTTAATTATAATAGAATATTAATGGTTATTAAAAATATGTTGATTATTATTATTGCAAATAATAGAATAATAATAAGTAAGTTGTTTATAAATATAATAAGATTTATATCATATAAATGTTAATCAATTGTTATAGAGATTAATAATTTCATTGATTTATGAGGAAGGGATTAATTAATATTATTATTAATTAATTGATAAGATAAGTAATTAATTAATTACCATTGAGAATAATAATATATATAAACGAGTAGATTATTAATACGATTATAGTCGCTCGAGTTATTGTTATAATAATTAAACATATAAGGTATGGTGGCTACAACTATATTATATAGTGTAGTGTGACGATAAATGTGACTATACTATATAGAGAGCATGTTTTAAGGTTGATTAAATTATATAGGCTACATGATCTATGCCTGTGTGAATATGTTTGTGAGAGAACATTTAATTGGTACCTCATGAAATTGTTATAAACAATTGTTGATTAATAAATACTTTAATAATTTAATGTAATTGAATAATACATGAAATAATGTAATGTGGTAATATCTGATTAAATTATACCGGTAAGGTAAAATGTACATAGATTATATATGTGCAAATTACATTTATTACATTATGTGAATTCATTATTGCATTGTAACTCTAATTGTAATCTAAATATATAGTATGTATATATATATGATAGCCTAAGTATACTTGTATGCCTAAGTATATATATAACATGTGTATGCATAAGTGTTGTGTATATTCATGATGCTACATTACTGAGTTCTTATTTCATTTGTCCCACAAAGAAAGTCTCATTCCCTTCTTCACGTGAATAGCATTATGAAGTCTAAAGCCTATGTTCCACAAACTCAGCAAACTTAGGCTAGCAATCATGTAATGGGGAGTGGGATTCATGATTTCCTTCACCAACCATCTACCAACTTCTTCTTGCCCACCATGTAAACTAACATTCCCGTTGGTTTGATTTAGGAGAGAAAAGTATTGTCTGGTTATTAATTGTTCTATAAATTGAGCTCTCCTTCTCCATTTTCATTTGCTGAGAATTTTGTTTAAGTGTTAAGTGGAGAAGCATTGCATACCTTAGTAAAAGCATTCTAGAATTTAGACAGAATTCAGTAGCAGCAAGCCCAAGTATTTAGCAGAGGTATAATATACCTTTCATATTTTTTTTCAATTCATGTTTTCTGAAATTTTTGTTCTTGAATTGAGTATGGAATTCATGATTATGTGATCAAGTAATGTTTGTTAATTGTTTCTTAGTTGCTATACTAGCTTATATATATGTTTAGACTGTTATATGGCTGATCAGAATCAAGTTCGTATTAAGTTTCTGTGTTTGGGCTGGAAAACTGCCGAAGCAGGCTGCTCTCTGGCATGAACCAGACACGACGCAGCTGCGCCGGTCCCCTGCATCAGTTGCTTGATTTCTGCTACGAACTACTAAGTGATAGTTTATTTGTATAACTTAGATGAGCATGCAAGCATGAGTAACACGTATGTATGAGTACATAGACCTAACGTAAGCATGTTTAAACCAAGATGGTATACCTTTTTGACGAAATGACGTTTGGTTTCAAAAGGAACTTAAAGTTATAAAAAGAGACTTGGATATGTTATATTTATATTCTGACTTTTGTTACATGTTATTATGGTTTAGAAATGCATGAAGGATGTGATGACTTGTGTATATATGTATCTTAAGGTAGCATGAACATGTTAGACTTCGTTAATGTAACTTACTAACAAAACATGCACTTTGAACATGGACTTGACATGTTGTATTAAGATTCATATTTTGATATTTTTAACATGTTTAATAATGAGTATAACATCACTAGTATACCATACATGTGTACTCACTTGTTAAATTCAATAAGAGGTTAACCAAGCATGAGTTTAAGCATGTTTTAAAAGTGCTAAACAATGCTAGTTATGAATAAATGATGTGGACAATCGCGAGCATGTATATTACAATTTATATGACCTTCTCGCATGTATCTATGATTAAATTGTATGCGTTGTGATTGCATGACCATATTTGGCCTTAAATTCTTCGAAATCCTAAACTAAGACCCTAACATGTAAAGGTGAACTTCGATGGTAATACGTGTATGATATATCTACTTGTGAGCATGCCTAAAACAAGTTATGTGATCACCTCATATGTTTCAAATAACAAGCATGATAGCTAATGTGGTTTCATAAAATAGAATGGCCTTAAATTATTAAAAGTATTCACTTAGAACCTATATCATGTAAAATTGAACGTAAAAAGGTTGAACAAGCATGAAAGTATCCTTTAATATGTATACATACTATGTGATATCATATGTTGATACTTGAATCCGATCTTGACGGTTAACTTATAACAATACCATAACTTGCTAAATAAAGTATGTTTGGTACTAGTTGTGGTCTTATGTGATAGTAATAATATATGAAGATGTTTTACTTATAAAAGGAACTCTAGAGATAATAAAGACATAACCAATTTAGTGTTATTATTTACTACAATGCCTTACATGATATAACTATGATATCATGATGTTTTATAATCTGATTTCGTACGACATGTGTGTAAGTAAATAATGACATACTATGAAGATGTTTAACTTGAGAGAAGGAATTCTATAGATAATAATGACCTAATCGATTAAGCGTTATGATTTAATACAATGTTATATGTGTTATAACTGTGTAGTAAGGTTAAGACCTAACTTATGTGTTGATCATATATCCAAGATATGATATGACTAATGGATATCATATATATATACGTAACTATATTACGATAGGGATTCGAAAGTGTTGATTTACTTTACGTGGATAGACTACGCTTAAGGCAAGTTCTCTAACTTACACTCTTTTACGGTGCAAGTTTTCTTGAACCCGTTCTTGTAATATTAATTGAAAGTATCCTAAACCCTTGCATTTCTTTATTCGATGAATCTTGTAAGCAAGTCTCTTAACTTACAAAACTTTGGATTTTGTGCAAGTATTTAAACCTTATCTCTTTAGTGCAAGTTATTACCCTACTTTATCAAGCAAGATTCCTAACTTTATTTGATTTATATATTGAATGCAAGTATCTGACTACTCTTTTTATTGAGCAAGTATTTGATTCATACTCTTTATTAAACACATACTTGAGCTTGTACTATCATTGATCGTACGAGTAAACAGGTGCTAGAATAATTCTTGCCTTATAAAATTATATTTCATAGCTTGATTTAAATCATGATTATATTCTTCGAATTATTGTTGTGAGTACTGAACTCATAAATTTTTCTTATATACATTGTTGAAATTGTCTACGCCATTTGATTCGGCTAGACTAATACCATGAATTAGAAAGCGACCCACACCAATTGTCTTGGTGCGGACTCTTATAAATTAACTGAGTCGTAAAAAAGGGAACTATATAGTCGGGGTGCCGATAGTAGCGTGATAGGTTATGCATAACACCAGGTACGATAGGCTGATCCCCTAATTGTACTTGTTTGGGTTACCAGAAATATTTTTGGTGATTCTAGTAGAAGTTCATGGTTCTTAGCGACCACTCAGTATCCAGTATTTATTAAATTGAAACTTTGAACCCGTTGGATTCTTTTATTAATCCTTGGTCCAAAGCGACACTCAGTGATATCTATTCATTCACTTGAAATTGTTGAAACTTTTGAAACCTTTAATAACTTCTCGACCCGTAGTGGTCCTTATTCAACTTCACAAAATAGATTTGGAAGTCATTGCTATTTATTTTATTCACAACATTCTTATTTGAATTCTTGAGCGATTAATTACCGTTTTACCCTTGAAGATTTAGAACCGTATATATTCCTGTTCACATTTATTAGCATATTACTTGCTGAGCAAATTTGTTGCTCACTCTTGCTTTCCATAAATATTTCAGTTAGGGCAGGGCAAGGTGGAACCCCAGGATAGGACAAGTGCGAAGGCAAGGTTATGAAGTAGCTGTGCTTTTCTATATTAGGATGTTTCCGTTATGTTGTATTAAGACTTATTTAATGTTATGTATTAAGATATGTTTGGTTTAAGTTATGAAGTGTATTAGTAATAGTTTCGAGACTTGGGACGAGAATATTTATGTTATATCAATGTAAATTATTTTGTTATTCCATTGTTTGAGATTTTAGTTGTTATTATAATTAGTACGTGACAAACCGAATTCGAGATCAGTGACGGTCTGAATTTGGGGGCGTCACAGTTTGTGTTGCCAACTCAAATAGTACAAGTATACTACACTCTTAGTGCTGTTAGAAAAAGGGATAGACCGCCTACAGATTAGCAAGTTGTAATTTATACTCCCACGCAAAATCGTGTCCAATTAGTAAACGGAGAGTTCTACCAAGAGGAGATGCTTCATAAACCTCCTATAATAAATGTGGAGGACAACAATGAAGTAATCCAGTCAGAGGTTGGAGATGAACCTAATGAATTGGATCCCGAGTCAGTACATATGCCAGATAACATTGATGTTGAGGAGGAAGAGTTATTAACTGACACTGACACTAAATATGAAGAAAATAATGGTTATGATTCTCCAATACATATACAAAATGATTATGCCTCAGACAACGATTAGGGTGTGAAATGTATGTTTAGTTTTACTTGTATTACATACAATTACATATATACACTTACCGCAGTTGTACCTTTCATTTATAGTTGTCGTAGTTAACTAGTTCATACAATTATCTGTCATTATTGTCCTTTTATGCAAGGTTTTACATACAATTACATATATACACTCACCTCCATTGTACCTTTCATTCATAGGTGTCGTAGTTAACTAGTTCATACAACTATCTGTCATTTTTGTCCTTTTATTCAAGGTATATGTTAATATATCATATAACTCCTACTAACATCCGTTAATTTTGTATGTATAGATGTCTTCTGAAGCCCTGCTAAAAAAGCAAGGCTTGGGTCGGGGGCCTAATCATGTCCCGAAGGCCCCGAGTAATCCAGATGATCGAATTCTTATACAGATCAGACCTCCTCCGGACATCACGTACGCTATCTATATATTACATATATAACCATTTTATAATATGATCATTAATGTTGTAGTTATATACTAATGTTATCTGGGTTTGTATATTAATTGTTGTATATTGTAGGGATTTTCAAGATAGCAAGATTGTGAAGTGCATTTCACAATTATGCTTACAGAACTGGCCTACGCCAGTGATTACGTAGGTGAGCACACCTCTCGCCCATAAGGATGCAGTTTGGGCTGAATTTCAGGTATATTTTATTTACTTTTGATAGATAATATAATTAATGTGTATATATTGTTTTGGATTATATCATCACCGTCTTAATATTATTATTGTTGTTTTATTTGCAGAAGAGGTATAAATGGGACGACGCGCATGCATCAATAATACATACATTGTTCTGGCAAAAGTGCGTCGTCTGAATAAAAGATAACCTGAACAAGGAACGACAGAAAGCCCTGAATAATGCATCGATCGACCATCCAGGGGAGGGTGAGCAGCACATGCACATTTATAGCCCGTGGTGGTGTGCGCCGGCCATATGGGCAAAGATGTTTGAGCTATGGCGGGGTGAGGGATGGGTGAAGAAACACAAGACTGCCGCCACTAATAGAGCCTCAGGTTTACCTGAAGGTGCCAAGGCAAAAGGCACATATAGTGGCGGCAGTATATCACAGCTGCAACATATTGCTACACAGGTACGTATTTTAAAAATGTCAATCATTATGTATACATTACATCACATGTTTACATATTAATATACGAGCATATTTTATAAGAGACTCAGTCTCAGGGTCAGCCTATTAATTGGCTGGATGTGTTCGTGGCCATGCACGATGGTTTGCCTGAGGCTGTCCAGATAGCGGTAATTTGTTTTTATAACTTAATATGTTTATAAATTAAATATTTACGTCATTAATTCTTAAGCATTTTATATTTATTTTTAACAGTTTTATTTTTAAAATGCTGACAGGACACTTATAAGAGCCTAATGAATGAGCGTTATCCTGAAGGCACCCTGCGACCGTCGATTGATCAAGAATTGTGGGAGAAGGCGTCAGTTGTGAAGAAAAACTACGTCAAAGGCCAAGGACAACGACGACGACCGTCTATCAGTGTACGGGCAGCTCTGCTAGTCAGTCTACTCAGTCCTCGTGCCATCCGATGCCACACACTTCTGCTGACTGTGTGAGAGCAATATGTCAAGATCGGAATCTTCTCCTTACACTAGGCGGATATCTGCACTTCCTGAGTCCTAAGGATCTAGCAGAGGCAGTGGCTAGAGCAGCAGAGCATCAGGATATATGAGGTAATCTTGTCATTGTTTAGGTTTCATGTTATTGTAATACATTAGAAAGGCTAGGGTCATTTTTTATTTTTCATATATGTTTAACTTGTTTTCTTATTTTGTTACAACCTCATTCGGACGATATTTGATGCGGTCCAGACATTTGTATTCTCATGATTTTCTCAGCTGTTGTTCTACATTAATATTATTTATTTGTTTACTGAATGAATGAATTAATGTACAGACGTTTTATATTCACGGATGTTTATATTTATTGTGTTGGTTTTATTGTATTATTGTGTTGGTCTTAATTATTGTATGGATGGACCTATGGATTTGGATTGTATATAAATTGTTGTGAGTTGGGACAGGTACAAAACAGGTCAATTTTTTTGGGATATAAGCAGGTACAAAATAATTTTTTTAAAAATTTTAGTATCAGCGGCCGCGGACGGTCGCTAGTACTTATCAACGACCGAAATAGGCTTTTTCCCTGTCAGCGACCGGACGCGGTAGCTAATACTGGTCACTGACATGAGCGACTGCAAGCGGTCGCTAATACTGGTCGCTGACACGTGGCTCCACGTCACGCCACAGGCTGACTCAGCCTGACACAAGCTGGCGACCGCTTCGGTCGCTATTGTCTATCACTGATACGTCAATCGCTGAAGGTGGTCGCTAATGTACTTTTAGCGACCAGAATATATGCGACTGGTATCAGCGACCGCGGTCGCTGATAGGCATCTGCGACTGCTACCGGTTGCAGATAGGCGATCGCAGATAGCCTATTTTATTATAGTGGTATAAACCAACCAACCAACATCCATTCGGGAGATTAATAATTTTGTAGGTGATGCACAAATTTTCATATATGGAGTATGACGTTGGTCTTGTACTCTATGACTCACAAATATTATGCATGTAATGTATTTTACCGGTATCTTCTACCAACCTAATTATTTGCGATAGATTTTTATTGTGTTACTAAATATGTATTAAAAAAAATTGAGTAAAAGGTGTAACAGAGGAGATCCAGATTTTCGATTTTCTCATATATATTTTTAACACTTCATCACCTTATGTGAAACCATCATCAAGGCTTTATTACGTGGTTGAACTAGCTAGCTAGAGCTACTGCATAATTAAATTGCCTTGTTATATCCATGTTTATACAAATATTTAATATATTATATAATTGTTTGCTAAACAGTTAAATTTTGTTGTTTTAGAATATTTTGGGTTTGTCTTGTTGAGTACCTGTTCCCGTCCCAACCTTGTAATGTCCCAAGAACTACCAAAAGCGGTGACCTTGCTAGGTAACTAAATAAAAATTGATTAATTTATTAATTAGACAAAATATATATTCATGACTGGTATAATACAATTTATCCATATTTTATCTAAATAAATTAAATAGCTTTGTCTAGTTATCAAGTATTATTCGTATAACAAGGTCTAAGCAAGGCACACAAAGATCTCTTAAATCAAGGATGAGCTCAAAGTGGGAAGAATCAGAAGTAATGTTGAACAATTTGCACACATTCTAATAAATATTATGTAATCCCTCGATTCCTATATAACTGACGCTTTAGAGAAAAAAATTGATTCCTAAATAATTGACGTTTCCATATTTCTAGGAGGTTTTTTCTCTTATTTTCCTAGATTACCCCTAAAATATCTCATCTTTCCAAGTGCAAGACTCCTATTTAATTTCAATCTTTTCTTTTACAATACGTGTGTTCCCAATTTGTTCTCTTTCTCAGAATTCCAAACGTCCCTCAATATGGCTTCAATTTTTCATACATTCTCTTTATCTCTGGATTCTCTTATGGATTCTTTATTCTCTTATGGATTCTTTATTATATGCTCTCTCTTCATCTATGTTTTCTACAAAAACTTTATGGAAAATCCTGTACAACTCTATGGCGTTATTGAGAAAAATAAATTTTCTTTTGATTTAAATGAGGAACCAAACCATGAGTGTGAGAAGATTGTACGAGATATTGACTTGAATTTGTCGGCGGATACTGGAATAGATTTGAACACGGTACCGGATGATGAAGGAGAAATTTCTATGGAAGAACGTCAACAACAGATTATTTTTGAGATGTTAAGAATTTTTCTCCCAAAATTTTATTAACTTCTTCTACTTTTCATGTTCAACAATTTTTGATGTAATTTTTTTTATTCTGAAATTTGTAGAATCATTTTGGAGTAATTATGAATGAACTTGAAGTTGGATGAATTAATTTATTTAATTTTTTTGATATGGTTGCATATGATCTTAAAATTGACAGAGGTTATGTATGGGCATGACAGAGGTTATTTTATTTGATCTCTCTCTTCATTCTCTCATTCAAATTTCTTGTTCATTCCAATTATATACATTTTCTGCCATATATACAGTGTTATACATGTGTTATTTCATCGATAACAACATGAACAGACTGATTGTTTCATGATTTGGTGCTTATTGAATGCTCAACTATTCTATCAATTTACTTAAGCTAGATAGCTAGGTGAAATTGATCAGTTGTTGTGATCAGAGAACTCAATTGGTCTGAGATCTCTAATTCTCACTAAATATAACTACTCAAGCTCATTTATTCGTTGATAGACAGTGTTGACATTGATCTAACTCTTGTTCAACTCAGAAACTTATTGTTCTCCCCTGCCTTCCTCTTCTTGGTTGAAAGAGTTTGTAAACTTTGGTTCCATGCTACTAGACCCTTCTTTTATTAGTCCAGTGATGCGTTCTATGAATTTTTCCATTCTCTCATCCATCATTTGAAACCTCTCAATAGCAAATTCCCTAAAACTGATCATAAGGAAAGGAATATTGACAATACTGGCCTAGAACACAAGCATCTCAAATTACATGTTTCCAGCCTACAATAGAAACATAAAAATAGAGAGATCAAAAATAAAGATGATCTGCAAAAGAAGCACATGGTGATTAATCCTCAAGTAATATAAATACAAGGAATTACAAAATTTTAATAGATAAATAAAAGGTGATGCATTCATATCCAAAATAAGAACAACTGTTTCAAACAAAAGTTGAGGTTTAGATCACACTTGAGTACTTAGTTGATCAAGCACATCTTGTATGAGTTTTGGATCACATTTCATTTGACGAGGAAGTCGACCTTCTCTTTCCAAAATGGCTTTCTTAATATGAGGAATTTTATATCTATTAGAACCTTGTGATTTCATAACCTCTATCATACATAGTTGTAATGTCAAAAATATACGATTCGACTTTATAGTCGAAAATGTGTCAAATGCTTTCTCAACGGCGTTGATAAGTTCATCTATGGTTTTTGGAGATTTCTCTGCGTTGTAATGACTGAATGGCACTAAAAAAACCAAGGTCCAAGACATTTAAGTCTGGAGAGTTTGCAGGTTGACACATTAAACGAATGTCAAAACCATCTTCTATTGCAGCTTGACAAAATTCAATATCATTGGGATCGACATGTGTTCTTGCATTATCTTTTTAAATAAAAATTGGATTTTTGGAGTCTCTACTTGGCCATTTATGTAGAATAGACGGTAACACCTTTTCTATCAAAAATGACCTTGATATGTTTTTCCCAACTGAGTCGATCACTTTTGTTTCTAATGTTCCAGCTATCCGATTCGCACTACTTCTCTTAGCTGCCTCCTTAGTGACGAAAGGAAATATACCAATTTTTTCTGAAAAGATTTCATTTCCTTCTGCATCGAACCTCGGACGAGCTATAACAGCTAGAAACATGACTTTTCCAATAAAATTTTTGCTTTTACAGGTACGCAAAGGATCTTCTTCATTTGGAAGAAGATAATAAGTCTCTGATTTTTTTGTCATGTAAAACCATTTCTCATCAATATGAACGACGTTATACATGTCAACAAATGTTGGATCATGTGGTAATGTATTTCTCTCAAGCATTGATATACAAAACTGCAATCTGGTTCTCTTGTTCTCTTCCTTCAAAAATGGTTTGATAACATTTGAGTGACGTCTAATGTTTCCTAACTTGAGATTTCTGAACAACGTTGTTTTACCAACATTCAAAACACATGATAGAGAATCAAGAGATGTACGGCGAGACAAAGGAATTTCTTGAATTCGTTCAAAATCAAGTTGAACTCTTTTGCGACCATAATTTTTTGTCCTTCTATGAGATACATCAATCACTCCATTGTTTGAATTATTCTTTGACTGCTTCCAAATGCGTTGAATAGTTCGAATCGATACTCCAAATATTGAAGCAACAATCTTTGTCGTATCTCGTTTCAATTTTCCATCAACACTTCTTTGTAGTAAAGCAATATAAATTGCTTGACGTTCATTGTTGGTCAAATTCTTATTTTTTTTGGCTCCTTGTGAGATACCTACATTCTGATCACTTGTACCAAAACTTTCCTCGCCTATAAAAAATATATATATAAAAGTCATCAAAATAAATAATTGACTAATAATTTTAATTTTAAAAAATAGGCAACAAAGTGTGTGTATGAAAATGCAGTAACAATTAGAACAACTATGAAGGCAGGGTAAAATATATATATAATTTCTATCATGTAGCTGGAGAAAGAGGTAAAGGATCTGACTCTGCAACGAGATGCTGCTCAGTCTCAGGTTCAGGATATGCTACGACTAATTGGAAATGAACACAGAGAACTGATTTCACACGCTTTGAAGGTAAATAGAGAAGTTGTGACGTCACCAGGGAATGAGGCTACCGAATTGACATTAGCACATAAAAGTACGTAGAAAAGCTAGCTACCTCTTCTAGTAGGCCATAAAACTGTTTAAATTTTTCTTTATTATTCTCTAGCTCAAGTACTTGACAATGGATATGCATGCTTTGGTAAATGTAGAGCAAAGAAAAGCTACAGGAGAAAAGCTACAGGAGTACTTTTTCTATTACAGAATATTGGGTAAAGAAAAGCTACAGGAGTACTTTTTTGTTGGTTAGTGGATTGAATTTCTACCATCTTCTTAAGTTCACATAATGCATGTGTATTAGCAATAATTTATATCAATGTATGTAACAACTTCATGCAAGGTTCATGCCATATTTTATATCCACGTACAAAATAAGATTGTTATTTTAATAAATATCACAAAAATGTGATCTTAAAAACTAAAAGAACTCCAAGTAAAAATGTGATTGTAAAATAATTAAACAACAACAGACCTATATTTGGATCAAATAATGGAGGATCATTTAAATCGATGTAGCAAATAGTGTGCGTCGAAATCTCCCAGTTACTTGCCAGAACATTCAAATCTATATTTAAGTTGATTTCATTCACCGGAAATTCTTCAATATTTGCCGGAAAATTCAAATCGAATTCTCGTATAGTAACTGATAAAAATGAAATATGTTATATTTTATTTCCTTAATACTTAATCTTTTATATCTGTTTTGTACCTAAGTACATTCATTTATCTTATATTTATATTTTAGGTACAATTGATTCAAGAAAGCAAAATGGGCTCAAAAGGAACAAACAAGGCCACGAAATATGCAAATGAAACCTGCAAGCATGTATTATAATGGGGGCCCACGGTTTGCTTGTGAATGGGAGGAAGGAGAATTAAGTGGGCTTCCATGCAATTCAATCCAAAATCATGGCACAAGCAGCTGGCAAGTTAATGGTACATGGGCCTACGTGGATTCGGCAACAAGCAGCTTAAGGAATGCAAGGTGGGAGTATCTCACGTGTGAAGCTACTTGTAAAGGAAATTAATTGAGCAGCTTGGTAAACAAATGAAGCAGCTCACGTGCATGTTGATTGGAGCAGCCCATGTATTTGTTAATTCAATTAAAAAAAGGATCCAGCAGCTCCGGATTGGAAAAGGAATAGGCAGCAGCTTGCAAATGTACTTAGCAGCCCACGAAATCAGTTTGCAAAGTAACAAATCAAGTGGGCTTAAGTCATTAAAGGAGGTTCACGTGCTTGACTAAAAGGGAATTGAAGCAGCTGGCTGGACAGTAGTATATTCCGCCCCAGCGGGGAATTAAACGAGGGAAGTTCCGTCCCAGCGGGTAGGCAAAAAAATAATGAGCAGTTTGTTCTTTTTCGAAGTGGATTTGCTGCAATACTAGGGCATCTTTAGGGATGCGTTTTAATAGTTATAAATAAGGGATTGATTCTCTTGTATTTTTTATCTTCTTTTCCTCTTTCATATTAGTTCGAGGATTGCTTGGAGTCATGAACTAATTCTTCCAACTCAGTTCTGAAGGGATGTTGAACCTTATTCATAATTAACTGTTTGATCAAGTTTATTTTATTTATTCCTTCTTGCATGAGATTTATTCTGATAATCTACTTTAACTTCTTGTATGTTATTCAATCTACTAATTTGGTTTCTGCAGGATTAAATTAGTGAATTGATATCATCTGCTAGATTAAGATTGGTATTACATGTAATTGATATCTGTCTTCATCCCAAGTAGCAAATTAGTTATACTAATTGTGGACAAGCTTTTGTGTATTACTAAGGTTGTCAGGAAACAAGTTAAACAAATCGAGCTTATGTGTTTGTTGCTTGGATTAGCCTAATTCTCTATTTCTTAATGCTTCTGTTATATTAAATCTAGAGAGCTTGTTCTAGGTTATATTACAGTTAGAATCTGGTGAAGAGCTTGTTTCATACAGTGACGATCTAAGGAGAATTTCGAGTAGCAGAGCTTGTTGCTATCTAGGGCTAATAGTTTCATTGAAGGATAAATATTGTAAAATTTGATTATTCCATAATTGTGAAAAGGTAATACTGAACTGAAGAACTGAAGCTTTTTATTCATTGTTAATTCTTATTAGTTTATTCTTGTTAATTTAGTTTAATTAATTCAAAACCCCCGTTTCATTAGAAATCATAGGATAAGTATAAAACAAATCACTCTCTGTGGGATCGATCCTTGCTTACTACTGTGCCAATTGTTTGAATTTGTAAAGTAAAAGTGAGGTTAATTTAGGAGTGTAAACGACTGCTCCCAAATTTTGGCGCCGTTGCCGGGGAGTGTTATTTGTATTTGTTTATTCTTTGTTTTCGTTTATTTTTATTATTATCTTTTTCTTTTTCTTTTTGTTTTATGACTCAATCCTCTCACTTTATTTACTTAAATTTTGATCAAGAGATAGAGAAAATTGCAGATACAAAAGAAACTCTTGTTCCAACACTTAAAAAGGAATATATGGCGGTGCCGAACAACAACCGAACTTTGAAACAACTGGTTATTCCTGATTTTGATCAACCATCTTGGTGTATTGAATATCCTACTTTAGACGTTGCTTTTGAACTTAACTCTGGACTAATTCGCTTTTTGCCTATTTTTCGTGGTCTTACAGGTGAAAATCCATATACGCATCTAAAGGAGTTCCATATGGTGTGTTCCACGATGAAATCACAAGGAGTGATAGAGGAGCAGATCAAGCTTAGACTTTTTTCATTCTCCTTAGCAGATTTGGCTAAAGACTGGTTATACTATCTTCTTTCAGGATCGATACGATCATGGACTTATATGCAAAGGCTATTCTTGGAGAAGTATTTTCCAGCATTAAGAGTTACCGATATAAGGAAGGAGATATGTGGAATCAGGCAGTTCAATGGAGAAACTCTCTACGAGTATTGGGAAAGGTTAAAAAAGTTGTGTTCCAGCTGTCCACCTCACGAGATTGATGAGCAACACTTGATTCAGTACTTCTACGAGGGACTGATGTGACACCCCCAAATTCGGGTACTTCAATTTCCACGGGACTTGGTGTTCACTGTACAAATATCATCTATCTATCTACCCATAATAAATGCAAACCATGAAATAAATAGAAATAATCCTCCCCTTATGGGGTTACAACATCTGAAAATAAATACATCAATCCCAAGTAATACTAACCTTAAACATCTGTGCAGAACATAACAAATAAATAGTCTTACACAACTTTAACATAGAGCTGAAACATAAACATATAAAATAAACAATAAGTATTCATCACTTGTTGACCTTGCCCTTGCCTTTGCTAGTAGAAGGCTCGTCGGACCTTTCGTTCTTAACTGCAATGTTATTATTACGCAAGAGTGAGCACGATTGCCCACAAGTATAATAATATGACAACAATATAATAACATGCGAGTGAATCAAAGACATCTGAATAAAGAAACTCAACTTTTGACTCGAGGATAAATAACAGGAATCAAAAGAACATCTGAGGGTCATAAGACCTTGAACTATATCCTAGGTTGTAAAGTGTTTATACTTTAAACCTTTAACAGTCATAAGACTATGGACTCTACTTCTCGTACTTAGGGGGATCAGCCCTTAGTACCATACTGTGCACAATATCTCAACGCTAAAGCGTAAATAATCCCCTTTACAGGGTTGTTCATCTCAGTTTTGACATCAGAGTCCGCACCAAAGAAAGTTTGGTTTGGATAAGCTCAATAAGTATTCTAGAATTTAGAACGTACATCAACTATGGACTAGTCGAATAAATAAGGGTTCACTAGTCCTATAAGTTCAACAATAACATCGATATTCAACTTGAATGGTAAATCTCAAGAGTATACAATCGAATAAGTATTGTATAGCTGAATCATGCTTAAAAGAGTTATAGCATCAAATATGAAACCTTTGAACTTGAACAATTAAAAATAAGAGCTCGCACGATATAGAACACAAGTCTAAGACTTGATAAATGAATAACTTAGAATGTTAAGAAACTTGCTTAATAACAATAAGTTAGAGATAGGATACTTGCTCAATGTAAAAGTAAAGTTTGAGTTTAGAAAACTTGCAAAATATTAAACAAGTTTAAGGATAGGAAACTTGCCTCTCGCATAAGCTACAATTTATAATTCACGTTCTTTATTAAGTCCTACATATCAATACATTTACAATACACATTAATCAATAACGTAACTAGCATCACAAGTTCATTCTCTTTTGTCTAAACTCTGGTTATGATTATACTAATCAAATCACAACACTTGTCTTCATAAAATATTAGATTTCACGAACGACTAGCTAACTATGCGTTTAACAGTTCAATTAAACATGTAAGTACCTCATTGACATGTTAAGAATCTATTTTAACATTCCATTATATGTCTAACACATTTTTATGTTCATTAGATTAGGTTACTATTACATTCCCTAGACTAAAATAATTAAAATTCTCATTTATGGACAAACTACATAGTGGCGCTGCGGTGCCACCATA
Organism: Panax stipuleanatus; assembly: GCA_020205555.1. Lineage (NCBI taxonomy): Eukaryota > Viridiplantae > Streptophyta > Magnoliopsida > Apiales > Araliaceae > Panax > Panax stipuleanatus. Next base: position 40,201,936 of record CM035120.1, read on the forward strand.
CAAGCTATCCTTTGCGCTGCGGCGCGGCTACCGCTGCGGCGCGGACCTTAAGGTCTGGAGCTGGCGCTGCGGCGCGACATGCCAGTTCCAGATTCTGAGGTTCGCGAAGAAAACAGAACTTGACCAAAACATCCAATTGATTTATTCACACATGAATTTAAGCATACCCAGACACTATAATACACATATAATCATTACCCAACCTTTTTAGCACTATTTTAATGAGTTAAAATATACAATTATTTGAATCAATCATATAATTTTACTGTTTTTCATACTTTATAAAGTTTTGAAAGAAAAACAAGAAATTCAACGTTACGGATTCGTTATAACACCGAATTCGTTCGTTTAACTTTCGTTTTGTTTGTTTAAACGTGTATAATTATATTAAATCATCAATTTAAAGTTAAACCATTGATTCATGGCATAAAAATTGTACGTAAGGGCCGTATGGGCCACATATAGAATTTCTATACTCTGTAATTTTGAAAACCCAAATATAACAAAATTTGATGGTTTGATCACTGAAGTTATGCATATATGACATATAATTTGTTATAAACACATATGAACATATAGCCATATAATGAACAAATATCAATTTTTCCATTCACAGAGAATTTTTAAAGCACGTAAATGGAAAACTCTGTAACTTTTCGTAAACCCAATTAAGGCCTAATTTCATGAATTCAACTATTTTAAACCATTCATACCAAATATAAAAACATGTAATAATCATACAATAACACATATATGAGCATACAATCTACAATTGCAAATTCTTTCCATATACAGAGAACTCAGAATATATGTTAATTAAGGAAACATAGTACGTGAAATAAAATTGGGACAAATGAATTACCCCTTGCAAACTCTGTGAAAACGATATGGATTCTATTTCTCAATCTCTCAATTCTCTCTATGTATTTCTCTCTAAGTTTCTCTCTAAAATTCTCTCCTTTCTTTGTTTGTAATATGAAATATAAGTCTGATGTATACGGTATATGTATAGTGTAGTATAGTGGGTGAGTAATGGGTGAGTGGCGTCAGTTAATCCGTAATGGGTTAACTGGTGCAACTCCCTTTAGGGCCATGTTTGCTAGCTCTCTTATTCTTCCTTTCCATTTATTTTAATAAAGCTCTTATTATATAGTTAATTAATGTCACACTCAATTTAATCAAATAATGTTATTTAAATCAATTAAATTAAATAGCATAAATCCACATTAAATCACATAGTCACATAATTAAAATTCTTATTTATTAATTATGTCAAATCATAAATCTTTAATTAATTGTTAAATTAATTAGAACACATTATGCTTATTAATTAATATATTAAATCAAATAAGCTCAGTTAAGTGCATCATTGAATATAAAAATTTCTCCACATTAATTTAATCAATGTAACACATATAATTAAATTAATCTATCACAAATTCATCAATTAATTATTTAACTCAATAATTAAATCATCAAAAAATATTCATTTAATTCAATAAATATTCAAACTACATTACAAAAATCTCGTTCGTCACAACTGATACCAATGGAAAGAAGTATGATCGATGCGGCTAGTGGAGGAGCATTAGTAGACAAGACACCAGAGGCTACAAGAAATCTGATTGCAAACATGGCTGCTAACTCACAACAATACGGAACAAGGGATGATCATTCTCCATAAAGGGTAAGTGAGGTAAGCACGAGTGAGTTGGTACAATAGATTTCTAACTTAACTGCTGTGGTGCAACAATTAACAACAGGGAATATGCAAGTTGCAAAAGTATGTGGAATTTACTCAAAATCAGGGCATACGACAAATGATTGTCCCATAGTGCAAGAGGATGTAATTATTCATCAAGTTAATGTTATGGGGACATTCTCCGGACAAAATCCACATCAATGTGATCCTTGGGCAGACACTCATAATTCTAGATGGAGAGATCATCCCGACCTGAGCTATGAAGGTACTAGGCCACCAATGCAACCTTTCTTTTCAAATATGCAGCAAGATTTTCAACAGACTCAACCTCAGTACCCCACATATACCGAAGAAGTACTTACCAATTCTAGACCATCTCTTGAGGATATGTTCAAAGCATTCATAAGCCAGACACAGCAGTTCCAGCAGGATACAAGGACTTCTGTTCAAGAATTGAGGAACAAAGTGGGTCAGCTTGCAGCCACGGTAGGGAGGTTGGAATCTCAAGGCTTAGAGAGGTCACTCTCTCATACTATTGAGAACGTAAGTGCAATTACCCTGGGATGTGAAGATGAGGAGCGAGAGGACATAATGCTTGCTTCAGAAACAGACAGTAGTGCTATGTGTGACAATGAAGTGAACATGGAGTTTGATGAGGAGGAACAAGAGGAAGATTTGATAATTTTTGTAGATCTTCACAAGGAAGATATGGATGGTACAACTTCATCGGTACAAACAACGAAGACACTACATGATATATACCATGGGACCTTCACTATGGAATTAGATGAGGCCCATGTCCAGTTCAGCATATATGAAGTTAAAAGGTATCTTGGTAATATTAAGTCTGTTTCTTCTACTGATGTTGTTGACTCTATAGTGCAGGAATCTCTTGAGCAAATAAATAATGAGGATTTGAGGGCTGGAATGGAGCAAAATCAGGATCTAAAGGATGCTCCTAATGAATTGAAATTGTTACCAGTCCACTTGAAGTTTACAACTCCAATTACATAGAATAAGAGGGAAAGAGGTCGAGCCAACGACCAAAAACAAAGACGCTGTAAGGGAGGCAACCCATAGGGGAGTATCTCTCTACTTTTCTTTACATTTTATTTTACATTGGGGACAATGTAAGTTTTAAGTGTGGGGGGAAGCATTTAGATATTTTTCAAATTTTTTATTTTTTGTGGGTATATTCACGGCAAACCCTCACAAGACAAAACTCGTCCACTTGGGTTAACCTTGGGGTTTAAAGGCTTATTGAACATGCTAAGTGCAATCGTGTTTTCTACGAAAATGGAGTAGTGTTAGGATGTCTCTCTTGAGCAATAAGTTAATTTTGACTTTGATATTTGACCAATGATAAAATCTTTATTTTTTTATGATAACTTCTGGGAGAATTGATAGTCATTGGGTAATCTAAATTTGGTTTTCTTTGTTGATCACTACTTTATTTGAGACCCTTCACTATTAAGCACATATCCATTCGAACCATTTTGACTTGGAAGAAATTTATCTGATTAAATATCTAGGGAAGAAACTTTGAACTCTATCATTTGTTTGATCAGTACTTGAAGTTGATATGAGGTATTATTTAAGAAAGGGGAAATGATTTAGGCAAAGTTTGCAAGATTGAAAGAAAAAAAAAATTAAAAGAGAAAAGAAATGATTCATGTGGTGGGATGAGATGGAGCGTAAAACGCACTCACTCATAAACACGTGACATGCGAGATGGAGCGTAAAACGCACTCGCAGGTAAGATGGAGCATAAAATGCACTTATCAAAGAAAAAAAATAAGACAGAAAGAAAAGCCTTTTGATTCTTTGATGATTATCTGTTGGTTTAACTGAGAATTGTGAGAAAATAAGTGGTAGAGTGTATCTTTCTCCTTTAAGGCTTAGATTTCATGAGTTTTTCTGTGGTCTGATTGGTTTGATATAGGTGGATTCACACACGGACAAAGGATTGAGATAAACTAAGATTGATAGAGAAATTTGGGTTTCAGATAATACATTGTTTTGAAGTTTTCCAAGAGTTATTGTTTTGAATCTTTGAAGTCAAGGATGAAATTCGTATTAATTCATGGCTCAACTTTGGCGTTTTTATTTAGTTGAATATTTGGTGTTATAGTTTATCTTTATTTTGCCCGAGGACGAGCAAAAGATAAATGTGGGGGAATTTAATAAGGATGAAATATGTTATATTTTATTCCCTTAATACTTAATCTTTTATATCTCTTTTGTACCGAAGTACATTCATTTATCTTATATTTATATTTTAGATAAAATTGATTGAAGGAAGCAAAATGGGCTCAAAAGGAACAAACAAGGCCACGAAATAAGCAAATGAAACAAGCAAGCATGTATTATAGTGGGGGCCCACGGTTTGCTTGTGAATGGGAGGAAGGAGAATTAAGTGGGCTTTCATGCAATTCAATCCAAAATTATGGCACATGCAGCTGGCAAGTTAATGGTACATGGGCCCACGTGGATTCGGCAACAAGCAGCTTAAGGAATGTAAGGTGGGAGTAGCTCACGTGTGAAGCTACTTGGAAAGGAAATTAATTGATCATCTTGGTAAACAAATGAAGCAGCTCACATGCATGTTGATTGGAGCAGCCCATATATTTGTTAATTCAATTAAAAAAAGGATCCAGCAGCTCCGGATTGGAAAAAGAATAGGCAGCAGCTTGCAAATGTACTTAGCATCCCACGAAATCAGTTTGCAAAGTAATAAATCAAGTGGGCTTAGTCATTAAAGGAGGTTCACGTGCTTGACCAAAAAAGAATTGAAGCAGCCGGCTGGACAGTAGTATATTCTGCCCCAGCGGGGAATTAAACGAGGGAAGTTCCACCCCAGAGGGTAGGCGAAAAAATAATGAGCAGCTTTTCCTTTTTCGAAGTGGATTTGCTGCAATACTACGGCATCTTTAGGGTTGCATTTTAATAGTTATAAATAGGGGATTGATTCTCTTGTATTTTTTATCTTCTTTTCCTCTTTCATATTAGATCGAGGATTGCTTGGAGTTATGCACTAATTCTTCCAACTCAGTTCTGAAGGGATGTTGAACCTTATTCATAATTAACGGTTTGATCAAGTTTATTTTATTTATTCCTTCTTGCATGAGATTTATTCTGATAATCTACTTTAACTTCTTGTATGTTATTCAATCTACTAATTTGGTTTCTGCAGGATTAAATTAGTGAATTGATATCATCTGCTAGATTAAGATTGGTATTACGTGTAATTGATATTTGTCTTCATCACAAGTAGCTAATTAGTGATACTAATTGTGGACAAGCTTTTGTGTATTACTAAGGTTATCAGGAAACAAGTTAAACAAATCGAGCTTATGTGTTTGTTGCTTGGATTAGCCTAATTCTCTATTTCTTAATGCTTCTGTTATATTAAATCTAGAGAGCTTGTTCTAGGTTATATTACAGTTAGAATCTGGTGAAGAGCTTATTTCATACAGTGACGATCTAAGGAGAATTTCGGGTAGCAGAGCTTGTTGCTATCTAGGGCTAATAGTTTCATTGAAGGATAAATATTGTAAAACTTGATTACTCCATAATTGTGAAAATGTGATATTGAACTGAAGAACTGAAGCTTTTATTCATTGTTAATTCTTAATAGTTTATTCTTGTTAATTTAGTTTAATCAATTCAAAACCCCCATTTCATTAGAAATCATAGGATAAGTATAAAACAAATCACTCTCTGTGGGATCGATCCTTGCTTACTACTGTGCTAATTGTTTGAATTCCAAAGTGAAAGTGAGGTTAATTTAGGAGTGTAAACAACTGCTCTCAAATTTTAGCGTCGTTGCTGAGGAGTGTTATTTGTTTTTGTTTATTCTTTGTTTTCGTTTATTTTTATTATTTTCTTTTTCTTTTTCTTTTTGTTTTATAACTCAATCCTCTCACTTTATTGACTTAAATTTTGATCAAAAGATAAAGAAAACTGCATATACAAAAGAAACTCTTGTTCCAACACTTAAAAAGGAAAAGATGGCAGTGCCGAACAACAACCGAATTTTGAAACAACTGGCAATTCCTGATCTTGATCAACAATCTGGGTGTATTGAATATCCTACTTTAGACGTTGCTTTTGAACTTAACTCTGGACTAATTTGCTTTTTGCCTATTTTTCGTGGTCTTACAGGTGAAAATCCATATACGCATCTAAAGGAGTTCCATGTAGTGTGTTCCACGATGAAATCATTAGGAATGACAGAGGAGCTGATCAAGCTTAGACTTTTTCCATTCTCCTTAGCAGATTTGGCTAAAGACTGGTTATACTATCTTCCTTCAGGATCGATACGATCATGGACTGATATGCAAAGGCTATTCTTGGAGAAGTATTTTCCTGCATCAAGAGTTGCCGATACAAGGAAGGAGATATGTGGAATCAGGCAGTTCAGTGGAGAAACTCTCTACGAGTATTGGGAAAAGTTCAAAAAGTTGTGTTCCAGCTGTCCACCTCACGAGATTGATGAGCAACACTTGATTCAGTACTTCTACGATGGACTGATATCAATAGGAAGAAGTATGATCGATGCGGCTAGTGGAGGAGCATTAGTAGACAAGACACCAGAGGCTATAAGAAATCTAATTGCAAACATGGCTGCTAACGCACAACAATACGGAGCAAGGGATGATCATTCTCCATAAAGGGTAAGTGAGGTAAGCACGAGTGAGTTGGTACAACAGTTTTCTAACTTAACTGCTGTGGTGCAACAATTAACAACAGGGAATATGCAAGTTACAAAAGTATGTGGAATTTGCTCAAAATCAGGGCATACGACAAATGATTGTCCCATAGTGCAAGAGGATATAATTGTTCATCAAGTTAATGTTGTGGGGATATTCTCCGGACAAAATCCACATCAATGTGATCCTTAGGCAGACACTCATAATTTCGGATGGAGAGATCATCCCGAACTGAGCTATGAAAGTACTAGGCCACCAATGCAACCTGTCTTTTCAAGTATACAGCAAGATTTTCAGCAGACTCAACCTCAGTACCCCACATATACCAAAGAAGTACTTACCAATTCGAGACCATCTCTTGAGGATATGTTCAAAGCATTCATAAGCCAGACACAGCAGTTCCAGCAGGATACAAGGACTTCTGTTCAAGAATTGAGGAACAAAGTGGGTCAGCTTGCAGCCACGGTAGGGAGGTTGGAATCTCAAGGCTTAGAGAGGTCACTCTCTCATACTATTGAGAACGTAAGTGCAATTACCCTGGGATGTGAAGATGAGGAGCGAGAGGACATAATGCTTGCTTCAGAAACAGACAGTAGTGCTATGTGTGACAATGAAGTGAACATGGAGTTTGATGAGGAGGAACAAGAGGAAGATTTGATAATTTTTGTAGATCTTCACAAGGAAGATATGGATGGTACAACTTCATCGGTACAAACAACGAAGACACTACATGATATATACCATGGGACCTTCACTATGGAATTAGATGAGGCCCATGTCCAGTTCAGCATATATGAAGTTAAAAGGTATCTTGGTAATATTAAGTCTGTTTCTATTACTGATGTTGTTGACTCTATAGTGCAGGAATCTCTTGAGCAAATAAATAATGAGGATTTGAGGGCTGGAATGGAGCAAAATCAGGATCTAAAGGATGCTCCTAATGAATTGAAATTGTTACCAGTCCACTTGAAGTTCACAAGTCCAATTACATAGAATGAGAGCGAAGAGGTCGAGCCAACGACCATAAACAAAGGCGCTGCATGGGAGGCAACCCATAAGGGAGTATCTCTCTACTTTTCTTTGCATTTTAGTTTACATTGGGGACAATGTAAGTTTTAAGTGTAGGGGGAAGCATTTATATATTTTTCAAATTTTTTGGTTTTTGTTGTTTATTTTGAATTTTGTGGGTATATTCATTGCAAACCCTCACGAGACAAAACTCGTCCACTTGGGGTAACCTTGGGGTTTAAAGGCTTATTGCACATGCTAAGTGCAATCGTATTTTCTACGAAAATGGAGTAGTGTTAGGATGTCTCCCTTGAACAATAAGTTAATTTTGACTTTGATCTTTGACCAATGATAAAATTTTGATATCTTTGTGATAACTTCTGGGAGAATTGATAGACATTAGGTAATCTAAATTTGGTTTTCTTTATTGATCACTACTTTATTTGAGACCCTTCACTATTAAGCACATATCCATTCGAACCATTTTGACTTGGAAGAAATTTATCTGATTAAATTGATAGTAGTGTGCATACAAGCCAATCATGTATGATGATAAAGCACATACTTTGTAAACAATCTTATTTATTTATTAATAAAATATTTATTTATTAAAGGCATTTAATTATCTACATGGTGCTATTTTTTATAATATGTAAATAACTCATAGTTTGAAGCAATGCTTTTAGAATCATGATGTTGATCATGCTAATGAGATCTAAATTCTTAGAAAGCTTTAAAACTAAAATAGTTCTCAATCGTGGGATTACTAAAAAGGGAATTAGTAAATCCGGATAGATTGGTTCATATGTTGCTTGCTCATTGGATGAGGATGACTGATCTCATGGTCATTTGTGTGGAGACACTAAAGCAAGTATGTAGGTGCTTATTGGAGAATAAGTTCACTGAACGTGACTCGCTATGGAATACCTAATGGAGTTTTACTCGCCTGTCAATAGAAATTCCTAATGTGATAGTAGAACATGTGATCCTTGGACTTGAGATCATCATAGTATCTTGTATGTAACAAATTATACTTTGACTAATTCCTTAAGGCCTTTTAAGGCATATATAGGGTATGCTTGGGTGTAATGAGTTACATATGGAGATAATGAATGATCAATAAAGAATCTACCACCTCTAGTAAAAGAGGAGATATGTCCTATGTGATTCGTTAAATGACAACCCAGGAATCCTTGGCCAAGGTAGAATGAAATTAGAAAGAGGTTTCTAATTTGCATTATTTGGAGTTGTGCATTTTCTAATCGAAATACATATGATTAAATAAATTAAGACTTGACAGTAAATCCATGTCTTATATTTAATTGGGACATTGTATGGTGGAAGGATTGAATTGTACGATAACTATTAACTCACAGGTTCTTTTATGATTAATGTTGAAATCTATATTATCTGAAAAGTCGTTGATCGCTAGGGAGGCTTATCCCTATTGTAGAATAAATGTTATTTATTTAAATAGATTATTAGTTTAATTTGTTTATTTAAATAAGATTAGAATTGTTCTAATTGATTTATTCACAACCGGTTTAATATGGAGAACCTAAAGGGTCACACCATAAAAGGAAGAAGAATTATTTAAGAAGAAAATGACATGATAGTAATAATGCATTAAGTATAATTAATTTAATCTATGATGATAGAATAAATTAAATAGCTTAATGTTTATTATTTAATATTTTAGAAATATTAAATATAAATTAATAAGAGGAGTCTTATTAATATTATTATTATTATTATTTTAATTCTAAAGGAGTTTAGGAATTAATATAATATCAGTACTCTCTCTCAATCCTAATAAAGATTAGGATATAAATTAATTAAAAGTATTTAATTAATTAATTAAATAAAACCCTATTCTAATTGGATTAGGAGGGTTAACCTAATATCTATATAAGAGAGTCTTATATCAGAAATAAGAGACGTGAAATTTTCCAAGAGTTGGGAGTACACATATTCTATAGAGATAGAAACAAGGGTTAAGCCAATAACCCATCTTCTTGAGTTCTTCATCTTCCTTGGTGGATCACCGTTAGAGGCCAAACATTTGGGTGGCTGACATTGATCAAGGGAAGGAGCCACTACAGAGGAATCAAAGGAATCAAAGGAGTAGAACTTGTACCTGAGGAAGCTTAGATCTTCAAAGGTATAATTCCATATTCTCTCTTTTCTGTTATTGATAACAAGCACAAAGCATGATCATGGTTATGGGTTTGTATAAATTTTGAAAACTTAGTTTTTTACGCTTCCGCCCTATTTATGTGATTTGATTGCATGATTGCGTTACGTACAAACCCAACATAAATGTCTAGGGAAGAAACTTTGAACTCTATCATTTGTTTGATTAGGATTTGAAGTTGATATGAGGTATTATTTAAGAAAGGGGAAATGATTTAGGCGAAGTTTGCAAGATTGAAAGAAAAAAAATTAAAAGAGAAAAAAATTTATTCATATGGTAGGATGAGATGGAGCGTAAAACGCACTCACTCATAAACACGTGACATGCGAGATGGAGCGTAAAATGCACTCGCAGGTAAGTTGGAGCATAAAATGCACTTACCAAAGAAAAAAATAAGACAGCAAGAAAAGCCTTTTGATCATTTGATGATTATCTGTTGGTTTAACTGAGAATTATGAGAAAACAAGTGGTAGAGTGTATCTTTCTCCTTTAAGGCTTCGATTTCATGAGTTTTTTTGTGGTCTAATTGGTTTGATATAGGTGGATTCACACATGCACAAAGGGTTGAGATAAAGTAAGATTGATAGAGAAATTTGGGTTTCAGATGATACATTGTTTTGAAGTTTTCCAAGAGTTATTATTTTGAATCTTTAAGGTCAATGATGAAATTCGTATTAATTCATGGCTCAAGTTTGGCGTATTTGTTTAGTTGAATTTTTGGTGTTGTACTTTATCTTTATTTTGCCCGAGGACGAGCAAAAGATAAGTGTGGGAGAATTTGATAAGGATGAAATATGTTATATTTTATTTTCTTAATACTTAATCTTTTATATCTCTTTTGTACCTAAGTACATTCATTTATCTTATATTTATATTTTAGGTACAATTGATTCAAGGAAGCAAAATGGGCTCAAAAGAAACAAACAAGGCCACGAAATAAGCAAATGAAACCAGCAAGCATGTTTTATAGTGGGGGCCCACAGTTTGCTTGTGAATGGGAGGAAGGAGAATTAAGTGGGCTTCTATGCAATTCAATCCAAAATCATGGCACAAGCAGCTGGCAAGTTAATGGTACATGGGCCCACGTGGATTCGGCAACAAGCAGCTTAAGGAATGCAAGGTGGGAGTAGCTCACGTGTGAAGCTACTTGGAAAAGAAATTAATTGAGCAGCCTGGTAAACAAATGAAGCAGCTCACGTGCATGTTGATTGGAGCAGCCCATGTATTTGTTAATTCAATTGAAAAAAGGATCCAACAGCTCCGGATTGGAAAAGGAATAGGCAGCAGCTTGCAAATGTACTTAGCAGCCCACGAAATCAGTTTGCAAAGTAATAAATCAAGTGGGCTTAAGTCATTAAAGGAGGTTCACGTGCTTGACCAAAAGGGAATTGAAGCAACCGGCTAGACAGTAGTATATTCCGCCCCAGCGGGGAATTAAACGAGGGAAGTTCCGCCCCAACGGGTAGGCGAAAAAATAATGAGTAGCTTGTCCTTTTTCAAAGTGGATTTGCTGCAATACTAGGGCATCTTTAGGGCTGCGTTTTAATAGTTATAAATAGGGGATTGATTCTCTTATATTTTTTATCTTCTTTTCCTCTTTTATATTAGATCGAGGATTGCTTGGAGTCATGAACTAATTCTTTCAACTCAGTTCTGAAGGGATGTTGAACCTTATTCATAATTAACGGTTTGATCAAGTTTATTTTATTTATTCCTTCTTGCATGAGATTTATTCTGATAATCTACTTTAACTTCTTGTATGTTATTCAATCTACTAATTTGGTTTCTGCAGGATTAAATTAGTGAATTGATATCATCTGCTAGATTAAGATTGGTATTACGTGTAATTGATATTTGTCTTCATCACAAGTAGCCAATTAGTGATACTAATTGTGGACAGTCTTTTATGTATTACTAAGGTTATCAGGAAACAAGTTAAACAAATCGAGCTTATGTGTTTGTTGCTTGGATTAGCCTAATTCTCTATTTCTTAATACTTCTGTTATATTAAATCTATAGATCTTGTTCTAGGTTATATTACAGTTAGAATCTGGTGAAGAGCTTGTTTCATACAGTGACGATCTAAGGAGAATTTCGGGTAGCAGAACTTGTTGCTAGCTAGGGCTCATAGTTTCAGTGAAGGATAAATATTGTAAAACTTAATTACTTCATAAATGTGAAAAGGTGATACTGAACTGAAGAACTGAAGCTTTTTAGTCATTGTTAATTCTTATTAATTTATTCTTGTTAATTTAGTTTAATCAATTCAAAACCCCCGTTTCATTAGAAATCATAGGATAAGTATAAAACAAATCACTCTCTGTGGGATCGATCCCTACTTACTACTGTGCTAATTGTTTAAATTTATAAAGTGAAAGTGAGGTTAATTTAGGAGTGTAAACGACTGCTTCCAGTTACCATAATGTATTATTGCTAACTTAAGGCTATTTTTTTCAGAAGATGTCATGAACATTATTACACTTTTATAGAATGAAAAAATGGAGGGAAATATAAAAATAACAAATTAATCAATTCAAAAGTAGGGCCGAGATTTTAAAATTTTAAAAAAGAGTGAATTTAAACTCAATTTTTTTTTTCGGAGAAGGGAGGTAAGACGATATGAAAAAGAGAGATTAAAGTGACTTGAAGAAAAAAATCATGGAGAAGAGTAAAGGTTGCATATTGGAGTTACTGGTATCAATTACTCTTACTCATTACTACAAAAAAAACAAAAATAGAAAAAGGGCAATTTAGACTTTTCCGTGACCCACCATTACTTTCCTTAAAAAGTGGGCTTTGGCCTCCAACATCAGTTATATAAGAATCGATGGAGTACTATATATAGTAGTACACATTTTACTAACCAATGTTCACTAGTACAAAAATGAGCTTTGGACACGGTTTTAAACCGTGACTATTTGCTTTTAGATACGGGTTTTCGTTTCACAAGTTGCGTGTCTACAGGCTTCGTGACCAATTTTGGTCATGGTGATTCCACCGAGTTGTTTTTTTCTTTAAACCGTATCTAATTTCACCCCGTGACTAAAATGATGATCGATAAAAAATATATGTGGGTATTGGATACGGTGGTAGTTATAACACCGTGACCAATATCTACGTTTATAATTGTTTTGTCACGCGAATATTATAAAAACCGTATCTAAATTTTTTTTGTTATAGACCTATGGTCATGGTTTGGAAGTTCAACCCGGGACCAATATGAATGTAAGATTTTTTTTTCGTCACGTGAATTTTATAAAACCGTATCTAAATTACAAAAAATGGTCACAACAATGAATTAAAATGTGTCTAATGATTGGTAACCAATTTTCAACTGTGACGAAATAAACATTGGTTTCGGTTTTTCACCGTGTCTAAAAGGTTCCATTTTTTAAAAAAAAAATAATTTTTGTGGGACAATGCCATTCGCCAATAACAACCTTCAAATGAACATGAATCCAAATATCAATCATAAGGAGAAAATAATATTACAAAAAGAAAAAGAACTATTTTGAATCGAATATAGTAATATCTAATATTACAAAAAGAATTTGTGGAAGTGGTACAATGATCTAATTTCATATTATTAGATCATATTTCTCTTTTTCCCTATCCCTGCAAGTGAATTTAATCTGAAATATATAATGAAGTCAGTAACCGAAACACAATTTCCATAATGTCTGTTTGGGACTACGACGACTATTACTCTATAGAAAAACCAAGGAAAACATTTAACTTATATAGTACATACAACACTGCAACGATGGCTGGAAGGAATGATTAATGTAGGATCGCGGCGGTCATCCCTTGGGTTCAAGAGCGGCAATTTCCCTAACAACTTGGGCTTTGTCTGCCTCAAACCCTTCACTGTAATAGACTCTCGACCATTGGCAAACTGCGCTGATCTTGTTCCCTGCAAAACATAAATCATTGTTCAGTAGAACCATTGATTGATAAAGCAATAAATCTTTTCTCAAGGGTTAAAAAGTAAATATTCTAAGTGGGTATATGTTCATCACCCAATAAATTTCAATATGGAACAGTTCGACAATTTAAACAAGTAAATAATTGACAATAAGTCATAAAACCAACCTGCAGCATTCCAAACAGGCAGTCACCACAACCACAAGTAATAATGCATATGCTACTTATTCAGGTAGTCACCACAAGTAATAATGCAAATTTATTGGGTGATACAATAAGAAAATAATAATGCATATGCTACTTATACAGGTATTATTGCCTAGGGTAGAGATGGTAAGCATCATTTGTCTGGACAATATAGTTCAGATTGTGGGTGGCAAAATGCATAAGAACATAATACAATGTTGTTTTCTATATCACATGATGACCAACACAAATTGTTCATTAAGGTACAGTACATATCTCAATCCATTTGGCAGGGGGACACAAACAAGAAGTGATCAATTTGTATTTGAAGTTGTGAAAGGTACAAGTTGTGAGGTGGTTAATATGTTTGTTACTAAACATATAATCTGCAGAAGTGTTTCAACAGAAAAACATCAACTCCACCTCAACATAAATAGGTAGCTGAAAAAGAGGTCTCTAACCAACTCACATATAGACGGCCAAAAAAAAAACTCACATATGGAGTGCACTTACAAACTCCCCCATAAATAGGTAGCTGAAAAAGAGGTCTCTAACCAACTCACATATGGACGGCCAAAAAAAACTCACAAATTTTTAGTACACGTACAAACTCGCCCATGACTTGCTTCTCCATAAAAAACCTGTCAAATAATCAAACTGGCCTAAACTTAAGGAATATATGTAAGCAATTTGTACAATGAGCTCTGCTGTTGTTGTAATTTGTATATAAAAGAGAAGGAAGTCGCCCTGAAGAAAATAAGGGAAAGACAAATTTCTCCTTTGTGATGGATAAATTGGTTTCTATGGGTTTGTTTGCCAGATTTTGTTCCTTAGAATTAGGTAACAGTGCATGCAGGCAAGGTTCTCTTTGAATGTACAGAAATGAATAAAACTAAATCTGGACTTTTACTCCTAAGTTTAGTGACATTGCAATACCGGCAACAACAGTTTTTTTTGTATTTACGATGTATGCTCAGCAGAGATGGAATTATAAGAAGCTCAACCAAGCTCTTACATTTGGCCAATTTAAGCTTCTTCCATTGGGCTCCCAAGTGTATGAAAGGTTGCCTTCCATATCATTCGAGGCTGAGCTTGTTTCTGCTTCTGCTTCTGCTGGTAGTAAAATGGTTGATTGAGTGAGATCCCTGATTTACCGACACTCTGTAATGTAAATTCCTGTTCTGTTCAAGTAATGTAAAATAGTTTCTTCAAAAGAAATCTGTTTAAAATGATAAAATATTCTGAAGTTAACACTAATAAAAATAATTACTCTTTATTCATAAAATTTATAAATAATACTACTACAAAAGGAGTTCTTTATAGTAATAGTATTTTTTTTATTGGACAGAGGAAATACTTGTAAATTTCAAGTCTTATATGCGAACCCAATATAATAAAGTAAGTGAAGCATCTTTTCCATCAAATAAAGTTAAGCAGCATTATTGCTTGCTTATACTAATAAGCTACTCCATCAGTACTTAAATAGACTGCAAGTCCTTAGAAAGAAAGTGGATACGATATGGTTCAAGAGGGCTCCTTGTGAGTAGCACGCCATATATGGTGCAAAATAACCATATGACAGAAAGCTCTGGTTAAGAAACTTGATCTCCGCCTGTGTCCAGATATTTATGCAATAACTGAATCCTTTAAACATAGATAAATGATAGCTTTCTCATAGTGGACACTGGACAATGTATAGAAAGTGCACCAATGAACTACGTACCTTACGAAATTGAAAATTGGTGACATAAATTCCCATTGCTTGCTTACAGCTAACTGATAAGTATTACGTGGAGACTAATTAAAGAGAGATACGGAGAGAAAAGTTAATAAAAGCAGAACATGAGCATGAAAATAAACAAGATAATACTTGATCAAGAGAAGCTAAACATGCATCAGACCTAACGACCTTACTTGGTTGTGATCTGGAAATGGGATAATAGAAAAATTAATGATGGATGGATTTCACAGTGAGTATAATGATCAAAATATGCCTCCTCTTTGGTTGACCCTTGCACTTAAAAGATCCTATTTTGGTGACTTACATAGGTAAGGGAGAAACAAGTATTCAAAGATATTAAAAAAATATGACACTTCGACTTTGATCAGAACTGATTGACATAACTAATTAGCTGCCTAGATAAATTAGACCCAATAGTAAAATAGAGGCTAGATTTGAGGTTGGTAGGAGTGATTAAAATCTTGCCTCAGGATTAAGCACTTTACGAGTACGGGGAACTGGGGCGGCCACGTTGATGGTATGGGGGAGGCACCATTCGGGGTTGTTGTTGCACCTCAACTGGTAACAAGCTCCGCAGCTCCATCCCTCGTTGAAGAGTGTTATGTTCAGGGCTGCAGTGTTAGTCCCATAACCCTGGCTATACAAATTCCCATACCCACATGCTCCTCCTGCAACAAAAACATATATCTCATCATCATCTCACACCGAATATGTAGTATATATATCTCATCATCATCTCCTGCAACAAAAACATATATCTCCCATCTAAAAAACTAAGCCTAATAACAGCAATTAGCATTATGAAAATAAGGAAGCCCAAATACCAGAAAATTTATGGTCCGATTCAACTTCAACGGAGAATGACGGCACGGAGGTGGAACCCGAAGGTTTTCGCCATGGCGTTGGGTCATTGTCGACAACAAAGACTGTTTTAGGATTTGAATCGAACTCTGTTCTTCGACACCATCTTTCTGTTTGTGCTTCGATTGAGAGCAACCTTTGGTTTGATTGACCTTCGATTCAGAGTGACCTTCGATTGGAGGATTTAGGTTTTTAGGTTGGGAGTCAAGAGATTGAAAGCGTTAGAGAGCAGAGAGAGAGAGGACTGAAAGGAGATTTAGGTTTGGGTTGAAGTGTACGAAATTGGAGTTAGCTTCGTCCCTGTTACCTCCGTGTTTTCTAACCTTACGGGTGCCCAAAATCTGTATCTAAATATTGGGCTATAATCATATTTAGATACAGGTGTACTATCATGTCTGTAACGACCAGGTATTTTAAACTTCTTATTAATTTAATATGTAATTTAAAAATTTTAAGAGTTAGTTTTACGAGCTTATTTAAACCTTATGTGGCTATGTGATTATGTGAATTGAACCTATGCGAATAAATGTTAGGATTTTATTAAAGGAATTCACTAATGGTTATTTTTAAATTAGTAGATTAACCCTGAGACCTTTATATCAGAGTACTGATAAAAGTGTTAGTAATTAAATATTCAAATTTACTTGAATATAGTGTAGAGAGTTAATCGCAATTGATTAATTGATATTGGTGTACTTAATCGATAATGTATGAAATTATTATTAATGAGAATAATAAAACATAAGAGTATAATTTATTAATAAATTAATGAGTAAAGTACTTATAAATATAATAATATTATATTTAATTGATTAATTATTTTATACAGGCATGTGATATGTAAACCTTTAATATATGGTAGTTAACTATATATTATATATAGTACAAGGTGACCTTTGATATGGCTATGTATATTATATATAGACTATATAGTAACCCTAATTGTATTATGTGAGGTTGATGAATTGAATGTGTACATAAGAGCATGTGACAATACATGGATAGAAATACATGGATAGACATTAATATGTATACCCTATTACTTTATTTTATATCAATAACATTATTAATTGATAAATGATTTCAATAAGTTATTATAATTATTATAATAACAGTTATTATTATAATAATACCCAATTACTTTATATTTGGTGTTAATAGATAATGTACATGGATTATATGTATATACCCTACTTGATGCATCATATTATTAATTGCTCATTGAAATTGTGACTTTAATTTAATTATAGCCTAAGTATTTATATGAAATAAAATGTGTATACATGATATAACCTTAGTAAGCATGGTGCATATAATGATAGTGTAGTGTATTGCATCTAAGTTGCTATTGTAGAGATTAGTTGGTTGTTCCATAATAAGAGCCCATTTCCTCTTATTTCTCTCATTCACGTAAAACACCCACATGCTATGCTACTCTCTCTCTTTCTCCTCAAACTCAACCAAGCTAGCTAATCATAAGATGGGGAGTGGGATTAATGAGTGGAATCACCAACTACTCACCTACCAATCCTTGACCATTATGTAATCTTGCTATCCTTTGTTTTGATTTGGTGAACAAAGGCAAGAACCGAATATACATTTGCCTATATAAGAGCTCTCCTCCTTCATAATTTACATTGCTGAGATTTTCTCTAAGTTTAGAATTGAGCTTGTATTCTGAGATTTCAATTGGGTTGAGGGAGAGAAATATTGCAGCTAGATGCATTCCATAACAAAGGTATAATCATTGCATTCATGTTCTCCATTTTTCTATTTCTGAGATTTGCTAAATTCTTGATTCTTGATTTCAATTGAATTGGGTGTTAATTGATTGGAGATATGATTGTTAAATGCTATACAAGATGTTAAAAATGTTGGAATTGTTTCATAACATAGCTAGAGTAAAATTCATATGATATTTCTGAGTTGGGTTTCCAGTTTGCCGAACAGGAAGCAGTTTCTGGTCTGGCCGCCAGCCTGCGCAGTTGCGCCAGTATTGCACTGGCTAGCAGCGCAGCTGAGCCAGTACCAGTTGCTGGTGTTCTTTTCTGATGCAAACCTGCTACATGATAAGTGTTGGCATTGTTTAAAGCAATATTGAGGACTAGTTCAACTCATGTATATATATATTCTTGATGCAACGTGCATGACTTTAACCATGGTAGTATACGTTATGGAAGGAAGCTTTATAGTTTTATAAATGAACTTAGGATTTGTTAAAGTAAACTTGTCATGAGCATATAAGTGCCCCGGCTATATTCTGACTTTTGGGACTTTCTTGTATGACCTAGAAACACATGAGAAGCATGTCAACTTGCATACATAAGTTTCATGATGGAATGTGAACATGCGAACCCCATTATTGAACATTTCTAACGAAAAATATAAGTTTCAAAGGTGAACTTTAACATGTAGATATTGTGTATGGATTCTAATTTAACGAGCATGTTAGTATGACCTAGATAGGCATGAATAACATGTTAATTGGTATATACATGTTTAAAAATGTGCGCGGTCATGTTAGACCTCATTAGGGACAACTTACTAACGAAACATGAGCATTGAACATGGACTTGGCATGTTACATTGAGATATGAATTCTGATTTTATGAACCTGATCGTATGGTCTATATTGACATGAAATGTACGTTTAAAGTGTTGAACACACTAGCATGCACGATTGCAAGATTTCAACGATTTCAAAAGAGAAACTTAAGACTTTCAAAGTAAACTTAACCAAGACTTTTGTCTTTAGATTGTGACCACTTAAATACATGTATGTGACTTATGTATGCATTCTAATACTTGTGAATAACGGTTACGAGATGCTTTACATGTACCGTGTTGTCTTTTTGACTTGGTGTACTTTGCAAATGGAAATTTAGAATGTGAAAGCTAAATAGCATTGATTACCATGTGAATTACATTATTATTCTACGAGCATAAGTATTAAGATTTCATTATGCCTATAGACGTATTGACATGAACCTCATTTGTTTATATATAAATTTCACATATGCATGCTCAATCATAAGAAATGAACTTCAAGTATGAACTACGTGATTAAAGTATATGTGTGTAGTATACTCGAGCATACATATTAAGTATTGTTTGACCTTGTTATGTGATAACATGACTTTAGTAACCAATCTTGAAGCATGAACTTATATTGTTTAAAGTATGTGAATGTCCGACATAAAAACATGTGGTCTTGAAGTGAACATAGAATGAACATGTTAGCTTTCGAACTTGAGTTAGGTAAACTTGATAAGCATGTGTGTTGATTTATATCAGTAACTGGAAGTGCTATGTGTTCAAGCCTATATTGACGCATAGAAACTAAGTAATCTAAAGTTATTAAATCTAAGACATGATTAGATTGACTTACGTGAACTATGTGATAGAATTATATAATGATCAGATTCTTGTAAGTGTAGACTTATATTAGTTTATACATGCTAATTGAAAGGCCGACTTGTTAATGTTAGGTCGTTCCAACGTAGTTTTATTAAAGCTAGAATTAATTGTAGCTGAGCAAACAGGCAAGTATCCTAGACCCTTGTATTACTTTATTTAACGGATATTATAAGCAAGTATCCGAACCCTACTTTTCTTGTGCAAGTATTCTAAATTCTTGTACTACTTTATTCAATGACTTTAGTAAGCGAGATTCTAAACTTCACCTTTATTGTGCAAGTTCCTATCCTTCTCATATTGTATTGAGTAGGTTATTATTGTATTGCAAGTTCTCTAACTTGCACTCTTTTACGATGCAAGTTTCCTAACTTTATTTGATTGTTATGTTGAGTGCAAGTTCCCCGATCTTCACACGTTGAGTATTGTGCAAGTTCCCCAAACTTCACACATTGAATATTGTGCAAGTTTCCTAAACTTCACACATTAAGTATTGTGCAAGTTCCCCGAACTTCACTCTTTGATTTTGCAAGTTCCCCGAACTTACACAAATTCATATATTGTTTAAATTCTAAACTTCACTTTTTGCAAGTTCCCTATCCTTCTCATATTGTATTGAGTAGGTTATTGTTGAATCAAAAGTTGTTTGCTTAATGCTTGAACTTTATTTCGAAGCATGTTATTTAGTGGTTTAACTATTCTACAATTATTCCATATCGATATTATTGATATCCGCACTTAGTGCATTTGAGTTCGTACAGTCTTGGACTTGTACATTATTCAAAGTTCTAAATTCTTGAACTGTGTCAGATAAAGTCTGAACCTTTTTTCGGTCAGACAAGTGTATGAAGTTTTCTTTAAAGCTATCTGAACCAATTGATGGTAAGGATTCTTAGACAGAACAGAACACCCCTCATATGTTAGGAGTGTGCCCAGGTATCTATTATATGATACGAGTAAGCAGATGTAAGTGTTATGCATATACATGTTGTACCCGAGGCTAATCACCTCGAGGTACTGATTTTCTGTAGCTAATAGCCAGTAACCAAAGGGTCAATTAGCTATTGAACCCATTGGAAGTTATAGTTCAAAGTCTACTTGACTATCAATCATTCTAAAAGCAATTAGTATCCTTGCTTTTAGATATTCATATTGTTGAATCCTTTTAGATATTCATATTGTTGAATCTTTCTAATATTCATATTGTTGAAACCTTTTAGATATTCATATTGTTGAATCCTTTTAGATATTCATATTGTTGAATCTTTCTAATATTCATATTGTTGAATCCTTTTAGATTTTCATATTGTTGAATCTTTCTAATATTCATATTTTTTAATCCTTAAGATATTCATGTGTTGAATTCATTGTCAGCTATTTTCCATTCATCATGATATATCCTTTATTATTGTATTTAAACTTGCTGAGCAAACTTGTTGCTCATTCTTGCGATATCATGACTTATATTGCAGTTAAGCCCAAGACTTCAGGGAAGGACAAGGGTACAGAAAAGATTGTAGGATAGTTTGCAAGGAGCAGACTTTGTCTTTACATTTCGTTTAATTACTATTATTGTAATATGAACCCTAATGATTATTCTAGGGTATGTTTGTAAGATTGTATTAAGGTTATCGAATTTTGGGACTAGTAACACCTTTTGAATGAACGACGTACGTTTATTATATTCCGCATTTTTTGTTATCGTATATTGTTTAGAGGTGGATGTTAGTATTGTATCGTGGCGACTGGACCGGGGTCAGAAGACCCGAATTCGAGGGTGTCACAGGTTGGTATCAAAGCTTTAGGTTATAAACGTTAGGAATGCGAAACCTAAGTTATAACCTTAGTAGAAAACTCAAGTAGAGTTTGTAAGTGATGGATTGAGGAGATCCATCGAGTCTTATTGTGATACTGAAGTTGTTTATTTAAATCAGCTATGATTGATAGACGTCCTAAACTTCTTAATGCTAACTTGAATAGCATATCACGTAACGACTAAAGTTTTCTTCCTTTCCTCAGGATCATGTCGCCTAGGAGATTTCTGCGGAACCAAAGGGAGGAAGGATCTGTTAGCAATGGTGGAGGGGGAAATGTCAACCCAATGCAGAGCTTCGTTAACCTGCTAACAGAAGCAATTCAGAACAGACCCCAGCCAGCAGCAGGGCAGCAAGGACATCACTTGGCTAGCATTAAGGACTTTAAATTGGTAGGACCACCGGAATTCTGGAAAACCTTAGACCCAATCGATGCCCTGACATGGATAGAAGAAATAGAGAAGGTGTTTGAGGTCGCACGGGTGGCTGAAGCACAGAAGACGAGTTTTGTCACTTTCATGATGAAGGGTGAAGCTAACTATTGGTGGGAAGCCAATACAAGACTAGCAAGCGAAGGAGTTATTATGTGGGACAAATTTAACAATTTCTTTTCAGAGAATACGCAACAAGATATGGAAGTTAAGTTTCTGGAATTGAGACAAGGAGGTATGTTTATCGCAGAGTACGCGACAAGATTTAACGAGTTGGCTCGATTTGCCTCACATCAGGTGGATACGAAATCCATGAAGGCAAATAGATTTGAATTAGAATTGAAACCATGGGTGCAGAAAGCAGTAGATGTATTGAAGATTAAGACTTTCTCTGATCTTTTGGAAAGGGCTATCATTGTTGAAGGAGGCAATGAAGCCATCGCTCGATTCAAGCAAGAAAAGAAGATCGGTAAGGAAGGACAGAAGGGGGAAAGCAGCAAAGGCAACAACCCCAATAAGCGTAAATGGATGGAGAGCCAATCATCCGGAGGTAGCAAATCCATGGGAGAGGCTAAGAAAAGTGTAAAGTGCAGTAACTGCGGAAGGAACCACTCGGGGAAATACTTAAAGGGAAAGAGCACTTGTTATCGTTGTGGACAACCGGGGCACATGGCTCCTCAGTGTTGGAATAAGTCGAAAGGAGGATGTTTCGCGTGTAGAGCCACAGACCATCAAATCAAGGACTGCCCGAAGAAAAAAGGCGATGCAGCTAGCAGAAACCGCAACAACAACAACGGGCTGAACATCGAAGAGCCATCCAGTCAGGCCAACATGACCGTACAGGATGCGGTGGTGTCCAAGGACGTAGTGTCAGGTATTATCCCGATCAATGATATAGATGCATATGTGTTATTCGATTCGGGTGCCACCTGCTCTTTTGTTTTTGAAGAATTTGTTAAATAGTTAGACTTACCCCGTGAGGAATTAGAACACCCTATGAGCATAGAAGTAGCAAACAAGGAAGTTATCCCCGTAGAATACATTCATAGGAATTGTTATACCAATTTGAAGGGAATTCGTGGATATCTTCCCAAACGAGATTTAGCAGCAATAGTGTTTGCCTTGGAGTTTTGGAAGCATTATTTGTATGGCGAGAAGTGTGAGATATACACAGTCTGAAGTATATCTTCACGCAGAAGGAATTAAACATGAGGCAGCGCCGATGGCTAGAATTGATCAAAGATTATGATTGTGAGATTCTGTACCATCCAGGCAAAGCAAATGTAGTGGCAGATGCCTTGAGCAGAAAAGGCAGAAGGAAGTTATCAAAGTTGACCATTCCAGGAGAATTAGTGAAAGTTTTCGAAAGACTAGACTTAGAGGATAAGTATCCGATAAAGACCATTGAGAAATTATTTACAATGACAACGAGCCCGACTTTATTGAATAAGGTTAAGGAAGCACAAGAAAAGGACGAAGATTATGATATCCTCAAGAAGCAATTAGCTGAAGGTGGGGAAATGAAATTTAAGATTGATAGCACTGGCCTGCTAAGATTTAAAGGACGAATTTGGGTACCGTTAGTACCAGAACTAAGAGAAGAGATTTTACTAGAAGCATTTTATGGGAGGAAGTGTCAAACACCGTTGTGTTGGGATGAAGTAGATGAACGTCGACTGTTGGGACCAGAAGTGGTACAGCAGACAGTAGAGATTATATAAGTAATAAGAGCGAATTATCCGTTTTTATTTGAGTAACCTTATTTTTTTTACAATTCCGAGGACGGAATTTTTATAAGGGGGGAGGGATGTGACGACTAGGAATTTTAAACTTTTTAATAATTTAATATGTGATTTAAAAATTTTAAGAGTTAGTTTTACGAGCTTATTTAAACCTTATGTGGTTATGTGATTATGTGAATTGAACCTATGCGAATAAATGCTAGAATTTTATTAAAGGAATTCACTAATGATTATTTTTAAATTAGTAGATTAACTCTGAGACCTTTATATCAGAGTACTGATAAAAGTGTTAGTTATTATATATTCAAATTTACTTGAATATAGTGTAGAGAGTTAATCGTGATTGATTAATTGATATTGGTGTAATTAATAGATAATGTATGAAATTATTATTGTTAAAAATAATAAAACATAAGAGTATAATTTATTAATAAATTAATGAGCAAAGGACTTATAAATATAATAATATTATATTTAATTGATTAATTGTTTTATACAGGCATGTGATATGTAAACCTTTAATATATGGTAGTTAACTATATAATATATATAGTACAAGGTGACCTTTGATATGGCTATGTATATTATATATAGACTATATAGTAACCTTAATTGTATTATGTTAGGTTGATGAATTGAATGTGTACATAAGAGCATGTGACAATACATGGATAGACATTAATATGTATATCCTAATACTTTATTTTATATCAATAACATTATTAATTGATAAATAATTTCAATAAGTTATTATAATTATTATAATAACAGTTATTATTATAATAATACCCAATTATTTTATATTTGGTGTTAATAGATAATGTACATGGATTATATGTATATACCCTACTTGATGCATCATATTATTAATTGCTCATTGAAATTGTGACTTTAATTTAATTATAGCCTAAGTATTTATATGAAATAAAATGTGTATACATGATATAACCTTAGTAAGCATGGTGCATATAATGATAGTGTAGTGTATTGCATCTAAGTTGTAATGGCTGAGATTAGTTGGTTGTTCCATAATAAGAGCCCATTTCCTCTTATTTCTCTCATTCACGTAAAACACCCACATGTTATGCTACTCTATCTCTCTCTCTCCTCAAACTCAACCAAGCTAGCTAATCATGAGATGGGGAGTGGGATTAATGAGTGGAATCACCAACTACTCACCTACCAATCCTTGACCATTATGTAATCTTGCTATCCTTTGTTTTGATTTGGTGAACAAAGGCAAGAACCGGATATACATTTGCCTATATAAGAGCTCTCCTCCTTCATAATTTACATTGCTGAGATTTTCTCTAAGTTTAGAATTGAGCTTGTATTCTGAGATTTCAATTGGGTTGAGGGAGAGAAATATTGCAGCTAGGTGCATTCCATAACAAAGGTATAATCATTGCATTCATGTTCTCGATTTTTCTATTTCTGAGATTTGCTAAATTCTTGATTCTTGATTTCAATTGAATTGGATGTTAATTGATTGGAGATATGATTGTTAAATGCTATACAAGATGTTAAAAGTGTTGGAATTGTTTCATAACATAGCTAGAGTAGAATTCATATGATATTTTTGAGTTAGGTTTCTAGTCTGCAGAACTAGAAGCAGCTTCTGGTCTGGCCGCCAGCCTGCGCAGCTGCGCCAGTATTGCACTGGCTAGCGGCGTAGCTGCGCCAGTACCAGTTGCTGGTGTTCTTTTCTGATGCAAACCTGCTACATGATAAATGTTGACATTGTTTAAAGCAAGCTTGAGGACTAGTTCAACTCATGTATATATATATTCTTGATGCAACGTGCATGACTTTAACCATGCTAGTATACGTTATGGAAGAAAGCTTTATAGTTTTATAAATGAACTTAGGATTTGTTAAAGTAAACTTGTCATGAGCATATAAGTGCCCCGGCTATATTCTGACTTTTGGGACTTTCTTGTATGACCTAGACCTAGAAACACATGAGAAGCATGTCAACTTGCATACATAAGTTTCATGATGGAATGTGAACATGCGAACCCCACTATTGAGCATTTCTAATGAAAAATATAAGTTTCAAAGGTGAACTTTAACATGTAGATATTGTGTATGGATTCTAATTTAACGAGCATGTTAGTATGACCTAGATAGGGATAAATAGCATGTTAATTGGTATATACATGTTTAAAAATGTGCACGGTCATGTTAGACCTCATTAGGGAAAACTTACTAACGAAACGTGAGCATTGAACATGGACTTAGCATGTTACATTGAGATATGAATTCTGATTTTATGAACCTGACCGTATGGTCTATATTGACATGAAATGTACGTTTAAAGTGTTGAACACACTAGCATGAACGATTGCAAGATTTCAACGATTTCAAAAGAGAAACTTAAGACTTTCAAAGTAAACTTAACCAAGACTTTTGTCTTTAGATTGTGGCCACTTAAATACATGTATGTGACTTATGTATGTGTTCTAATACTTGTGAATAATGGTTACGAGATGCTTTACATGTACCGTGTTGTCTTTTTGATTTAGTGTACTTTGCAAATGGAAACTTAGAATGTGGAAGCTAAATAGCATTGATTACCATGTGAATTACATTATTATTCTACGAGCATAAGTATTAAGATTTCATTATGCCTATAGACGTATTGACATGAACCTCATTTGTTTATATACAAATTTCACATATGCATGCTCAATCATAAGAAATGAACTTCAAGTATGAACTACGTGATTAAAGTATATGTGTGTAGTATACTCGAGCATACATATTAAGTATTGTTTGACCTTGTTATGTGATAACATGACTTTAGTAACCAATCTTGAAGCATGAACTTATATTGTTTAAAGTATGTGAATGTCCGACATAAAAATATGTGGTCTTGAAGTGAACTTAGAATGAACATGTTAGCTTTCGAACTTGAGTTAGATAAACTTAATAAGCATGTGTGTTGATTTATATCAGTAACTGGAAGTGCTATGTGTTCAAACCTATATTGACGCATAGAAACTAAGTAATCTAAAGTTATTAAATCTAAGACATGATTAGATTGACTTACGTGAACTATGTGATATAATTATATAATGATCAGATTCTTGTAAGTGTAGACTTATATTAGTTTATACATGCTAATTGAAAGGCCGATTTATTAATGTTAGGTCGTTCCAACGCAAGTTTTATTAAAGATAGAATTACTTGTAGCTGAGCAAACAGGCGCAAGTATCCTAGACCCTTGTATTACTTTATTCAACGGATATTGTAAGCAAGTATTCGAACCCTATTTTTATTGTGCAAGTATTCTAAATTCTTGTACTACTTTATTCAATGACTTGAGTAAGCGAGATTCTAAACTTCACCTTTATTGTGCAAGTTCCTATCCTTCTCATATTGTATTGAGCAGGTTATTATTATATTGTAAGTTCTCTAACTTACACTCTTTTACGGTGCAAGTTTCCTAACTTCATTTGATTGTTATGTTGAGTGCAAGTTTCCCGAACTTCACACGTTGAATATTGTGCAAGTTCCCCGAACTTCACACATTGAGTATTGTGCAAGTTCCCCGAACTTCACACATTAAGTATTGTGCAAGTTCCCCGAACTTCACTCTTTGATTTTTCAAGTTCCCCGAACTTACACAAATTCATATATTGTGCAAATTCTAAACTTCACTTTGTGCAAGTTCTCTATCCTTTTCATATTGTATTGAGTAGGTTATTGTTGAATCGAAAGTAGTTTCCTTAATGCTTGAACTTTATTCCCAAGCATGTTATTTAGTGGTTTAACTATTCTACAATTATTCCACATCGATATTATTGATATCCGCACTTAGTGCATTTGAGTTCGTATAGTCTTGGACTTGTACATTATTCAAAGTTCTAAATTCTTGAACTGTGTCAGATAAAGTCTAAACCTTTGTTCGGTCAGACAAGTGTATTAAGTTTTCTTTAAAGCTATCCAAACCAATTGATGGTAAGGATTCTTAGATAGAACAGAACACCCCTCATATGTTAGGAGTGTGCCCAGGTATCTATTATATGATACGAGTAAGTAGATGTAAGTGTTATGCATATACATATTGTACTCGAGGCTAATCACCTCGAGGTACTGATTTTCTGTAGCTAATAGCCAGTAACCAAAGGGTCAATTAGCTATTGAACCCATTGGAAGTTATAGTTCAAAGTCTACTTGACTATCAATCATTCTAAAAGCAATTAGTATCCTTGCTTTTAGATATTCATATTGTTGAATCCTTTTAGATATTCATATTGTTGAATCTTTCTAATATTCATATTGTTGAAACCTTTTAGATATTCATATTGTTGAATCCTTTTAGATATTCATATTATTGAATCTTTCTAATATTCATATTGTTGAATCCTTTTAGATATTTATATTGTTGAATCTTTCTAATATTCATATTGTTTAATCCTTAAGATATTCATGTGTTGAATTCATTGTCAGCTATTTTCCATTCATCATGATATATCCTTTATTGTTGTATTTATACTTGCTGAGCAAACTTGTTGCTCATTTTTGCGATATCATGACTTATATTGCAGTTAAGCCCGAGACTTTAGGGAAGGACAAGGGTACAGAAAAGATTGTATGATAGTTTGCAAGGAGCAGACTTTGTCTTTACGTTTCGTTTAATTACTATTATTGTAATATGAACCCTAATGATCATTCTAGGGTATGTTTGTAAGATTGTATTAAGGTTATCGAATTTTGGGACTAGTAACACCTTTTGAATGAACGACGTACGTTTATTATATTCCACATTTTTTGTTATCGTATATTGTTTAGAGGTGGATGTTAGTATTGTATCGTAGCGACCGGACCGGGGTCAGAGGACCCGAATTCGGGGGTGTCACAGTGTCTAAATTACATATTATACATTGGTCACATAAATATAAAATATTGTCTCTACAAAAATACAAAATTAGTCACGGCACAAACTTTTCCCGTGACAATAATCCAATAGTCACGGTGAGCAAATCGTATCTAAATTCATAAATAAGAATAGTCATGTTAACTATAAACCACCGTGACCAAAAAATTACATATCGATATTAGTCATGGTGAATCACCGTAACTAAACTTGACTACCTAAAATCGTGACCATTATCCTTAAAGAAATTTTTTTGTCACGGGTTTTGCTGCCACTGTGTCCCTTTAATTTTTCTCAACCGTATCCTATGGTAAGTATTACTTCTATAATTCCTGAAATGACTAAAAATTCTTTAAGATTTGCGCTTCATCTAATATCATTTCACTGGAATATTGGTCTGAACTTTCTTATCAAATTTTAATATTTTTATGTCGGGGTACTATTCATACGGTACTATTCATACAGGGTACTATTCACGATAAAAATTGTTTTCTTTTCTGTACAAATTATTTTTGATATATGAATATCATTCTTGAATTTTACTCTACAATTGATTATTATGTTGACAATTTGAACATTCTTGAACTTGGATAAATTAAATTACAAATCTCTAATATTTGTCCTTGATCTCACTTGATTCGTTCATTATATTATTTTTCATCATCCTCAATCTTAAATTGTGGTGAAAGTTATCTTTGGCTCGCAGTGCAAAGATGAATTGTTGATTGATGAATATATTTGGCCCGTAGTGAAAAAATGAATTGTTGATTGATAAAAAAAATTGGTCCGTAGTGCAAAGATGGACAGGTGTTTGGCATGATCATGACTATTGGTGATACAAATGAATATCTTTGGCCCGTAGTGCAAAGATAAATGATTGATTTAAAATATTTATTGATTGATGTTACAGGGATAAAATATTGATGATTGACTTTTAAATCATAGAAGATAGTAGACATCATGCTTTACTTGACTATTCTAATGGATTGTTATTTCCGCTACAGTTGTTGATCAAAAACTTGTTGTTCATTGTATTTTATCTGATTTGTTATTGTTAAAGGCTAAAGATAATTTATTCTTCATTATCACAGTCATAATATTCTTTACTGAGCTAGTCTCTTTTTGTTCTCTTCAGGAAATAAGAACATCTGGGACTAGCCGGAGAATGGAGTGATGGTCCGAGATAGTGTTATAGTAGTCCTCACTATTTTGTAAAATAGTGTGATAATAATTGTAATGAGGACTTAATTTGAGCGTTGATATTTTCGTATTATATACGACATAATATCTGTATTGAAGCTCAAAGTTTGTGTGGTCGTATTTTGCATGACAGTTTGATATAAAAATATTTGTATTTGGATTCTGTAACATGTATTTGGCGACTCAGAATGGGTTGTTTGGACCTATTTTGGGGGCGTCACAGTTGGTATCAGAGCTTAAGAATATGATCTCTGGTGGAGATCTGGGGTTAGAACTAGGAGGGGCGAGACGAGTAAAATCATTCGCTAGTGTGTCCTTCCTAAGCTTATTTGTTATTTAATTAGTCGGTCGAAATATAGGGATAATACGTAACATGTCAATTTCTTTAATTAACCCTTGTTTTATGGCAGTATTTGAGAATGACATCTGAAAATCGAGACATAAGCAATGGAGCATATAAGACCACTAAGACACCTCCAATCAATAACCGGGATAATGTGTATCAGAAATGCAATAATACTCCTGCAAATAACACCACCGACCAAATGATGAACGATGGGGTGTTTAGGAGCTTTCTTTAATTCATGCAAAATAAGACAAGAAAGACTCCTGTTCAAAGTGCAGATGGAAACAATGGTAGCTCACGGCTGGTCACTGCTAAGCAATTCAAGGAGTTGGGACCGCCAGAGATTTTAGGAAAGTCAGAGCCACTAAAGGAAGAAGCTTGGATTAAGCAGATCACCAAAATATTTGATATTCTAGGATGCACAGAGGCGCAAAAGGTCCCCTTCGCCACCTTTATGTTGCGTGGAGAGGCAGATTACTAGTGGAAATCCATGAAACGTACTCAGCTTTTCACACTTAAAATGTCTTGGGAGAAGTTCCAAGAATTGTTTAACGACAAGTGCTTTCCAGAAAGTATTCGTCATATGAAGCAGGTGGAATTCATCAAACTGGAACAGAACAATATGACTGTATCACAATACACTACTAGAAATTCGACCTATAGCGACGAGCTATAGTGACGGTCGACCTATAACGGGGATAATGTGTATCAGAAAGGCAATAATACTCCTGTAAATAACACCACAGACCAAATGATGAACGATGGGGTGTTTAGGAGCTTTCTTCAATTCATGCAAAATAAGACAAGAGAGACTCCTGTTCAAAGTGCAGATGGAAACAATGGTAGCTCACGGCTGGTCACTGCTAAGCAATACAAGAAGTTGGGACCGCCTGAGTTTTTAGGAAAGTCATAGCCACTAAAGGAAGAAGTTTGGATTAAGCAGATCACCAAAATATTTGATGTTCTGGGATGCACAGAGGAGCAAAAGATCCCCTTCGTCACCTTTTTGTTGCGTGGAGAGGCAGATTACTAGTGGGAATCCATAAAATGTACTCAGCTTTTCACACTTAAAATGTCTTGGGAGAAGTTCCAGGAATTGTTTAACGACAAGTGCTTTCCACAAAATATTCGTCATATGAAGCAGGTGGAATTCATCAAACTGGGACAGAACAATATAATTGTATCACAATACACTACTTGAAATTCGACCTATAGCGACGAGCTATAGTGACGGTCGGGACGGAACCATCGCAATAGAGTATCTATAGCGACGGTCACGGACTGACCGTAGATATATGCCTTTGAAGATAATCTATTCCGAGGGTCATAATACGGCCGTCGGTATAGAGCTTTTTTGGGGGCATAAATCCCTCCCATTTTCCCCCCCAAATCAGTATAACATTTTCCCCCAAACTCAGCACTCGATCAGCCCTCTCTCTCCTCTCACCCTTTCTCTCTCCTCCCTCACCCTTTCTCACTTAATCGATTGGCCATCGTACGCGCGCCGCCGACAAGTGGCCCTCCGCTAGTAGGGCATCATGTGTTCTCAGATCTTAATCGTACGACAAGAGGCCCTCCGCTAGTAGGCCATCAGCTCACAGTTCTTCTTGTTCCTTTCATCAACTGCAATCGAGGTAATTCTCACTTTAATCTATGGTTTTTTGTCAATTTATGAGCTTGTGTATCCCGAAGTATTCTCCTGCTTCTCAATCTCTTTGTTAGCAAAATGAGAGTGAATTTTTGAAGATTTGGGATTTGGAAGGAGTGGGGTTCCAAACCGTTTCGTGGTACGGATCGGTTGGAATTGATTTGGATCCGGCGAAGCGGGTCTTGGGTGCGGTCTCTGCTGGATTCTTTGTGGCCACTTTTGTTGTCGTGAGGATGTATTTGGGTTGGGCATATGTGGGCAATAGATTACTCAGTGCCACTGTTGAATGTAATGCTGATATTTTGTTTTTCATGAAAAAAAAATCTTTTTTTCTTTTTTTTGGTTTGATTCTGTTTGTTTGGTTGATATATTTTCTTTCATGCATTTTGATGGATCAATTGTTCTTTCTTGTTTCAGATGAGGAGACAGGTTGGTATGATGGCGTAATGTAGCATTTCTTTTTGAAGGGCCAATATATTTATCATATGTTTCTTTAACCGATAACCATATGAGTTTTAACTGGTAACTTATGACCCATTAGCGACGATGCTGTCTACACCTTTGAGAAAGCAAATGTCAAATTCAAGATCAAATTTTTATGCTACTTATCGAGTTTTTTGCACATGATTAGAATATTAAGTTCCTCTTAAAAAGAAAAGGTTTCCCTTAAGGAAATTATTTCTCTTAAGCAAGTTAGAAGTTATGGATAGTTTGGATATTTAGATTTTGGTATTTAAGGTCATAATTAGTTATGTTTATGAGTACTCCTAAAGGCATATATGGGAACTGTGTTGTTAATCTAGCCAATTAGCCTTACATTTTAAAGAAAGGATGTAAGAAAATCTAGTCAACAAGCTTAAATAGACTTGTGACTAAATGCTTAGGAGCTCTATGGTAATTCATGAAAGAGTAGGAGTCTTCTCTAGAAATACAAAATGCATCGTATCAGAGTTGAATGTATAATTGTAAGATGACATCTGTTATGCTTCCACTTTGAAAGCAATGCATATCGATAAATTTTGGGTGCTCATTTGCTACTAAACATTAGGATATTAAGTCCCAGTTTCCAATTATGGGAGGAGACAAGTGTCTTGCTACTTATCTCTAGTCATTTCAGAATTCATTATAGATTGCAATAGCTTGGTACAATGTCTACTAGATCTGTGATCTTTTTTTTTCAACTTACTAAATATTTGAAAAATCCTTATTGGATGTAGCCTATCAGCTTTATAACAATTCTGTTGCTACAAAACTAGTTTTTCTGAAATGCAAATATTTTACATGCTGGTTAATCTGTTTTGTTTCAGTAATTGTTGTCTGGTGCCTCCACTAGTACCATTTAGTTTGTAGGAGTCTTGTTTATAAATTTCAGTTTCAAGTTGTACCATCTCATGCAATACAATTGTTCCACATAGTAGTTGACTACTTGCTACTTAAAATGATGGATATACAACATTTACATTTTATTTGTTATTTTTTTTGACAGATATGGGTGAAGACTCCTGAAGTTCTAGCACGCGATCGACTTTTAGGTTCATTTTCTGTAAGTAATTTGTGATGTATAAACTTCATATGTTTCAAGTATTAATCTTTAACTCTATGATGCTGGGGGCCCATGTTAACAACATGTTATTAGAAAGATAATGATATCTATTTACCGCTTTTCATATATTGTTTTCAAATTAAAATTTTGTCATTCAAATGGTTTCTTATATACTTTGTCATTCAAATAGTATAATTGCATTTCCTCTGTTTGTGCTGGCCACTTCTCTAAGACTATCTTATGGCTATAGTGTCACACATATATTCCCTGCCTGTTGTGGCTTTAATTCATCAATGGCATACCGAGTACAATTAAACCTGAAGTTGAGCTAGAGTATGCATGATGAAGTACCAATAAGTTGGAGATAATGTTGATTGAAAATCACATAATCAACAGATAGACCATTCTATTGATATAGTCATTGGGGTTTTGGTTTCCAATTGATATATGATTTTTGATAAGTTAGTTGTATAAATGTTCTATCCTGTTCAGAGACAAGGAAGATGTAGCGTGTTTCCCGAGAGCACATTCAAAGGGTTTTAGCTGAACAAGAGATGTTGAATTCGGAGTTGGAACTAGAATATTGGAGCTTCCACCTAATGGGGCAATTGGAACTAGAATATTAGAGTTTCTTTTTCACTCAAGGCCTGACCTGGTAAGATACTTTCTCTTTCATTATTTACTTCATATTGTAATGTCCAAAGTTAGTGGTTTGATTTTAGTTATTCAAAGTGTATCAAGAGGAATGTATGTATGTGGTAGTGCATTATTTTTTAGAATAGATCTATTTCTTTCATCTTTTAGGTTTCTATGCATTCAGATAATTTTTCTGTTCGTGGTTGCACTTCAGATATATGAGCATGGAAATAAGAAAGTTGAACCTTTTGATATGGGTAATGAACCTACAGCCGAAGACAATGTTCAAGTGACATCAAATAATCAGATGTCTTCTACATATAACTGAACTAATGTATTGTAATGATGATTGTAAAAGTTATTAGTTTAGTAGTTTGTTATAATAATGATCATTATATTTTAGGGATGAATTATTCAACTATTATATTGTAATGTGAATGATTTTAAATGATATATATAATTTTTTTTATGTTTTATTTTATATTGTATTTGTGTTTGTTGAATAAATGTGCATTATTAATTAATTTTTTTTTTTGAAATCTAAAAAGGCTATAGCGACGGTCATCGATTGTAGTTAGTGTTCTAGAAAAAAAAACAAACCTATAGTGACGGTCATGACCGTAGCAATAGCTTTCAGCGACCGTTGGTAAAGAGCAAATACATGGTTTTGGCATAGTTTAAGCGACGGTCGTCGACCGTCGCTATAGGCCAAAAGACCGTCACCGTCGCTATAGGTAAAGGATATTATTTTATAGTGCAAGATTTTCTCATAATAATATCTGGTATACTAGTCAAATCTAGTTTTTTACTAAGGTAAATGATATTATTTTATTTCATTACTCGTAAAGGATATCATTTTCTTTCATACTCTATATTACGAAAGTGATATTATTTCATTTCATATTCTTAAATTTAAATTTACTATGGTAAGTATTGCTTCTATAATTTTTGAAATGATTAAAAATTCCTTAAGGTTTGCGTTTCATCTAATATCATTTCACTAAAATATTGGTCTGAACTTTCTTATCAAATTTTAATATTTTCATGTCGGGGTACTATTCATACGGTATTATTCATACGATACTATTCATATAGTACTATTCATACGGTACTATTCATACGAGGTACTATTCACGATAAAAATTGGTTTCTTTTCTGTCCAAATTATTTTTGATATATGAATATCATTCTTAAATTTTTACTCCACAATTGATTATTATGTTGATAATTTGAATATTCTTGAAGTTGGATAAATTAAATTACAAATCTCTAATATTTGTCCTTGATCTCACTTGATTCGGTCTTTATATTATTTTTCATCATCCTCAGTCTTAAATTATGGTGAAAGTTATCTTTGGCCCACAGTGCAAAGATGAACTGTTGATTGATGAATATTTTTAGCCCGTAGTGCAAAGATGAACTGTTGATTGATAAATATCTTTGGCTCGTAGTGCAAAGATGGACAGGTGTTTGGCATGATCATGACTACTGGTGATACAAATGAATATCTTTGGCTCGAGTGCAAAGATAAATTATTAATTTGAAATATTTATTGATTGATGTTACAAGGATAAAATATTGATGATGGATTTTTAAATCATAGAAGATAGTAGACATTATGCTCTACTTGACTTTTCTAATGGATTGCTATTTTCGCTGCAGTTGTTGATCTAAAACTTGTTGTCCATTGTATTTTATCTGATTTATTATTGTTAAAGGCTAAAGATAATTTATTCTTCATTATCTCAGTCATAATATTTTTTACTGAGCTAATTGAGCTCACCCTTTTCTTTTAATGTGTTCTTCAGAAAATGAGAATATAGTTGAGACTAGACGGAGAATGGAGTGATGGTACAAGATAGTGCTATAGTAGTCATCACTATTTTATAAAATAGTGTGATGATAATTGTAATAAGGACTTAATTTGAGCGTTGATATTTTCGTATTATATACGACATAATATTTGCATTGAAGCTCACAGTTTGTGTGGTCGTATTTTGTACTGATTGTGAAATAATGTTGCCTCAATTGCTCATGTAATTCTCTATTATCAATAATTGACTTGTTTTTCTTCTTGTTACTAATTATGCTGCCAGATTGCTTATGTAATTATATGTTACTCCCTCCGTTCCTAAAAGATTTTCATTTTAGAAAAAAAAATTTGTTTCAAAATATTTGTCATTTACAACTTCCTAAAAGAATAAATTATTTACTTTTCTATATTACCCATATCTTTTTTCATTGTCCCAATAAATTAGCTCCCTTGTATTAATAGTTTCAATTTCCCATAAAGGGGTAGTGATGAAATTTCAAACAAATTTTACTAGTATTAAATGACTTTCTTAATTCATGTGCCAAAATCTTAAATGACAATCTTTTAAGAACGGAGGGATTAAATACTTAGATCGTAGAATAATTAAAGAGAAGGGATACAAGTTAGTTTCTTTAGATTTCCTTCGCACTTATTATATTGTTGTTTAGTTAAAATTACATTTTTTTACTCTATCACGTAGTATTGATCGCGATCCATGGAAAATAACACATCAATTTATTTAACGGAGTCGCTTCCTACAAAATTGCTAAATATATTTAGGTCAGCATTGATAAATTATAATGTACAATTTCTCATACATTAATAGATTCTGTCTTACAAACCACTAATGTAAGTTCATTTAGATATATTTAGGATTTACATAACTCTTATTTGCATATTTAATACCTACCTCACCCAACAAACAATAAAAGTAGAAAAGTCAGTTACGTAAATAAATATTAGTGGTAACTATTTTGAAGAAATGTGTAATAAGTAAGATTCTCACCTAATTCTATCAAATCTCATGATATTTTTGCTATAGTAATTCAATACAAATTTATCCCAACATATAATAGTACTTATTATAAAAGTAATGATATATATATATATATATATATAGGATAAGGCTCTGGAACGAACAGTTCGTTTACGAACATATGTAGGGCCTAGGTTGTTGATTAACCCAATTATGTATCATCATATATTCGTAATTAGTGTTAAATATTCTCATCCAATCAACAACTTTCAACACTGAGCCCTATATATATATTCGTAAACGAACTGTTTGTTTTAGAGCCTTATCCTATATATATATATATATATATATATATATATATATATTAAGAATTGACAAATAAAGCTAGTGAAAGAAACTTCAGTGCTATCTGAAGGGCCTACGTATTGAAATACTAACACTAAATATGTGTGTTTATGTGCCAATGTTGCATTACGATTAATGGATATGTCAAATTGTCAATGTTTAGAAAGAAGAAAAAGAACTAATTAACCAATATCGACCGACCTGGCGAATTGACGAATTGGAAAGGAAGAATCAATCATGTCAGCACTTCCATCCATGACATCGTGAACCAGATGATTAAGAAATCGAGCATAGATATTCTCAGAGCATGGGGAATATAGGAACTTACCATGTCATGTGAGAAATCACGAGCATGATACTATTCGATTTTACTTATCACAGTAGAATAATAAACTTTCAAAACCTTTCTCCCTTGCACGGAAGCCAAGAAACTGATGTTCCCATGGGAACCAACATGCGTCGTTGACCCACATCCATAGATAAATTCTTCCCATAATTTACTATCCATATTTAATACAACCCCCAACAACCTTTAGTAACAAAGCAGTAGGGAATTTCTTAACATGTGCCCTTAGAGCACATGCTAAGCACATAGTTCAAGAGAATATTATCTTGAATTGGGTGTATATTCCCTTGAATTTGGTGCAAATACAGAAATTAAGGAAATATGCACACAGTTCAAGAGAATATTCTCTTGAACTGTGTGCTTAGCATGTGCCTTAGGGCACATGCTAAGAGGACCCAAGCAGTAGACATGTTCACCAATAATTACCAAAATTGGTTCGACGCAATAGATTTCCCGCCGCTGCACATAATAATTACCAGGGTATGCTGTTCTAATGGTAACTTCATCATTAATACGCGTATAGAGCCAGAGGACCACACATCGAGGATAGCCCTCATAGGTGGTGGAAAAGGAAGCAACATATGGGTGATCCAATCGTTCTACACGGGGCATCTTGATTATATCCTTTGTAATAGGGTTTATAGATTGAAAATTAGCAAACTTATCATAAAAATTTTAGAAAAATTACAGTGGCTATTTTGTGATATTAGGTTACTGTTGTGATTTTTCAGATGGAAAATGACCGATTTTGATATTTTTGGTTAATTTCCAATTAATTATGCAATAGTTTATTAATTATGATAATTAGAATGATTATCAAAAAAATTTCAAAAAATTACAGTAACATTTTTATGATGATAAGCTACTGTTACAAAATGTTTTTGGAAGAAATTAAAAGATTTGGATATCTTTAGGTAATTTCCATCTATTTATGCATGATTAATTAATTGTGATAATTAGCAAAATTATCAAAATAAATTCCAGAAAATTACAGTGATATTTTGTGATGTTACTATACTGTTGAAATTTTTTTGGATACATTTTAATGTTTATAGCATACTTGGTTTATTAATTGAGTATTAATGTCTATTATTTAATTCCTTTTGTTAATATTGTTGGAATATTAATATGTGATGCTTGAAATTAAATTACTATGCTATAATTACAAGTATAACCCTATTCTTAGTGGGAGTGATTTAGGTTGTAGTAATTTAATTAAATTATTCCCTAAATTACACATCTTGTGCGCTGAAAAATTAAATTTAAATAATTAGACATTTATACGGATTGTGATTCCTAAGCCTGGCGAAGTCTCCCTTCCATATTTATGTTTCATTATTTTTATGTTAATTTGGTTCATGCGACAAAGATATCTTATATATTGTGGTGAACATTGAATATCTCTAATAAATTCTCATATTTAAATCAAAGCAGAAAATGGTTTCAAAACACATTATCGCAGATCTTAACTAACGAAATAAACTAGATGGAGATAACTATGACGTGTGGCACCGGAAAGTTAGGATGGTCTTGGAGGAGCAAGAGGTTGAAGAAACCCTGCTATCCAAGATGACAAAGCCGGAGGGTGAAGATGCAAAAGATCCGGTCAAGGTTGCAGCCTTCGAAAGTTAGCGCAAAAAGGACCGTATCTCTCGTATAACGTTGCTGAGTTGTATGAACAATGACTTTCTGTTTGAGTATGAACAATACTCCACTGCACACGACATGTGGGAGGCTATCAAAACTAAGTTTGGTGTCACCTCGTTGACAAGGCTGAGGGAATTAGCCATAAGGTTCGATGGTTACAAAAAGAAAGACAACCACACTATAAAACAACAGCTTCGAATCATGGTTAATATGATCCGGGAATTGAAAATCGGTGGTACTCAATTGTCAGACGAACAATAGATTTCAGCAGTGGTTCGATCCCTTCCCGATAATTGGGAACATATGCGGGTCAACATGACTCATAACGAGAATATCAAGAATTTTGATGATATTCGTCGTCACTTGGAGCTCGAGGCTGAGCGACTTGATGTTGTCAAGACCTCCAGGGCATATGCGGCTGGATCAAACTCTCGTAAAGGGTTCAAGCCCAGGAAGGGGAAGAAACCTGCTCATCCTACTGCGCCTAGAGTGGCTGCGAGTGGGGGTGTTGCCAAACGAAAAAGAGGCAAACGAGGTTCTGGTAAGGACAAAACCAAAATGACATGCTACAACTGTGGCAAGGCGGGACACTTTGCTCGTGAATGCACTGAGCCGAAGAAGGTAATTCCTAGTCCTAATCTATCTATGTGCTTAGTATCAAGTATTGTTTTTGTTGCTCATTCTCTCCATATGTGGATTGTAGACTCCGGAGCAACGGACCACATAGCTAGAGACCGGAGTGGATTCGTGGAATACCGCCACATTCCGCTTGGCAGAAAAGTATACATGGGGAACGATTCCAGTGTGGACGTGCTAGGCATTGGAACTTACAAACTGGAAATGCGAGAATGCTTAGCATTGATCCTTTATGATGTACTTTATGCACCGGATGTCCGGCAGAATTTATTTTCTGTTTTATCAGTACTTCGTTTAGGCTATTCTGTTAGTTTTAAGAACAATTCTATAATAATTTCGCATGGGATGAATGTTTTTGGATATGGTTTTATGATGAATGGTTTTATGATTTTGGATACTATTGATTCTAGCATTAATAGTAGTGATTCTTATACCTTACTTGTTGAAAATGATCATGATGGTTTAATTCAATGGCATGCTAGATTAGGCCATATTGGACAAGATAGAATGGCCAGGTTAGCTCGAGCAGTTCTTTTAGGCCCACTCACTAAGGTTAATCTACCCACATGTGAACATTGTTTGGCAGGGAAATCAACAAGAAAACCATTCGGTAAAGCCACTAGGGCAGAGACACCATTGCAACTTATTCACTCAAACATCTGTGGCCCTATGAATGTAAAAGAAAGGCATGGACGTTCCTATTTTCTCATAATGATAGATGACTATATGCGCTTCGGGTACACCTTCTTGATCTCTTATAAGTCTGAGGCATTAGATTGCTTTAGACGTTATTTGATTGAGGTCGAGAATTAGTTAGATAAAAGTGTTAAGGCACTTCGAACTGACCGAGGCCGCGAGTATCTGTCCGATCAGTTTAAAGAACTCTATGAGGAAAAAGGGATAATCAGGCAACTGACAATCCCTAGAACTCCGTAGCAAAATGGTGTGGTGGAGAGGAGGAACCGGACATTATTAGACATGGTTAGGTCTATGATGGTGCAAGCCAATTTGCCTATCTCCTATTGGGGTGATGCATTGTTGACTGCGATATATATACTTAATCGTGTGCCTTCGAAATCAGTTGAGTCCACCCCATATGAAATATGGACCGGTAAAAAGCCCGAATTGGGCGGAATGCAGCATTGGGGATCAGCTGCTTACGTGCACAACACTTCTCATCAACACGGGAAGTTAGGCCCGAGGGGTAAGAAGTGTATCTTTGTAAGATACTCTGAACACTCCAAAGGCTATGTGTTTGTTGGAGAGCAGCCTGATGGGACTGTATCTGAGATAGAGTCACGAGATGCAGATTTCCTTGAGATGGATTGCCCTAATAGAGGTGATGTGAGCAAAGAGATGAACTTTTATGAGATGGATGAAGATTTAGGCGCCCAAACTCGTACAGTAGAAGTCGAAGAGGTTAATCCT
Organism: Panax stipuleanatus; assembly: GCA_020205555.1. Lineage (NCBI taxonomy): Eukaryota > Viridiplantae > Streptophyta > Magnoliopsida > Apiales > Araliaceae > Panax > Panax stipuleanatus. The sequence goes on from CM035120.1 coordinate 40,243,111, forward strand.
CAAGTTCCTGTAGAAAGTGGGAGTGACATGCCTTCGAGTAGTTCTTATCCATCAAATGAAGAGCCTCTTGTTCCTCAAATGCGTAGAAGTCAAAGGGGTAAAGTTCCACGTCGTCTTTTTGAGATTGAGGGGAATGCCTTTGTGGCTCTATCATCTGCTATAAAAGATAAGTGGATAATTGTAATAGAAGAAGAAATGGAGTCCATAAGGACTAATCAAGTCTGGGACTTGGTTGACCTTCCACCAGGGCGAAAGGCTATTGGGAACAAATGGGTTCTTAAAGTCAAACGCAAGGCAGATGGTTCCATTGAAAGGTACAAAGCTCGTCTTGTAGCCAAGGTCTATACCCAGCAAGAGGGAATTGATTACGAGGAAACTTTCTCACCAGTTGTGAGGTTTGCCTCAATTCGCCTCATCCTAGTGATTGTTGCGCATTTAGATTTGGAGTTATATCAAATGGACATTAAGACAGCTTTTCTCAATGGAGATTTAGCTGAGGAGATATACATAGATCAGCCAGAGGGTTTTGTCATGGAAGGACAAGAGCGCAAAGTATGCAAGCTCAAACGTTCTATGTATGGTTTGAAACAGGCGTCCAGATAATGGTATCTGAGATTCCATCGAGCCATCATTAGTGATGGGTTTACGATGATCGAGGAAGACCATTGTGTATATATCAAACGGTCCAAAGATAAATTCCTTATCTTATCTATGTATGTCGATGACATCCTACTAGCTGGGAACGATAAGGAGATGATTGTCGCCACCAAAGGGTGGTTGTCCTCTAACTTTGAGATGAAAGACATGGGGGAAGCAGCTTACGTTCCTGGAGTTAAGATCTATAGAGATCGCTCAAGAAAGCTTCTTGGTTTGTCATAAGAGACTTACCTTAAGAAGGTTCTCGAGCAATTCCAAATGAACAAATGCAAACCCATAGACACTCCTATAGCTAAAAGCGACACTATTGGACCCGAACAATGCCCCACTTCTCCCGAAGAAATTAAGAAGATGTCCCATTATCCGTATACCAATGCTATAGGAAAGCTAATGTATGCAGTTGTGTGTACTCGGCCTGATATAGCATATGCAGTCGGTTATCTCGGTCGATATCAGTCAAACCCTAGGATTGCTCATTGGAAGGCAATCAGGAGGATCTTATGATATTTGAAAGGTACTTTGGACTATATGTTGTGCTATGGAGGACCAGACCTGCGCTTGATTGGTTACTCCAATGCCAGTTGGGGAGGTAACCAGGGGATGCGCAAGTTAACCTCAGCATATGCATTCTTGCTACATAGTGGTGCCATTACTTGGTGTAGCAAGAAACAGACTTGCGTTGCTCTTTCTACGATGGAGCTGGAGTTTGTAGCTTGTACGTCAGCTGTTCAGGAAGCCATGTGGCTGAGGAGATTTTTCGAGGACCTTGGAGTCGTCTCTCATGCTTCGGATCCTGTGACTGTTTTCTGTGATAGCAAGGCGGCCTTAGATTACACTAAGGACCCCAAGTATCACGGCAGGACAAAGCACATTGACTTGAGGATGAACTTCATCATAGAGAACATAGCAAATAATGAAGTGATATTGAAATACATGCCTACTGGACTTATGGTAGCTGATCCTTTGACGAAGCTGATTCCTAAAGTTGCTTTTTGTTGGTATGTTAGTTCATTATGGCTTCGTAGGGTTTGATGTACTTTCTTATTTCTTTGTAATCACTCATTACTTGGCTTGTATTAGAGATGTTCATTATTATTTTGAGATTATTTGTCATCTATGCGAGTTTCATTTGTTTCGACTTATGATTGTGTCCTTTTAGCGCATATGATAAATTTTAGATGTTCACACATTATATTATGCATATTGGATATGCACACACTAAATATATGTCAACAGGTTGATTGGCTCACTCACACGAGCAATCACCCTTGGCACTTTGAAAAGCGAGCAAGGTTGAGATAGTTCATAGTTTGGCGCTTTGAGTAGCGAGCTGTTGATGCTTTAGATAGTAATTAATTGGCGCTTAGTAGCGAGCAAAATGGACATGATGTCGCCTTGGCATGAGCCAAGATGAGGTTAACTTGGATTAACCGAATATAGTATACCCCACCATCTATATTAACCTGTACTGATAGCCGGATACGAAATTTTAGGTTTGGCGCTTGGAAAGCGAGCAACCTAAAAATTCGAGTTAGGCGCTTATGAAGCGACTGAGCTAAGATCCGTACGGCATGACCATTGGACATATGCTCATATAAATGAGATTGTCTGCCGTAACATGATAACCGGACGCGAAGTTTCAAATGTGGTGCTTAGATAAGTGAGTAATTTGAAATGTTTAAAGGTCCGCACAACAAGGCTATACAATAGCATGTTGTGAGCGAGTTACATGTGTTTAGCGACCATGTAAGGGAGGTGAAAGAATGAATCCCTGTTTTCTCACCGTGTGAGTCCTGTAGGATAAGTTTTGTTTCTACATAAAGTGCTCTTTGTGATCTTTGACTATACTATAAAGACATGAATTAATGTTGCTACTTTGGTTTCGATTCCTAAGGTCAGGATTGATGAGACTATAAGGACCGATTCTGGGAAAGCAGTTGATTCATTTTTTAGTAGTATTAGGGCAAAGGGAAGACAATTTGATTTCATCTCGTTCTGCACTTATTGTCGACAACTATAGCGTTTTGATAGCGATATAGTAATAAGTGAGATACGAAATGGACTTGGGCCCAAAGGTGGTTAAGTAAGGCTCTCTAAGGGATTAGAGATACTTAACCTAATGAAAATTCAAATGTGTCTGGGGTACTCTGAGTTCATGGATTGTAGCCTCTACGTGAACTAATTAAGTTTGACGTGAGAGCTCCCGTACTGATTTTCTTAAAAATGGTAGATGTCTCTATGTTGGCCTTAACGGGTTTGATATAGAGCTCCCGCATTTCAGGTGAACTCAGCGGTCGCACGGTTCGGCAGTTAGAGGTTTACATGTTTTGGTTCGAGCTGGTTTTGGCAGATATGAGGATTACATCATCCCCGCCATGGGCGAGTGGGAGATGTTGGATATTGGATATCCAAATGGGTTATCCATGGAGGGTCCGACCCAATGGATTTGTTAACTGACCTCCCACACGACTTAACGTGGTGAGATTGTGAGGACGTGGAGAAGTGGTTCAACCACTCCCGTACGTATTAAATATCCATATTCGATCAATCAATTAAAATACAATTCATTAATTCAGTTGGCCAATACAGAGCGCTCCCATACAGAGACCAAACCCATAATTGTTACGAACGGTGAGATAGTGTTCCATTCTCGAACGTAGTTCGGAGACGTCGTTGGGTTAAAGGAATAGCAGGAGGTTTTTCGCATTAAAGGTTAATCACGCTTCAAGGGTATGTCTTTGATCATCCTATTATGTGTAAATATATGAAATAGCATGCGAATAAAATCCGTCAATCAAGAACATGGATAACTTTGTTGATTACATAAGAATCCATCCTTGTTTTGATGCTAGGACTATAGAGTACATCAACTCGGGTAGGTCAACCGTAAATCTCTTCTTTCTTGTAATGCAAATAAACTCCCTTACACTGCTTCTTAGGTTTTCCATATTGCATGACTATAGGGTAGATCAACTCGGGTATTCCCTTACACTGCTGCTTAGGCTAGGACTACATAGTAGATCAACTCGAGTAGTCCATTTTGCATGTTCCATGGCATCCCATCCCCAACAGATTGCGTTTTGTTTGGATAAATTGCAGATGCACCCCACCAACCGCGATAAACCGCAGAATAGTATTATATCATCAAACACATCTAACTTGTCCTTGATCATCCATAAAAGGATCGCGGGAAAAAGAGACAACTTTCCTTCGCTTATCCTGCTACCCTCAGTTGCAGGCACTTGGAGCTGATAGCCCTCTCCTCTACAAGTATGCAAAACAAAGGAACAAGGAGTTGGGCATCCTGAAGCACAAAGTGTTTAAGATCATCATAAACAAGACCCTCAAATTAAATTCCCTTGCACAAAAAAAATCTTAGAACTATACCTCCGTGAAGCATAACAAGTTGAGTGACAGAAGCTGAGCAACATTTTGGACAATGGTCCAAAGATTCAAAGTAGGTTCCGCTTTCCTGTAACTGAACAAAGATAGCTCAATAAGCACAGTTACGGGACAAGTAACTAGTAACCATTAACTACACATATGGTTTCCCCTAATTGACGTAGTTTAATACGTGGTGTCACAAGGGTTGGTTATAGCTGGATTCTGAAAGATGGCCACAGCAGAGTACAGCTCCCATTACTCAGTTACATCTAGGTCTATTAATGGAAGGCTTGGAATATGGATCATGATCTCCTCCATCATGTGATTGATTATGATACCGATCAAACAAAACAAACAATGATCCGATTAAAATTTTTCTTTGCTACAACAAATTAAAATGGTATAAAGAAAATAATCCCTCTATTCCAACATAAGAGTACCACTTTCTGTAACTATACACTCTAGATATCTATTGTCTCTATACATTTGTTTCTGTGTATAGATTTTTTCCCAAAATAATCTGCATGTATACATACCCTCTCTCTCTATCTCTCTCTCTCTCTAAATACATACTAGAGTCCAGGGGCGGATCCAGGAATTTTATCCAGCGGGTGCGGATTTTAGCTGATTTTTTTTGTTAAAGTTAAACAAAGAAAACTTGAACTAATCATAATATTAACTAATCATAATAATGTTTACAAATTAGCCAATTAATAATTTAACCTCCAACTACAAATGGTGGCATACTGGCATCCGAATTTCATTTAACAACAGGCGACAATAATAGTTGGCCACTGGGCAGTCAGCAGTGCAAGTGCATTATGCATACAACTCTCCAATAGAAACTTAGAAATAGTGTGCAACAAAACCCTAATTTAAAAACCCCCAATTTCAAGTGAGATGAAAAATTAAAAATTAAATCCATCAATCAGTGACCAAAATAGCTCAGATTATAAGTAGATTTAAACCCCTAAAATTCACAAATTTTATCACTAACATTAGAACTTAGAAGTATTAACTATTAACTATTAAGTATAACATATTAACATTAATATTAGAGAATAAAGTATCATACATTCATACTCACTGGCGGTACTGTGGCAGGAGAGAGAAAGATTTATGAAGCTTGTTCACTTGAGAGATTTATGAAGTCAGTAGAGAGATCATAGACGCAGAGTGAGACAGAAACTTGTTCACTTTTGGCTGTGGATTGTGGGCCTTGTGGCTGGCTATTTGAAGCTTTTAAGTTTTAACTTCAATTTTTTTTTATATACTCTACCCCCAGATTTATGAAATTCTATTTTTGCCCCTATAACTATATAAGAAAAAAAAAAATTCCAGCGGAGGCAGGTGCCTCCCCTGCCCCCAACATACCTCCGCCCCTGCTAGAGTCTAGAGTTGCACGAGCGCACACACACATTAATATTCTACTCTTGATCCATGCAATGAACGAAAAATTGAAATTAATTTGATTTAACACAATCCCGCACATAGAACTCTGATTTTTGTATAATCTAAGGAAGAACTGGAACTAAACAACCATGTGTTTTAGGCTGGATGGCAGAAAGTTATAGAGTAATGTCCTCTAAAATAATATTTAAACAATCAACATACAGTTTTGATCTAAATAAGGGCACATTCATTTTGCGTACAGTTGTTTGTTATTTTACACATACAACTATAGAATAATATCCTATGAAATAATAATAATTCAAGTTATTAATAACTAATTGGCCACATAGTTGGATAATCCTATAAATTCCCTTCAAAGAGAGAACTTTATTTTACATTCAACCACATTATAATAGAAGATTAATTTAATTTCTGAATATTGAATATAAACCCCTTTCCCATCTTACTTGCCAGAAGGAAAATATCCTCTTGGCATCAATATTCACATATATGTACATGCTTTTGTCTCCACAAATATGAACGAGTAAAATTCCAACCCAACAGCTATAACAAAACTACCTATGGGAAAAGAGAAAGTAGGCATTCATATGAAGTGGGTAGTATATGCATGAGGGGTATCTTCAAGAGGCCCTAGACTCCTATTGTAACTTAAGGAGTTGATAGTTACTCTCTCCTTCGTCTCCCCTTTTCAACACTTACCAAAATTTTTCCACCATAAACACCTACCAATGACTATCATCCACCCTTGGCCAAACCCTTGCCAAGAGATATCTACCCAACATTACAGAATTTCCAAGTCCCAATTTGCAATAAGTAGCATCACAATTGTACCTCATTACCATCAGGGATTTTATTGAGATATATTGAGATATTATTGAGATATTCTATTAATGTACCATCTATATGGTTAAGCGAGAGTTTAGGAATTAGATTAGAATTACAGCTCTAGTTTTCTATTTTCTAGTTAAACGTGAGTTTAGGAATTAGATTAGATTAGAATTACAGCTCTAGTTTCCTATTTTCTTTCTATTCTTTTGTATATATATATAACTAAATCATATCAATAGAGGGCAAGCCATTCACGATTTCTTTATGGTATCAAAGCCACGTGGCTAAGATAAACGATCGACATGGCTCGAAATGACCATACATCTCCTTTTTTTCTTGGCTCACAAGATAGACCTGAAGATCTCATCACTGTGGTTCGTCTTCGACACGACAATTATGATGTATGGGCAAAGTCTGTGCGCCTTGCTCTACTATCTCGTCGGAAATACGGCTTCGTCGATGGACCGATTATGGAACATAAAGCACCTTTCACAACTGGAGGATTGGCTTACCATTCACTCGATGCTTGTTTCCTGGCTAATGAACACTATTGATCAGGAGGTTAAGTCTACTATCTCTTTGTATGATGATGCTAAACTTTTGTGGGATGAATTGCAGGCTCGCTTTTCTGTTGTTAATGGCCCCGAATTCACCAGTTAAAAACTGATTTAGCTAAGTGTGAGCAATCCAAGGTCATGTCTGTTTCTACATATTTTGGGAAGCTTAAGGTTTTATGGGATGAATTGGCTAAATCATGAACCCATTATTGCATGTACGTGTGGAAAATGTGAATGTCATTTGGGCATGAAAACCGACGAAATAATGAACGTTTTCATCAGTTTTTGATGGGTTTAAATTCTAATTATTATGCCCCATTACGTACTACTTTGTTGTCCCAAGAACCTTTACCTTCTCTTGATCGTGCCTATCAACAAATTACCCAAGAAGAACATGTTCGTGGAATTACTCATGCTCGAGAATCTCTACCGGAGGTGATGGGTTTTGCTGTTCGTCCAGAAGGGCGTGGCCGAGCGAAACCAAATAAGATTGACAAATCTGGGCTAATGTGTTCTCATTATAATCGATCCGAACATGACATTGTTACCTGTTTTCAGCTTCTTGGGTATCCAGAATGGTGGGGTGATAGACCTCGCACTCAAGGAGTCACTCATGCTCGAGGCAAAGGAGGTGGTGGCCGTGGTACAGACTCACCCGCGACTGGTCGTGGTAGAGGAGCCAATGTGCGAGCGGTGGCGGTAGACGGCTGCAACACTATGGTTGGAGCTTCGGTCAATGGGTAGAAAAATTCTTCCAACGCCACTGCCAGCACGTCAAACACTCCTGCCTCTCTTCCTAATTTGAGTGCAGAACAATGGCAGACTATTATGTTTGGTAATGCTCACTCCTATACCGATCGTCTACATGGTGAGTTTTCTATGATATCTTGGATTATTGACACAGGTGCTTCTAATCATATGACGGGGGATGAATCATATTTGTTTGATGTTCATGATATTACCGCATGTCCCGTTGGGCTCCCCGATGGCCAAAAAATAATTGCTACTAAAGAGGGAAGTGTGAGGCTCTTGGAAGGATTGTATCTTAAAAATGTTCTTTATGTCCCTAAATTGGACTGCAACTTAATTTCGGTTACACAACTCATTGATGACATGCATTATTTTGTACAATTTGCTTCTAATATATGTGTTATATAGGACCGTCATACGAGGAAGTTGATTGGAATGGGTGAACAGAGAGATGGACTTTACAACTTTCGGCAACCGTCTACAGTGCAAGCTATCTCAGTGGATGGTTCTTTATCTTCGTTGGAACTTTGGCATCAACGTCTTGGACATCCTTCAGAGAAAGTAGTGAAGTCATTACCTTTCTTAAGTAATTCTAGTGATAAATTAAATAAGGCATGTGATGTGTGCCCTCGTGCCAAACAATCTTGTGATTCTTTTTCTCTTAGTGATCATAAGGCCTCCCGAGTTTTTGAATTGGTTCATTGTGATTTATGGGGTCCTTACAATATAGTTTCTTCTTGTGGGGCTCGTTATTTTTTGACTATTGTGGATGATTTTTCTCGAGCTGTATGGGTTTATTTGTTGATTGATAAATTGGAGGTATTTAAAATGTTTATGTCATTTTTTGCTATGGTTGATCGATAATTTGGTCAAAAGGTTAAGATTGTTCGGAGTGATAATGGGACGGAGTTTCACTATTTGACAGATTATTTTCTTTCAAATGGGATTTTATTTCAAACCTCTTGTATGGGAACTCCATAACAGAATGGCAGAGTTGAACGTAAGCACCGTTATATTTTAACAGTGGCAAGGGCTTTGCGTTTTCAAAGTCATCTTCCTCTTTATTTTTGGGGTGAATGTGTCTTGGCAGCTTCTCATTTGATCAATCGAACACCCTCGAGTGTTCTTCAGAATAAAACACCTTATAAAATTTTATTTAATACTTTGCCAGTTTTTGATGAATTGCAAGTGTTTGGTTCTTTATGTTATGCCCATAATCAACGACCAAAGAATGATAAATTTGCAAGTCGAAGTCGAAAATGTGTCTTTGTTGGGTATCCTTTTGAAAAGAAAGGGTGGAGACTTTTTGATCTAGAAAATAAAAGTTTTTTTGTTTCAAGGGATGTTAAGTTCTTTGAAAATCAATTTCCTTTTGCCGAAATTACTCCTACTACTATTCGTTCTAAATATAATTTTGGCAGCATGAATTTGGGTGATGATGACTTCGATTTTAATATTTTGGGGTATCCTGAATTATTGTCTGATGAACTTGAGCCCACAAATGAATCTTCCCCACTACATGTCACCATCCAAAACCCAAAAACTACCGCTTTAGAGCCTGCTCCCATTTTACCTCCCGCAGCCAATGATTCACTGTCTGGCACGGATGCTGAACAAAGGCCAGTTCAACCCACCTCTCCACTCCAACATCCATCTACAGGGGGGCAGCAGGGGTTGCTCCGAATTCTATCAATGAAACTCACATGGGACGTGGATTTCGTGAAAAGGTTCCATCCGTTCTGCTTCGTGACTATGTTACTAACACTGTGATCACAAAAAGTCCATCTACTCTCTCTCCAAGTTCACCCGCGCCATCTGCTTCCTTAGGTACGCCTTTTCCTATAACATATTATATTAATTGTGCAAAATTTTCTGTTAGACATCGAAAGTTTCTTGCCGTTGTTACTGCAGGTTCTGAACCGAAATCATTTAAAGAAACTATGACAGATGTAGGATGGCGTCATGCTATGCAAACAAAAATTCGTGCTTTAGAAGGTAATGGTACTTGGACTATGGAAAAATTACCACCTGGTAAACGCGCCCTTGGTAGTTAATGGGTCTATAAAATCAACTATAACTCTGATGGCAGTGTTGAACGGCTTAAAGCTCATTTGGTTATTTTTGGTAATCATCAAATTGCTGGGATCGATTATCATGAGACTTTTGCACCAGTTGCAAAGATGGTCAAGGTTCGTGCTTTCTTAGTCATTGCAGCATCTAACAATTGGGAGCTGCATCAGATGGACGTGCATAATACCTTTTTGCACGAGGATCTGAATGAGGAAGTCTATATGAAGCTTCCTCCTGGTTTTGGGTCTTCTTAAACTGATATGGTGTGTCGTCTTCGAAAGTCATTATATGGCTTGAAACAGGCACCGAGGTGTTGGTTTGCCAAACTTGTTACTGCTTTAAAAGAGTATGGTTTTCTACAATCCTATGCTGATTATTATTTCTTTACTTATACTAAGGGTGATATTCAAATCAATGTTTTGGTGTATGTTGATGATTTAATTATTTCTGGGAATAATTCCGCTGCTTTGAGAGTCTTTAAGAACTATTTGAGCACATGTTTCCATAAGAAGGATCTCGGGGTTCTTAAATATTTCCTCGGGATTGAGGTGGCACGAAGTCCTGATGGTATATTTCTTTGCCAACGAAAGTATTCTCTTGACATTATTTCTGAGACTGGTCTTCTAGGTGCCAAGCCCGCATCCTTTCCCATTGAGCAAAACCATCGGCTTTCTCACGCTTCAGGAGATTCTTTGTCTAATCCGGAACCTTATCGTCATTTGGTTGGTCGTTTGATTTACTTAACGGTCACTCGTCCTGATTTGGCATACTCTGTCCATGTTTTATCACAGTTCCTACAACAATCGAGACAGGAACATTGGGAAGCCGCTTTGCGAGTTGTTCACTATTTGAAGGGTTCTCCTGGACAAGGAGTTTTACTTTGAGCTGATAGCTCTCTCTCTTTGACAGGTTGGTGTGATTCTGATTGGGCAGCTTGTCCTCTTACTCGTCGCTCTCTCACAGGTTGGCTTGTGTTTCTTGGTCATTCCCCGATTTCTTGGAAAACCAAGAAACAACCTACTGTGTCATGTTCTTCGGTAGAGGCCGAATATCGCTCTATGGCTTCCCTTACTTGTGAATTGAAATGGTTAAAGGGTCTTCTCCTTAGCTTAGGGATTCACCATCCTGTTGCTATTGGTTTATACTGTGATAGTCAGTCAGCTTTACATATTGCACATAATCCTGTCTTCCATGAACGAACAAAGCACATTGAAGTAGATTGTCACTTTGTCCGTGATGCTATCCAAGATGGAACTATTCTCCCTTCATATGTTCCTACAACAGTTCAGCTTGCAGACATCTTTACCAAGCCTTTGGGGACAAGTCAATTTCAGTTTCTGCTTTCCAAGTTAGGCATTTATGATCCTCATGCTCCAACTTGAGGGGGGGGGGGGGTATTGAGATATATTGAGATATTATTGAGATATTCTATTAATGTACCATATATATGGTTAAGCGAGAGTTTAGGAATTATATTAGAATTACAGCTCTAGTTTCCTATTTTCGAGTTAAGCGTGAGTTTAGGAATTAGATTAGATTAGAATTACAGCTCTCGTTTCCTATTTTCTTTCTATTCTTTTGTATATATATATGACTAAATCATATCAATAGAGGGCAAGCCATTCACGATTTCTTCAGATTTGCATAGGTGCATAGGAGTAATTCGTTCAAATGGCTGCACAGTCGGTGGTTATTAGTCATCCATCGACATTGAGCAAGATATTTTTTAATTTCATTCTTGCTGGCACTGATGCCTTCTATTCAAAAAGACATGCTTGTAAGCTTGTGTCGGCTCTAAATGTTTCATGATCTTTCTTGTTTCCTCTTTAGTCCACCTACTAAGATAGACACAAAAAGGTCCTCACAGAAATACTTAATTGGTTAAGACAACACCCATAAGTATCTCAAACTGATCTTAGCAACTAGCAAATTTCTTGTTAGCATAGGTTGATTAAATTCCTTAAATGGACCTTGACAGTCAATGTAGCAGAAGCTCACAATATGAGACATTTGCAAATATCTTGCCCCTCCTAGTGCATAGCTGCTACAGCCTATAGGAACCTTTCTAACCTCACTGATCGCAAAAATTCAAATGGGCTCTTCACAATTAATTCCACCACCACTATTGTGCTCCTTCCACCTCACAGCGTCCTCCTGACCCGCCCGTGGCCCTTCCCTCAATAATAGTCAACAAGACAACCATCTCCTAATACCAAAAATTATTGTTAACGTCAAGATCAGTCTATGCGCTCTAATCACCAAAGCGCGTCAAATCCTGCACAGAAATGAATAAACACCAAAAGCTTACGGCTTGGACAGTCGGTGGATAGCTCCGGTGTGAGAATAAGTACAGGCTGATTAAGGTTAACAATGGAGGCTTAATGCTCTAGTGCTGGAAAATAATAATGATGTATGCGTGTACCTTAGAATGAAACTTAACCGTGTACTTATAGAGATCTCACCACCTTTATAGAGTCCTTTCCCACGTAGAATTGGATTCCTTATTAAGTATAATTCCTTAATGGGATGACATCAAATCTCCTTGATAAAAGGTAGTTGGATTGAATCCTAACTCCCATTCCATAAATAGAAAGTCAATTATAATCAATAATTACTTAAAATATTCCAATTTCCATAATAGGAGCCCATTTTGGGTACGCCACCCCTTATGGGCACTAAACAGTTCGGACCTAAAAGTCCACAGCCCAACAATGCCCCCCAGTCTTCTATTATATAAGTAGTACATAACAGAAGGCTGCTAGACGAAGCCCAACAAATTATTGATATCAAGGCCCACTATCACAGACCGTCACAAACTGTTACATATTTTGGGCCCCAAATTACTCCCACCTCCCCATCATTGCATACATTAATCGCGTTGTATTCCTGTATTCGAGAAAATATGAAAAGTTTTATTTGAAGTAAAACACTACATCACTATAACCGCCATTTCTCCAACTTTCCTTCCAAGCATTTTCTCTACAACCCATTTCCTTTATCTCGCCTTTAAGCAAAATATTTTCTGCAAAACTCTTTCCTCTTACTCATCTATAGAGGCACACTTTATGCAAATTATTAATTTAAAACGATAAATAAGAAGTTATGGAATCATACCCTTGTAGAACGAAGCTTCCACAGGTACTAGTTCAACTCCTTGTTCTTCGTGATCTCTTTGAATTTCCGGGTTAGATTCCTTCCTTTGATCAAAGTTAGCCACCCAAGTGTTTGGCCTCTAGAGGTGATCCACCAAGGAAGAGGAATTATCAAGAAGGAGGGTGTTTGGCTAAACCTTAGTTTTCTATCCTCTATAGAATCCAACAATTGGAATTGCATCAAGTAATATCTATTATAAGACTCCTCTTATATAGACATTGGTCAACCCTTCTAATCCTATTAGACATGGAATTTTTTTAATTAATTAAATCCCTTTAATTAATTTAGGCTTCCCACCACATGGGGAATAATTAATTAAATTCATTTAATTAATTTGTCTCCTAATCTTATTAGGAATAAATGAGAGTACTAATATTAAATTAATTACTAAACTCTTTTAGAAATTAAAATAATAATAATTGTAATAATATTAATAAGACTTCTCTTATTAATTTATATTTAATATTTTCAAAATATTAAATAATAAACATTAAGCTATTTAAGTTATTCTGTCACTATAGATTAAATTAATTACACTTAATGCATTATTACGATTATGCCATTACCATCTTAAATAATTATTTTTCCTTTTATGGTGCGACTCTTTAGGTTCTCTATATTAAACCGGTTGTAAATAAATCAATTAGAACAATTCTAATCTTATTTAAATAAATAAATTAAACTAATAATCTATTTAAATAAATAATATTTATTCTACAATAGGGATAAACATCCCTAACCATTAATGACTTTCTAGATAATATAGATTTTAACATTAATCATAAAAAAACCTGTGAGTAAATAGTTACCGTACAATTCAATTCTTACACCATACAATGTCCCAATTAAATATAAGACATGGAATTACTGTCAAGTCTTATTTTATTTAATTATATGTATTTCGATTAGAAAATGCACAACTCTAAATAATGCAAATTAGAAACTCCTTTCTAATTTCATTCTGTCTTGGCCAAGGACTACTGAGTTGTCATTTAACGAATCTGTGACAATCCGAATTTTCAAGAATTAATAAATAAGAATTTAATAAATAAAATTTTTATTTTAAGATGTTTCGAGTACGAGTATGTGTATATGTGTTATATTCTGAAATGTGCAATTTGGTATGAAGAGAATTATATTCATGTATTGGAGTAATTTAATTAAGTGCAATACATTAATTAAATTGATATTTAAGTAGTTTTGTGGTATTTGTTAGTAGAGATTTACTAATTGTTACATGAAATTATGATTAATGAATAATTATAATTGTTATGTGGCAATTTTATTTAGTTAATTGATGTTAGCTTTAATTTAATTAAATTGGGATGTTAAGATTTAATTAAATAAAGTGTAACATTGAAAGTTATGTGTTAAAAGAATTAAAAAGAGTTTTAAATGAGTTTTACCAAACAAGGCCCTTAAAACTGTTTTTAAAGAGTTTTGCCAAACAAAGCCCTTGCACCTGTTTTAATTTCATTTTGCCAAATGGGGCCTTAACTGCTAAAAACCTGTTTTTAAATAAGTTGTTTGACAAACAAGCCTTATGGCTTTTAAAATTTAAAATATTATAACTGATATATTAATTGTTAGTTATTATATATAATTATATGTATTAAATATTATAACAGTTATATTATATGTATATATGTTAGTTTAGAAGAACAAAACAAAGTTAGAATTTTATCAGTGTTAGAAAGAGAAGTACAGAGAAAGTTAGAGAGAAAAGAAGAGAGAAGAAGAAGAGAAAAAGGGAAAAGGTTTGAGAGAATCCTTGCTATACCAAAAAAACATCATCATCTTCTTCTTCCTCATTAAGCTTAAGGGTATAATCCTATCTTGTAGTTTTTAGAATTTTGTTTCTATGTTCTTCAAGTTTTAATTCTCTATATATATGAATTTAGTATGAAATTAATGAAAACATGAAATTTATATGCAATTTATGTTATAACATGCTTATATGTGATTAGTATAATGATTTAAGTGATTTAATCCATGTAAACATGATGAACATGAAGAAATCATGTTCATCAAAAGTGACAGTAAATTGGTTTTGATAAATAGCTCTTTTAAAATCTAAATTCGTGTTTGATTGTGATATATTATATAAATTGATTATAAATTATGATAATATATCAAGAAACAAAAGTAACATGCTTTGAATTGTTTGATTTAGTTTAAAAATAAAGTCAGTGTTAATTTTCTTTAAGAACGCTTAAAAATGGCGTTTTCTTCAAAATCAGGAAATTAAAAATTTTGATTATGTGTTGTAGTGTTATTGTATGTTAAAAATATGTTAGAAGTTTAAGATTTTGTTTTTATAAAGTTTCATGTGCATTGTGTTAGTTATACTCGGACTTTGGTGCGAAGAAATAAGCCAAATTGACTTTTTCTCTGCACAGTTCGCGAGCCGGGGAACCCACCAGCAGGGGGACCCCGCCCCAGCGGGGCTTTTGTTCTAGAAACCCCCGCCCCAGTGGGGGAACATGCTGTCCAAAATAGTTTAAGTAGTGTAATGCAAAACTGTTTTGACCTCCTGTAGTAAAACAAGTATAACTTCTTTATACGAACTCCGATTAAGGCGATTCAGGATGATTCAGAAAGATAACGAGTAGACCTACAACTTTTATTCTTTAATTTTTTTGATTTGAAGTCGTTAGAAGGGGTCAAAATGATCATCTTTGTGGCTGGTGCGTTTTAGGAGGCAATCGGAGGGCGTCGGACATGCACATACTCAAGTATAGTGCTGTCGACGATAAAAGATGTTGTTCTAAGTTATAAATCATGCATATTATGAAATATAACAATTTTTAATATTAATCAATGATGTAATGACAACTATATCGACTTAACTAAAAGTTAAGTGTCGATTAAAAGAGAAGTATAAAGAAATATGAAACGAAGGCTAACTTAATTAATGTTAACAAACATTATACATCTAATGTGATGTAAAGACGTGGTTTAAGACTTAAATAAATGTTAAGTGTATTAGAATAGAACGTGATGACAAATAAAAGGAAGTTTAATGTGAATAAATCGAATGAACAATGAGGAGTCCTAACAGGACTTAACCACATAAATTGAACATTTTGTGTGTCAAACCTAAAGAAGATGATAGTAGATCGTAGAGTAGATTTACTTAAACGATTACTAAGCATTGCTATGTGACTAATACATGATGTGCATGATTATATAATTGAGTAGGATTCATGAAGTGCAGATAATTATAAGCTATTTTCTGTAATTGGTAATCTACAAACCAGGCAATTCTTTCAGTTTCTATTTGCTAGTTTATGAATTTGGTAACTGATTATTGTAATTTAGACTGTTGAATGTATGTACAATTATAAATGATGTTTTACACTATGAAAGTCAATTTATGACTAAACTGATTGGGTTATGGAACTCAATCTTTAATTGAGATGTGAGCATGTATGATATGTTTAGTTAAACGATTATGATGTGAGCATGTATGGTTATGGAATTCATGAAGTGCTATGTGATGCATGAAAACTGTTAGATTTGCTGAGCTGTTGAGCTCATTCTTGTAAAATAACCATTTTTGCAGGTCAATGATTCAAGGTAATGATATGTGCTAATTGAATGTTAAAGATCAATATCAATTCAAGAAGATTATTTTCTTTTAGCTGAGAAATATATTTGATGGTTTAAATGTATTATAATTGTTGAGTTGTAAGTTGAGTTGTCTGATGTATAACGGATATTGATTTGTAATGTAATATTTTGTTTATACCTCTGATGAAGCGAGTTATAAATGTAAATTTGAATCAAAGATATGTAATGATAAAGGTTGTGATTCAGGAAAATATAGAAAGTAGACAGAAAAGTTTTAATTATTCTGCATTTTATTAAGTTTAATACCGATTAATGATGTAAAGTTAGAAGTTCGATGTATTGTTAACGACCGATGTCGAGAGTTGTATTGTATGAATTTTGGGGTCATTACAGAATCACACAGGACATATCTCTTCTTTTACTAGAAGTGTTAGATTCTTTATTGACCTTCATTATCTCCATATGTAACTTATTATACCCAAGCATACCCTTTGATATACCCTAAGGGTCTTAAGGAATAACTCAAAGTATAATTCATTACACACAAGATATTATGATGATCTCAAGTCTAAGGATCACTTACACTACTATCACATTAGGAATTCCTATTGACAGGAAAGTAAAACTCCATTAGGTATTCCATAGCGAGTCACGTTCAGTGAACTTATTCTCCAATAAGCACCTACATACTTGCTTTAGTGTCTCCACACAAATGATCATGAAATCAATCATCCTCATCCAATGAGCAAGCAACATATGTACCAATCTATTCGAATTTACTAATCCTCTTTTTAGTAATCCATCGATTGGGAACTATTTTAGTTTTAAGCTTTCTAAAAATTTAGATCTCATTAGCATGATCAACATCATGATTCTAAAAGTGTTGCTTAAAACTATAGGTTATTTACATATTATAAAAACAACATCATGTAGATAATTAAATGTCTTTAATAAATGAATACTTTTATTAATAAATAAATAAGATTGTCACCAAAGTATATGTTTTATCATCATACATGATTGGCTTGTATGCATACTACTTTCACGAAGCACGGTTACGAGCGAAATATGAATCAGCCAAAGCCTATTCCCATGTCAACACTCAATCCACCATTACAGTAGCCCAAATACCAATTATCCGACAACAATACCAAATTCCTCTCAAATACTCCATCAGGGCTGCAGAATCGCACGAGAGGATGTACTGGTGCCCACAAGGGGAATGGAAAGCCGTTCATATCTATGCCCTCAAATATGGCCTCCGATTCCCCCTTCCCGAATTCATCTCGTCTTTTCTAGGGCTAATTGGGACCGGTCTGGCCCAACTGATGCCTAACTCAGACATTTATCTCAATTCCTTCCTTGCCTTCTGTCATATCACCCAAACTGCCCCTGGGCTGGAATTCTTCTTCGCCCTATACACTTTATCGAAAAGTAGCGAATCCAGACTGTGACAGCTCGGCCTCTGACCCGGAACAATCACCCCTATTAAAACTCCATCCCGCAACCGAGGCTGGCATTCTCAATGGATCTTCATCAAAGGCACGGATCTGAAATTGTTGCCAAGCTGGGCTGCCCCGAACGACCCCGTGCTGAAGGTAACCCAATTCCCAAAGAGGCGTATAAAGGCTTTCCGAGCCTTGTACAACCAAATGAAGAATGCCGAATGGTTGATAAAAATGCTAGCTGACCCCTCATATCTCCCAGATAATGATTTAAATGCTAACATAAACCTTCTTTCTATTGTCAGTGTCAATTTTTAAACTGGATGAGGTCGAGGTCGCCGAGCCATCGAGGTCCCCTTCTGATGAACCGATCGCCCAACCAATAACTAATCAGAGCATCGACATTAAAACCATCCTGATCACTGAAATTCCCCTCGACACTCCTCCGAACGCTTCTCTAATTACCCATTTTAATACTGCTATCTTTGACAAGACCCCAATTCGAGCTCAACCGATAACTTCCGTGGCACCCCGACTCACTACCAAGTAATCAGTGGATTTAACTCGATCCGACAAGCTCATATTGATGAAGAAAAAGTTGAGGAAACACGTCAAGCCCTCAACCCCCAAAATAATAAACACTGAGTTAATTCGATCATTCGGGAAGGCTTAGTTCCTCTCGAAGGGATAAACATCCTACGGATAAACATTCTACGGATAAATATCCTACGGATAAACATCCTTCGGGAAGGCTTTGTTCTCACGAAAGACAAACGACAGTAGATGTGATGGGTTTAGTAGTTTTACCAACATGACTGTAGGAGGGTATGGTGGATTTTTTGTATACTCTGTTATTTTAAGTTACTTATAAATAAGAGACTGGGGGGCAATATTGGGATGTAATTATTTGGGTCTAGTCATGGTGCAACCCAATTTATTTAATGGTCCGGATCTGGTGTTGACCCATATATATTTATTTTGACAGTGGGAGAGTCCTTATTAAAATAAGATTGTGTTTCTTTATTTGATGGGAGAAGGAGATCTAACTTGGGAAGGAAGCAATCAGTCATTAATTGCAGCTATAAGGTGATTCTAAAAAGGACTCCTACTCCTAGTTGGATTCGGGTGGACATGACTTCTATAAATACAGCTACAAACAAGGGTTTGGGGGACAATTACATACACCACAAATACATAATTTGTACTCTCATTATTATAGTGGATTTCTCATCTCTCTCCGTGGTTTTTTCCCAATTGGGTTTCCACGTAAATTCTTATGTCCATGTTTTATATCTCTTACAATTGATGTGTGTATGTTTATCTGTGTGTATTTCGTGAGTTTGACTTCACAATAATACAATCAACCGTTAGCGCGATTTTGGCCAGCTGTTTTTGTGATTTTGTCAAGCGTACAAAATCAGGCGTTAACATTGGCGCTGTCTGTGGGAATGCTTGTTCTAATATTGAATTAAAATCACTGATTTACCAAGAAGAGGATATCCTACATAAAAGATAAGTGATTCTTTTTTATTTACGAAATTAACATGATTATTGTTACTATTTTACATGTGATATAAATTTGGTATCGAAAGTCATTGACTTGGTAGACTTTTTATATGCTTATAAATGATAAAATTCATATAGTCTATACTTATAAAAGCCCACTGTTGCATCATTTCACTTATATGATTAATTTCCTTTATTCAAATTAATAAATCATACCAATGTGATTAATATCACTAGGTAGTACAACAATAGTATCTATGCCTTCATATTTAAATTACTATCCAGGTTTCAAAGAAGAGTTGTGATCTGAAAACTAACATGGACATCTTTTCAGTGATGGACTTGATGATGAATTCCTGCAAAATGTTAATGTCCATTTGAGTTTTTGTGATTTAGTGCATGCTTTTCGGTGCGAGATAAAGAATTAATTTTTCAGAAGTCTAAACATGAATAGTCAATGGAAGCTGCAAAAGGAAAGCCTCGTCACCTTCGACAGGCACCGCCACTTTAATGACTTTGTGGAATTTAATGATAGCGACCCACATCCGTTAGCACGTTCAATCATTGCAGTCACCAAAATATTATTCGGCAGGCCCGCTTCAAATAATGCCAGTTCAGTTCAGACTATATGTGACGCCCCCAAATTTGGATACCTTCAAACCCTGGATATGGTGCTACACGATAATACTGTCTACTCATACATTCAACTAAAAGACTTCAATATCAAGTATGAGTTTAATAAACATTTCATTCTATTCATTCCTTCCCAAGTTCTTGATAGCCATTACATTGTTCTGAGTCATAATATCAGTAATTAAAATAGTAATGCAATACTATTACAAGGTCACTACTTGTCCATCTTGGACTCCGCCTTATCTTTCCCGGATCCTTCGATCCGGTTGCGCTTAGCTGAAATCATTTAGTTTCATACAAGAGTGAGCATAAATAGCTCATCAAGCTTAACATTATATCTTAAAACCACAAAATCAAGAATCATATCCCTTCTGCTTCGATAGCTGTACAATAGCTATGAAGTACTCATGAACAATCAAAATATCATTTTGATTTCTTTAAAATCATTCCCAAGGACTTATAGTCTCTTTGGAATCTTCACTAGTTAATGACCACAAACCATCACTTGGTTCTCATTTTTGAAAGGAACAACCCGGCACTAAGGTCGTAAGTTCGATATCTCTTACAGGCACATCTAGGTGATCAGCCTGTAGTACTCTATGTTGATCAACACTCATTCATTAAATGTGTTTACGTTTAATCATTGGCAACTTCAAGTGCCCGTCGAATTAATGACGTAAATACATTTGTCTTTCACTCTCAGGATTACCTAAGAATCCTTACCAATCACCTGGCGTAGGATTAGCACATTATATATATATATATTCTAGAAAGATTTGTGGAGAAACCCACCAAAATATATTTAATTTCAGTCTAACCGAATCATATGGCATCGACTACTCAATAACTATTTTATGCATAAGCAGTTATGCATAATGACATCTTGTCCAACCATAAGGTATAAACAAGAGTTTAGCAACCTTTGCATAACACCATGGTAATGCAAGAGTTTAGAAAACTTGCATAACGTAACGTTAATACAAGAGTTAGAAAACTTGCATTCATAATAAAGTATGGACGAAGTTAGAAAACTTGCATCAAGTAGAACTTGAACAAGGTTAGAAAACTTGCCTTCACGTCTCTTAAACCTTTAAGGTACGCTATTTGGTCTTTGCAACTTCTACAAAGCATAACACATAGTATACCAATGAGAAATCATATTCGATATACAATGCTTAGCTTAACTTCTCCTCCTTGTATAACTTAACCAAATTGTTAAATTAATAACATTCGTTCAAGTTATTTAACGTTTATTACGGCTTATTAACATTCCTATGTTATAAACCGAACTCTTATCAATTATCATTAAGCATGATGATAATGAGACTTCACTTGTTCCTTAACTTGATCTTGGTATACGGTTTACGTTTCCAAATTTCAAGTTTAATTACGTTTGATTAACGTTTAATTCTTATAAACCCTTGGTTAAACAAGTTGTTTAAAAGGGTGTACATTCACCACTTACTAGTCCCTTAATCGTTATGAAAAAGGTTAAGTAATTACTAGCAGTGTCAGAACTTTCCCCCATACTGGCGCTACGACGCCAGCTTTGCCTTGCTAGGCGGCGCTGCAGCGCTAACCATGCAGGGATCTCTCCCCGGAGTGGTGCGGCGGTGTCGATTTATGCCTCTTGGGCGGCGCGACAGCGCCGACCCTGCACCTCAGAAATATTTCCAAGTTATGAAAATTTCTGAGATTCCCTAGTCCGTAACGTGATCGTTATAACTCGAAATAGGCTCATTCCAAAGCCAAAAGTTCAAAAACATTATGTTCTATCATTTTATCAGGTCGGAATTCATTTCTGAATCCGTCGACGATAACTTAGCCGATTAGTCCATTTTTACGCGTTCGTGAATGTTCGACGCTTAATTCTTCATTGTATGTCAGAATTTATCCGTTCTTGCTCCCGCAAGTCTTATTTACCTAAATACACATGTTACAATAGAAAACAACCATTTACGAATCACACGGCGACTTTTGACCTCCATTCTGGGAAATTTACATTTTCGACGATTATCGTCTAATCGCGTAACTTTCGTTGAATCTTCATTCTTCGTTATTTTTACTTCGAACCAATTGGAATCAATCCAATGGTTGATTATTACTGATTCTAACCATTCAAAACATTAAGTTTTAATGATTTAACCTTTTCATTATTCAACTTCTCATGAATTCATTAAGTTCTTTATTTGACCTTATTAAATTCTTATTATTACATAATACATAGCTTGTTAAGTTTCCTAATCCACCATTACGCCATCCTTATAATTTCTCCATAATCATAATTCCCTTAAAAACTTCTGTACCAATTTTACTTTTGAAAGAAGAGAGAATCTTTACACAATTTTCTTATGTTATACCTTGAGTGTTCTTTGTTGAGTGAGTATGAAATACTCAATCCTTCTACTTAGCTTCTTGATTGCTTGGATTCTCTTGTCAAAGCATAAGCTAGCTTATTCTCTCTCTCTCTAGATGTTGGTGGAAATTGTCAAACAACAAAATGAAGAGGCAAGACTCTATTTATAGAGATTGCAAGAGTTGGGGTAGTTTGGTCTTTGGATCAAACCTCCTAAACCCCTCATCTTGCCTATGTCTCCCCATGTGCTAGCATGTGCTAGCACACGGCCCCCCTTGTGCTCCCACATGCTCTAATGTAGCCATGGGTTGCTCAATGGGTTGCCCCATAGGTTAACCCACCCGTTTACCCAATGGTTCGACCCACGAGTTAAAGTATTAACTTTAATTCAAATTCAACGTATTTACTCCGTATAAAATTTATATTATACGTTGTATTAATTCTCGTATCCTCTTCGTATTATTCTCGTATAACATCTCGTATTATACGCGTATTCCTCCCGTATAATAATCATTTATTATTATACGTACTCGATTAATCCTTTACATTTTACTTTCCCTTACGCTTAGGATTTGTACGTCCCCACACGAAAACCTCTTGAGCCATAAGTGAAATATTATTACATATTTCACCTCGCCTTGAAATCCTATCACTACGCGTTTCTCGAAATTTTAATATAAATTTCCGAGCATAAACGGATGAATAGTGATTTTTGTACTTTTTTTTCAAGAAAACTTCTTCTTGGCTAACATAACTTTTCACGGTATATTACTGTCAAATCTTTCGATAGAATGTCATTCTGAGATTTCGAACTCTCAAACAGGATTAGGGTCTCAACCCTAACCCTTTGGGTCAAACCTTGACCCTTAGGGTTTTATGAATAGTGCTTTTTTTTCTTTTTCTCGAAAAGATTTTATTTTCGTCTTAAAAATTCACATAATTTATTTCTAGCATATACCCAGAATACTAACCATTTCAGTGCATCTCTAGGTCATAAAACGACCTTTAATTTGCCTACTCAGTTTAATAAACAAATAATCAAATTTTATTCAATAAATAAAAAAAAAATTCATTTACATAATCGTTCGATTTTCGCGGGCGACATTCGCCCCTCCTTATAAGAATTATGTCCCTAAAATTTACACATAAGTTACTCAAACAAATGAGGATAAGCTTTCCTCATCTTGTCCCCGAGTTCCCACGTTGCTTCTTTGACATTGTGGTTCCTCTATAACACCTTCACCGAAGGTATGACTTTACTTCTTAGCACTTGTTCTTTTATATCACTGACTTGAATAGGAATCTCCTTGTACGTTAAGTCCTTCTCGACTTGAATTGGTTCATACTCGATTACATGTTTGTAATCCGGCTTATAGGGACGCAACACAGAAACGTGAAACATGTTATGGATATGTCCCAACTCGGGAGGTAATGCTATCGCATATGCTACCTCTCCTACCCTTTTTAAAATTTTAAAAGGTCCTATGAATCTAGGGCTTAACTTTCCTTTCTTCCCGAAACGTATCTTCCCCTTCCAGGGTGACACCTTCAAAAACGCATACGAACCGACTTCGAACTCTCTGTTCTTCAGATGTGGATCGTCATACTTTTTCTGTCTATTTTGAGTTGCTACTAGTCGCGTTCATATCAACTTAACTACTTTTGCCGTTTGTTGCATCATCTCTGGTCCTAACATTCGACGCTCTCCCACTTCATCCCAACAAAGTGGCATTCGACACCTTCGTCCATATAACGCTTCGTAAGGCGGTATGCCTATACTAGCGTGATAACTGTTGTTGTAGGCGAACTCTACCAATGGTAGATGATCGTCCTAACTACCTTTGAAATCCATAACGCAAGACCTTAACATGTCTTCTAGCATTTGAATTGTCCTCTCACTTTGCCCATCCATTTGTGGATGATACGCCGTGTTCAACCTCAGTTGCGTTCCCATCTGTTCTTGTAAACTCTTTCAGAAATTTGAAGTGAATCGCAGGTAATTAAAACTGGAACTCCATGTCGGGAGACAATCCCCTTGACATAAAGTTTAGCTAGCTGGTCCAGGTTATACCTGACCCTTATCGGCAAAAAATGGGCCGACTTCGTCAAACAATCCACTATTACCCAAATAGCATCGTATCCTTTCTGCGTTGTTGGAAGTCCCACCACAAAATCTATCGTGATATGCTCTCATTTCCATTATGGAATCTCCAATGATTGTAACAAACCACTGGGTCTTTCGTGTTCAGCCTTAACTTTTTGACAAGTCTTACTTACTGACGTACTCTGCTATCTCCCTCTTCATATTAGGTCACCAGAAATTGCTTCGAAGGTCTTGATACATCTTGGTACTACCAGGATGAATCGAGTACATCGAGTGATGAGCTTCATCTATTATCTCCTCTTTTAATTTCGGCTCACATGGAACCCAAATTCTTCCTTCAAATCTCAATAACCCTTTGTTATCAAGATTGTATGCCTTATCTGTACCGTCTGTAATCTTTTTTCTTATTCGTTCACACTCCTCAATTCTGAGTTGCACTTCCTTCACCTTCTCTATAATAGTAGGTTGAACTTCTATCGCCAACAGTTTCTCTCCTTCTTTACTTGGACACCTCACTTCTAATTCCATTCTGGCCATCTCTGTTATCAACTCATCCTGAGCTGTTAACATTGACAGCTTCTCCCGACCCTTTCGACTTAAAGTGTCGGCCACCACATTCGCCTTCCCTGGGTGATATAGGATTTCGGAATCGTAATCCTTTATCAACTCCAACCATCTTCTCTGCCTCATGTTCAAATCTTTCTGTGTGAAGATATACTTCAGACTTTTATGGTCTGTGTAGATCTCACATTTCTCCCCATATAGGTAATGCCTCCAAATTTTTAAGGCGAAAACCACTGCGGCAAGTTCAAGGTCATAAGTAGGATAATTCCCCTCATACTCCTTCAACTCCTAGACGCATACGCAATGACCTTGCCATATTACATGAGCACGCAACCTAGTCCTTTATGCGAAGCGTCACTATATACTACGAAATTTCCCGTCTCATCCGGTAATGATAATATCGGTGCTTGACTCAATCTCTTCTTCAGCTCTTGAAAGCTGTCTTCACATTTCTCTATACATGCATACTTCACAGTCTTTCTAGTCAGATTTGTTAACGGATTAGCTATCTTTGAGAAGTCTTAAATGAACCTCCAATAATAACCTGCTAACCCTAGGAAACTCCTCACCTCAGTCGGTGTTTTCGGCTGTCCCAGTTAATAACTGATTCCACTTTTGCAGGATCCACTGACCTTCCTTGTCAATAACGTGCCCTAAAAACTACACTCTTTCCAACCAAAATTCACACTCAGTGAATTTCCCATACAACCTCTCCTTTCTTAGTGCTTCCAACACTAATCTCAAATGTTCAACATGATTCTCCTTTGTCTTGGAATAGACTAGGATATCATCGATGAACACCACGAAGAACTTGTCTAAATATTGTTTGAACACTCTGTTCATCATGTCCATGAATGCGGCTGGCGCATTCGACAACCCAAATGACATCACTAAGAACTCGTAATGGCCGTAACGAGTCCTAAATGCTGTCTTAGGTACATCCTCCGCTCTAACCTTCAATTGGTCATACCCCGTCCGTAAATCTATCTTCGAGAAATATTTTTCCCCTTTCAACTGATCAAAAAGATCATCGATCCTGGGAAATGGGTACTTATTCTTTATCGTTAGCTTGTTCAACTCCCGATAGTCGATACAAAGTCTCAATGATCCATCCTTCTTCTTTACAAACAATATCGGTGCTCCCCATGGAGAAACACTCGGTTGAATGTATTTCTTATCTAACAGTTCTTGTAACTGAATCATCAGCTCTTTCAATTTGACTAGCGCTATACGATATGGTGCCTTCGAAACTGGTGTCGTTTTCGGCGTAAGATCTATAACGAATTCGGTCTCCCTATTTGGTGGAAGACCTGGCAAATCACTCAGAAAAACATCCGCATACTCGTTGATGATAGGTACCTATTCCAATGTTGCTCTCAATCGTTAGGTATCAACAACATGGCACAGGTAACCTTTACATCCCTTCCTCAATAATTTCCTAGTTTGTGTCATGATTAGACAACAAGAGCGTCCCGGTGATTTACTACCGTAAAAAACTACCTTGGGTTTCTTAGAAATCTGAAGGTTTCCATTTTTATTTTGGCAATCTATCATCGCCCCATGGTTAACTAACCAGTCCATTCCGAGAATTACATCGAGTTCTCCTAACTTTATCGGTATAAGATCTACCGATAACCTGTTGCCTCTTATGTGTACATAAAAATTCATGTGAACAGAATCAACAGGAATTACCTCCTCATTTGCTACCTTAATGTTCAATGGTATTACAAGTTTCTCGGAAAGTAATTCTAGTCGTTTAGCAAACTCGCATACTATGAATGAACATGTTGCACCCAAATCAAATAGTACATACGCATTTATGTCGTTGATTGGGATAATACCTGCTATGACGTCGCTTGATGCTACCGCATCCTGGACCGTCATATTAAACGTACGGGCAGTCGGTCTACCCTGTGGTACTGCGCCACCACTTGCTAGCATCTCTCCCACCATCCGAACCTTACTTCGGACAGTTCCGTGCCATGTGGTCCGTGGATCCACACACAAAACAACCACAGCTCTTCTTAGGACTGGGACAGTTAGGCGAAATATGCCCCTCCTGTCCGCAGTTATAACAAACCGCTTTACCCTTGAAGCAGACTCCCTGATGAGTTTTACCACAATTCTTGCATGTCTCCATCTTCCTCTTAGGGAACTCTTGCTTTACTCCGGTATTCTCAGAGCTAAAGCCCTTCCTCTTCTGGCCACTCCCACTGGCTCCTTCAACTTTGACTGACACCTCAGCTTTAGCCTTATTTTTTTTCTCCTTGTGGTATAAGGTCAACGCCTTACTACCACCCTCGGCTATAATAGCCTTCTCCAACACAGCTCCAAAGGTAACACTTTGGAGAACGGATATTCCGTTACAGAGCCAGGTTTTCAATCCTTGCTTAAACCGTCGTGCCTTCAGCAGCTTCGTGTCCACTTGGTGTGGATCAAACCTCGCCATTCATTGAACCTGGTTGCATATTGGGGAACCGTCATGTCCCTCTGCTTCAGTTCCAAGAATTGAATATCCATCCTCCCCTGCACACTCGGGGGAAAGTAGTTCTCGAAGAAAAACTCCTTAAACTGTTCCCACATAACCACGTCTATTTCGGCCCTAATCTGGTTGGCCTCCCACCAATAGTTGGCCTCGCCCTTTATCATATAAGTCGCAAAAGAAGTCTTCTGCGCCTCACCGACATTTGCAATAACAAATACCTTTTTGATCTCTTTCACCCAACCTTGGGCAGCTATAGGGTCCGTAGTTCCATAGAACTTAGGAGGACCTTCTACTTTGAACTTCTTAAAGGTAGTCCCACGACCTACCTCAGGATTAGTGCGTACGGTATCTCTCATTCGATTGAGAGCCGTCGCTAACAAATTCACGAATTCCTGCATCGGGTTATTATTCCCATGCTCCTCCTCATTACGAGGTTCTTCTTCTTGGTTTTTTTATCGTCTTCTTGGCAGCATTTTCTGTTAATGCGAAAACATTTTCGTTATTACTTATTTCTTTCTTTGGTTATTATTAACAATCAAATAATAACTCAATCACATTGACAAGCATTTCAATAAACTTTATATTAAAATGCTTCTTCGTAGTATAACACTACATTGTACATTACATGGCTTCAGCCATTTACAATACCATCCCGCATTTACTTTCAAAAGTTGGAATTTACAAAAGAATACCCTTATCTATACAAAAGAAGGTTTTACGTCATTACTAGCTACACAAATATTTACATAGCTAATTCTTCTATACATATTACTGGACTACATCTGCTTCACAACATTCATGTAATCCGCATCGGCCATACCTGCCACAATGTCCTGGCTAATCGTATGCTGAGTCTGTCCCTCTTCCACAAGATACTCAGTAATCTGATGCTGGTAATTCTCGTTCGAACACCTATGGATATGGGACATCCGACCTATTCTCTGCTTCTTGTTCAAAAGCTCAGCTTTTAATTCCTGGACTTCTAGTTTCAAGTCCCGGACTTTATCTTTGGCCAGCACTCTTTCGTCATGCTCGGCCTCCCAAAAGACCTCCATATCTTCTCTGTCCTCTACCATGTCGTCGAATACTTTCTTGAGGTCACGGACCTCCTTACTTAGTTGGACATTTTTGTCTAATATTTCCATGAATATAATTTCATGGACTCCTCAGGTGTAGAATCCTCCACCTCCTCAGTAGGCAGTACCGTATTAATCGGCACTGTCTCCACCTCTTCCTCCAAAATACCATCGAATAATGACGCGAAGTCAAAGTTATCAGAGTACTCGGATGGATCCTCTTCTTCTATATCAGCCTCCTCTAGAATTACCACGGGTACCTCTACTACCTGCATAGGTACAATCTCTATAAAGTTGACTGAATCCTCGCTAATCTCATGTACTTCATTATACATGTTCATTATTCCTGTTATCTAAAATAAAACATAAATAACTGGATTAGTATACAATCAAGATATTAGCAACATATATCACATTTAATATGTTTAAGGTTACTTTCTTCTTTCAAAACTCTTCCCTAGTTTGTTTACTTCTAACTTCTACTTCCCTTCTCTAGGTTATAGCCTAAGGTTTTTACCCCTGATGTTTTATAACCTACGCCTCTGATACCAACCTGTGATGCCCCCAAATCCGGGTACCTTCGAACCCTGGATATGGTGCTACACGATAATACTGTCTACTCATACATTCAACTAAAAGACTTCAATATCAAGTATGAGTTTAATAAACATTTCATTCTATTCATTCCTTCCCAAGTTCTTGATAGCCATTACATTGTTCTGAGTCATAATATCAGTAATTAAAATAGTAATGCAATACTATTACAAGGTCACTACTTGTCCATCTTGGACTCCGCCTTATCTTTCCCGGATCCTTCGATCCGGTTGCGCTTAGCTGAAATCATTTAGTTTCATACAAGAGTGAGCATAAATAGCTCATCAAGCTTAACATTATATCTTAAAACCACAAAATCAAGAATCATATCCCTTCTGCTTCGATAGCTGTACAATAGCTATGAAGTAGTCATGAACAATCAAAATATCGTTTTGATTTCTTTAAAATCATTCCCAAGAACTTATAGTCTCTTTGGAATCTTCACTGGTCAATGACCACGAACCATCACTTGGTTCTCATTTTTGAAAGGAATAACCCGGCACTAAGGCCGTAAGTTCGATATCTCTTACGAGCACATCCAGGTGATCAGCCTATAGTACTCTATGTTGATCAACACTAATTCATTAAACGTGTTTATGTTTAATCATTGGCAACTTCAAGTGCCCGTAGAATTAACGACGTAAATACATTTGTCTTTCACTCTCAGGGTTACCTGAGAATCCTTACCAATCACCTGGCGTAGGATTAGCACATTATACATATATTCTGGAAAGATTTGTGGAGAAATCCACCAAAATATATTTAATCTTAGTCTAGCCAAATCATATGGCATCGACTACTCAATAACTCTTTTATGCATAAGTAATTATGCATAATGACATCTTGTCCAACCATAAGGTATAAATAAGAGTTTAGCAACTTTGCATAACACCATGGTAATGCAAGAGTTTAGAAAACTTGCATAACGTAACGTTAATACAAGAGTTAGAAAACTTGCATTCATAATAAAGTGTGAACAAGTTAGAAAACTTACATCAGGTAGAACTTGAACAAGGTTAGAAAACTTGCCTTCGCGTCCCTTAAACCTTTAAGGTACGCTACTTGGTCTTTACAACTTCTACAAAGCATAACACATAGTATACCAATGAGAAATCATATTCGATATACAATGCTTAGCTTAACTTCTCCTCCTTGTATAACTTAACTGTTTTGTTAAATTAATAACATTCGTTCAAGTTATTTAACGTTTATTACGGCTTATTAACATTCCTATGTTATAAACCGAACTCTTAACACTTATCATTAAGCATGATGATAATGAGACTTCACTTGTTCCTTAACTTTATCTTGGTTTACGGTTTACGTTTTCAAATTTCAAGTTTAATTACGTTTGATTAACGTTTAATTCTTATAAACTCTTGGTTAAACATGTTGTTTAAAAGGGTGTTCATTCATCACTTACTAGCCCCTTAATCGTTATGAAAAAGGTTAAGTAATTACTAGCAATGTCAGAACTTTCACCCATACTGGTGTTGCGCTGCCAGCTTTGCCTTGCTAGGCGGCGCTGCGGTGCCAACCATGCAGGGATCTCTCCTTGGAGTGGTGCGGCAACACCGTTTTATGCCTCTTGGGCGGCGCAGCAGCGCCGGCTTTGCATCTCACAAAATTTTCCAAGTTATGAATTTTTTTGAGATTCCTGAGTCCGTAACGTGATCGTTATAACTCAAAATCGGCTCATTCCAAAACCAAAAGTTCATAAACATTATGTTCTATCATTTTATCAAGTCATAATTCATTTCTGAATCCGTCGGAGATAACTTAGCTGATTAGTCCATTTTTACGTGATCGTCAACGTTCGACGCTCAATTCTTCGTTTTAAGTCAGAATTCGTACGTTCTTGCTCCCGCAAATCTTATTTACCTAAATACACGTGTTACAATCGAAAACCACCATTTACGAATCACACTGCGACTTTTGACCTCAATTCCGAGAAATTTACGTTTTCGACGATTATTATCTAATCGAGTAACTTTCGCCGAATCTTCGTTCTTCGTTATTTTTACTTCGAACCAATTGAAATCAATCCAATGGTTGATTATTACTAATTCTAACCATTCAAAACATTAAGTTTTAATGATTTAACCTTTTCATTATTCAACTTCTCATGAATTCATTTAGTTCTTTATTTAACCTTATTGAATTCTTATTATTACATAATGATGGCTTGTTAAGTTTCCTAATCCACTATTATGCCATCCTTATAATTTCTCCATAATCAAAATTCCCTTAAAAACTTCTGTTCCAATTTTACTTTTGAAAGAAAAGAGAATCTTTACACAATTTACTTATTTTATACCTTGAGTGTTCTTTGTTGAGTGACTATGAAATACTCAATCCTTCTACTTAGCTTCTTGATTGCTTGGATTCTCTTGTCAAAGCATAAGCTAGCTTCTTCTCTCTCTCTCTAGATGTTGGTGGAAATTGTCAAACAACAAAATGAAGAGGCAAGACTCTCTATTTATAGAGATTGTAAGAGTTGGGGTAGTTTGGTCTTTGGATCAAACCTCCTAAACCCCTTATCTTGCCTATGTCTCCCCATGTGCTAGCATGTGCTAACACAATGGCCCCCCTTGTGCTCCCACATGCTCTAATGTGGCCATTGGTTGCTCAATGAGTTGCCCCATGGGTTAACCCACCCGTTTACCCAATGGTTCGATCCACGAGTTAAAGTATTAACTTTAATTCAAATTCAACGTATTTACTCTGTATAAAATTTTTATTATACGTCGTATTAATTCTCGTATCCTCTTCGTATTATTCTCATATAATATTTCATATTATACGCGTATTCCTTCCGTATAATAATCATTTATTATTATACGTACTCGATTAATCCTTTGCATTTCACTTTTCCTAACGCTTAGGATTTTTAATTCTCCACACGAAAACTTCATGAGCCATAAGTGAAATATTATTACATATTTCACCTCGTCTTGAAATCCTATCATTACGCGTTTCTCGAAATTTCAATATAAATTCCCGAGTAGAAACGGATGAATAGTGATTTTTGTACTTTTCTTCCAAGAAAATTTCTTCTTGGTTAACATAAATTTTCACGGTATATTACCGTTAAATCATTCAACAGAACGTCATTCTGACATTCAGAACTCTCAAATAGGCTAGGGTCTCAACCCTAACCCTTAGGGTTTCATAAATAGTGTCTATTTCGTCTTTTTCTCAGAAAGATTTTATTTTCGTCTTATAAATTCATTATCATTTAATTTTAGCACGTAGCCAGAATACTAACCATTTCAGTCATCTCTAGGTCATAAAATAACCTTTAATTTGCTTACTCAGTTTAATAAACAAATAATCAAATTTTATTCAATAAATCAAATAAAATTCATTTACATAATCATTCCATTTTCTCGGGCGTTACACCATATCACATCGGCTTCAGTAGGTCTTCGGCTATCTACATTTGGAGATATAATATTGGATCAAAGACTCTCAAGTGATTGGGAAGGATATTATGAGGATAAAATCTCGGATTGGGGGTATAAGGGGGGATACACGTCCTTCGAGAAGGCTTTGTTCTCCCGAAAGGATAAACATTCTTCGGATAGACATCCTACGAATAAACATTCTACGGATAAACATCATTCGGGAAGGCTTATTTCCTCCCGAAGGGATAAACATCCTACGGATAAACATTCTACGGATAAACATCCTTCGAATAAACATCCTTCAGGAAGGCTTTACTCTCCCGAAAGACAAACGATAGTAGATGTGGTGGGTTCAGTAGTTTTACCAACATGACAGTCGGAGGGTATGGTGGAATTTTTGTATACTCTCTTATTTTAAGTTACTTATAAATAAGAGACTGGGGGCAATGTTGGGATGTGATTATTTGGGTCTAGTCATGGTGCAACCCAATTTATTTAATGGTCCAGATCTGGTGTTGGCCCATATATACTTATTTTGACAGTGGGAGAGTCCATATTAAAATAATATTGTATTTTCTTATTTGGTGGGATAAAGAGATCTAACTTAGGAAGGAAGCAATCAGTCATTAATTGCAGTTATAAGAAGATTCTAAAAAGGACTCCTACTCCTAGTTGGATTCGGGTGGACATAACTTCTATAAATACAGACAAAGGTTTGGGGGACAATTACATACAAATACAAATACATAATTTATACTCTCATTATTATAATGGGTTTCTCATCTCTCTCCGTGGTTTTTTTCCAATTGGGTTTCCACGTAAATTTTTGTGTCCATGTTTTATATCTATTACAATTGATGTGTGTATGTTTATCTGTGTGTATTTCGTGAGTTTGACTTCACAACAATACAATCAATCATTAGCGCAGTTTTGGCATGCTGTATTGGTGATTTCGTCAGGCTTACAAAATTAAGCGTTAACAATTATGTTTGAACAAATGCTGCCACAACCCTGAACTCTTAACCTCTGAATATTAATACGCATTTCCAACCCCAGGATCAACCACAATATACTCATCAGGTTAAGAAGATAGTGCTTTACTATTGAACATTGAGGATTGTTATTATAAGATATTTTAAGAGAGCAATACCATAGGCTGCCAAAACTTAAACACAAAACCTAATACATTTATAGACACATGTGTGTGCGCGAATGACAGATACATAATTAATACATTTTAATATTCTCATATTTATTATTTTATATGCTTATTTTATTTAACTAATATATTTTATTTTATTTTGTAAGAAATAATATTTATTTTCTTGGGGAGCAAATAAAGGATTTATATCCAACTTTTAAATATGAAGAATTACTCTTGGAGGATTACCATATAGAAATTGAAGTCAAGAAGGAAAGAAGAGAAAAAAAAGGGGAACAAAAGTGTCCAAGTTCAAGGAACCTAAATTAGGGTACAAATTTATTTTCTCTATAAATAGGCCTTTTGTTTTAGAGAGAAGAGGCACCACTTCTTATTTTTTTTCCTTAGTTTTTCGCTCGTGCAGAATGGAGTTAGATAATTAGAGTTTTTGTCTTTTCTTCAAATTATGTGTGGTACTAGTGTCAGGGAGTATTTGTAACTTTCTTTTATTGATTTAATTGAAATTATCTTTTTAATTATTGTTCTTATTTCATATATGCAATAGTAGTATTAATTTTTGATTCCATGACTAGCTAAATTTCTAATACTTAGGATGAAGATGAAACTAGGTATTTCATAATAGGGCTAAATACTATTTACTACATGAAGAATCATTATATTTATGATTAGGCCCCCAAAAAATTTGGGCTTACACTTTACTACACCAAGTGTCTAATTTCATACAATTTAGCCCCCAATTTTCGATTTCAGCCAAAATTGATCGGAATACCTAATTTTTCGACGAGATAAGAATTGTATATGGTTTGATCGTATAGAATATGGGATAATAACACTTCTTTTGCATCAACTACCACCAAATTCATAATTTACTACATCAAATATCTAATTCGTATAAAATTTGTCTAAATACTTATTTTGACGTATTAAATTTGTATAAGTCCTTATAAATAATTATTATATGTTAAATTATTAAAATTAAATATTAATATAAATATTACCAAATATAATTTTATTTATTTAAAAATTAAAAAAATAGTTAATTACCAAAAAATTAATAAACTTTTAAACATACAAATTATATTTTTAACACGAATAACACTAAACTTTTAAACAATTGACAAAAGTGTTAAAAACTTAATTAATTACATAATACCTTCTTATATTGGAAAAGCAAACAAAAGGTGGAGGAAAAAATTGAAAAAGAAAAAAAAATGACCTATTTGCTCTCCTCTCACCCTATTCCCTAATCCTTCAAATTATTTTGTTCCTTCAAAATTAAAAATTTCAGCGCCTTGGATTTGGAAAGTGAGTTATTTTTATTTAGTTAAAAGATTATTCAAACAAATAGTAGTTAATTAGTTTATCCAACAACACTTTTTTTTGTTTGTTTTCCATTTTATTCTTCAAATAAGTAGTTAATACATATATTGTATTTATAAAAAAAATTAATTTAAAAATTGTATCTATAATTTATCAAATTGTATGTATACATTTTATAACTTAAATCTTGCAAATTATAAATTATATCATAATTATAAATTTTACGTCTTGATTTTTACAAATTATATCACAACTTAAATTTTACAAATTGTATTTATAATTTTTACAATTTTATTTATAAATATTTATAATTTTATACAGTATTTCTACGATATTAGTTACTTTTTTAAAAGGGCTAACAATTATTATATTTATAATTTAATTTTTTTTCTTTAGGTGCCGAATCATGAATATGGTGGTATTTAATGTAACGGAACAGTAAATAGTCATTTTTTAAATTAAGTCAAACCGTATATTTATACGATCAACTAATATTAAAAAACAAGACCCGATCGAATTTTTGGACGGGTTGGAATTCCGGCCAATTTTGGCCAGATTCTGAAATTGAGGGCTATATTGTATCAAATTCGACAAATGATGTAGTAAATTGTAAGTCCAAATTCTTTGGGGACCGAATTATTAATTTGATGGTACTTCATGCAACAGAAGTATAATTAGCCCTTCATAATAATATTTTCTTTCCGTTCCGAAATTAGTGTCTAATTATTTTCTCCTTCATATTTTTCTTCGCACAAATTGCATATGGTTCTTATATTGATTGCGAGGTTTTGATTAATCTGTGAATTTTTCATAACTTATGCTTGCCCATGTTAATTATATGAATCATTATTTTTAATGTTAAAGAAAAATAATTTAGGAATTAATTTAAAAAATAAAAATTATTTATTATGTTAAGAGTGGATTCAGATTCCTAGGTAGTTTTTCCCATTACTATTTTTCATCATTAAATTTTTAGTTTGCATAATTTAGTTAGTTAATCATCTCCACTATATTTATTTCTAATTTTCTTAAAATATTAGTTAAGGATATATTAAAGAATTGATCTAGTCTCTGTTGTTCAACATACACTTGCCAAATCTACAATAGACGTTGTGCACTTGCAGTACATAATTTTAACACATCAAGTTTTTGGCACCGTTGCCAGGGAGTAGAATTAATTTTTTATTCCTTAATTTTTATTTATTTGAATTAGTTTTTAACTCTAATATTTTTTTTATTTTTTTTTCAGGATTATCGAAGCGGATCGAAGGAGCGAAAAGATAAAGATTTTGTTGTTGCGCTTTCTTTGATACTGTGTATCTCCAAAAAAAATTTAAAATAAAAAAAATTAGTAGCTTAAATTTATTTGTTAACACTTTTTTTAATTGTCTCGTTCATGCATTCACTCACGTATGGCACATCTTGTTAGGTTTTTATTTTTTGTCAAATATAAACTGTGGTGATTGCTGGAGGATTGAGGTTTTCAAAATTTCTCATTCTTTCTTAATTCACATAGTTTTATGACACTTTATTTTGTTATAATTTTTTTTATTTGTGCATTTCAATCTTTAGTCTGATATTAAGGGCAAAAACCTGTAACAAGATAAGGTGGGGATTTCATCACCCTTCCTTGGCCCACAAACAACCTAACTTGTATATTGCATAACTTTGACCTAATAAAATCAAGTAGACTTTGGCCCTAGGATTATCGAGCTCAATTAGGACAAGAAACTCAAAGAGGAGTCTAAATTTTAAATTAATCAAATTACTGGTGTCTAGGAAAGTGATTCAAATGGCAAACGCCTAAAGAATGTGTGGTTATTCAATTAGTCATCGTACCTACGGAGAGACTCCCACCATTCTTACACTTAACTGGCTAGTGGTGTGATTAATTTTGAATTTGGTGGACCTTGTGGTGTAATTTGGAACAGTTAGGAGCTGTCTAGATTTTATTTAGTTTGACCTTAGAAGTAATTTCTTTTATTTATTACTATTTTCTCTTATCTGTTTTTTTGGTGCTTATCTGCTTATTTTCTAAGTAGTGTATGCAAAAAGTGTGTCGACGCCGAGAAAATTTCATTTCCTAAATTTGTTTACCCTTTGTACTTCGCTATGACGGTTGATTTATTTAAAGGGAGAATTTTTAGGAAAACGAGACCGACATGAATGTCGACGAATTTGAAAAGATTGATTTGAATGATTTAATTTTGATGATTGGACCAAATTAAATAGAGCCGCTAGTTGGTATGATTTTAAATGGATGTTCCAACTCATTCAAAGTTTGAAGGTTTTCGTAATATGTTACAATATGTGACTCCGAAGGATTGGTCTGGAAACCCGAGATTCATATAGTCCGGGGGTTTGCTTAAGCGCGAGGAATGTGTCAGGCACCCCCCGACTTCCGTGAAAACACAGTTATCGCATCTTATTGATTTTCTATACATAAAGTGTGTGTGTGTGTGTGTGTGCGTGTGTGTAAATGTGTTATTGTGCTCAGTGCTTTAATTTGAAAGTCTATTCTTAAGCCTCATTGTGAGTTATTTGAAAGTAGTGTTGTTCTTTTTTTGCACCTATGTACGAATAATTTGATTTAGCCAAAAGTTCATTTTTAGATAAAATATATATTAATATGATATTTTGAAAAACGT
The DNA here is from genome assembly GCA_020205555.1 of Panax stipuleanatus. Classification (NCBI taxonomy): domain Eukaryota; kingdom Viridiplantae; phylum Streptophyta; class Magnoliopsida; order Apiales; family Araliaceae; genus Panax; species Panax stipuleanatus. The sequence continues at coordinate 40,280,796 of CM035120.1, forward strand.
AGTTTTCAAATCCTTCGCCCGAACAGTAATCGAGGACCTTTGATACTTCCATTTATTATCTAAATGTCTATCCCCAAAATGCTACATTATTATTATGAAAGCTCTTTGTTATTTTGATTGCAAAATCGTTTTTTAGTGATAATGCATGCTTAAAAGCACCAAAAAAGGTCGGATCACCATTGGGCATGAAAGCCGTCTTGACGAATCCAAACACCCACAATCATAATCTCCACTATCACGGGATCTTAAATTCGTTTTCTCGGGACTAACCCCTTGAACTCGTTTTTAAGATCCATTATTACATGTACAACGATTTCGCATTATTTAAACATTGCATAGCAAACTAAAGGTCCATCGTGGGGATCTAGTCAAGATCCAATCATCATATCTCGGCCCCAGGATTTCTAGGCTCACATTATTATACTTAAACATATATACAACATATCCTAAACTCGATAATAGATGATTCCATCGGTTAAAATCTCCATTATGAGCCTGTAACGCCCCCCCAAATCCGAGTTCCTTGAACCTCGGATCTGGTGTGTCATGATACGTCATCTTCTTACACATTCTATAATTAATGCGAAATATATAAACATACATTATTTATTACAAATGATTCTACCACATTTACCAAGGTCTACAACCTTAACTCAATACATACCTTAATAACTCAAAAGGTTTATATAATCATTTACATAAGATAATTATAATAATTAACGCATATTAAGTTACTCTTGAACTTTTTCTCTTGTCTTTGTTCCTCTTGAAGCATTCGAGGTTAACTAAAATATTATCATGATATAGCAAGAGTGAGCAACTACTTTGCTCAGCAAGTTTAAATACACTAAAGATATATCTTGATTGAAAAAATAATAAGCTTTCGAATTTTCAATAATATATATGGATTGTGAAAGAGCACGAATCAAATTTCAATACATGAGTGAATGAATCAGTAATGTAGAGTGGCCAACAATGACCATGAATAAACATGAAAGTTTATCCGTAATTTAACTTGACCTTTTGGTAATCAAGGTGATCAACCTTTCATACCCGATGAATATACGAAACTTACACTAACTGCGAATAACAACAATTATTATGGATGTGGAATAATTAACAATAATTAAACCACTAGCATGCTTGAAAAATAATAACTCGAGTTTGAGTTAGGAAACTTGCGAAATAATAGATTCCTTGCATAAGTTAATTGCATAGGTTAGGATACTTGCTTAAAGAGATAAGGTTTAGATACTTGCTCAATATCCAAAGTTGTGTAAGTTAGGGAACTTGTCTTTCGCGTTGATTACCAACTTATAACTTAATGTCACCTCAATATCGTATTGTATCATAGTTATGAATACACATTCATTAGTTGCACAAGCTCGATACGTAAACCAACAATCCTACACACATAATATACACATGATCAAGCACGTCTGATAGGTACATATTTTTAACCCTATTTTTGTTATATAATTAGGCCACATATATTAGCACACTATCAAACCACGTAGTTTTGAAATCAACATTGTCTTTACTTTTTGAAAACTTCATTTAGAAACCTTTTACACCTTTTGAAATCTTCATATAATACAACCACTACACCATTGAACACTTAATATATAACTCACACTCTGTTTTAGAACTTAGGATAATAAGGTAACATGTTGCCATGTTCAGATCACATTTAAAATAGTTAGGCAAAATTGCCCTACGGCGCAGATGCACTGCAGTTTGGTCTGGGAAGGGCACAACTCCCTGTCCAGACCAGATTTGAGTTTTGAGTTCTCCTGGTTACAACTTACTTCTAGCATGCTTGGGTACTAACACATATCATATACAAATGCTCACTTGTATTCAACTTATTTACATATAGCTAGTATAGTTCATCACTTGAAAACGTGTTTAAAATTATGCTTGAATAACTTATATTGTGTCTAACTAGATGAGTGCACATGTTGGTCATGTTTAGTGACATAAAGAGTACTAGCATGCAATCTTATAAGTTCAGAATGTAAGTAACACAATGCTAATGGATATAAGTTTGCAAAAAGTCCAAGTTCGCCTTTAAAAGTCATTCTAAACCCAGCTAAAGTAACTAAGTACATGCAGGGAAACATTGGATCACATTTCATACATAACTAAGCCATATACACCTGCTAACATGGTCAAAACTTAAAGTATACAAGTTTCATCAAGTTCGTTTCCAAGTTTCAAGTTTTCTTTAGAAAATCTACTTAAAGCAACTAAAGTAACTCATTATATGCAAAGCTATTTTCATGCATAACTAAGTTAAACTATCATGCTAAAGGTATCACATTACAACAAAAAGTCACTATCCATTTTTGGTGCACGGCGCAGCTAAATTGTTCTGTACCGTGGAAGTGGCGCAGCTGTGCCCTTCCAGGACAGTTTCAGAAATAGCATCCGGTGTAGTTGCGCTGGCTTGAACTGTAAGAGGGGCGCAACTGCACCCTTCCTGGATAGTTCCAGGAACGGCTCTGCTTTTGCAGAACTCAGAAACCAAAACATGAAATCCTACAATGTAACATGCTCAGATTAATCATATTGATTCCATACACACATATAAACTCAGTTAGCATGTTGACATCAATTCCTCAATAAATTAACAAGTAGTTCATGAAATTTCTAAGAATTTACCAATACTTGAAATCCAAAACATATATGAAGACATTACTTCATTTGAAGCTAAAATGATAATCCTTGATCCTAATTCAGATTGCTCACTCAATTTAGCAGCACTCCCTCTAATATGAACTTATCAAAATATTTAAACAACTTTATTTATGAAGGGAGAGCTCCTATATATAGCAAAACTATTACCCATGCACTGATTTTGTCCAAATCTTTGGACCAACGAGAATTGGAATAAGCCATTGGGTAAGAAGGAGTAGATGGAAAGCTTGTAGTGCTCTTCCTATTCAAGCCACTTCCCCACCATCATTGCAATTTACTGAGGTTGTGCATGGAAGAGGTAATAGGCTAATGGCCTATTACGGCTAATAAATGAACGGGACACTGATTTTGGGATAAGCTATTTAGTTTACTACATTAGCGAAAAGACTACTTAATATACTAAGGTTAATCCCCTTTGGGCTCACAAGTGCAATTTTAATGAGTTAATATTATTACCTTTTGATAAGTTAGGGGTACATATACACAAATATATATATATATATATATATATATATATATATATATATACACTCACATATCTATAAGTATACATACACTTTAATATATACCAATACATGTAATTATATAATTCATGTACATTGGGTTAGTCCAAATTAGAGTTGCAAACGAACCTAACCGTTCGTGAACCGGTTTGGTTTGGTTCGAGTTCGGTTCGGTTCGAGTTGAGCGTCTAATCGAGTCGAGTTCGCACAAGGTGTTCCGTTCGTTTGCTCGATCGAATATGTTCACGAACCATGTGGTTCGGTTTGCCTGTGTTCGCGAACAGTTCGAGTTCGGTTCGACTCGATAAGTTCGAATTCGGGTTCGGCTCGATTGTTCGAGTTCGGTTCGATTATTCGAGTTCGATATAGGTTCGAGGTGTTCGATTTCTTATATATATGTTCACTTTAAATTGTTTCTAAATTTCTACATATAAGTAATTGGTTTTGTTTATTTCATATTAAATTCTATTGTTTGTCTTATCAATAATGGTTAAATTTGTAGTAATTTTTTTTTATTACTTAAACATCTTTTTGTGTTTTTAATAATTGATTATAAGTAAATATTTTTATTAAATAATTAATAAATAATAATGTGTACTTTTTCACGTCTAAATTTTAAAGAAAATAATTTTATTATTTTCATAAGAATTTTAACAATGATTGTTGGATTATTATAATTTACATCCCTAATAATTTAATAGATTATAAGTTATAACCCATGTCATAAATCACATAAATAAAGTCACTAATCATCATGCAATGATAATTTAATATTAATTAAAAAAATGATACAATATAGTTGCTTACATTTACACGAGGTATTAAAATTGTCAAATCGAGATAGATAATAGAGAAATCAAGTCATCAAAGTATCGAAACTTCACTAATAGAGTAATAGTCATTGTACAATTAATCAATTACTATTGTATATTAACATCAACTATCAATTATATAATTAAAAGTGTAAACTTAAGTTTACCAATTTTTGATTATTTTTTTTTAGTATTACAGTCTTACAGACTTGCAATGTATCTGTGAGACAGAGAAAGAGTGATTGACTAACTTTGATTTATCATTTATGCAATTAAGTAATCATATTTAGTGTAAAAACTAAAAAGTTGTTGAGAAAAGTCCAATTCAACAATATATCACAGACTTACAGTACCGTTTGCATGAAATTAAAATGAGTTATTAATTTAAATTAGAATAAGCAATTTTTTTGAAAAAATAAAACAAAGCCTCAAAATAGCTTTGACCCTTTTATCGTAGAATCGTAGTTAATTTATTTATTTTTAAATAATATAATTATGAAAATTATAAACTTTTTGTAAAGTAATTCTCAAGATTTATTGTATTCAAAAGTTAATTATCACATCCCTTTTGAATTAAAAATATTTTCTATCGACTTTGAAAATTCATACTTGACTTGATCAATTGATCTTATTACTTATATTTCAGAATAAATGAAATATTTGGTACTAATATATTTAAAGGTTAACAATATTAGTCTATTAGATATTAAATTAATCTAAATCAACTAAATTCACATTATTTTAAATCTTAGAATTTTACAATTTTATTATAATTTTTTTTAAATAAGACTCTTTTTATAAAATAGATAATATATTATTCATTTATTCTAGACTAATTATGTAATAAATTATAATATTGACCACTAGTGCACTACTACAAATTTAATATTATATATATATATATATATATATATGATAATATGATATATATTATATATTTATATCCTATTCCTAAAGAAGTTAAAATAACAAAACTAATACAAAATAACAAAATACAAATAACAAAACTAATATTAGTTGTTAACTTTTAAGTTCTAATTCTAAGTTCTAACTTCTAACTTTTCAGTAATCATTTTTGGGATAAATGATGATTATAATATTTGGTCTAATTTTTAATTGAATTACTTAGAGTTAGAGAAGATATTTTTTTGTATTTATTTAACTGTTTTTAATTTATTTCTGAGTTCTCAGTTTTCTCAGTTTAGTGCATTAGTAAATGTTCGCGAACTTGATTTGTTTGATTATATTCGCGAACAACTCGATCATGTTCGCGAACTCTATAATGTTCGGGAACTCGATCATGTTCGCGAACAACTCGGTCAGGTTCGTGAACTCGATCATGTTCGCGAGCTCAATCATGTTCGCGAGCTCAATCATGTTCGCGAACACCAATTGAACCGAACTCGTACATATCTTCTGGTTCAACAGAGTTACTCGAACCTGTTCAAGTTCGAGTGTAAGTGCTCGAGTTCAGTTCAAGTTCGAGAATGTTCGGTTCGGTTCGGTTCGGATCGTTTGCAGCTCTAGTCCAAATATTATTTAAATGGGTTTAGAATATAAACTAATTGGATACTAACAACACATCATTTTTCATAAAACTTATTATCTCAAATACATCCAAATATGATAATTAATATCAAATATTTATTTTCTAAAAATTAACTTTCTTCCATACTTTTAAAATATTCTTTTAATTGATTCACCATGAATCATTGCGTCACAAAAGTCTCATTTATACAAGCTTTGAAATTTATATAACTCAAGCCTAGTTTTACCATATAGTTATATATTATAACTATTCACACAACATCATATTATTCTCAACAACCCATATTATATTTTATGGAGCAACTTTATTGTACTACTATTTATATGCTCACACATATAATTGCACATAACAAATGAGTAATTTAAATAATGACAATAAGCAGTCCATCACATTATTTAATTATTTTCTCACTAATTTAATTAAATAATTACTTAGTCCATCATTATGCCACACTAGGCATATCACTTAAGCTTAAGCTCATTATCACTTCCACCACATTACTTATCACATTCTTAATTTAAATCGAATTGTCACATTTCAAGACACCCAAATATATATGTATTCAACATTTTTATTTTCAATACTAACATTATTTATAAAATTCAAGGATATTACAACTCTTGTTTAGCTAAAATATAAATATCACATCCCCAAGTATATACTTATACACATTCACTTTATCCTTATAATATATCTTTATTCGAAATTTATTTCCTTAATATATTTTTCTCATACATCATTATAAAATTTCCTTCATAATCTCTTCCCTCGATTAATTCACGTAAATCATAATACCTTATTCTTAATATACCTCCTATAATAACTTAAGTTTATTTAGTAAGTTATTATTTAAATAACTTAATCTCTTAATCTCTTTTAAATATTCTTCCCTCTTGAAAATACATAGAATATATAAATTATGTACTCCATAATAAAAACATAACATAATATGTCTTTATCACATTCTTATGCTAAATAAATGCGTTAATGATATCTAAAAGATATTACTAATATTCCTACCTCATTAAAATATTTCCATTCAAGAATTTATTTTAATACTCTAAGGTAAGGTATCTAAACTTTATATATACGTAAACCTCCTCATTCGCTTCATTGCGCAAATTGTTCACAATAATTTTATTTCCTCGCGTAATACATACATATATATATATATATATATATATATATATATATATATTATCTCACAGCTAAGCAACACACCACGCAGTGCACATATCACTTACAAATTTATTCTGTCACATTATAAATTGTTCATACAATTTATTTACATATGATAAATATATAATATTTATTAACCAAAATCATATATTGCATAGTTCGTATTTACATATGCAACAAAATATCACATAGCATTTTATTTAATAAGAATTTTATTTATTTAAGTTCTTACTTTAGTATATTTAGAAAATTTAAAACGTCATATTCTTTTAGATGTTAACCCATATAGGTTTTTCTCAAAAAATTTAATCATTTCTTTATTTTTAAATCTAGGTTTTATTCTTTAAAACTTATTTATTTGTTCGAGATCTTATTTACAAGTCTCATAAATTTTTGAGTTATTACATTCACCCTTTCTTTTAAGAATTTCGTTCTCGAAATTATAGCATATTAATCTCTATTCATTCTATTGATTAAAACTAGGTTTTCAACTTAACATTTACATTTTCACTTCAATATCTTGCAAATAATTCTCTTTCCTCCTCTGAGGATTTCTCTTCTATCATCTTATTCTGCAATGACTTCTTTCTAAGGAGTTAGAACTTTTCGTATTATGCTAAGGGGTCATATAGAGCATGAACATTGAGGTTTCGGGGTATTCATACCTGTTAACTCTTTCAATTACGAAAAAAGGTAATCTACCTCGAAAAAGGTTAACAGTACTTCACCACAATACTTCATACTGTAAACCAAAATGTAACAGTGCTTCACCACAGTTCATCATACTGAAACGCGTACTCTAGGTGATCTGCCTATTGTACTTTATGATGACTTTATGTGTTCATAGATTGGAACATATTATCCAACCGGTATATCCCCCTTTTTCGGGGTTGTTCACCTAAGACTTAACACAAGATTTCGCACCAAAACAATTTGGTTTGGCATAAATTCTCAAAGAATACTTGAATTTTCATAAATATTTAAATCAAATAGCTTAGACGTATACCAATAATTCGGACATCAATCGAAACAATTTTCTAGCCACTTTAGTTGGCATTGACTTATCTTTAAATAGTTTAAAATTTTGAAAATCATTTAATGACGTCATGATACCGCACTGTGTCTACAGTCCGTTGAGAATTTCAATATTTTGTGAAATTGATATTTTGAAAGATGGTTTTCAAACCCTTTCGCTGGCATAGGAATTGAAGCCTTTTGATACTTCCATTTTTATCCCATATTCGGCTTAATTTGATTTTATTCTCAAGATGCGAAGCATCATCGACAAAATAATATATATATATATATATATATATATATATATATATATATAAGTGTCGGGCTCCTTCTGGGCATGAAAGCCATCGAAGTGACCCGAGCACCAGAAACAACGCTTTTACTATGTTGAGACCTTAAATTCGGATAACCATTTTAAGGTCCCTCTTATTTACATTTACAAGGGGCTGCAAGCTGTATATACATTTCAAATTTGTCCATCGTGGGAATCGGATCTAGATCCATGGGATTAATCGTAGATCTCGTGATTCCCAGGCTCACAAAATATCATTTAAAAGTTTGCACGACAGATATATTGAAATAAAATGCAAATTAAAATTTAGATCTCGCAAAATAAAGAATTCATCAGTTAAATCCTTGCATGCGCGTAGCCAAGCTTCCCGTTCCCTCTAGATACAAATCTAGGGTCGCGTAATTGCTTAATATTTACAAAACTAGAAAGAAAACTAGATTTAAATAAATCTTAGCCATTCTAGGTCAACGGTTCCAGTTTTATAACTTTTGAACCGGTTAAAAGTTAGATATGGCTAGATTTAGATAAATCTAGTCCATAAACTTTACATTAGTACAGATTTACATCACATGAATAGTTAAGACTGATATTTAATCAAATTAAATCCCTAATATATATATATATATATATATATATATAAATTAAAGCAAGAAAAAGCCACGGATTCACAATCCAGGTGTGACTGATCAATATATATATATATATATATATATATTAAGGATCTTAGGCTCACCCAACTAAAAGCTCACCCAACACACCCCTTTTAGCGACGGACCTGATGACGGTTCGTCCGTCGCTATATATACAACCGTCGTCTATATGTTGTCTGTCGCTAAAAGCTAAGACGACGATTGTATATATTGCGACAGACCAAACCGTCGCCCAGTCCATCGCTAAAGGGGGTGAGTTCGGTGAGCTTTTAGTTGGGTGAGCTTAAGATCCAGACCGTATATATATATATGCTTATATGTATATTAAAGCTGAAAAGACCACAGATTAGCAATCCAGGCCAAACGAAATAATATATATATATATATATATATATATATATATATATATATATTAAAGCAGTAAAAAGCCACAGATTTATAATCTAGGCATCAAGAACACTTACAAATATATATATATATATATATATATATATATACTTATATATACATATACTAAAGCCAAAAAAGCCACGAATTTGTAATCTAGGCAAAACTAAGAATGATAAATATATATATGTACGTATATATGTATATTAAAACAGTAAAAAACTTCATATATGAAGAAATCTCACAGTGTACATCGAGAAAGGCTTTAAACTGCTTTTGTAGCTTGAAAACTCTGTTTTCATCGGTTAAAACTTGATATGTTAGTATATATATGTATAAAAGTGTTTGCAAAGAACAATATTGAAGTTTGGAACACTGTTAGTAGGGTTGAGAGCTGAAACAGGCAGAATTTCCTCTTTTTTCTTCTTTTTTTCTTTTTTGGCTGATGGGGGGAGGGGTCTATTTATAGACCAAAGGAGCCGCGGGTCTATAAATAATTGACAATTGACAAAAGTGTTCAAAATTTAATTAATTAAATAATACCTTTTTATATTGGAAGAGCATACAAAAGGAGGAGGAAAAAATTGAAAAAGAAAAAAAGAAGAAAAAACTTGACCCATTTAGCTCTCTCTCCTGTCACCCTTTTCCCTAATCCTTCAAATTGTTTTATTCCTTAAAAATTATAAATTTCAGTGCCTTGGATTTGGAAAGTGAGTTATTTTTATTTAGTTAAAAGATTATTCAAACAAATTGTAGTTAATTAGTTTATCCAACAACACTTTCTTTTCGTCTGTTTTCCATTTTATTCTTCAAACAAGAAGTAGTTAATACATATATTGTATTTATAAAAAAAATAAATTTTAAAATTGTATCTATAATTTAACAAATTGTATGTATAAATTTTATAACTTAAATCTTGCAAATTATAAATTATATCATAATTATAAATTTTACGTCTTGATTTTACAAATTATATCACAACTTAAATTTTACAAATTGTATTTATAATTTTTACAATTTTATTTATAAATATTTAAAATTTTATATAATTTTTTACCGTATTTCTACAGTATTAGTTACTTTTTTTAAAGGGCTAACAATTATTATATTTATAATTTTAATTTTTTTCCTTTGGGTGCCGAATCATGAATATGGTAGTACTTGATGACGGAACTTTAAATAGCCATTTTTTAAATTAAGTCAAATCGTATATTTATACGGTCAATTGGTATTAAATATACAAGACTCGATCAGATTTTTGGGCGGGTTGGGCATTCCAGTCAATTTTGGTCAGATTCTGAAATTGGGGGCAATATTGTATCAAATTCGACAATTGATGTAGTAAATTGTAAGCCCAAATTCTTTGGGGACTGAATTATGAATTTGATGGTACTTCATGCAACAGAAGTATAATTAGCCCTTCGTAATAATATTTTCTTTCCGTTCCGAAATTAGTGCCTAATTATTTTCACCTTCATATTTTCCTTCACACAAATTTCATATGGTTCTTATATTAATTACGGGATTTTGATAAGTTATAGTTAATCTGTGAATTTTTCATAACTTATGCTTGCCCATATTAATTAGATGAATCATTATTTTTAAAGTTAAAGAAAAATAATTTGGTAATTAATTTAGAAAATAAGAAATTGTTTATTATGTTAATAGTGGATTCGGATTCCTAGGTACTTTTTTCCATTACTATTTTTCAGCATTAAATTTTTAGTTTGCATAATTTAGTTGGTTAATCATCTCCACTATATTTATTTCTAATTTGCTTAAAATATTAATTAAGGATATATTAAAGAATTGATCTAGTCTCTGTGGTTCGACATACACTTGCCAAATCTACAATAGACGTTGTGCATTTGTAGTACGTAATTTTAACACATCAAGTTTTTGGCGTCGTTGCCAGGAAGTAGAATTAATTTTTTATTCCTTAATTTTTATTTATTTGAATTAGTTTTTAAGTCTAATATTATTTTTTCAGGACTATCGAAGCGGATCGAAGGAGCGAAAATATAAAGATTTTGTTGTTGCGCTTTCTTTGATACTACGTATCTCCAAAAAAAAATTAAAAATTAAAAATAAAAAAATTAGTAGCTTAATTTTTTTTATTAACACTTTTTATAATTGTCTCATTCATGCATTCACTCACGTATAGCACATCCTGTTAGGTTTTTATTTTTTATCAAATATAAACTGTGGTGATTGCTGGAGGATTGAGGCTTTCAAAATTTCTCATTCTTTTGTAATTCACATAGTTTTAGGACACTTTATTTGTTTACAATTTTTTTTATTTGTGCATTTTCATTTTTAGTCTAACATTAAAAGCAAAAACTTGTAACAAGATAAGGTGGGGATTTCATCACCCTTCCTTGGCCCACAAACAACCAAATTTACATTTTGCATAACCTTGACCTAATAAAATCGAGTAGACGTTTGCCCTAGGATTCTCGAGCTCAATTAGGATAAGAAACTCAAAGAGGAGTCTAAATTTTAAATTAATCAAATTACTGGTGTCTAGGCAAGTGATTCAAATGGCAAACACCTAAAAATGTGTGGTTATTCAATTAGTTATCGTACCTACGGAGACACTCCCAGCTTTCTTATACTTGGCTAGTGGTGTGATTAATTTTGAATTTGGTGGACCTTGCAGTGTAATTTGGAACAGTTAGGAGCTGTCTAGATTTTATTTAGTTTGACCTTAGAAGTAATTTTTTTATTTATTACTATTTTCTCTTATTTGTTTTTTGGTGCTTATCTGCTTATTTTCTAAGTAGTGTATGCAAAAAGTGTGTGTCGACGTCGAGAAAATTTCGTTTCCTAAATTGGTTTACCCTTTGTAGTTCGCTATGTCGATTTATTTATTTAAAGGGTGAATTTTTAGGAAAACGAGACCGACATGAATGTCGACGAATTTGAAAAGATTGATTTGAATGATTTAATTTTGATGATTGGACCGAATTAAATAGAGCCGCCAGTTGTATGATTTTAAATGGATGTACCAACTCATCCGAATTTTGAAGGTTTTCGTAATATGTTCCAATATGTGACTTTGTATGATTGGTCTAGAAACCCGAGATTCATAGAGTCCAAGGGCTTGCTTAAGCGATGGGAATGTGTTAGGCACCCCCGACTTCCGTGAAAATACGGTTATCTCATCTTATTGATTTTCTACGCATAAAGTGTATGTGTGTGTGTATGTATGTTATTATGCTGTGTGCTTTAATTTGAAAGTTTATTCTAAGCCTCATTGTGAGTTATTTGAAAGTAGTGTTGTTCTTTTTTTGCACCTATGTACGAGTGATTTGATTTAGCGAAAAGTTCATTTTTAGACAAAATATATATTGATATTATATTTTGGAAAACGTAGTTTTTAAATCCTTCGCCCGAATAGTAATCGAGGACCTTTGATACTTCCATTTATTATCTAAATGTCTATCCCCGGAACGCATTATTATTATGAAAGCTCTTTGTTATTTTGATTGCAAAATCATTTTTTAGTGATAATGTATGCTAAAAAGCGCCAAAAAAGGGTCGGATCATCATTGAGCATGATAGCCGTCTTGACGAATCCGAACACCCACAATCATAATCTTCACTATCACGGGATCTTAAATTTGACTTCTCGGGACTTGCCCCTTGAAATCGTTTTTCAGATCCATTATTACATGTACAACGATTTCGCGTTATTTAAACATTACATAGCAAACTAAATGTCCATCATGGGAACCTAGTCAAGTTCCAATCATTAGATCTCAACCCCAGGATTCCTAGGCTCACATTATTATACTTAAACATATATACAACATATCCGAAACTCGATAATAGATGATTTCATCGGTTGAAATCTCCATTATAAGCCTATAACGTCCCCCAAATCCGGGTCTCTTGAACCTCAGACCTGGTGCTTCACGATACGTCATCTTCTTACACATTCTATAATTAATGCGGAATATATAAACATACATTATTTATTACAAATGATTCTACCACCTTTCCCAAGGTCTACAACCTTAACTCAATACATACCTTAATAACTCAAAAGGTTTATATAATCATTTACATAAGATAATCCTAATAATTAACGCATACTAAGTTTCTCTTGAACTTTTTCTCTTACCTTTGTTCCTCCTGAAGCATTCGAGCTTAACTAAAATATTATCATGATATAGCAAGAGTGAGCAACTACTTTGCTCAGCAAGTTTAAATACACTAAAGATATATCTTGATTGAAAAAATAATAAGCTTTCGAATTTTCAATAATATATATGGATTGTGAAAGAGCACGAATCAAATTTCAATACATGAGTGAATGAATCAGTAATGTAGAGTGGCCAACAATGACCATGAATAAACATGAAAGTTTATCCGTAATTTAACTGGACCTTTTGGTAATCGAGGCGATCATTTTTCATACCCGATAAATATACGAAATTAACTTGCACTAAGTGCGAATAACAACAAATATCATGGATGTGGAATAATTGACAATAATTAAACCACTAGCATGCTTGAAAAATAATAACTTAAGTTTGAGTTAGGAAACTTGCGAAATCATAGATTCCTTGCATTAGGTAATTGCATAGGTTAGGATAGTTGCTTAAAGAGATAAGGTTTAGATACTTGCTCAATATATAAAGTTGTGTAAGTTAGGGAACTTACCTTTCGCGTTGATTACCAACTTGTAGCTTAATATCACCTCAATATCCTATTGTATCATAGTTATGAATACACATTCATTAGTTATACAAGCTCGATACGTAAACCAACAATCCTACACACATAATATACACATGATCAAGCACGTCTGATAGGTACATATTTTCAACCCTATATTTGTTATACAATTATGCCACATATATTAGCACACTATCAAACCACGTAGTTTTGAAATCAACATTGTCTTTACTTTTTGAAAACTTCATTAAGAAGTCTTTTACAACTTTTGAAATCTTCATGTAATAAGACCACTACACCATTGAACACTTAAAACATCACTCACACTCTGTTTTAGAATTTAGGATAATAAGGTAAACATGCTGCCATATTCAGATCACATTTAAAATAGTTAGGCAAAATTGCCCTGTGGCGCAGCTGCGCTGCAGTTTGGCATGGAAGGGGCGCAGCACCCTGTCCAGCCTAGATTGGAGTTTTGAATTCTCCTGGTTACAACTTACTTCTAGCATGCATGGGTACTAACACATATCATATACACATGCTCACATGTATTCAACTTATTTACATATAGCTAGTATAATTCATCACTTGAAAACGTGTTTAAAATTATGCTTGAATAACTTATATTGTGTCTAACTAGATGAGTGCACATGTTGGTCATGTTTAGTGACATAAAGAGTACTAGCATACAATCTTATAAGTTCAGAATGTAAGTAACACAATGATCATTGATATTAGTTTGCAAAACGTCCAAGTTCGCTTTTAAAAGTCATTCTAAACCCAGCTAAAGCAATTTAGTACATACAAGGAAACTTTGAATCACATTTCATACATAACTAAGCTATATACACCTGCTAACATGGTCAGAACTTAAAGTATACAAGTTTCATCAATTTCGTTTTCAAAGTTTTAAGTTTTCTTTAGAAAATATACATTAAAGCAACTAAAGTAACTCATTATATGCAAAGGGACTCTAGACCACATGTCAGACCTATTTTCATGCATAACTAAGCCAAACTATCATGCTAGAGGTATCACATTACAACAAAAAGTCACTATCCATTTCTGGTGCACGGTATAGCTGTGTTGTTTTGTACCGTGGAAGTGGCGCAGCTGCGCCGTTCCAAGACAGTTTCAGAAACAACATCCAGTGCAGCTGCGCTAACTTAAACTGTAGGAGGGGCGCGACTACACCCTTCCTGGACAATTCCAGGAACGGCTCTACTTTTGCAGAACTCAGAAACCAAAACATGAAATCCTACAATATAACATGCTCAGACTAATTATATTGATTCCATACACACATATAAACTCAGTTAGCATGTTGACATCAATTCCTCAATAAATTAACAAGTAGTTCATGAAATTTCTAAGAATTTACCAATACTTGAAATCCAAAACATATATGAAGACATTACTTCATTTGAAGCTAAAATGATAATCCTTGATCCTAATTCAGATTGCTCACTCAATTTAGCAGCACTCCCTCTAATATGAACTTATCAAAAGATTTAAACAACTTTATTTATGAAGGGAGAGCTCCTATATATAGCAAAACTATTACCCATGCACTGATTTTGTCCAAATCTTTGGACCAACGAGAATTGGAATAAGCCATTGGGTAAGAAGGAGTAGATGGAAAGCTTGTAGTGCTCTTCCTATTCAAGCCACTTCCCCACCATCATTGCAATTCACTGAGGTTGTGCATGGAAGAGGTAATAGGCTAATGGCCTATTACGGCTAATAAATGAACGGGACACTGATTTTGGGATAAGCTATTTAGTTTACTACAATAGCGAAAAGGCTACTTAATATACTAAGGTTAATCCCCTTTGGGCTCACAAGTGCAATTTTAATGAGTTAATATTATTACCTTGTGATAAGTTAGGGGTACATATACCCAAATATATATATACACTCACATATGTATAAGTATACATATACTTTAATATATACCAATACATGTAATTATATAATCCATGTACATCGGGTTAGTCCAAATAATATTTAAATGGGTTTAGAATATAAACTAATTGGGTACTAATAGCACATCATTTTCCATAAAACTTGTTCTCAAATACACCCAAATATGATAATTAATATCAAATATTTATTTTCTAAAAATTAACTTTTTTCCATACTTTTAAAATACTCATTTAATTGATTCACCATGAATCATTGCGTCACACAAGTCTCATTTATACAAGCTTAGTAATTTATATAACTCAAGCCTATTTTTACCATATAGTTTTATATTATAACTATTCACACAACATCATATTATTCTTAACATCCCATATTATATTTTATGGAGCAACTTTATTGTATTACTATTTATATGCTCACATATATAATTACACATAACAAATGAGTAATTTAAATAATGACAATAATCAGTCCATCACATTATTTAATTATTTTTTCACTAATTTAACTAAACAATTACTTAGTCCATCATTATGCCACACTAGGCATATCACTTAAGCCTAAGCTCATTATCACTTCCACCACATTACTTATCACATTCTTAATTTAAATCGAATTGTCACATTTCAAGACACCCAAATATATATGTATTCAACATTTTTACTTACAATACTAACATTATTTATAAAATTCAAGGATATTACAACTCTTGTTTAGCTAAAATATAAATATCACATCCCCAAGTATATATTTATGCACATTCACTTTATCCTTATAATATCTCATTGTTTGAAATTTATTTCCTTAATAAATTTTCCTCATACATCATTATAAAATTTCTTATATAATCTCTTCTCTCGATTAATTCACGTAAATCAAAATACCTTATTCTTTTTATACCTCCTATAATAACCTAAGTTTATTTAGTAAGTTATTATTTATATAACTTAATCTCTTAATCTCTTTTAAATATTCTTCCCTCTTGGAAATACATAGAATATATAAATTATGTACTCCATAATAAAAACATAACATAATATGTCTTTATCACATTCTTATGCCAAATAAATGCGTTAATGATATCTAAAAGATATTACTAATAATCCTACTTCATTAAAATATTTCCATGCAAGAATTTATTTTATTACTCTTGGGTAAGGTAACTAAACTTTATATATACCTAAACCACCTCATTCGCTTCTCTGCGCAAATTGTTCACAACAATTTTATTTCCTAGCGTAATACATATATACATATATATATATATATATATATATATATATTTATTTATTTATTATCTCACGGCTAAGCAACACACCACGCAGTGCACATATCACTTATAAATTTATTCTCTCACATTATAAATTGTTCCTACAATTTATTTACACATGATGAATATATAATATTTATTAACCAAAATCACATATTGTATAGTTCGTATTTACTTATGCAACAAAATATGACATAACATATCATTTAATAAGAATTTTATTTATTTATGTTCTTACTTTAGTATATTTAGAAAATTTAAAACGTCATATTCTTTCAGATGTTAACTTATATACGTTTTTCTCGAAAAATATAATCATTCCTCTATTTTCAAATCTGGGTTTTATTCTTTAAACCTTTATTTATTTATTCGAGATCTTATTTACAAGTCTCATAAATTTTCGGGTTATTACATTCACTCCTTCTTTTAAGAATTTTGTCCTCGAAATTATAGCATACTAATCTCTGTTCATACTATTTATCAAAACTACGTTTTCAACTTAACATTTACATTTTCACTTCAATATCTTGCTAATAATTCTCTTTCCTCCTTTGAGGATTTCTCTTCTATCATCTTATTCTACAATGACTTCTTTCTAAGGAGTTAGAACTTTTCGTATTATGCTAAGGGGTCATATAGAGCATGAACATTGAGTTTTCGGGGTATTCATACCTGTTAACTCATTCAATTACGAAAAAAGGTAATCTACCTCGAAAAAGGTTAACAGTACTTCACCACAGTACTTCATACTGTAAACCAAAACGTAACAGTGCTTCACCACAGTTCTTAATACTGAAACGCGTACTCTAGGTGATCTGCTTATTGTACTTTATAACGACTTTATGTGTGCATAGATTGGAACATATTATCCAACCGGTATATCCCTCTTTTTTGGGATTGTTCACCTCAAACTTAACACAAGATTCCGCACCAAAACAATTTGGTTTGGCATAAATTCTCAAAGAATACTTGAATTTTCAAAAATATTTGAATCAAATAGCTTAGACGTATACCAGTAATTCGGACATCAATTGAAATATTTTTATAGCGACTTTAGTTGGCATTGAATTATCTTTAAATAATTCAAAATTTTAAAAATTATTTAATGACGTCATTATACCGCACTGTCTCTACAGTCCGTTGAGGATTCCGTCATTTTGTGAAAGTGATGTTTTGAAAGATGGTTTTCAAACCCTTTCGCTAGCATAGGAATTGAAGCCTTTTGATACTTCCATTTTTATTACATATTTGGCTTGATTTGATTTTATTCTCGAGATACGAAGCATCCTCAACAAAATAATATATATATATATATATATATATATATATATATATATATATATATATATATATATAAGTGTCGGGCTCCTTCTGGGCACTGAAAGCCATCGAAGTGACCCATGCAACTGAAATAACGCTTTTACTATGTTGAGACCTTAAATTCGGATAACCGTTTTAAGGTCCCTCTTATTTACATTTACAAGGGGCTGCAAGCTGTATGTATAGTTCAAATTTATCCATCGTGGTAATCGAATCTAGATCCATGGGATTAATCGTAGATCCCGTGATTCCTAAGCTCACAAAATATCATTTAAAAGCTTGCACGACAGATATATTGAAATAAAATGTAAATTAAAATCTAGACATCGCAAAACAAAAGGATTCATCAGTTAAATCCTTGCATGCGCGTAGCCAAGCTTCCCGTTCCCTCTAGATACAGATATAGGGTCGCGTAGTTGCTTAATATTTACAAAACTAGAAAGAAAATTAGATTTAAATAAATCTTAGCCATTCTAGGTCAACGGTTCCAGTTTTATAACTTTTGAACCGATTAAAAGTTTGACATGGCTAGATTTAGATAAATCTAGTCCATAAACTTTACATTAGTACAAATTTACATCAAATGAATAGTTAAGACTGATATTTAATCAAATTAAATCACTAATATATATATATATATATATATTAAATCAGGAAAAATCCACGGATTCACAATCTAGGCGTGACTGATCATTATAAATATATATATATATATATATATATGCTTATATATATATATTAAAGCTGAAAAGACCACGGATTAGCAATCCAGGCCAAACGAAATATTATATATATATTGTCGACGTCGAAAAAAAAATCGCAGGTCGGGTCACAACCCGGATCTTTTATCTCTTCCTAAGTTATCTCTACCCTCACTCTTTTTATGCGAAAAAGGTTTTGAACGATTTTTTAGGAAAAAGCCAACATGTATCATGTCGACGATTTGATCGTCTTACAGAGTCGCCAGTTGATAAATTTGAAATGGTTGTACCAACACTCAACCAAGTTTTTTTTGAAAGAGGCCCAATTGCTAGACCCTGTCGAAACTTGATCTTTGAAACCAAAGTTTTGAGCTCGGGGGCTTGGTTAAGTGTGGGGAAGGTGTTAGGCACCCCACAACTCCCTTGTAAACACGGTACCACATCTTTTCAATAATTTCCTTAAAATTAAAATGCGTGTGTGAATGCTGTTTGAAATTAGGCCTATGTTTGATTGATTGAAAGTAAGGAAGTGCTTCGTTGAACTTATATATGAAGAATTTGATTTGATTTGCAAAAAGTCTTTGATTTGATTTGATTTGATTTGCAAAATCTTATCTTTTTGATTGAATTGAAAATGATGTTTTGAAAGTTGGTTATCAAACCTTTACGCTAATATAGGAATTGAAGTACATCGATAGTTTTAATTTTATCTTTTTAGCCTTAAGGCTGTAATTGAATAGTTGTCGGGCTGCGAAGCATCCTCGACCACAACAAATATACAAACGTCGGTCTCCTCATGGGCAGGAAAGCCATCGGAGGGACTCTGACACGACAAACCATATTTCCCATATTTTGAGACCTTAAATCCGGATAACCGTTTGAAGGACTTTTGTATGTACATTTCTATAGAAAATATGGCAGGGTACATTCGTAAAGCGGAGTTTTGTCCGTTGTGGGAATCAGATTCTGATCAGTTTGATCATGAATCCCACGATTCTTAGGCTCACATATGAGTAGCCAATAAACCTGCACAGTTTAAATTTGCACAGAAATAGATGTATATCCCAAGATTGCCAGAACCGAGGATTCATCAGTAAATCCTGGTTTGCACCTAGCCGAAGCGTGTCGTTCCCACTAGATAGCGATCTAAAGGACACGAGGTTGCTTTTGTGACTGAAAAATGCTGATTCATATCAAATAAATATTTAAAGCATCAATTTAATAAAAAGCAAGTAAATTAATATATATACACAGTTATATATATAAAAGCTGTAAAGGGCGATGGGTTTTCACACCGGTGTCCGGACTTGAATTGAAATATATATATATATATATATATATATATATATATATTGACATAAAAGTAGTCAACCAAGACTAGGAAGAGAACCCAGTGGTGGTGAAGACTATTTATCTATGCATATTTATATATAAAAGTAGTAAAAAGGCCATCGAATAATCCAGGCCGAACAGAAATGTAAATGTACAGAAACTTAGTCAACCAAGACTGGGAAGAGAACCCAGTGGTGGTGAAGGCTGCTTATATATGCATAGTTATATATAAAAGCAGTAACAAGGCCACAGAATATTCCAGACCGAACAAAAATATAAATATTCAGAAAAGTAGTCAACCAGGGACTCGAAAAATAACCCAGTAATGGTGAAGTGTGCAAAAATAGTATAAAGGCCATAGAATAATCCAGGATGGATTGAAATATATAAATATAAATATATATATATACTAAAAAAATGTAGTCAACCAAGAGTGGGAAGAGAACCCAGTGGTGGTAAAGGCTGCTTATATATGCATAAAAATATATAAAAGCAGTAAACTACATCGGATTTGACATCCGGGCTTGGCAGAATTAAAAAATTAGTATATAAATAATTAAATAAACACAAAAAAGCCAAACCCGAACTAGGAAGATAACCCAGTCCGATGAAGTTGCTTAAAACGAAGATGCTAGTGCACTGAAGCTGTTAGAGCTGACGGATCGTCAATTCTAGTTGTAGAAATGCCAGAAATTGAGTTTATGTACAAAAATATATTAAATTTTGATGAAAACAACCACGGAACTAAGTTCCGGGCATATTTAGAAAATAAAACTTGATATGTAAGTGCAAAGCAGTGCAAAGAAGTAAAAATAATTTTTTGATCGTAAAAATACTCACAATGGACTGTTACACGGGTTTTTTGCCAAATCGTAGGCTCTAAGCGGCCAAATCGTAGGCTCTAAGCGTCCAAATCTACTGGTTATTTTCTAATATGTGATAGTATGTGGGTATATCTACTTGTTAAGAGTGAAAAAATTTGGGTTTAGAAAAGGTGAAAAAGTCAGAAAATCAAACGGGGAAAGGTTCGCTACGTTTTTGAATTCTTGAAAATGAGGGGGGTGGCCTCTTATTTATAGACCAGGGAGCCTTTTATCTACCTACTGCTGCCTCAGGTAGAGGTGCAGCTTCCTTGGTGGGGCCCACGTGTTCGGTTGAGTTGTCTTAAAGTACGTGCACTCCGAGTAACTGCGAGGTCGAAGTCAAAACTTTTTAACTTTTGATCGGAGCGTCCGTTTGAGGCGTGCGATACCTTTCTGGAAAGCCCTCGCCGAGAGTGTCACAATGATATGGGATAAAATATTTTTCATGTCTAAGAAGACGGGTTCATATCCAGGTCTTCGATTCCCTGCAGTTTATCCGTTGCGCTGTCTTGCGCTGTTTGCACTAGGGATCGTCGTTATGGTTCGTTCTATCCTTGGTGGCATCAATTTACCTTGAGTTTGACCGAATTGGATTAGGGTTGGTAAAATGACCATTTTGCCACTTTCAGGGTTGCCCTTAGTGTCGGCATGGCCTTCGGTTGACTTCCGGGAGTTATTTCTAAGACTTAGATACCATTCGAGTCTGTTTGTCCTCAGTGTTATCTCTGAGGCTGAGTTGGTCATTCCAGGTCTTCCTCTGGAGATGTTCTGGAGCTTCATGTTTGTTCCCGAAGTTTAATTGACTTCACGGGTTGAGACTAGGGCTGACCTGTACGTCCCGGGTTGAGACCGGGGCTGAACTGATGGCCCGATATTGAGATCGGGATTGAACTGATGGCCCGATATTGAGATCAGGGTTGATTTGATGGCCCGATATTGAGATCGGGGTTGATTTGACGACCCTATTGGATATCAGAGTTGATTTGATGGCCCGATATTAAGATCGAGGTTGATTTGACGGCCCGATTGGAGATCGTGGATGATTTGATGGCCCGATATTGAGATCGGGGTTGATCTAATTGCCCGATTGGAGATCAGGATTGATTTGATGGCCCGATATTGAGATCGGGGTTGATCTGACGGCTTCGATTGGAGATCGGGGTTGATTTGATGGCCCGATATTGAGATTGGGGTTGATTTGACAGCCCGATTGGAGATCAGGATTGATTTGATGGCCCGATATTGAGATCGGGGTTGATCTGACGGCCCGATTGGATATCGGGGTTAATTTGATGCCCGATATTAAGATCGGGGTTTATCTGACGGCTCGATTGAAGATCGGGGTTGATTTGATGGACGATTTTGCCCTCCTACAGTGTTAATAACAGGAAAGAAAATTTCGAGTGTCTACATATATATATATATATATATATATATACATATATATATATTAAAGCTAGAAAAGCCACATATTAACAATCTAGTCTAAATGAAACTTATAAATGTATGTATATATTTATATATACATATACTAAAGCCAGAAAAGCCATGGATTTGTAATCTAGGCAAAACTAAAAACAATATATATATATATATATATATAAATATATATATATATATACTTATATATGTATATTAAAGCAGTAAAAAACTTCATATATGAAGAAATCTCACTGTGTACATCGAGGAAGGCATTAAACTACTTTTGTAGCTTGAAACTTTGTTTTCACTGGTTAAAACTTGATATGTTAGTATATATATGTATAAAAGTGTTTACAAAGAACAATATTGAAGTTTGGAACACTGTTGGTAGGGTTAAGAGCTAAAATGGGCGAAATTTCCTCTCTTTTCTTTTTTTCTTTTTTGGCTGATGGGGGGGGGGGGGTCTATTTATAGACCAAAGGAGTTGCGAGTTTATAAATAATTGACAATTGACAAAAGTGTTCAAAATTTAATTAATTAAGTAATACCTTTTTACATTGGAAGAGCATACAAAAGGAGGACGAAAAAATTAAAAAAGAAAAAAGAAGAAAAAAATTGACCCATTTGCTCTCTCTCCTTTCACCCTCTTCCATAATCCTTTAAATTGTTTTGTTCCTTCAAAATTGGAAATTGTAGCGCCTTAGATTTAGAAAGTGAGTTGTTTTTATTTAGTTAAAAGTTTATTCAAACAAATAGTAGTTAATTAGTTATCCAACAACACTATCTTTTCGTCCGTTTTTCATTTTATTCTTCAAACAAGTAGTACTTAATACATATATTGTATTTATAAAAAAATTAATTTTAAAATTGTATCTATAATTTAACAAATTGTATGTATAAATTTTACAACTTAAATCTTACAAATTATAAATTATATCATAATTATAAATTTTACGTCTTGATTTTTACAAATTATATCACAACTTAAATTTTACAAATTGTATTTATAATTTTATTTATAAATATTTATAATTTAATATAATTTTATATCGTATTTCTACGGTATTAGTTACTTTTTTTAAAGGGCTAACAATTATTATATTTATAATTTATTTTTTTTCCTTTGGGTGCCGAATCATAAATATGTTAGTACTTGATGTAACGGAATTGTAAATAGCCATTTTTTAAATTAAGTCAAACCTTATATTTATACGGTCAACGGGTATTTAATATACAAGACACGATCGGATTTTTGGGCAGGTTGGGTATTCCGGCCAATTTTGGCTAGATTCTGAAATTGGGGGCTATATTGTATCAAATTCGACAATTAATGTAGTAAATTGTAAGCCCAAATTCTTTGGGGATTGAATTATAAATTTGATGGTACTTCATACAACAGAAGTATAATTAGCCCTTCGTAATAATATTTTCTTTTCGTTCCGAAATTAGTGTCTAATTATTTTCGCTTTCATATTTTCTTTCACACAAATTTCATATGGTTCTTATATTAATTACGAGGTTTTGATAAGTTAAAGGTAATCTGTGATTTTTTCATAACTTATGCTTGCCCATATTAATTATATGAATCATTATTTTTAAAGTTAAAGGAAAATAATTTGGGAATTAATTTAGAAAGTAAGAAATTGTTTACTATGTTAATAGTGGATTCAGATTTCTAGGTAGTTTTTTCCATTACTATTTTTCATCATTAAATTTTTAGTTTGCATAATTTAGTTAGTTAATCATTTCCACTATATTTATTTTTAATTTGCCTAAAATATTAATTAAGGATATATTAAAGAATTGATCTAGTCTCTGTGGTTCGACATACACTTGCCAAATCTACAATAGACGTTGTGCATTTGTAGTACGTAATTTTAACACATCAAGTTTTTGGCGTCGTTGCCAGGAAGTAGAATTAATTTTTTATTCCTTAATTTTTATTTATTTGAATTAGTTTTTAAGTCTAATATTATTTTTTCAGGACTATCGAAGCGGATCGAAGCGGATCGAAGGAGCGAAAATATAAAGATTTTGTTGTTGCGCTTTCTTTGATACTACGTATCTCCAAAAAAAAATTTAAAATAAAAAATAAAAAAATTATTAGCTTAATTTTTTTTATTAACACTTTTTATAATTGTCTCATTCATGCATTCACTCACGTATAGCACATCCTGTTAGGTTTTTATTTTTTGTCAAATATAAACTGTGGTGATTGCTGGAGGATTTAGGCTTTCAAAATTTCTCATTCTTTCGTAATTCACATAATTTTAGGACACTTTATTTGTTTACAATTTTTTTATTTGTGCATTTTCATCTTTATTTTAACATTAAGGGCAAAAACTTGTAACAAGATAAGGTGGGGATTTCATCACCCTTCCTTGGCCCACAAACAACTCAACTTGCATTTTGCATAACCTTGACCTAATAAAATCGAGTAGATGTTGGCCCTAGGATTCGCAAGCTCAATTAGGATAAGAAACTCAAAGAGAAGTCTAAATTTTAAATTAATCAAATTACTGGTGTCTAGACAAGTGATTCAAATGGTAAATGTGACACCCCCAAATTCGGGTACTTCGTATCCACAAGATTTGGTGCTCACTATCTAAATAAAATACAACTATTGCCCAATAATAAAGAATTTCAAACATAAATTACAACCTTTATAAATACTTAAAATCTTCCTTATCAAAAGGAATACAACTTCTCTCAAAATATCCCAGGGTTTTATCTAACCTTAACATAAACAATAAATGCGGAATCATAACATAAAGTCTTATTACAATTCATAATCAAATAAAACAAGTCTTCACTTGTTCATCTTGCCTTTTTTCTTACTCGTTGACGATACATCAACGTTCTCGACTTTAGCTGTAATGGTTATTTAAATTGCAAGAGTGAGCAAACAAAAGCTCACTTAGAATAATGATAATAATAATAACGACATCAACTGAATAACTTCAAGAGATTTTAAGAATTTTTCTTTCATCGACAATAAAGAATTAAAATATAATTCTTTCATCAATATTTTAAATTTCGAATATTGAAATCATCTGAGGGTCATAAGACCTTGAACTTTGTCCTAGGTTATAAACATTTATATTGAAAACCTTTAACAGTCATTTAGACTATGGACTCTCAACTCGTACTTAGGGGGATCAACCCTTCGTACCATGTATTGTGCACAAATATTTAACGCTTTCGCGTAGTAACCTCTCCTAATAAATAGGGTTGTTCATTTCAGTATTTGATACGAGACCGCACCAAAAAAAGTTTGGTTTGGATAGCTAAAAGGAAATTTGGAGTTTCAACTATCATCAACTAAGGAGTAGTTGAAGCAACTCACAATAACTTAGCATAATTCAACAATAAAAGAATTACGAATAACTTATGCTTTATAATTTAAATTAAAGCATACGAAAAATAAGATAGACCTTACTTGAACAATTAAGTCAAAGTCACTTTAATTAAATCATGAACTTTAAATAAGAACTTGTCTATTGCAGAAATAAAAAGGACAATCTCAAATACAATAAATATTTGAATTTAAAACACTTGTATAACAATAACAAGTTTGAGTTTAGAAAATTTGCCTCAAGCGCAGGCTACGGTTACAACTCACGTTCTTTAATAAATCCTACACATATATATTTAACCATAATAATCTAAATTAGTTATCACATAACTAATTCACATAATTAGTTAACTCATTAGGTTAACTCATTCCTCTTTAATTATTAAGTTAATAATTAACTATCACATAATTAATCACATCACATGTTCACATAATTAATCAAATAATAATTACGTACTCATATTAATTAAATTATAATTTAAATTAAAAAATTCATTTTAATTATAATTAAATCAAATTATAATTACATCTTATATTAATTAAATTATAATTAAATAAATTATAATTTAAATTAATCATTCACTTCAATTATAATTTATCAAATTATAATTACATTTTATATAAATAAAATTATAATTAAACAAATTATAACTTCAATTAAACATGTACTTTGATTAAAATTAATCAAACTAAGGTTATGTATTTATATTAATTAAATTATAATTAAATCAATTATAATTTAAATTAAATAATTACTTTGATTATAATTAATCAATTTCAATTCATGCACTAATTAAATTATAATCAACAATTTATAATTTAAATTATACATTTTCCTTAATTATAATTATTTAAATTATAATTACATATTATATTTTATTAATATAATTCATTATTGTTCATTTATCATTTTAATTTTATCAACATGCTTTATAATTTATTACATAATAAATCTTATAATTTTGTACAATTAAAAATAGTTTTCTGCCCAATTTGCAGGACCAGCGCAGCCGCGCTCCAAATGGCCTTTAGAGCGGCGTGGCCGCCCCACTGTGCAGACTGCTCTGACAGTGTCGCGAACTTTGCAGAGAAAAAGCCAAATTGGCTTATTTCTCCACATCGAGTTCCGAATTCAGCCAACATAATTCATATAAACTTTTATAGAAACATAATTATAAGTTTCTAACATGTTTTAACACGTAAAACATCAAATTACATAATTTAAAACTTCAATTTTGATAATTTTGAAGAAAAACTACTTTTCATTGTTCTTGATGAAATTAAACACTGTGAATTTATTTTTAAACCAATTCACACAATTTCAAGTATAATCAATTAGTTTCTAAACATGCTATCATCAACTACCATTAATTTACACAATAGTATACAATCAAACATATATTTTGATTTAAAAAAAAACAAAATACTTACTGTAACTTTTGATGAACATGAATTCTTCATGTTCATCATGTTTACATGAATTAAACTATCTAATTATGCACACAATTCATATATAAGCATGTTTATAACATATATTGCATATACAATTTACGTTCATACAATTTTTATAAAATTCATGTTTACAGAGAACGAAAATACGAAGAACATGAAATACAATTTTAAAACTATAAGTTTTAGAAATTATACCATTTTGTTAATTGTAGTAAAGAAGAAGATGATGATAAGCTTCAATTTCTAACAATTCCTTCTCCTTCTTCTTCTTCTTCTTCTTCTTTCTCTCTTTTCTCTCTAACTCTGTATTTTCTTTGTTCTTTGTTTTCTCTTTTTGTTCTAACTCTGACTAACTAACGTAGTTTTAGAATATAACTGATATCATATATATTATATGTATAATTATATAATATATATATATATATATATATATATATATATATATATATATATAACTCCCAAGTATTAAATCACCAATAAACACAATAATTGCAATTAATATATATAAGTTACAAATTTGAATTTTAAAAGCCATAAGGCTTGTTTGGCAAAACAACTTTATTTTAAAAAAAATAGATTATTGGTAGGTATGGCCTTGTTTGGTAAAACGGATTTAAAACAGGTGCAAGGGCCTCGTTTGGCAAAATCCTTTAAATTTTTTTTAAGGGTCTTGTTTGCTAAAACAAATTTAAAATTCTTTTTATTCTTTTAATAAATCCTTTAACACACATTTTTAAAGTTACACTTTAATTAAATCTTTACATTCTCATTTAATTAAATAAAGGCTAACATCAATTAACCATATAAAAATTACCACATAACAATTATAATTACTCGCTAATTATAATTTCATGTACCAATCACCACATAAACTTCATCTAATTTAATTATCTCAATTAAATTAGAACTTTACCATAAAATTATTATACATCAATTAAATTAAATATTAAATATTTATTTAATTAATATATTACACTTAATTAAATTACTCCACAACAATCACATAATTTATTTATTTAACTCAATAAATAAATCAGTAAATCAATTAAAATATTTATTTAATTTAATAAATATTAAAATTTAATATATAAAATTCTCATTCGTTACAGCAAACGCCTAAAGAATGTGTGGTTATTGAATTAGTCATCGTACTTACGGAGAGACTCCCACCTTTCTTACACTTACTTGGCTAGTGGTGTGATTAATTTTGAATTTGGTGGACCTTACGGTGTAACTTGGAACAGTTAGGAGCTACCTAGATTTTTTTTAGTTTGGCCTTAGAAGTAATTTCTTTTATTTATTACTATTTTCTCTTATTTGTTTTTTTGGTGCTTATCTGCTTATTTTCTAAGTAGTGTATGCAAAAAGTGTGTGTCGACGCCGAGAAAATTTATTTTCCTAAATTTGTTTACCCTTTGTAATTCGCTATGTCGATTGATTTATTTAAAGGGTGAATTTTTAGGAAAACGAGACCGACATGAATGTCGACGAATTTGAATGATTTAATTTTGATGATTGGACCGAATTAAATAGAGCTGCCAGTTGTATGATTTTAAATGGATGTACCAACTCATCCGAATTTTGAAGATTTTCGCAATATGTTCCAATATGTGACTTCGTAGGATTGGTCTGGAAACCTGAGATTTATAGAGTCCGGGGGCTTGTTTAAGCGAGGGGAATGTGTTAGGCACCCCCTCGACTTCCATGAAAACACGGTTACCGCATCTTATTGATTTTCTATGCATAAAGTGTGTGTGTGTGTGTGTGTGTGTGTTATTGTGCTCTTTGCTTTAATTTGAAAGTTTATGCTAAGCCTCATTGTGAGTTATTTGAAAGTAGTGTTGTTCTTTTTTTGCACCTATGTACGAATGATTTGATTTAGCGAAAAGTTTATTTTTAGACAAAATATATATTGATATTATAGTTTGAAAAACGTAGTATTCAAATCCTTCGCCCGAATAGTAAGCAAGGACCTTTGATACATCAATTTATTATCTAATTGTTTATCCCCAAAAGGCTTCATTATTATTATAAAAGCTCTTTGTTATTTTGATTGCAAAATCTGTTTTTAGTGATAATGCATGCTAAACAGCTCCAAAAAGGGTGGGATCATCATTGAGCATGAAAGCCGTCTTGACGAATCCAAACACCCATAATCATAATCTTCACTATCACGGGATCGTAAATTTGACTTCTCAGAACTAACCCCTTGAACTCGTTTTTAAGATCCATTATTACATGTACAACGATTTTGCGTTATTTAAACATTACATATCAAACTGAAGGTCCATCGTGGAAATCAATTTAAGATTCAATCATTAGATCTCGACCCCAGGATTCCTAGGCTCACATTATTATACATAAACATATATACAACATATCCTAAACTTGATAATAGATGATTTCATCGATTGAAATCTCCATTAGGAGCCTGTAATGCCCCCTAAATCCGGGTCCCTTGAACATCGCACCTGGTGCGTCACGATACGTCATTTTATTACACATTCTATAATTAATGCGAAATATATAAACATACATTGTTTATTACAAATGATTCTACCACCTTTTCCAAGGTCTACAACCTTAACTCAATACATACCTTAATAACTCAGAAGGTTTATATAATCATTTACATAAGATAATCATAATAATTAACGCATACTAAGTTGCTCTTGAACTTTTTTTCTTGCCTTTGTTCCTCTTAAAGCATTCGAGCTTAACTGAAATATTGTCATGGTATAGCAAGAGTGAACAACTACTTTGCTCAGTAAGTCTAAATACAATAAAGATATATCATGATTGAAAATAGAATAAGCTTTCGAACTTTTAATAATATATAAGAATTGTGAAAGAGCACGAATCAAATTTCAATACATGAGTGAATGAATCAGTAATGTAGAGTGGCCAACAATGACTATGAATAAACATGAAAGTTTATCCGTAATTTAATTGGACCTTTTGGTAATCGAGGTGATCAGCCTTTCATACCCGATAAATATACGAAACTTGCACTAAGTGCGAATACCAACAATTATCATGGATGTGAAATAATTGACAATAATTAAACCACTAGCATGCTTGAAAAATAATAACTCGAGTTTGAGTTAGAAAACTTGCGAAATCATAGATTCCTTGCATAAGATAATTGCATAGGTTAGGATACTTGCTTAAAGAGATAAGGTTTCGATACTTGCTCAATATCTAAAGTTGTGTAAGTTAGGGAACTTGCCTTTCACGTCGATTACCAACTTATAGCTTAATATCACCTCAATATCCTATTGTGTCATAGTTATGAATACACATTCATTAGTTACACAAGCTCGATACGAAAACAAACAATCTTACACACATAATATACACATGATCAAGCATGTCTGATAGGTACATATTTTCCTATATTTGTTATACAATTAGGCCACATATATTAGCATACTATCAAACCACGTTGTTTTGAAATCAACATTGTCTTTACTTTTTGAAAATTTCATTAAGAAACCTTTTACAACTTTTGAAATCTTCATGTAATACAACCACATGTTTAAAATCATATTTGAATAATTTATATTGTGTCTAACTAGATGAGTTCACATGTTGGTCATGTCTAGTGACATAAGGAGTACTAGCATGCAATATTTTAAGTTCAGAATGTAAGTAACACAATACTCATGGATATTAGTTTGCAAAACGTCCAAGTTCGCCTTTAAAAGTCATTCTAAACCCAGCTAAAGCAACTTAGTACATGCAAGGCAACTTTGAATCATATTTCATACATAACTAAGCTATATACACCTGCTAACATGGTCAGAACTTAAAGTATACAAGTTTCATCAAGTTCGTTTTCAAAGTTTCAAGTTTTCTTTAGAAAATACACATTAAAGCAACTAAAATAACTCATGATATGCAAAGGGACTCTAGACCACATGTCAGACCTATTTTCATGCATAACTAAGCCAAACTATGATGCTAGAGGTATCACATTACAACAAAAAGTCACTATCCATTTTTGGTGCACGGCGCAGCTGCGCTGTTCTGTACCGTGGAAGTGG
Organism: Panax stipuleanatus; assembly: GCA_020205555.1. Classification (NCBI taxonomy): domain Eukaryota; kingdom Viridiplantae; phylum Streptophyta; class Magnoliopsida; order Apiales; family Araliaceae; genus Panax; species Panax stipuleanatus. The sequence continues at coordinate 40,312,255 of CM035120.1, forward strand.
CGCAGCTGCGCCCTTCCAAGACAGTTTTAGAAATAGTATCTGGTGCAGCTGCGTTGGATTGAACTACAGGAGGGGCGCAACTGCACCCTTCCTGGACAGTTCCAGGAACGGCTCTGCTTTTGCAGAACTCAGAAACCTAAACATGAAATCCTACAATGTAACATGATTAGACTAATCATTTTGATTCCATACATACATATAAACTCAGTTAACATGTTGACATCAATTCCTCAATTAATTAACAAGTAGTTCATGAAATTTCTAAGAATTTACCAATACTTGAAATCCAAAACATATATGAAGACATTACGTCAATTGAAGCTAAAATGATAATCCTTGATCCTAATTCAGATTGCTCACTCAATTTAGCAGCACTCCCTTTAATATGAACTTATCAGAAGATTTGAACAACTAAATTTATGAAGGGAAAGCTCCTATATATAGCCAAACTATTACCCATGCACTGATTTTGTCCAAATCTTTGGACCAAAGAGAATTGGAATAAGATATTGGGTAAGAAGGAGTAGATGGAAAGCTTGTACTGCTCTTCCTATTCAAGCCACTCCCCGACCATCATTGCAATTCACTGAGTTTGTGCAAGGAAGAGGTAATAGGCCAATGGCCTATTACGGCTAATAAATGAATGGGACACTGATTTTGAGACAAGCTATTTAGTTTACTGCATTTGCGAAAAGGCTACTTAATATACTAAGGTTAATCCCCTTTAGGCTCACAAGTGCAATTTTAATGAGTTAATATTATTACCTTGTGATAAGTTAGGGGTACATATACACAAATATATATACACCCACATATCTATAAGTATACATACACTTTAATATATACCAATACATGTAATTATATAATCCATATACATTGGGTTAGTCCAAATAATATTTAAATGGGTTTAGAATATAAACTAATTGGGTACTAACAACACATCATTTTCCATAAAACTTGTTATCTCAAATACACCCAAATATGATAATTAATATCAAATATTTATTTTCTAAAAATCAACTTTCTTCCATACTTTTAAAATACTCATTTAACTGATTCAACTTGAATCATTGCGTCACACAAGTCTCATATATACAAGCTTAGTAATTTATATAACTCAAGCCTATTTTTACCATATAGTCTTATATTATAACTATTTACACAACATCGTATTATTCTTAGCATCCCATATTATATTTTATGGACCAACTTTATTATACTACTATTTATATGCTCACACATATAATTGTACATAACAAATTAGTAATTTAAATAATGACAATAATCAGTCCATCACATTAACTAATTAATTATTTCCTCACTAATTTAATTAAACAATTACTTAGTCCATCATTATGCCACACTAGGCATATCACTTCAGCATAAGCTCATTATCACTTCCACCACATTACTTACTTATCACATTCTTAATTTAAATCGAATTGTCACATTTCAAGACACCTAAATATATATGTATTCAACATTTTTATTTTCAATACTAACATTATTTATAAAATTCAAGGATATTACAACTCTTGTTTAGCTAATATATAAATATCACATCCCAAAGTATATATTTATGCACATTAACTTCATCCTTATAATATCTCTTTATTTGAAATTTATTTTCTTAATAAATTTTCCTCATACATCATTATAAAATTTCTTACATAATCTATTCTCTTGATTAATTCACGTAAATCATAATACCTTATTCTTTTTATACCTCCTATAATAACTTAAGTTTATTTAGTAAGTTATTATTTATATAACTTAATCTCTTAATTTCTTTTAAATATTATTCCCTTCTTGGAAATACATAGTGTAAGACCCCGAATTTTATAAATAAAGATTGAATTTTCTTTATATATTATTTCGAAATAGTAAGGTATTGATTTGATAAATGTGAAAAGTTATGGGTGAAATGTGCAAATATTTCAAAATGAGCAAGTGGTTATAAAATATTCATTGTTGTTGGAGAATATTCGTTTGGTCGTGAAATATTCTTGTTGTCGGGAAATATTCGTACGACGACGCAGCTATTTGTGGGCCCCACAACGGAATAACTGTCGGATATAGAAAGCGACAGAAATAATCTTTTTATAAATAACGGTAAAACTGTTACGGTTAAACTGTTGAAATAACCGGTGATAAAAATACAGTAATACGCGTTGTGCACAGTAGCACACGGTATTGCACAATATTTCGAATTATTGGTTCTTACGTAAGAAATCACTTTACTCAATAATTGTTACAGTAATTACTGTTTAATATTTTATATTATTGATTCAATAATTGCATGATATTTTATTGGTTCAATAATTGCTATGTTGATATTTTATATCAATAATTGCTATATTGATATTTTATATCAATAATTGCTACGTTGCTATTTTATATGATTGATTAAATAATTGCTACCATTGCTATTTTGTATTATTGATTCAATAATTGTCACTGCACAGTATTTCACATTATCAAATCAATAATTCATATTATTTGAATAATATTATTAGATAGCATTATTGACAATGTCTAAGAAAGTTCTATCTAGGAGGGGTAATTTAATTGCGCGCCAGTAAGGAGAAATCCTTATCGGAAGGCCCCCCTCTTTCTTGGGAACGACCTGGTTGTCAATATTATAATTCTATAATATTATTTGTGAATAATTAATTATTGATTTATATGATAAGGAAATATTTATTTTGTGGATATAAAAAAAAAGACTTAGTGCTGAGGTATTTTTATTAGTATTTTGGTGTGGGAATTCATCCGTTTATGAATTTCAGCTTTTTTTAGTTCAATTTTTGGAAAAACTTCCTTCTACAAAGTTGTAGAGAATTAAATTTCCTATAGAAAGGACATAGAATTCGTATTTTTCTGATAAAGGGGCTATTTATTATGAATTATTGAAGTTTCGGAAATAAATGTTTTTATTAAAAATATGGGTGGGCCCCACTTTTGTTTTTTATTGAAAAAATTCTGATTTTTGACTATTGAAAGCAGCCAAGAAATTTTCAAAACAGGCGGGCGTTGCGTATAAAAAGTCTACTTTGACATCCTAAGCTTTTCCTATAAATAGGGTGCTTAATTAGAATTGAAAATCACACCAGAATTAAAAGTTTTCTTTCTCTATAATATCGAGCGTATTTTTGTGAGTATTTAGATACTTTGAGTATTGCTATTCAGTGCAAGTTTTCTTCAGTATTATATCCGATATTCCAGTCAGAAGTACTATTCTTTTAAGGTAAAGGATATTATTTTCTTTCGTAAATGATGTTATTCTTTTCAATATCATTATACCAAAATATTGTCATGGATTTTATTAAAAAATTCTTACTTTTTCTGTCGGAGTTACTATTCACGTATACGACACTATTCACGAAAAAAATTAAATTTTCTTTTATATGTCCAAGTTTCTTGTTAAGGTTTCTATCTTTGATTGGATCCAAGTTTTGAACTCTATTCTTGAACTTTGATCCACAAAGTATTATTATGGAGTATTTTTGAACTTGGATAAACTAAAATACGAATCCTTAATCTTTGTTCTTTATCTCACTGGATTTGTTATTTATATTATTTTTCATCATCCTCAGTCCTAAATGGTGATATAATTGAATATCTTTGGCTTGTAGAGCAAAGATGAATGATTACTTAATGAATATCTTTGGCTGTAGTGCAAAGATGACAGGTGTTGAGATGAATATGACTACTGGTGATACAAATGAATATCTTTGGCTTGTAGTGCAAAGATAAATATTTGATTCGAGATGTATATTGATTAATGTTATAGGGATAAAATATTGATGATGGACTTTTAAATCATAGAAGATAGTAGACTTCATTCTCTACTTAACTCTTCTAATGAATTGTTATTTCTGCTGCGAATATTGATCTAAAACTTGTTGTCAATAATATTTTATCTGAATTATTGAAGACTAACGATAATTTATTTTTCATTATCTTAGTCATAATATTCTTTACTGGGCTAGTTGAGCTCACCCTTTTCATCTATTGTTCTCTTCAGGAAATGAGAATGTCGCAGGAACTAGTCGGGGGACAGAGTGACGGTCCGAGTTAGAGCAGTAGTAGTCCTCACTATTTTTAATAAATAGTGTGATAATAATTATAATGAGGACTTAGTTTGAATGTTAATATATTTTACATATTTGTATTGACATTCACAGTTGTGTGGTTGTATTTTGCACGACCGTGTGATATAAAAGTTTGTATTTGGATTCTGTACCATGTATTTGGCGACTCAGAATGGGTTGGGTTGACTGGACCTATTCTGGGGGCGTCACAGTTGGTATGAGAGCTTAGGGATATAATCTCTGGCGGAGATCGGGGAATTGAACTAGGAGGGGAGAGACGAGTAAATCCTTCACTAGTATGTCCTACCTAAGCTTATGTGGTATTTAATTGGTCAGTCGGAGCATAGGGTTAATATGTGATATGTTAATTTATTTAATTAACCCTTGTTTTATGGCAGTATTTGAGAATGGCAGCTGAGAATGTTAACAATAAAGTGAATGAGACCGTGGAGACACCTTTAATCACCAACCAGGAGAACGTGCAACAGGAAGGCAATGTTCATCCTGAAAACAACGCTGATCAGACGATAAACGATGAGATGTTTAGAATTTTTTTGCAGTTCATGCAAAACCAAACAAGGGGAACTCGTGTGCAAAATACAAGTGGAGATAATAACAACACGCGAATTGTCACCGCCAAGCAGTTCAAAGAGTTGGGACCACCAGAATTTCAGGGAAAGCCGGATCTGATCAAGGCAGAGACGTTAGTTAAGTAAATTATAAAGATATTTGATGTCTTGGGATGCAAGGAGTAACAGAAGGTTCCATTCGCCACCTTTATGTTCTGAGGAGAGGCAGATTACTAGTGGGAGTCTGTGAAGCGTACCCAGCCTGCCGCACTCAAGATGTCTTGGGAAGCATTCCAGAAACTGTTCAATGACAAGTACTTTCCTGAAAGTATTCGTCATATGAAGGAGGTAGAGTTTATCAGACTAGAACAAAACAACATGACTGTGTCCCAGTACGAGGCTAAGTTCGCGTAGTTGTTTAGGTTTGCACCTCATTTGGTAAAGAATGAGGAACGTATGACGCGAATGTTTCTGAGAGGTTTGAAACCTGAAATACGTCAATACCTCATTTCTCACAAATTTCCTCTATATTCGGATGTAGTGAACAGGGCCCAGTTGTTAGAACGAGATAGTGATTATATTCAACCAAGGGACAACAACCAAGGTCGTACCGGTGGCAGCAGTCATCGGAGCAATGACAACCAGCGGGGAGGAAAGTATGACAGAAGAAATTTCTATATATTCGGATGTAGTAAACAGGGCCCAGTTGTTAGAACGAGATAGTGATTATGTTCAACCAAGGTCGTATCGGTGACAGCAGTCATCGGAATAATGACAACCAGCGGGGAGGAAAGAATCATGACAGAAGCGGTGACCACTCCAGTGGTAATCGTGGCTATGATAGTAGAAAAAGCGAATTGGGGGGAGATTTCAAGAAGAGAAGGTATAACAATGATAACGTGAAGACGTCAACATCAGCACCAGCATCAACTGTTTCTAGGGGAGGAGAACGACCACCGATCGTATGCTATAAATGCGGGAAAGAGGGACACATCAGTTCAAACTGCCCACAACAATTCAAAGCATGCTATAACTATGGAAAAGAAGGACATATAGCTCGAGATTGTCCTATAGCGAAACCAAGTCCAGCGGGGGTGGTGATTCCAAAGGCGGTTTCGGACAAGTCAAAGTCGGTGATTCCTGGAAGAGCATTTGTCGTGACAGCCCAAAATGCGAGGAACCCACACGAGGTGATTACGGGTAAGCTAATCATAAAATCTTGCGAAGTTTACACCTTGTTAGACACCGGTGCTACCCATTCTTATATTTCACCTACTTGTGCTCAGCGTTTGAACTTGACTTCTGATAAATTAGACTTTGACTTATCTGTTGAAACTCTGTTGGGAGAAACCTTTGTTACATCCACAGTTTACAAATCTTGCTTGATTCAGATTGGTACCCTTACCTTACTTGTTGATCTTATATCTTTGAAAATACTTGCATTTGACGTGATTTTAGGAATTGACTGGTTAACCACTTACCATGCCAAAATTGATTATTTTCGTAAGGTTGTTAGTTTTCATATTCCTAATCAACATGTTGTGCGAATCCAAACCACCAAACCACTAAAATCAGTCAATATCATTTCAAGTCACAAAGCTATTCGTTTATTGAAAAATGGATGTCAAGCTTTCTTAGCTCATGTCATTGATCTAAACCAGAATATGTTAGGTTTGAATGATATTTTCGTTGTTAATGAGTTTCCTGATGTATTTTCTGAAGAAATTTTTGGTCTACCCCCAGAACGTGAAGTTGAATTCTTTATTGACCTTGAACCTGGTACAAAACCCATTTCTAAAACCCCATATCGAATGGCTCCTATTGAACTTCAGGAGGTGAAGGTCCAATTACAGGAATTGTTAGACATCGATTTTATTCGTCCTAGTACGTCTCCTTGGGGTGCTCCTATTTTATTCGTAAAGAAGAAAGACGGGAGTATGCGACTTTGTATTGATTATCGGGAGTTGAACCATGTCACCATCAAGAATAGGTATCCGTTACCTCGTATTGATGACCTGTTCGACAAGTTGCAAGGAGCACAATTCTTTTCAAAGATCGATCTTCGTTCTGGATATCATCAGCTGAAGATTAAAACTGAGGATATTTCGAAGACTGCCTTCAGAACTCGGTACGGGCATTATGAGTTCTTAGTCATGTCTTTTGGATTGACTAATGCTCCTGCTGCTTTCATGGATATGATGAACCGTGTATTTAAGAAATATTTGGATCAGTTCGTTGTTGTCTTTATTGATGATATCCTCATCTATTCTAAAAGCCGTGAAGATCATGAGCACCACGTGAAGTTGGTACTTCAAAAGCTTCGTGAGAACAAGCTATATGCCAAGCTGAAGAAGTGCGAGTTCTGGCGTGGTATCGAAACCTGGAGTATCTGTTGACCCAGCAAAGATTGAAGCAATACAAAGTTGGGAGCAACCTAAGTCGGTGACCGAAGTACGAAGCTTTCTGGGCTTAGCTGGTTATTATCGGAGGTTCGTAGAGGGATTTTCTCGAATTGCTACTCCATTAACTCAGTTGACTCGAAAAGATACAAAATTCGTCTGGAGTGAGGAATGCGAGAAGAGCTTCCAAGAGCTCAAGAGAAGACTTATCTCGGTACCTGTTCTGACAATACCATCTGGTTCGGATGGATTTGTTATCTACAGCGATGCTTTGGGCAAAGGGTTAGGATGTGTTCTCATGCAACGTGGGAAAGTTATAGCCTATGCCTCGCGATAACTCAAAGAATACGAGAGGAATTATCCTACTCATGATCTAGAGTTGGCAGCTGTCATTTTTGCGTTGATGATCTGGAGACATTACCTGTACGGGGAGAAAGTGGAGATTTATACGGATCATAAGAGCCTTAAATATTTCTTCACTCTAAAGGAACTCAACATACAGCAACGACGTTGGCTTGAGCTGTTGAAAAATTACGATCATACCATCCAATACCATCCTGGAAAAGCGAACGTGGTAGCTGACGCGTTGAGTAGAAGATCATATGCAGGAACGAGTGCTATGATGTCTAGTATATGCGTAGAACCAGCTTTAATTGATAAAGTTAAAGTTGCTCAAGCTACGGATCCGGAGCTGATGAAGATGAAGAAGAAGGTTTAAGAAGGTGCCATTTCAGAAGCAAGAATCGATGAAGAGGGAATACTTCGAGTCAACTCCAGACTTTGTGTTCCTAACGATTCCGACTTGAAGCATAGAATCATAATGGAGGCACACAACACACAGTTTGCAATCCATCCTGGGAGTACCAAAATGTATCATGATCTTCGATATACATTTTGGTGGAGCAATATGAAAAGAGAGATCGCGGAGTTTATTTCGAGATGTTTAACGTGTCAACGTGTAAAGGCGGAACATCAAGTGCCGAAGGGTCCATTGCAACCACTGGAGATTCCAAAATGGAAGTGGGAACACATTACGATGGATTTCGTTACGGGTCTTCCCAAGGTTTCTCAAGGCATAGATGCGATTTGGGTTATTGTTGATAGATTAACCAAGTCTGCTCATTTCTTGCCGATACGAGAGACTTATTCCCTTGAACGTCTTGCTCGTATGTACATAAATGAGATTGTGAGATTGCATGGCATGCCAGTATCCATAGTTTCGGATCGTGACCCCAGATTTACTTTACGATTTTGGATCAGTTTGCAGAAAGCTATAGACAAGGATTTACGATTCAGTTCTACTTATCATCCTCAAACAGACGGACAATCAGAAAGGACTATTCAAACTCTTGAAGATCTATTGAGACTCTGTGTTCTAGACTTCAAAGGGAGTTGGGATAAGTACTTACCATTGGTGGAATTCTCCTACAACAACAGTTATCAGGCAAGTATAGGCGTGGCTCCATTTGAAGCGTTGTATGGACGAAAGTGTCGTTCTCCAGTATGCTGGGATGAGGTGGGTGAAGCAACATTGTTGGGACCAGGAGTTAGTACGTATGACTACGAAAAAGATCCAAATGATCCGGCAACGGATACAAATAGCACAAGATCGACAAAAGAGTTATGCGAATCTTCATCAAACGAACGTGGAATTTAATGTTGGGGATCATGTATTGTTACGTGTTGCTCCATGGAAATGAGTTACGAGATTCGGAAAGAGAGGAATGCTCAACCCACGATTCATTGGTCCATTTGAGATCCTTGATCGAGTAGGAAATGTGGCTTATAGACTTGCTTTACCTCCAAGCATGTCTCGTGTTCATAATGTTTTTCACATATCCGTACTTCGTAAATATGTGAAAAACCCAAACCACATTATTGAGTTAGAACCAGACGAGATAGCGCGAAGATTTAACAGTACGAGGAGGTACCTGTCAAGATCTTGAATAGGAAGGAGCTTGTCCTACGCTCGAAAATTATACCTCAAGTTAAAGTTTTGTGGAGAAACCATGAAATTGAGGAAATGACCTGGGAGTTGGAATCGGAAATGAAAGCAAGGTATCCTCACCTTTTCGAC